>CM042687.1:215229746-215829746 GCA_023614405.1 Avena insularis | reverse complement strand
TCTTAAACTATGCTATGGGGACATCCCAGGGCTTATATGGGCGGCTAGGATGGCCAAAAACCGAAACAAAGACAAGTCTGACTCAAACTGATACAAGCTGATTCAAACCAGAATCTGTCAGCCGGACACTCCGGGTCGAGCGAGCCGGACACTGTGGGCGGGATGGAACTGGGTTGCTTCCTATTTGATGTACTGGTTGGCGGCCACCTCAACGCTTTTTGGGTAGGCCAGACTGTCTAGGTGGTATTGGCCAGACACTCCGGTTGTCGAAGTTGATTTTAGCGTGCTTCTTGATAATCTCCTCCTTGTCCCTTGCGCCTGCCTCCCACTCCTCCCTCGCGCATAATTCGACGATCATCACGCTAAGCTCCTCTTGTAGCAACCCTTCTCCTCCTCGCGCCATGCTTGCTTCTTCAACGAACCTGATCGTACACAAGTGCATAGACTTAAGTAGTATAAAATTCTCATCAATAAAAACACTAGATTCATTTAGGAGCGAATTCACCTGTTGTTCAAGTAGCTTGACACAAGCTCAAGTAATTGCTCCAATCCTGATCTTGTTGGATTTGTCTTGGCAGCAACATCGACTACTTCATTAGGAGTTGGAGATAGCAAATCAGTAGGGATGTCCTCATCACTAACACAAAGTCCATGCTTATTCCCGACCAAGATGCATATGGAATAGGCAATGACATGTAAATACCAAATGGGTTAGTCTTGGACTTAGCTTGTAAGCATGTTTTGCACCGTTGGACAAGGCACTCTGCATGTCTCTTCATCTTTGGTCAATAGTAGTGGGTAGCTAACATGTCGTACATCTAGTCACAACCAAAGTGACCCATCAAGCCTCCATCGTGAGACTCTTGGAGTAGAAACTTTGGAGATACGACTTTGGAACGCTAATGAGTCCAAAATTGGAGCATTTTTACTTATTGTTTTGGCATAAATAGAGTAGGGTTTTTAGTATTTTACCGTGTTTGCGCACACCTTTTGTCCTTGTTTCAACAGAATCCCAATTTACTAAGTCTATAATGAACATATAAATTAAGACTATCATATTACACAGTAATATGATATTTTTATGTTATAAAAGTCATTTTATTGATTAATCTTCGCTCCTAGAGGAATAGTCTGTGCCCAGGAGGTTCCAGCCCGCGTAACGACTAGTGGTACGGGCGGAGCCCACCTGTACAACATGCCTGTATGACCCGGCAATGGGACCGCCTCATCAAATACTTCCGCCTTGCAAAAACATATCACATATCCGACATTCATAGAAACCTCCACCCATGAAAAACCACACCAGAAAGGGATCTGAAGGAGGAACTTGGAGAAGGGAAAATCCTTGCTGCTGAACGGATCACTGGAGGACAACGCATCATCCCCTACATCATCAACCGTTGCATCTCCATCACCATCTCTACCCCCATCTTCCATTGATTATATCTAGTTGTAATTCCAGATTCAATTGTAGTTTGAACTAGATTTATTCCATTACCTTTATCCATCCATTTGATTATGATGTTGTTGTGGATTGCTTCCATGTGTGAGTAGTTCCCTTCTTTCTTGGGGGAGATGGAGAAACCCTAGCATTATTATGAAATGAAATAAAGATGATCTATTACTTGTGTACATAATCCATTGATCTATGATGTGTGTTTGATCTCTTCCTTTAGATGGTATGTGTAGTCGGCCACATATCATTTGCCTTCGGGTCTAATGTAAGAGGGTGAAACCCTTTAGACGTGTTTGGATGTTGTGCCGAAAGCTATTGTGACTAGAAGCGCCTCTAGCACCCAACACGGTTGAAGGGGGAACAAAGATAGATTCACTAAGCTAATTACAATATCCACGGGGAAACCTTAATTGCGATGGTCTGCATGGTGATTACTTCCAGGCATCACAGTGGTTATTTAGAGATGACCTTATTCTTGGCTCAATAGAGTGACTGCCTACGATCCTTATAGTGAACATCTTATTATGAAACTCTCTCCACACATATCATGACATAAGAAATAGGTTATCCTAATTATGATTAATTACAATATGCTAGTGGTATATCCTACATCCTCGAGAACATCTTAGCCCTATTGAGTTCAACCACCATTCCATATACTCTTTTTGCTTGTTTTATTTACTTTCTTGTATTCAATCCAAAAACCTTTCAAACACCCTTTACTTGAAATCAAAGGCAGCTTACATGTATCCTTTGGTAGATAGTGACGGGGGGCATAAAGACCTTAACCAATAGCTCTCTGTGGGTTCGATACTCTTATTTTTCAAATAGCTACAATTGATATGTTCGCTTGCAGTCATAAACTGCAAAGCTTGTTGTTTTGTTTAAAGAGAAAACCATTGTGCAAATAGAAGTCATCAAATACCTTATGAGTGGAGCACTTAGCAAATATTGGACCAAAGAACGAGTCGAAAGCATACAAGTTTTTGATTTCATCAAGACCTAACACATTCACTTCAAGGCGTGTTAGGAGGGTGGTGTTTTTGCGGGAAAGAGCATCCGCAGCCACATTATCTTTACCCTTCTTGTATTCGACAATGTAGGGAAAGGACTCCATAAATTCAATCCACTTCGCATGGCTTTTTTCTCAAATGAGCTTGACCCTTAAAATATTTCAACGACTCATGGTCGGAGTGTATGATAAACTCTTTGGGCCAAAGGTAATGCTACCAAACTTGCAATACACAAACCAAATCAAAAAAATTATTTGTCATAAATTGGATAGTTAAGACGTGTTCCATCAAGTTTCTCTCTATGGTAGGCCACAGGACGTCTGTTTTGCATAAGGACTCCTCCAATGCTAATACCACTAGCATCACACTCTATTTCAAAAGTTTTTGTGAAATCCTGTCAAGCGAGAAGAGGTGCTTCAGTGAGTCTCTTTTTAAGATCATCAAATGATCTTTGTTGTGCTTTTCCCCAAACGAAGGTGACATTCTTTTTATTCAGTTCATTTAGAGGGCATGCAATGGTAGAGAAATCCTTCACAAAGTGACAATAAAAGCCGACAAGCCTGTGAAAGCTTTGAAGTACACTCACATTTTGGGGAATAGGCCAATCTCTTATGTCTTTAAGTTTCGAAGTATCAACTTCAATACCATTCTTAGAAACAACAAATCAAAGGAAAAACAATTTATCTTTAGCAAATGAACATTTTGGAAGACTGGCATAGAGCTTTTCCTTTCAAAGAATTTCCAAAACTTCCTTGACATGAGTAACATGCGCATCAAGCGACTTACTATATACAAGGATGTCATAAAAATAAACAACAACACTCTTGCCAATAAGAGAGCACAAAAAATGATTCATAAGGCACATGAAGGTAGATGGGGCATTAAATAAGCCAAACAGCATGACCAACCATTTATAGAGACCAAGTTTGGTCTTGAAGGAAGTTTTCCACTCATCACCCTTGGCCATACGTATTTGGTGGTAGACACTACTACAAAGATTAAATTTTGAAAAAAATGTGGATCCACTCAATTCATCAAGCATGTCACTGAGACGAGGTATACGATGTCTATAACGTATGGTAATAGCATTTATAGGACAACAATCTATGCACAAAGGTAATGTATCATTCATTTTTGGCACAAGAATCACGGGGAACGCACTAGGACTAAGGCTTTCTTGAATCAAACCTTTGTATATGAGGTGGTGGATTTTGCGTTCTATCTCCTTCGTCTCCTTCGGGTTCATGTAGTAGCGGCACTGTTTGGTAGCTGCGCCCCGGGTATAAGGTCGATGTGGTGCTCTATTCCATGAAGAGGAGGTAGTCCATGAGGAAACTCTTCGGGAAACACATCATCAAATTGCTGCAACATAGACAACAAAGAAGACGAAAGGTTTGTGAAGTCGTTAGTTCCTTGTGCCAAGACCTTGCATACTAGTACATAGTGCAAATTTTTTGGGTCATCCCTCACTTCTCTCGTCTCACTTTTGGTGGTAAGGAGAACTCTCTTGTGTTTGTCATTCATATTTGGCTTGTGGCACTCACTTCCTTTTTGGTTGTTCTCTAGCTCACCACTCATCTCACTAGTTGGTTTGGTGGTTTACACCCTCCCTAAATCCTTTTCATTGTCCGCAATTATTTGGCTAGGAGTCATCGGTTACAAAACACATGTCTTATCAAGCCACTTGAAGGTATACATGTTCATGCGGCCATCATGTGTGGGTCCACTACAAGAAATGTTTCCTTCAGCAACGACTTGGCCCATCGTTCATGGTAGAAGGCGCGTATTCTGCGAAAAAAATTCTTGGGTCGACAGTGGATGATGGAAAACTATTTTTTTGGTTTCACGCGCCTTTACTACGACAAAACCGCTAAAACATGGACGAAGCTCGACGGTTGCATGGTAGAAGTAAGATTTCCGGTTCCTCGCGAGATGTTGACTCGCCGATGTATTTTTTGGCGTGTGGGTCCCGAGCGTCAGTGACTCTAGCGGACCATGCTTTCGGGTCGCACCTCCTTGATTTGAACTCAATAACGTTGTTTTTTGCCTCTTCCGTTTAGTCAGGCCGTTGGGTCCCACATGTCTTCCTCCCATAATAGGAATCCTATGTATGATAGAATTTATTTCCTTCACTGTTCCGAACTTGATAGCGTTGCTCGATGCATCTGCTGTTTAATCAGGTTGCTGGGTCCCACGTGTCATTCTCACACTAGAAGAAACATGTGCATGATGGATTTTTTCTTTGGATCATGCCTCCCTGATTTGAATTCGTTAACATTGCTCGATCTATCTGCCGTTAATCAAGCTGTCAGGTCCCACATGTTAGCCTCTCATTAGGACAATCGTGTGTATGATGGAATATTCTCCCTTGCTCCCGCTGCGATGTTCCAAACTTGATAGCACTGCTAGATGCATCTAACGTTTAATCACACAGCTCGGTCCCACATGTCATCCTCTCATTAGAAGGAACAACTATATGATGGATTTTTTCCTTGGCTCGTGCCTCCCTGATTTAAACTCGATAACATTGCTCGATCTATCTGCCGTTAATCACACTGCTGGGTCCCACATGTCGGACTCTCATTAGAAGAATCGTGTGTATGATGGAATTTTTTCCTTTGCTCCCGCTGCCTAGTTCTGAACATGATAGTGCTGCTAGATGCATCTACTATTTAATCACGCAGCTGTGCCCACATGTCATCCTCTCATTAGAAGAAACGTGTGTATGATGGATTTTTTCCTTTGCTCGTGCCATGTTGATTTGAACTCGATAACGTTGCTCGATCTATCTTCCTTTAATTACGCTGCTAGGTCCCCCATGCCAGCGTCTCATTAGAAGAATCGTGTGTATGATGCAATTTTTTCCTTCGCTTCTGCTGCCCTGTTCCAAACATGATAGTGCCGCTAGATGCATGTACCGTTTAATCACGCAGCTAGGCTCCACATGTCATCGTCTCATTAGAAGAAACGTGTGTGTGATGGAATTTTTCCCTCGGTCGCACCTCTGTGTTAACTTGATAGCATTTCTCGCCGCATCAGCCCTTTATTTAGGCATGTGGGTCCCATATGTTAGCCTTACATTAGATGAATCATGTGTATATGATTGAATTTTTTCTTCTCTAGGTCCGCCCTGTTCCTAACTAGATAGCTTGCTCGACGAATCTGCCGTTTGGTCACGCATCTGGGTCCCACATGTCAGCATCTCATTAGAAGAACGTGTGCATGTTGGCCTTTTTTCTCGCTCGGGCGTCCGTGTTTCGAATTTGGCAACGTTGCTCGATGCATCAGCCGTTTATGCAGGCTACTGAGTCCCACATGTTAGCATCTCATTACAAGAAACATGTGCATGTTGGACTTTTTTTCTCGCTCGCGCCTCCGTGTTTTGAACTTGACAACATTGCTCGATGCATCAGCCATTTATACAGGCTGGTGGGTCCCCCTATCAGCCTCTCATTAGAAAGAAACATGTGCATGCTAGATTTTTTCCAGCTCACTCCTCCCTGCTTCGAACTTGGCAACGTTGCTCGATGGATCGGTCTTTATACAGGCTGGTGGGTCCCCCATGTCAGCCTCTCATTAGAAGAAATGTGTGCCTGCAAGAATTTTTTCTCGCTCGCGCCTCCCTGTTTCAAACTTGGCAACATTGCTCGATGTCTCCTCTGTATTAGGTCTCTCTGGTGGGTCCCACATGTCAGCCTCCTCTATAGAGGACACGCGTGTATGTTGTACTTTTTCTTTCGGTCGCCTCGCCCGGTTTGATCTTGGTAACATTGCTGGGTCCCAGATGTCAGCCTTCTATATGCAAAAAACGTGTATGCTGGAAAAAATATACAAGTACGACACATATTATATATATTGATAAATCTAGGATTCGAATTGAACTCAAGACTTCAACAAATGGCAACTGCGTATGCTTCCACTATGCCAGAACCAACTATGCTACTCCTAAAAGATTAGGTTTAGAAATGTTGATATCACTTAAAATGAAAAATGATCCTGAAGAATTGCCATAAAAAATGCTTGCACTATACTTTATCAGAATGAAATGGAAAATGCTAAATTAAGAAGGTTTTGGGCGATACAAAAAAATGGGTCCAACCTTGTGAACAAATGGGATTATTACCATGGGATCCTTAGCGAAACTTCTTCAGTGTGCTTCATGCTTAGAAAAGTAACAATGTGCTTAGGGTTGTTGGCCCACGACCAACCTGACCCAGAAGAATAAATTGGCAAGATTTTGGGCTAGATTTGGGTCGAATGTACTATTTTCTAATGATATCCTCACCTAATTTGCAATGTTTTGGGCCGGACTTGGGTCGAATGTCCAATCTTTTCACTAGATGCTTTGTGAAAATTCAGTGTAGTTGGTAACATGCACTGGGGTTTGGCGGCTCTGCTCACCACCAAAGCCTAATTAAGGGAAGATTTTTTGAAACAAGATTATGGGAAGTTTTTTGTCCAAAATGGGTTTGAAAAATTCATTTCCATAGGTATTATACTGAAGGTCGATGGTCCACCTGACCTGACTATACCTACGCTACATACAAAATAATGAAGTTGGAAAGGGGGAAAATTGAACGATATTGTAAGAATTGATATGACCTAGCTAGCAAAGAAATTTGGCAGCACAGGATTCGAACATGGAAAGTACTAGAGGGAGTTTGACTGATTGACATAAAATTGTATCATATCAAGTCTTACAGCGCAGGATCATATTTTCAACGAAGGTTATATTTCAAGATGGTTTGTGTGGCTTTGAATCTGCCCAATCGATTTGATATACTCAAAACAATTTAATCATGTCATTTAAACTTTAGGTGATAGAGACACAGTGGCCTTGACTTGCCTAACTTTAGATAGCTCGGGTAAGCACCAGATTATACTGATCACTCGAAGTTGTATGGTTCAGTACGATCAGATTAATACATGCCATAATTAGTGCCAACATGTGGCACTGTCATCATGCAAAAAGACAAAGAATTCACACATTTAGTTCACAGTTTTGAACACTATAATACAATAATTTGTACACTAGAACATCACATTACAATGTCAACACATCAGAGCTTGACTTGTTCATTTCACATACACTGGAGTAGATTCAGTATCAAATGCATCACCAAATGCCTTACCTGAAATTATGCAGTATCAGCCCCCTAGACCGACCCATTGACCATAGAAGTTGTGGCCACCATCATGAACAGGAGCAGGTCCTGAGCCGTCCACCCTTCTGAGCGCCATAGGAAAGATGCAAAGATCACTTGGACAACATGATCCTGCCTACTTGATAGATCTAAGTATAATTTTACTATACCAAGACATGATGAGACACTTTATGGTAGACGTGGGCCCATGTCAACACTGCTTGGGCTATAGATAACCTCTCTAGGTTGGCTAGAAACACCATCATCAACTTGTGGTTGTGTGAGTAAACACTTGGCCAACATGATCCCACCTAGTTGGCTCTAAAAGTCATGTAGGATATTACACTTACTTTCTATATACTCCATGGTTGAGCATTAACAGATGCTAATTTGCAAGCTGATGTAGCTTTTGTTATGGTGAGTCTGTTACTTTGTTTGATCTGCTCTAGATACTTCCTGAACTTTTCATGAATCTGTATTCCAAATATTGTGATGGTTCATCTACTTAAACTTATAATGATAGTAGATGTAGCCTATTGATGGGTTCTTGTTGTTTTGAAGATTCAGTTGCCTGAATGCACTATTAATTTGTACAGTGCATACACTGTAGTTGGTTTAAGCATTAGAAACATGTAATTTTTTTTATGAGGTGAACCTTTAGTTAATGTTGGATTCTATGCTATATTGAATAAATCTTATGCATCTTATAATGTTTAGTTTCATCAGGTTACTGTTGCCATCAGGCTGTTGTCGACAACCTCTAGATTTCGATTAGTTTTAGATAGCACCTGAAAACCCTGCACCTGTTTCATTCAGTTTCATATAGCACTTGTTTAGGTCGTCATTTGAACCATTCTTGCGATGGAACGACGAACTAGATCGAACAGGATGTAATGGAGAACGTAGTCCACGCCTTTCACGTTCGATTCGTGGGATGACACTAGTAATATCTGGTCGTCTAGAGCAGAGTTCTCACACTGTAACTCTGAAGCTTTTTTGAACATCTGCAACTCTGAATAAATAGATAGAAACAACATGAAAGCAATAGGTTTCAGACTACACAAAAGGTGTCTCCCATTGCAACTCATAGTTCGGATAGTTTAGTTTAAAGTTGCAAAATATAAACACATAGTTCAGTTCAGCAGAGCAGCACCAAGGAAAGTCTGCGACATTTAGAGTCCTAGCCTGGCGATGAGCTGCTCATTTTCCTCCAGAATCTCTTCAAGAATTATGCGACGTATGAGCATGTCCTGTTGTAGCATCCCAATTGTCTAACAATTGCAATGCTACTTGCCTAGTCTATATATTGATACTTCTTAGATATCATTTAATGCATAATCATTGCATTGCATAATATCATGCTCTCGTCACCATGCCACGTTGCATTTTAACATCATATTAAAACACCCTTTTATTTGGTTCTTCCTGCATATGCATTTGTATTCTTATTAATTGTACTTGCCTCTCGATATATTGTAGTTGGTTCTTGATTAATTGCTACATGCCCAAGTTGAGTTGAGGGCATATCTCTTCCTCTCTTTCCATCTACTAGCTTCACATCATTCTGGTTCACTTGGTACTACTTATCTATATTCCAATCATACTTGATATGGGAGCATTGTTATCTTTTGGTATTTTAAAATCTAGATCACATATGAAGGTTATGGATCTCCTTTTATCTTGCTTATGATCGCTTGACCTTCTACATTGCATGACATATGCAAGTTCACATCCACACCTTCCATCTATTCCTTGTCCTTGGTTTTTGTTTCTTGTTTTGAATTTAAATATCATTTGGATATTGTATTTGACCCAAATCCCAAACAACTCAATCTAAATCATCTTGGTGTAGATGCCCTTCTCTTATTTTTTTATTTGAGCATGGAACATGCACAATGTAAACCTTCACTCCATCTTTTGGTTTGTGCTTCTTCATTTGTTTGCAAGCAGCCATTGTTTTCAAAATTTAATCAAACAAATGCAAACTAAGAAGTGGAATAAGAAAAAAAAGGAGTATACCTAACCTGCAGCCCAATCGTTTTTGGCCCAAACCGCAGCCAGCCGCCACCCTTCTTCCTTTCTTTTCCTTCCTCCACCGGCCTGGTACCCTTTCACCCTGGACGCCGTCCCTGTTCACCGTCTCCTTTCCCCTTCGTCGTTCTCTGCAAGTAACAGCGGAGCAGGTGCCGTCCGGTGCCGTTTTCCTCGACAGCACCCACAAGCATAGCGTGACCCTCCTCCTCCTTAACTTCTCCCCGAGCGGCTGAACAGAACCCTAGTTCCCTACCTCTGTCCACCCCTATTTTCCCTCCTCTTTGCAGCCACCGCCGCCGCCCCGCCGCCATGTTCTTCCTCAAGCCGAGCTGAGCAGGAGGACGGTACCAAGACTTCGCCTCCGTCCTCTTTGCTGCAGCGTAGAAGCCGGAGTTGTCCAGTAGCGAGGCCCCCATCGAGTTCTTACCGAGTCGTCCGCTGCTCGATGTCGCCGTCTCCATATTCTCCCGGCCGTCTCCCTCAACCTCGGACCCTAGCGTCTACTCCAACACCCTCCCGGTGAGCCCGCGATCCAATTCTGCTAGTACTTCATCTCTCCCTTGCGCTGCTGCCGACGCCCTGCTTCTTCCCGTATAATTCTGCCGCGCGCTCGCCTAGTTTCCCATGTTCAGAATAGTAGCATGGTGATGTTCAGTTAACCACCACAGCAGTAGCGGCCCGAACTTCTGTTCCCTTTCTTTTTCCGGCGCCCTTATCCCTCCTATGACGAAACAAAGAATATCAAACAGTAGCACTAGGTGTCCTCTTCAAATCGAGCCAACACACGCCTGTTTTGGTACACCACATACCTGGGAATCATCCTCGCAAGTCGCGACAATCTCACAGTAACTCTGCTGTCCAAAAATTCAGTTTCGACAATTATTTTGACAGTATTTTTTGACCTCTAGCGACCAACACAGGTGATCTTTTTCATTGTTCTTCGCATACATCTCATGCATGATGTACCATCTTCCCATATTAAGAAACACGAAGCAAAATGGAGCCCAGACGCCATGGAATTTTTCTGATGAACTCGACCAGTTTTCATTGTTGCGATCCGTCCCAAAGATTCAGTTAATCGTGTTTGTTTTCCTCTCTGTTACCGGTTACTTTCCGGCCGCCCCATTCGATCTCCGGAGCTATTATTATCTGTAAGATTATCTTGGTGAATTTCCCTACACATAGCAGCAACCGGCACCTCAATCGGAGATCCGATGCTCTCCCAATAATCCACCGAATTTGTTTCTATCTTTGTAAGTCTACATACGTGCAAAACAGTCTGTTTCTAGCTATGTTCTTAAAATTATTTCGTCTTCAATAGTTGATCTCCGGCGTAACCATTACCGTGATTCTCTTCTACTTTGTTCCAGCTATACGGTGCATCATACCTCTCGCAAAATAGAGCATCGTTTGGTCAAGCTAGCTATGTTTGGTTCAAAAAATTTCAGTTTCTTCTTCAGTACACAACGTCTTAATACTCTTGTTGCTTCAAGGTCCCTGGATCTTTTCCTTTCCAAGACACGAGCCCCTGTCCGCTGTTTCTTTTGTCAAAATTGCAATATCATAATACTAAATATATTATTATATGATAAATCATATCTTTTTATTGCTAATTCTAAATAATGCAAATGATATATGTTTTGAGATCAGAAAAATGAGAGATCAAGAATATGCCATCCAATATAATTTATGGACAAATAAAATTTCGAAAATTGTTTTAATGCTATTAAATGGCTTTTCTTAATAAATTCATATCTTTAGAACCTTAACTCCGAATTTGACAAATAATATGTATAAATCGATCAGCACGACGAGACCTCTCCAACCATGATACCTATGTTATCATTTGAGTCATGCATTAAGAGCAGTTTTATAATCAGTACTGTTTATGCAAGAAAAACATGATAAATTAAATTGGAAACTAGTTGTTTCTTATTAATAATGCCTCGCGAATGCTATATCATCAATGTGCTACCTTTTTGACATAGTTTGCATCATTAACTTGCCATGTCATGCATCATATTATGATCATGCCAATTCTTCCGCATTAGTTGTAATTGCTGCATCGCTTGTTCCTTTTAGTGTTTTGCTTCTTCCCGGATAGGACGATAATATGTTGTGAGCTTCGACAAGTTCTTCGGTTATGAAACTTCGGCAATGTTTTCCAGGAGAGCATTCTCCCCTTTCTACCTATCTTACTTTTATAGTATTTATTTCCTCCTGTTGATCTATTGATATTTGTGTTGCGATGCTCTAGTTTTCGTACCCATGATATCCCTTGCAGCCATTATATTGCCTTGGACACATCCTATATCTGTTGTTTGATAGATAGTCGACCTTGCGAGTCATAGTTGCTTGCTCAGGTGTTGTTTCGATGTTGTCAAGTACCACAGTTGTTGGAGAAATGTCTTATGCTTTATGTTGAAGATGATCATGGCTTCCATTACAATTTAACAACTAATATTGAAAGTAGGTAAATAATGCAAATGCACATATGGGCAATAGATGTTATTTGGTTTTTAACCGTCCACTTGTGTCCCGTAGGACCCCGAGTACTTGATACTTGTTCCTTGAATATTCGCACTATCCGCATGTGGGATCATGAATCCCCTTAGCATGAGCTTGAGTCATATCTTATTTCTTGGGTCCACAAAGTAGTTTGGGGCTTTATTACTATCCTGTACTTATGCCATGATTATGCCATGCTTTACTGCTTTATTTACTATTGCGTGTGGAGCGCCTGTACTGTTTAGGTAAGCGGAGTGTTTTCGCGGTATCAACAAGCCCAGTCACACTTTTGGGTTTCCAGTCGTTTACAGCCATTGACACAAACCTGTGGGTTCGTTCTGGAGCCGGCCAACTTCATCGCGGGTAGCTTGGTGGGGTGGCCCCCTAAAATATTATATGAATCTTGCGATTTCTTTGTCGTGATGCCTCGTTGGGTTTTCATTTGTTTTTTCCAAGGTTGATCGTGCGTGTGTTGCTATTTGTGCCCCCTATAGGATAAAACTTTCTGAAAGTCGTGTCTGCGTTTATGGACGACTTGGAGCACAGTACCTCGACCATAGACAACTATAACTAAAGTAGTGTTATAAATTTGACTTTGAAATGACTAGTAATCAACTTTAGTACAACAGAATGGCTAAATAAAAGTACCAACAACTGCTGGATTTTGAATGTCTCATGGTATATGTATCTAACTAGCGAGTATTGCAACTACAATGGAATGGTTAACTAAAACTGCCCACTACTTATGTTATCAGAATGACTCATGTTATCTATATCTGACTAGTAAGTGTTGCAACTATAATAGAATGAGTAAAACTGCCAACTGTGCGAGTTCCTCGGATTGACTTCCTCGTTTGGTCTCGAGGGGGAAATACCAGGATGGGTATGTTTGGTGTTAGTCTCAGGTTCGAACCGAATAGGTCTTTATTATCCCTCTCTAATAGCCGACAACTGTATCGAGTCTCTATAGGTTGTTTAGTGCATGTTGCGCTGCCGGTTCAGTACACCATACCTATGTAGGAGAGGACCGACGAATTCTAAGACTCGCTGTATACTGACCTCAGTACTGACCGCTCTTTTTTCTTCGCCCTTTGTTGGCACCCCTTTTGTTTTAGCAGGTTTTGAGATCGACGTCGTTAGCGGTGTTACCCTTCCGGCTTGGCCTGGGCAGGGTTATGGACGCCATTGGTTATCCTTCAAGGCTCTTAGACTCATTTGCATCTTATTCGTAGTCGGATGTTGTATCGTTTTCAAGGTGATTTGGATCTTTGTACTATATATTTGTATTCTTGACTCGTGGAGTCATTCCTGTATATATCTGTTCTGTGGGTTCCATCGTGGACTAATGTGTAATGGTATTACTTTGTTTTCCACCCGCACTAAAGTGCCTGGTGGGTAACTTTGAATCGTTTCTATGCGGGTTTGTCGGGAATCGCCAAGCCTTGCATAGGACCGATCCGAGGGTGTTACACCTGCCTAATCTTGACCTGCTCACTGAATGAATCCTAGAGCTTACTAAGAAGGTTCATGTTGTTGATACGAAGATCAACATTAGCATTTGTTAGCCTCGAATTATCCTTCGAGAGACCCTCGATGATGGCCGTATTCCATCGTGTCGTGGCTTGGCTCTTCTAATGTAGTTTCGTCCAGGCAGCGTTGTCCATTTTCAGCTGGCTGCGCTCCTCAATAAGGGTATTCACAACTGATTTGAGCCGTTCTAATTCTAGTTCTTGGGTTTGCATTTTCTCTCTATGGCTGCTTATCCGTTCATTCAACCAAGCATCCACCTAAGTGTTGAGTTCTGGCTTCTTTTCCTGGGACAAACAAAACATGGTTTCATCCCTATCATGGAACAGGGAAAAAATATCTGAAGTTATAGCACCAAGCTTTATGCAATAATGGGCGATGCGGAAAAGATCCAGGAAAGCCCGAATCCTAGTCGCAAAAACCCCAGTGTACAGTGCTTACCTTGCTTACCCGGGGAACTAGGGCGAATAGGTCTGCCGGTGAACTGTCGGCTCTGAACAAGGATAAGATGATGATAAAGAAGAAGAATAATGTTGGAGAACACGATCAAGGAGAAGAAGTACAAGACATACCCAGAGGACCCCTCTCCTACGGGCACAACCTTCATGATCATATGTTTTGACTCTACAGTGTGTAAACCATCGCAACGAGCTCCCTCTTTTCTATCGTCGTGCAATGTCGTGTCTAAACGCTTCTGGGTGGGAGCCATGGCTGCGCAAAAGGAGGGAGCATGAGCGGAATGAGCATCAGGAAGAAGAAAGGGAGGATGGAGCCTAGTGACAAGTGGAGGTAGATAGTCAAAAGTCTAGGCAGTAGACCAATCTTATGCACACCACCATTGTCTCCCCTACTATCTCCAGCTGTATCCACCATGCGATGTGCCGCCTCAATGAAGTGTTGCACACACGTGGCAGAGAATAAACAAAGAACTACAATGATGTGACCGATTGGATGCTCAATTCAATGACACTTCAGCGCTGATACAATGGTGCATGCATCCGTCCTGCACACGTCATGATGACACAGTCCTGCGTCGACGTCACGATCACATAGTCGTACAATTTATTTTATTAGAAATGGCACTTCGGCATAGATACAATGGTCCACACGTCACGATAACATAGTCCTATGTTTGTCGTCACTATGACACTTTTTACGGTGAGGGGATTTCTAGCGCATCCTCCCGATGCATCCCGAGCCCCCGACTCTTCTCCGTGCATGCAACACAAATTCAGGCTAGCAAACATGCCCTAAACCTCCATAAAATAAAACACACCCTAAACCACATCTTTGCACTTACTTGTAGCTCAAGTTTGACCTAGTTTCATTAAATTGTCAAGATGCAAAATCTTAGCAAGAAGTTGAACCTATCGTCAAAACTTACAGTGGTTTATGATACTGTATATTAGTTGACCTACTAATGGGTACCTCCAAAAGTTTTTTCATAAAACTTTCAAAGCAGCATACAATTTACAAGTAGTTGAAATTTGACCTAATTTCTATACATCGACATAAAGACATTCCAGTGGGTGGAGTTAGCTAGGAAGCTTGAAAACTCATCAAACATGGAAATTATAAGTACAACATGTTGACCCACTAAATATGTCTGAAAACTTGGCTTGTGGCATTCAAATCCAATATTCTTCTGTCTTTCTTTATGGAAAAGAACAATCTCATCATCACTCAGAAAATTGAGAATATTTTTTCCTAATAGTTCGACACTCACACCTATGACATTATTTACTACTCCCTCCGTCTCGAAAAGATGTCTCAGTCTTTTAAAATTTTGGATGAATCTACTCCCTCCGTTTGAAAATATAAGATGTTTTAGCTTTGTGAAGCTAATGAATCTAGACCCCTTTTAGTGTGTAGGATCACTCCGAACCTCTCCGAATCTACATACTAAAATGAGTTTAGATACATTAGCTTCAGAAAGCTAAAACATGTTATATTTTGAAACAGATGGAGTATATGCTAAATAGTATCTAGATTCATCCAAATATTGGTCCACTATATATTACTGAAAGATTGGCTTGTGGCAAATATTAAACAAAGGGAGCATAGGATAAGATTTGGAAAACAACATTTTTTTAGAGCCCTCATAAGCTTTTTCTTAGACCATGATCTAAACATTAAATTGACACCGATGATTAGCCCAAACTGCAAATGGAGCGAACCCAACCTCATACGTAGTACAGTACTAATTAATGACTTTTAGGGGGTCTTTGTGGTATTCTCAGGCGACTTGGCAGCATCCTCCACGGGCAACTTGGTTGCGTCCTCTATGGTACCATTGCCAAGCAACGACTTGTGGATATTGGGCAGCATGCCACCGTGCGTGATGATGACGCCGGCCAACAGCTTGCTGAGCTCCTCGTCGCACATGAGCCAAGCATCACGTGCCTCGGGATGATGCGGATATTCTTGCTCTCCTTGGCGGCTTGCCCGGCGAACTCCAGCACCTCGGCAGTGAGGTACTTGAGAACGACCGTGAGGTAGACGGGAGCCCCGAAGACTATGCGCTGGGAGTACTGACCCTCCTTGAGGTAGCACCTGATCCGGCCGATGGGGAAATGCAGACCTGCCTTGATGGATCTCGTTACATGCTTCTTCCTGTGCCTTCCTGCTGCGAGACTGTGACCTAGAGTTGCCAGAGCAGGATTCGGAAGCCGACGGCATGTCTTATTTTTCTTCACTACATTTCTCGCTGCCACCTGGATATTCTTTCTCTTCTCCCGGGGAGCTCCGATCTTTGGAGACATAGCTACAAAGTCGTAAAGGATTAGGGGAAGAAGAGGAAGAAAGGTGGTGGAGGTACGATGAAGGTCCCTAGGTCGCTTATATTGAAACTTTAACAACATATTGTTTACTGTTTTACTATGAATATTTAATAAAAGGCTATGTGTATCAACCGATGAAGAGGTTGGGGTTCTACTCCCCTTTTCGAAAGAAAAAACGACCTTCCTCATTTTTTCCAGTGTTTCCATATTTTCTTTGACTTTTTTGAAACATGGTCAGATGTGTCGGCATGAAAATTCACATAAAGAAGTTGTATCTTTCAAAATAGTCATTGGTTTTCAGTATGACTGCATGCGTACAATAATTATATATGAATTTTGGACAAATTTGCAAGCAATCTATCATGTACTTGTACTTCAAATTTTTACCTACTTTGGTAAATTGACAAAAGTCATTTAAGTGTAACAAATTAGATAGAAAGGTTAAAAATGCATGAAACTTGTTAACCATAAAACATACTCTATTTTGTGTGAAATTTAGTGGGTTGTGGCATTCAGAGCCGTAATCTTTGCACTATCTTAATAAACATTTATTTGTGGCACTTCTTAAATTATTTGAAAATGTTTGAAAATATAAAAGTTGAAAAGTCACATTAACAACATTAGTATGTCATGCCAAGATGCACCCATCTACCAGAAATGGACACATTATTATAAACTATATAGATAATGGCCATGAACTTGGTCATTATTTAGCTTGAAACACAAGTATGTTAACACATCGCTGGTTATATTGTGAAGAAAATGCTTTTAATCCTTGTCAAAATTCATGTTTATCATTTACGGAAGAGGACACCATATGCAAGTTCTTCTCGCTCTTCGATTTTCCCCTCCATTTAGAACCATATTCTTCGTAGTACTTGTACTACTTGATTTACAGAAAAAACATTACTCTCACTAAGAAAATTGAGATTGTCTCTTTCCCTAATACTTGTTGGAAACTCCCCTTGGCAACATTGTTTACCATGCCAAGATACACCAATGTACTAGTATGCGAAAATTATCATAAACATGATGTTGGATATGGCCATGAACTTGGTCTTTCAGCTTGAAACATGTTCACATACATGCTAGGCCAATTGTGTGAGGCAAGTTTTTCCAAAGTTATCAAAAATCATGTTTACCATTTTTCATGGCAGGTAATACATGCAAAAGGACGCCATTCGTAAGTCTTTGCTTTTAGGATTTTTCTTTCTTTTCTTCTATTGATTTCAAAATAGAGTCAATATTGTCGGCACACAAATTATTAGCAAGAAGTTGAATATTTTGAAACTCTTAGACATTCTTGTATATTGATTGCCTGGTGGATACAATACCTTCAAAGGTCCTATGTAAAATCTAAGAGCAGTCTATCCTTTACTTGTACTTCAAATTAATCTGACCTTGTTTTAATAAACCCATATAAATCCATTTAAGTGCTGAAGTTAGATAGAAAGCATGATGCACTATGTGTGAAACCATTGGCTTTTGGCATTCTAAACCATATTATTAGGAATTTTTTTATAGAAAAAACATCACTGTCGTCACTAGGAAAAATTGAATGTATTTTTTCCTAATTGTTGAGAACTCCCACAAGAAACAATGCTTACTATACCAAGATGCACCCATCTACCAAACCAATGTAAGAACTATATCAGATCGTAAACTGTGATGTCCATATGGCCTTAATGATCTTGGTCGTTCGGGTTGAAACCCAATAATGTCCATACATATGGTAGGATAATATTATGAAACTATTTTTTTCCAAAACTTGTCTAATCGCATTATTACCGTTTACATGACACGTAAGGCACACGACATGATAGGATGTCATGCGTAAATATTTTGTTTTTCCTTTATTTTATGTCATCATTTTCAAAACGGATTCAAATTTTTAAAGATAAAAATAATAGTAAGAAGTCGTACCTTTGTTAGGATGGAAATTCATAGCAAAAAGTCGAACATGTTGTCAAAACTATTGGTGGTTTGTGATATATTAATTGACCCCCGATGGTTACCTCCAAAATATCGCAAAACTTTCAAAGCACCTACAATTTTTATGTAGTTCAAATTTTACATAATTTTGATAAACCGGCATAAAGTCATTCAAGTGGACAGAGTTAGCTAGGACAAAGTTTTAAAACTCATAAAACATAGAAATATTAATTAAGTAAAACATGTTGGACCACTTAATATGTCTGGAAGCTTGGCTTGTGGCATTCAGATCCATATTCTTCGTACTTTCTTTACGAAAAAAACAATCTCATCATTACTCAGGAAATTGAGAATATTCTCTCCTGATAGTTGGAAACTCACAATGACAACATTGTTTACTAAAAGAAAATGCACCAATCTATCTCCAAAAATACATTAAATTCAAGATCATTCTACCGTGCTTACTTGAAGCTCAAGTTTGACCTAATTTCGTTAAATCGGCAAGAAGTCAGTGAAGTTTGCGAAGTTAGCTAGAAATCTTGAAAAATGGAACTATAATCAACCATGGTCCATTTTGTGTGATAATTAGGAGGGTTTTATTTTCTTCTAACTGTGGTAGGTGATACATCGTAAACGTATCTATAATTTTCGATGCTCTATGCTTGTTTAGTATCAACTTTCTCATGTTTTGTCTACACTTTAAGGTATTTTTATACATTTTCTGGAACTAACCTATTGAAAAGATGCCGCAGTGCCAGTTGCCTGTTTTCTGCTGTTTTTGGTTTCAGAAAATCTAGTAAAGAAATATTCTCAGAATTGGATGGAACAAAAGCCAAAGTCATTATTTTACCAGACACGACATAGAGACCGAAGGGGAGACGAAGTAGGGCCAAGAGGTGTCCACACCATACGATGGCGTGACTAGGGGGTGCGCCACCAGGTGGTGTGGGCCCCTCGAGGCTCCACCGACCTTGCCCTTTCGCCTACATATACATCTCGCCGAGACGTAAACCCTACGCGGATCAGATCTCCACAAAAAGTTCCACTGCGCCAGCGCCACCGAAGAGAAGATTCGGGGGACAGAAGTCTTTGTTTCGGCACACTGCCGGGATAGGGAATTGCCCCCGGAGCCATTTCTATAGATCTCCACCACCATATCCATCGCCATTTCTAATTCCCATGATGAGTAGGGAGTAGTTCTCCCTCGAGGCTAAGGGCTCTACCGGTAGCTATGTGTTCATCTCTCTCTCTATGCATGATCTTATTGAGATCATGAGCTTTCTAATCTAGTTGAATAAGTAGATCTACTCTGCTAGTCAAGTGCTTTAATTATTGTAATCTCCATTTATCCCCACGTGTGTGAAGTTGACAGTGTGCACACCGTGTGGCACTAAGGCTAAAGATTACAGAAATACTTATCATGCGTTATATTTTGAGTTGGATGTCTCTATGAAATTGTGGTGTTTGTTGGAACCATCTAGCGCTCAAGGTGATAGTGTGGGGTTACCTATATGGGGAATGCGAACTTTAAGGCGAGCTTCTGTAGCCCTACCATGGATTGGAGTTGTCTAACCAGAGAGTAGTTCAGAGTAGCATAATGAAGAGAAGATATTTATATGAGAGTGTCCACTAGTGAAAGTATGATCCCTAGGCCTTGTTTCTAAGCATTGAAACAGGGTTTACAACTAGACCTGTTACATGTTTGCGCGCTGCCATATTTATTTCAGATTGCAATTACCACTTATAATCATCCATATTACTTGTATTTCACTATCTCTTCGCCAAACTAGTGCACCTATACACCTGACAAGTGTATTAGGTGTGTTGGGGACACAAGAGACTTCTTGTATCTTGATTGCAGGGTTGCTTGAGAGGGATACCTTTAACCACTTCCTCCCTGAGTTTGATAAACCTTGGGTGATCCACTTAAGGAAAACTTTCTGCTGTTCTACAAACCTGTGCACTTGGAGGCCCAACACTGTCTACAAGAATAGAAGCGTGCGTAGACATCAAGATCTTTTCTGGCGCCGTTGCCAGAGACTATAGGGTCTTCAATCTCTTCCTCCCCGTCAAAGCTATTTTATGGCGCTGTTGCCAGGGAGGTGATGCGGCTCGGTGACTGTAGAGCCTCGTTGGGAAACCCCAAGAGCAAGGTGTGATGAACACAACAACAAGTTTTCCCTCAGTTATGAAACCAAGGTTATCGAACCAGTAGGATCAAGGAAACAACTCCAAGGTGTTGCTAACAACTTGGAACCTACACAACACAAAATCAATACTTTGCCCCAACTTACAGTGAGGTTGTCAACACTGGTTTGCTGAAAACAAAGGATTAAATGTATAGTTTCGAAGGTAATTATTACTTGTAGAAAGTAAATGGTAACAGTAGATAATGTATCAATGGTAAAGATTGGACCGGGGTCCACAGTTCACTAGAGGTGTTCTCCTTAGGATAGATAACATGCTGGGTGAACAAATTACAGCGGGGAAATTGATAGGTTGAGAAAGCATAACAAAGCATAACAATACAAATCATAGGATAACATGATTCCTATGAGATTTGATTGGGCATTACAACAATATACATAGACCGTAATCCAACTGCATCTATGACTAATAATCCACCTTCAGGATATCATCCGACCCCCTCCAGTATTAAGTTGCAAGCAACAGATAATTCCATTAAGCAATGTGTGAAAGTAAACAATACAATTGTTCCATAAACAAAACATTGTTGTTTTCTCACTAGTAGAAACAGCACATCTACAACCTTAGAGATTTCTGTTACTTCCCTAGATTACTAGAGGCATGAACCCACTATCGATCATAAATACTCCCTCTTGGAGTCACAAGCATCTACTTGGCCAAGATAGTTACTAGCAACGGAGATCATGCAGGATCACAAACAACACATACATGATAGAATCAATAATCAATCTGACATAGTATCTCAATATCCATCGGATCCTCGAAAACACGAAATGTATGATTACAAATATATGATATTTATCATGAAGAGAGCTCACAACATGTAAACATGATATCACAAAGGAGGAGAAACAACCATCTAGCTACTGTATGGATCCATAGTCCAAGGGTGAACTACTCACGCATCATACCGGAGGCTGGCATGGTGATGAAGAAGGCCTCCGGGATGATCTCTCCCCTCCAGAAGGGTGACGAGAAGAGCTTCAGATCCCCCCAGATCTAGGGACAATGGAGGCGGCTACGGACTGTTTCGTGGAGATCTGATCGGGTGCTTAGGGTTTCTGCATCAGGGTGAATTTATAGGCGAAGAGGCGAGGTAGGGGGCCACTCGAGGCGCCCACGCCTAGGGATGGCGCGCCCCCCAGGCTGTGCCGCCCTAGGGTGTGGCGGCCTCGTGGCCCCACTTCGTCTCCCCTCCGGAATTTGTGTTCTCTTTGGTAAAATATTGACTTTGGCTTTTGTCCCATCCAATTCCGAGAATGTTTCCTTACTAGCTTTTATGAAACCAAAAACAACGGAAAATAGGATCCCCTTTTATTTCACACCGCTGACATCCATAAACAAAAGATCAAGTGGCTTTTGTCCCCTTTTATTCCGAGAATGTTTCCTTACTAGCTTTTCTGAAACCAAAAACAACAGAAAATATGATCCCCTTTTATTTCACACTATGTTGAAAGCGTTCCCCATGATAGCATGGTTCTGCAAATTCCCATATTATAAGTGCAAGCATATACAACATAGTGTTGGGCCTACAAGTGCCAGTTGCCTGTTTTTGGTTTTAGAAAAACTAGTAAAGAAATATTATCGTAATTGGACGGAACAAAAGCCAAAGTCATTATTTTACCAGACACGACACAGAGATCAAATGGGAGACGAAGTAGGGCCACGAGGTGACCACACCATATGGTGGCGCGGCCAGGGGTGCGCCACCAGGTGGTGTGGGACCCCCGAGGCTCCACCGTCTTTGCCCTTTCTCCTACATATAAGTCTCCCCGAGACGTAAACCCTGCGCGGATTAGATCTCCACAAAAATTTCCGCTGTGCTGCCGCTACCGAAGAGGAGATTCGGGGGACAGAAGTCTCTGTTCCGGCACCCTGCCGGGACAGGGAATTGCCCCCGGAGCCATCTCCATCGATCTCCACCACCATCTCCATCACTGTTGCTGATTCCCATGATTATGAGGGAGTAGTTCTCCCTCGAGGCTAAGGGCTCTACCGGTAGCTATGTGTTCATCTCTCTCTATGTGTGATCTTATTGAGATCATGAGCTTTGTAATCTAGTTGAATAAGTAGACCTAGTCTTCTACTCAAGTTCTTTAATTATTGTAATCTACAGATATCCCCACGTGTGTGAAGTTGACAGTGTGCACACCGTGTGGCACTTAGGATAAATATTACAAAATACTTATCATGACTTATTTTTGAGTTGGATGTCTCTATGAAATTGTGGTGTTTGTTGGAACCATCTAGTGCTCACGGTGACAGTGTGGGGTTACCTAGATTGGGAATGCGAACTTTAAGGAGAGATTTTGTAGCCTTACCATGGATTGGAGTTGTCCAACCGGAGAGTAGTTCAGAGTAGCATAATGAAGAGAAGATATTTATATGAGAGTGTCCACTAGTGAAAGTATGATCCCTAGACCTTGTTTCTAAGCATTGAAACACCATTTAAATATAGACCTGTTACATGTTTGCTTACTGCCATCTTTATTTCAGATTGCAATTACCACTTATAATCATCCATATTACTTGTCTTTCACTATCTCTTCGCCGAACTAGTGCTCCTATACACCTGACAAGTGTATTGGGTGTGTTGAGAGGGATACCTTTGGCCACTTACTCCCTGAGTTCGATAAATCTTGGGTGATCAACTTCAGGGAAACTTGCTGCTGTTCTACAAACCTCTGCACATGGAGGCCCAACACTGTCTACAAGAATAGAAGCGTGTGTAGACATCAGTAGGTCCCGTAGGAGCGAGGTGCTTCAGTTAACATGGTCGCTGGAAGTAGAAGTTACATCAAGGACCTCTTAAAAATGAAAATTACATCCATGTCCATGTATTTAGCACAAGGTCCCTTAAAATAAGCAATGAAATGTGTTTTGAGGTTTGCGCATACTAGCGTTCCTTGTGCTAAAGACTAGCAATAGAATCTAAGAATGGAAAATAAGATCCAATAGTTATCAATTTTTGGATTTACTAGTCTTGATCCAACGATGAATGTTCGAATTCGGAAACCGGTCAAGTTTGAATTTTTTTCCACCAAGGACCAAAGTGGTTTTCTTCCTAGGTACTACTACTCATACTCCACACAAAAACGACTACCGAAAAAAGTAGAGAAACAAAGCCGCCCTCTCAAAAAAGAAAGAAAGAAACAGAGCCACCGTACCAAGGAACATGTGCGCAACTCCATGTTGTGGATGAGGGAAAGATCACCCGGGCCGGTGCGCGAGGGGAGAGGGGTTGATAGATGAGAGGAAGTGAAGTAGAGAGAAAACATACATTTTTATTGCGTGCATAGGTCCTGAAATTTACTACTAGTAGAGTTTAGATTATAAGGCGACAGGAGTTCATCATGTCAGGAATCCATCATAATTTTGCTCTGACATCGAACCGCCTTCAACTCCTCCTCTAAGCTACTCTCGTGCTGCTCTCGCGCTGACTCTTTTTTAAAGGCGTACCTCCCTTTTGTTCTGTTACTTGTGTAGATCAAGTTTGACAAAATTTCGTTAAATTGTCAAGATGCAAAATCTTAGCAAGAAGTTAAACCCTTTGTCCAAACTCTCAATGGCACACGTGCGTCGACCTTCCTTGTCGTTCCATTTCACACCGTGCGACTAGTAGCACGCTGGTTCAAAAGTAAGGAGTTTTTTTGTGTGTGTGAAGCAAGTACAGTAGTATGAAGGGTATGGCTCAGTTACTCAGTCTAGAAGGACCCGACCGCTTTTCCTTGCTTAACTTTAGGGCCTTTTGTGTGAAATTTAGGGACATCTATGTAATTTTATCCTTTTTGAGGTCTTCAATGTAAACCGTACTCCCACCGACCATGTCGAATTTTAACTACAAGTATGCTCTTAAAATTTCAAAAAATCTTTTGAAGCCAACCACGAATTTAATATATCGAAAACCACCAAAAAGCTTTTTAGTAAAACTTTCAAAGCAACCTATAATTTACTTGTAGTTCAAATTTGACCTAATTTCGATAAATCGACACTTGTATGAAAAGAAAGCAAGGTCCATTTGTATGCAAATGGGGGCGTTGGCATTTTCTTTTAACTAACGTGGGTCCCGTAGGAGCAATGTGCTTAAGTTAAAACGGTTGGTGGAAGTACAGGTTGCATCAAGGACCTTAGAAAATAAAAAATACATCTGAGTCCATCACTTGGAAAATTGAGAAATGTTATTTCTTGATAGTTGGAAACTCAACCCGACGACATTTTTTACTAAAATAAGATGCACCAATCTACCTCTTAAATGACATTTAATTCAACAGCAATCTATCGTGCTTACTTATAGCCTAAGTTTGACCTAATTTCATTAAATTGTTAAGATGCAAACTCTAAGCAAGAAGTTGAACCTGTTGTCAAAACTCTTGGTGCAGGTTTGTGATATATTAAATGACCCCCCGAAGGTTACCTACAAAAAACATCAAAATTTTCAAAGCGGCGTACAATATTCTTGTAGTTCAAATTTGACCTAATTTTGATGGCATAAAGTCATTCAAGTGGGAGGGAATCCACTATATTGTCCACAAGCTTGTCCATTAGGAAAAAGTAGTCCTTATGGGCTGCCATATACATATTGGAAGCTATCCACAAGCTAAAAATCTTAAGGGTCACTCTTAAGCTTATGGGTATTCCATAAGCAATAAAATATTGACATCTAGTACACATAGCAATATAAAACAAATATTAATCACAAGACTATGAGAGGGTAGCTCTTACATGTGGGTCTTATCTTATGGAAAAGTTCGACTAGATACATTGTGATGCAATCAACTAGCTTATTGTATAACAAGTGGGTCACATCTTAAATATAGGTTGGTCCATATACATAGGCGATGCCCTTAGCAAGTACAAAGTTTGAAAAATCATGAAACATGGTAATAATCATTAGTACAATATGTTGGTCCACTATATATGTCTGAAAGCTTGGCTTGTGGCATATTCAGATACAATATTCTTCGGACTTCCTATATAGAAAGGAACAATCTTGTCATCATATGGAAAATTGAGAATGTTCTTTCCTGATAGTTGGAAATTTACACTGACGACATTGTTTACTAAAAGAATATGCACCCATCTACCTTCAAAAAGAGAATTAATTCAAGAGCAATCTATCGCCCAAAAGTGTAAAGAGCAATCTATTACTAATGATCAACAACCGTATAAAGAGGCCCAAAAGCAAGGTGTTCTTAGAAACCCTATTTATTCCAGAATGTACATGCATAATATCTTCTTGTTCTTTGATTTCCCTCTCTATTTTGAGATATTTTATTTACAGAAAAGAACAATTTGACCTAATTTCTTTAAATCGACCTAAATTCATTTAAGTGTATCAAGTTAGCTAGTAATCTTGATAAATTCGTTAAAAATTTCGGAATTGTAAGAAAGCATATGGTTCACTTTGTATGAAAATTGGGGTGGTGGCATTTTCTTTTAACCGACGTGGGTCCCGTAAAAGTAGTCTGCTTCAGATAACACGTACGGTCGATGGGAGTACAAGTTGCATCTAGGACCTTAAAAAATGAAAATGACATCCAAGTCCATATATTTAGCACAATGGACCCTGAAATTATTTAAGCAAGGTAAAGCAGTTGGGTCTAGTTATTTATCCACCAAGAAGCTGAGCCATACCCTTCAACTAGTACCATTTGCTTAAGAAAAGAAAACATCACATTGCTCACTTTCGCTAGAGATTGTTGATGAATTGCATCGAATGCGAAAATTGTTCATATTTTGTTTTTTCGTTATTTTATTTCAATGGTCGATGTGCAAATTTCATGGTTACCGTTTACATGGCATGTAGTGCACGCGACATAATAGGACATCATGCGCAAATCTTTCATTTTCCTTTGTTTCATGTCATTGTTTTCAAAACGGATTCAAATTTGTAAAGACGAAAATCATAGTAAGAAGTCAGACCATTCTCAAGATGGAAAATCTTAGCAAAAAGTCGAACATGTTGTCAAAACTCTTGATGGTGGTTTGTGATATATTAATTGAACCCTAATGGTTACCTCCAAAAAATCACAAAACTTTCAAAGCACCTACAATGTTCTTGTAGTTCAAATTTGACCTAATTTCGATAAATCGGCATAAAGTCCTTCAAGTGGGCAGAGTTAGCTAGGGTGAAGTTTGAAAACTCATAAAACATGGAAATCTTAATTTAAGTAAAACATGTTGGTCCACTTAATATGTCTGGAAGGTTGTCTTGTGGCATTCAGATCCATATTTTTCGTAATATGTTTACGAAGAAAACAATCTCGTCATTACTCGGGAAATTGAGAATATTCTTTCCACAACAACATTGTTTACTAAAAGAAAATGTACCAATCTACCTCTAAAGAGACACTTAATTCAATATCAATCTACCGCGCTTACTTGTAGCTCAAGTTTGACCTAATTTTTCTTAAATCGACAAGTAGTCAGTAAAGTGTGCGAAGTTAGATAGGAAGCTTGAAAAATGGAACTATAAGAAACTGTGGTCCACTTTGTGTGATAATTGGTGTGGTTCAATTTTGTTCTAACTATGGTATGTCCTACGGGAGCGAGGTGCTTCAGTTAACATGGTTAGTGGAAGTACAAGTTACATCAAGGACCTCATAAAAAATGAAAATTACATCTAAGTACATGCATTTAGCACAAGGTCGTAAAGTGTGTTTTGAGGTTTGTGCATACTAGCCTTCATTGTACTAAAGACTATCAATATAATCATCTAAATGCTAAGAATGGAAAAGAAGATTCAACGGTTACCAATGTTTGGATTTGTCAGTCTTGATCCAATGGTCAGTGTTCAGAGTTATCCGTATACTATATAGTGGTATGGTATTGTAAGAGATAATACAAGATAAAGATAAGATAAGAAGTACTACTGTGAATGGCCAATCTTTTGAATAACCTTCCCTCCCGATGTCTGGGACGCAAGTGAAAATTTCGAAATAGGAAAAGTTTGAATTTTTGCCGCCATAGACCAAAGTGGTTTCCTTCATATTTACTCCTCCTACTCCACGCCAGAGAAACAGAGTTGCCCTCTCAAAAAAAAACAGAGCCATCGTACCAAGGCACATGTGAGCAGCGTCGCGATCTGGATGAGGGAGAGATCAGCCGGGCCGGTGTGCGAGGGGAGAGGGGTGGAGAGATGAGAGGCAGTGAAGGAGAGAGAAAATGCACATTTTTTGTGCAAGCATAGGTCCTGAAATTTAGTACTAGTAGAGTATACACTATAAGGCGGCAGGAGTACCTCGTATCAGGAACCCATCATAAACTTTGCTTTGACATCGAGCCGCCTCCAACTCTTGTTCTCTCTTCACTGCTGCCTTCTTCCCCAGCCTATGTTTTATTCTCTCTGCATGTACAGCGCGTGGACAGGGGTGAGCACTTGTCTAAGCAAAGAAATACTCCCTCTATTTGGTAATATAAAATGTCTTAGCTTACTGAAGATAACATATCTAGATATCTAGATACATTTACTTCACAAAGCTAAAACATCTTATATTTCTAAATAGAGGGGTTACTATGAGTAAAAGGGCATCCACTATGTTACCATTAAGGAAAACAAATTTTAACCACAAGACTACGAGAGGGTAGCACTCACATGTGGGTCCTATCTGATGGACAAGTTTGTCGAGATACATTATGGTGCAATCAACCAGCTTGGTATTAGCAAGTGGGTCCCATATTAAAGATATGTTTCGCCATATACATAGGTGATGCCCTAAGCTCTACCGTTCAGATAGTTTCTATATGAGACAATTCGTGGGACCTACTAAACTGAAGATGCTAACTTTCGCATAGTAGTTTTAGAGCTTGGTCATACACTGCCAAATGGGGCCCATTATTTGCTTTTTTCCTTTAGACACTTGTGCCTTGTACTCCCCTCGCCACTGCGCTAGACTCGATTTAATTTTTGTGAAATTAGACCGATCTATTAATATTGATCAACAATCATATAAAGATACCCAAAAGTCGTAAGTTGCTCTTACACACCGTATTTCCTCAACAATTTGAATGCATAATCTCTTCTCATTCTTCTATTTCCTCCTCTATTTTGAGATATATTCTTTACACAGAAGAATAATTTGACCTAATTTACTTAAATCTATATAAAGTCATTTAAGTGTACCAAGTTAGCTAGTAATCTTGAAAAATACGTCTAAAAACTAGGGAATTGTAAGAAAGCATGGTCCACTTCGTATGAAAATTGGGGCGGTGGCATCTATTTTAACTGACGCGGGTCCCATAGGAGCAATGTGCTATAGTAAACATGGTCGGTAGAAGTACAAGTTGCATCAAGAACCTTGGAAAATACATCTAAGTCCATCACTTGGAAAATTGAGAATGTTCTTTCCTGATAGTTGGGAACTCACACCAATGGCACTATTTACTAAAAGATGCACCCATCTAACTCTGAAATGACATTGAATTCCAGAGCAATCTATCACACTTACTAGTAGCTCAAGTTTGGCCTAATTTCGTTAAATGGGCAAGATGCAAAATATTAGCAAGAAGTTGAGCCTGTTGTCAAAACTATCGGTGGTGGTTAGTGATATATTAAATGAACCCCAAATTGTTACCTCCTAAAAAATCACAAAACTTTCAAAGCAACCTACAATTTTCTCATAGTTCAAATTTGACATAATTTCGATAAATAGGCATAAAGTCATTCAAGTGGGCAGAGGTAGCAAGGACAAAGTTTGAAAACTCATGAAACATGGGAATCATAAGTAGTACATCATGTCGGTCCACTATATATGTCTGAAATCTTGGCTTGTGGCATATTCAGATCCCATATTCTTAGGACTTTCTTTACAGAAAGGAATAATCTCGTCATCACTCGGAAAACTGAGAATATTCTTTCCTCATAGTTGGAAACTCACACCGACGACATTGTTTACTAAAGAAAGATGCACCCATCTACCTTCAAAAAGACAATTAATTCAAGAGAAATCTATCGCGCTTACTCGTAACTCAAGTTTGACCTAATTTCATTAAGTTGTCAAGATGAAAAATCTTAGCAAGAAGTAGAACCTGTTTTAAAAACTCTCGGTGGTGGTTCGTGATATATTAAATGACCACCCCCCCTGATGGTTGCCTAAAAAAATCACAAAATTTTCAAAGCAACCTACAATTTTGGTCCACTTAATGTGTGTGGAAGCTTGGCTTGTGGCATTCAGATCCATAATTTTCATACTTTATTTAGAAAAAACAATCTCGTCATTACTCGGGAAATTGAGAATATTATTTCCTGATCGTTGGAATCTCACAACGATAGCATTGTTTGCTAAAATAAAATGCACCCATCTACCTACGAAAATACATTTAATTCAAGATCAATCTACCACGCTTACTTATATCTCAAGTTTGACCTAATTTTGTTAACTCGGCAAGAAGTGTGTGTAGTTAGCAAGAAATCTTGAAAAATGGAACTATAAGAAACCTGGTCCACTATGTGATAATTGGGGCGGTTGCATTTTCTTCTAACTGTGGTAGGTCATATAGGAGTGAGGTGCTTCAGTTAACACAGTAGGTGGAAGTACAAGTTACATCAAGAACCTCATAAAAAATGTAAATTACATCCAAGTCAATGCATTTAGAACAAGGTCCATGAAACTAAGCAATAAAGTGTGTTTTGAGGTTTGAGCATACTAGGGTTCATTCTGCTAAAGACTAGCAATATAATCTTCTAGATGCTAAGAATTGAAAAGAAGATTCAATGGTTAGCAATGTTTGGATTTGCCAGTCTTGATCTAACGGTCAATGTTCAAAGTTATTCGTACACTATATGTTTTTACAAAAAAGATAAGATAAGAAATACTACTGCATACGGACGGTCTTTTGAATAACCTTTCCCTCCTGATGTTTGGGAAGCAAGTGAAAATTTTGAAACCAGAAAATTTGAATTTGTTTTGCTGCCAAGGACCAAAGTGATTTCCTTTCTATGTACATTGTAAGGCAGAAGGAGTACCTCGTGTCAGGATTCCATCATAACTTTGCTCTGACACCGAACCGCCTTCAACTCCTCCTCTTCGTTGCTCTCCTACTTCCTCTTCTTTTAAATGCTCGATACCTCCCTTTTGTTCTCTTACTTGTGTAGCTCAAGTTTGACCAAATCTTGTTAAATTGTCAAGATGCAAAATCTTAGCAAGAAGTTAAACCCTTTTTCCAAACTCTCGGTGGCACACGTGCATCGACCTGCCTTGTCGTTCCATTTCACACCCTGCGACCAGCGGCATGCTGGTTCAAAAGTAAGGAGCTTTTTTGTGTGTGTGAAGCAAGTACAATAGTACGAAGGGTATGGCTCAGGTTCTCACTCGAGAAGGACCCGGCCGCTTTTCCTTTCTTAACTTTAGGGTCCTTTGTGTGAAATTTAGGGACCTCTATGTAATTTTGTATTTTTTGAGGTCTTCGATATAAACCGTACTCCCACTGACCATCTCTAATTTTAACTACAAGTATGATCTTAAAATTTTAAAAAATATTTTGAAGCTAACTACGAGAGGGTAGCTCTTACATGTGGGTCCTATCTTATGGACAAGTTTGACTATATACATTATGGTGCAATCAACTAGCTTGGTATAGCAAGTGGGTCACATCTTAAATATATGTTTGGTCCTATACATAGGTGATGCCCTAAGCTCCACTATTTAGACACTGTCTTTACGAGACGTTTCATGGGACCTACCAAACTGAAGATGCTAACTTTTGCATAGTAGTTTTATAGTTTGGTCACACACTGCCAAGTGGGGTTCATTATTTGCTTTTGCCTTTAGACACTTGTGCCTTGTACTCCCCTCACCACCGCGCTAGAATCGATTTATTTTTTGCGAAATTCCACCAATCTATTAATAATGATCAACAACCTTATAAAGAGACTTAAAAGTCATAAGTTCCTCTTACACACCATATTTCCTCAAAAATTTGCACGCATAATCTCTTCTCGTTCTTTGATTTTCCCCTCTATTTTGAGCTATATTCTTTACATAAAATAACAATTTGACCTAATTTTATTAAATATATATAAAGTCATTTAAGTGTACCAAGTTAGCTAGTAATCTTGAATTTTTTTCTAAAACCTAGGGAATTGTAAGAAACCATGGTCCACTTTATATGAAAATTTGGGACGTGGCATTTTCTTTTAACTGGGGCGGGCCCGTAGGAGCAATGATCTTTAGTTAGCATGGTCGGTGGATGTACAAGTTGCATCAATGACCTTAGAAAATTAAAATACATCCAAGTCCATCACTTGAAAAATTGAGAATGTCCTTTCCTGATAGTTGTAAACTCACACCGATAGCACTGTTTAATAAAATAAGATGTACCCATCTAACTCTGAAATGATAATTAATTCGATAGCAATCTATCGCCCTTACTAGTAGATCAAGTTTTACCTAATTTCGTTAGATTCTCAAGATGCAAATCTTAGCAAGAAGTTCAACCTATTGTTAAAACTCTCGATGTTAGTTTGTGATATATTAAATGACCCCCCGATGGTTACCTCCAAAAAATCACAAAACTTTCAAAGCAGCCTACAATTTTCTTGTAGTTCATATTTGACCTAATTTCGATAAATCTGCATAAAGTCATTCAAGTGGGCAGAGTTAGCAAGGACGAAGTTTGAAAACTAGTGAAACATGGGAATCATAAGTAGTACAACATGTTGGTCCACTATATATGTCTTAAAGGTTCGCTTGTGGCATATTTAGATCCAATATTCTCCATACTTTCGTTAGAGGAATGAACAATCTTATCATCACTGGAAATTTGAGAATGTTCTTTCCTGAGAGTTGGAAACTCACGCCGACGACATTGTTTACTAAAATAATATGCACCCATCTACCTTTGAAAATACAATTAATTCAAGAGAAATATATCGCGCTTACTCATAGCTCAAGTTTGACCTAATTTTGTTAAGGTTTCAAGATGAAAAATGTTAGAAAGAAGTTGAACTTGTTTTCAAAACTCTTGGTGGTAATTCATGATATATTAAATGACCCCCCGATGGTTACCTCGAAAAAATCCCAAAACTTTCAAAGCAACCTACAATTTTCCAGTAGTTCAAGATTGAACTAATTTCGATAAATCATCATAAAGTCATTCAAGTGGGCAGAGTTAGCTAGGCGGAAGCTTGAAAGATCATAAAACATAGGATCCTAAGTACAACATGTCGGTCCACTATAAATAATTGAAAGCTCTCCTTGTGGTATTCAGGTTCATAGTCTTCATACTTTAAAAAAAATGAACAATCTCATCATCACTCAGAAAATTGAGAATGTTCTTTATTATGTGTGTGAAGCAAGTACAATAGTATGAAGGGTATGGCTCAGCTTGTCACTCGAGAAGGACCCGACCGCTTTTCCTTGCTTAACTTTGGCCCTCTGTGCTAAATTTAGGGACCTCTATATAATTTTTTCTTTTTGAGGTCGTCGATGTAAACCGTACTCCCACCAACCATGTCAAATTTTAACTATAAGTATGCTCTTAAAATTTTCAAAAAATCCTTCAAAGCCAAGCTGGATTCAGTATATCAAAAACCACATAAAAGCTTTTTCGTAAAACTTCCAAAGCAACCTACAATTTACTTGTAGTTCAAATTTGACCTAATTTCGATAAATCGACATTTGTATGAAAAGAAAGCAAGGTCCAATTTGTATGAAAATTGGCGTGTTTCCATTTTCTTTTAACTAACGCGGGTCCCGTAGGAGCAATGTTCTTCGGTTAACAAGGTCTGTGGAAGTACACGTTGCATCAAGGACCTTAGAAAATGAAAAAGACATCCAAGTCCATTACTTGGCAAATTGAGAAATGTTTTTTGTTGATAGTTGGAAACTCACACCAACGACATAGTTTACTAAAATTAGATGCACCCATCTACCTCTTAAATGACATTTAGTTCGACAACAATCTATCGCGCTTATTGATAGCTCAAGTTTGACCTAATTTTGTTAAATTATTAATATGCAAAATCTTATCAAGAAGTTGAACCTGTTGTCAAAACTCTTGGTGGTGGTTTGTAATATATTAAATGACCCCCCGATGGTTACCTCCAAAAAAACCACAAAACTTTCAAACAACCTACTTTCGATAAATCGGCATAAAGTCATTCAAGTGGGAGTTAGCAAGGACGAAGTTCGAAAACTCATGAAACATGGTAATAATCATAAGTAGTACAATATGCTGGTCCACTATATATGTCTGAAAGCTTGGCTTGTGGTATATTCAGATCCAATATTCTTTAGACTTCCATACAGAGAGGAACAATCTCGTCATCACTCGGAAAATTGAGAATGTTCTTTCCTGATAGTTAAAAACTTACATCGACGATATTGTTTACTAAAATAATATGCACCCATCTACCTTTGAAAATACAATTAATTCAAGAGAAATATATCGCGCTTACTCATAGCTCAAGTTTGACATAATTTCGTTAAGTTGTCAAGATGAAAAATCTTAGAAAGAAGTTGAACCTGTTTTCAAAACTCTTGGTGGTAATTCATGATATATTAAATGACCCCCCGATGGTTACCTCGAAAAAATCCCAAAACTTTCAAAGCAACCTACAATTTTCCAGTAGTTCAAGATTGAACTAATTTCGATAAATCATCATAAAGTCATTCAAGTGGGCAGAGTTAGCTAGGCGGAAGCTTGAAAGATCATAAAACATAGGATCCGAAGTACAACATGTCGGTCCACTATAAATATTTGAAAGCTCTCCTTGTGGTATTCAGATTCATAGTCTTCATACTTTAAAAAAAATGAACAATCTCATCATCACTCAGAAAATTGAGAATGTTCTTTATTATGTGTGTGAAGCAAGTAGAATAGTATGAAGGGTATGGCTCAGCTTGTCACTCGAGAAGGACCCGACCGCTTTTCCTTGCTTAACTTTGGCCCTCTGTGCTAAATTTAGGGACCTCTAGATAATTTTTTCTTTTTGAGGTCGTCGATGTAAACCGTACTCCCACCAACCATGTCAAATTTTAACTATAAGTATGCTCTTAAAATTTTCAAAAAGTCCTTCAAAGCCAAGCTGGATTCAGTATATCAAAAACCACATAAAAGCTTTTTCGTAAAACTTCCAAAGCAACCTACAATTTACTTGTAGTTCAAATTTGACCTAATTTCGATAAATCGACATTTGTATGAAAAGAAAGCAAGGTCCAATTTGTATGAAAATTGCGGTGTTGACATTTTCTTTTAACTAACGCGGGTCCCGTAGGAGCAATGTTCTTCGGTTAACAAGGTCTGTGGAAGTACACGTTGCATCAAGGACCTTAGAAAATGAAAAAGACATCCAAGTCCATCACTTGGCAAATTGAGAAATGTTTTTTGTTGATAGTTGGAAACTCACACCAACGACATAGTTTACTAAAATTAGATGCACCCATCTACCTCTTAAATGACATTTAGTTCGACAACAATCTATCGCGCTTATTGATAGCTCAAGTTTGACCTAATTTTGTTAAATTATTAATATGCAAAATCTTATCAAGAAGTTGAACCTGTTGTCAAAACTCTTGGTGGTGGTTTGTAATATATTAAATGACCCCCCGATGGTTACCTCCAAAAAAACCACAAAACTTTCAAACAACCTACTTTCGATAAATCGGCATAAAGTCATTCAAGTGGGAGTTAGCAAGGACGACGTTTGAAAACTCATGAAACATGGTAATAATCATAAGTAGTACAATATGTTGGTCCACTATATATGTCTGAAAGCTTGGCTTGTGGCATATTCAGATCCAATATTCTTCAGACTTCCTTTACAGAGAGGAACAATCTCGTCATCACTCGGAAAATTGAGAATGTTCTTTCCTGATAGTTAAAAACTTACATCGACGACATTGTTTACTAAAATAATATGCACCCATCTACCTTTGAAAATACAATTAATTCAAGAGAAATATATCGCGCTTACTCATAGCTCAAGTTTGACCTAATTTCGTTAAGTTGTCAAGATGAAAAATCTTAGAAAGAAGTTGAACCTGTTTTCAAAACTCTTGGTGGTAATTCATGATATATTAAATGACCCCCCGATGGTTACCTCGAAAAAATCCCAAAACTTTCAAAGCAACCTACAATTTTCCAGTAGTTCAAGATTGAACTAATTTCGATAAATCATCATAAAGTCATTCAAGTGGGCAGAGTTAGCTAGGCGGAAGCTTGAAAGATCATAAAACATGGTATCCTATGTACAACATGTCGGTCCACTATAAATATTTGAAAGCTCTCCTTGTGGTATTCAGATTCATAGTCTTCATACTTTAAAAAAATGAACAATCTCATCATCACTCAGAAAATTGAGAATGTTCTTTATTATGTGTGTGAAGCAAGTACAATAGTATGAAGGGTATGGCTCAGCTTGTCACTCGGGAAGGACCTGACCGCTTTTCCTTGCTTAACTTTGGCCCTCTGTGCTAAATTTAGGGACCTCTAGATAATTTTTTCTTTTTGAGGTCGTCGATGTAAACCGTACTCCCACCAACCATGTCAAATTTTAACTATAAGTATGCTCTTAAAATTTTCAAAAAATCCTTCAAAGCCAAGCTGGATTCAGTATATCAAAAACCACATAAAAGCTTTTTCGTAAAACTTCCAAAGCAACCTACAATTTACTTGTAGTTCAAATTTGACATAATTTCGATAAATCGACATTTGTATGAAAAGAAAGCAAGGTCCAATTTGTATGAAAATTGCGGTGTTTCCATTTTCTTTTAACTAACACGGGTCCCGTAGGAGCAATGTTCTTCGGTTAATAAGGTCTGTGGAAGTACACGTTGCATCAAGGACCTTAGAAAATGAAAAAGACATCCAAGTCCATCACTTGGCAAACTGAGAAATGTTTTTTGTTGATAGTTGGAAACTCACACCAACGACATAGTTTACTAAAATTAGATGCACCCATCTACCTCTTAAATGACATTTAGTTCGACAACAATCTATCGTGCTTATTGATAGCTCAAGTTTGACCTAATTTTGTTAAATTATTAATATGCAAAATCTTATCAAGAAGTTGAACCTGTTGTCAAAACTCTTGGTGGTGGTTTGTAATATATTAAATGACCCCCCGATGGTTACCTCCAAAAAAACCACAAAACTTTCAAACAACCCACTTTCGATAAATCGGCATAAAGTCATTCAAGTGGGAGTTAGCAAGGACGAAGTTTGAAAACTCATGAAACATGGTAATAATCATAAGTAGTACAATATGTTGGTCCACTATATATGTCTGAAAGCTTGGCTTGTGGCATATTCAGATCCAATATTCTTCAGACTTCCTTTACAGAGAGGAACAATCTCGTCATCACTCGGAAAATTGAGAATGTTCTTTCCTGATAGTTAAAAACTTACATCGATGACATTGTTTACTAAAATAATATGCACCCATCTACCTTTGAAAATACAATTAATTCAAGAGAAATATATCGCGCTTACTCATAGCTCAAGTTTGACATAATTTCGTTAAGTTGTCAAGATGAAAAATCTTAGAAAGAAGTTGAACCTGTTTTCAAAACTCTTGGTGGTAATTCATGATATATTAAATGACCCCCCGATGGTTACCTCGAAAAAAATCCCAAAACATTCAAAGCAACCTACAATTTTCCAGTAGTTCAAGATTGAACTAATTTCGATAAATCATCATAAAGTCATTCAAGTGGGCAGAGTTAGCTAGGCGGAAGCTTGAAAGATCATAAAACATGGTATCCTAAGTACAACATGTCGGTCCACTATAAATATTTGAAAGCTCTCCTTGTGGTATTCAGATTCATAGTCTTCATACTTTAAAAAAATGAACAATCTCATCATCACTCAGAAAATTGAGATTGTTCTTTATTATGTGTGTGAAGCAAGTACAATAGTATGAAGGGTATGGCTCAGCTTGTCACTCGGGAAGGACCTGACCGCTTTTCCTTGCTTAAATTTGGCCCTCTGTGCTAAATTTAGGGACCTCTAGATAATTTTTTATTTTTGAGGTCGTCGATGTAAACCGTACTCCCACCAACCATGTCAAATTTTAACTATAAGTATGCTCTTAAAATTTTCAAAAAATCCTTCAAAGCCAAGCTGGATTCAGTATATCAAAAACCACATAAAAGCTTTTTCGTAAAACTTCCAAAGCAACCTACAATTTACTTGTAGTTCAAATTTGACATAATTTCGATAAATTGACATTTGTATGAAAAGAAAGCAAGGTCCAATTTGTATGAAAATTGGGGTGTTTCCATTTTCTTTTAACTAACGCGGGTCCCGTAGGAGCAATGTTCTTCGGTTAACAAGGTCTGTGGAAGTACACATTGCATCAAGGACCTTAGAAAATGAAAAAGACATCCAAGTCCATCACTTGGCAAATTGAGAAATGTTTTTTGTTGATAGTTGGAAACTCACACCAACGACATAGTTTACTAAAATTAGATGCACCCATCTACCTCTTAAATGACATTTAGTTCGACAACAATCTATCGCGCTTATTGATAGCTCAAGTTTGACCTAATTTTGTTAAATTATTCATATGCAAAATCTTATCAAGAAGTTGAACCTGTTGTCAAAACTCTTGGTGGTGGTTTGTAATATATTAAATGACCCCCCGATGGTTACCTCCAAAAAAACCACAAAACTTTCAAACAACCTACTTTCGATAAATCGGCATAAAGTCATTCAAGTGGGAGTTAGCAAGGACGAAGTTTGAAAACTCATGAAACATGGTAATAATCATAAGTAGTACAATATGTTGGTCCACTATATATGTCCGAAATCTTGGCTTGTGACATATTCAGATCCAATATTCTTCAGACTTCCTTTACAGAGAGGAACAATCTCGTCATCACTCGGAAAATTGAGAATGTTCTTTCCTGATAGTTAAAAACTTACATCGACGACATTGTTTACTAAAATAATATGCACCCATCTACCTTTGAAAAGACAATTAATTCAAGAGCGATCTATCACCAAAAGTGTAAAGAGCAATCTATTACCAATGATCAACAACCGTATAAATAAGCCCAAAAGTAAGTTGCTCTTAGAAACCCTATTTACTCCACAATGTGCATGCATAATATCATCTTGTTCTTTGATTTCCCCCTCTGTTTTGAGATATGTTCTTTGCACAAAAAAACAATTTAACCTAATTTCGTTAAATCGACATAAATTCATTTAGTTGTATCAAGTTAGCATGTAATCTTGATAAATTCGACTAAAAACTTGGGAATTGTAAGAAAGCTTATGTTCCAATTTGTATGAAAATTGGGGTGGTGGCATTTCTTTTAATTGACATGGGTCCTACAGGAGTAGTGTGCTTCAGTTAACACGTACGATCAATGGAAGTACAAGTTGCATCTAGGACCTTAGGAAATTAAAATGACATCCAAGTCCATAGATTTAGCACGAAGGACCCTAAAATTAATTAAGCAAGGTAAAGCCGTTGGATCTAGCTATTTCTCCACCAAGAAGCTGAGCTATAACTTTCGGCTAGTACCATTTGCTTAACAAAAGAAAACATCGTGTTGCTCACTTTCTGTAGAGCTTGTTGCTGAATTGCATCGAATGCGAAAGTTCTTCATTTTTTGTTTTTTGGTTATTTTATTTTAATATTTTCGAAACAGGGTCGACGTGCAAATTCTTTGCAAGAAATTGAATATTTTGAAACCCTCGCTAGTTTTTTCTCTAATCAACCTAAAGTCATTTTGATGGTCAAAACTAGCTAGAAAGCTTGCATAAATCTTGAGAAACACTCTCCACGTTTGTCTAAAAATTGGGCAGTGCGAAACTCGTGCACCGATCTAATGACCGCTCCTCTAGTCGAATCATTTGAGCTTCATTTGTTTTCTTAACAAACTTAGGTGAGCAATTTTTTTGCTCATTAATGTTAATGAACTAAACAATACTGTTTAATTGTTTAGTGAGCTACTCATTAAGATCGGTCACAATAATGAACTTAGAATGTGTGTTCACCTAATTTCATGTATGCTAGTTATTTATTGAGTACCATGTAGTGTACCACAGAGAGAGAGAGAGAGAGCTCGCTTGTGGTTTGATGGTTATTAGGAGAGGAGTGGTACCCCTAGCCCACCAGAGTTCAAACCCCGGGTTTGGCACTTTGATGTCTATATAAAACACGGAATATTCTTTAGTGGGAAGCAATGTTCCTGTCTATAGAGAGGTGTGTATGCTGACTTCGTTAAGATCAAGCTCCATCGGATCAGTCTCAAGACACAATATTTCAGAGATGGTCATATGCATGTGTAGTAGGGTGTGCCGGCATGCGTTTGTCCTTTAGTTTGTATTGAGTTTTTCTCGGTTATCCAGAAGAACATATAATGCAAGTCAAACCAAGTCACTGAGAGTATGTGAAGCGTTGGAAATTTGGGGTGTCTAAAATAGAATCTTTTTTTTACTATACCTAGGTATAAAACTTGAGGGCATCACCTATGTATATGTCCAAACCTATCTTTAAGATGGGACCCACTTGCTATACCATATGCTAGTTGATTGCACCACAATGTATATAGTCAAACCTGTCCATAATATAGTCTTGTGATTAAAATTAGTTTTCTATTGCAATGTGTACTAGATATCAATATTTTAAAGCTTATGGACTACCCATAAGCTAAGGGTGACCCTTAAGGTTTTTAGCTCGTGGATAGCTTACACTACTTTTTCCCTTATGGACAAGCTTGTGGATAACATAGTGAACGCCTTGAGAGGGTGAGTCTAGCTAAGTTTTTCTCCACCCTAGGTCTAGTACAAGACCCAGGTATAAGGGAATCAAATGGCTGGTTTTCTTTATTGTACATTTCTACTCAGATGAGTGGATCCCCTATCTAGTCTAAATGGTTGTGGACATTTTATTCTCTTAAAAGCGAGTCTAGTAAACTTCTAGCCACGTATAGTAACTTCGCACACTTTGCTTACTCTAATGTATGGGGCCTATGGTATCACTACCATGGGGACCCATTATTAGTGTTCTAGTTATATCATATAGCAGCCAACGAATGTGAGATCTGACTCCCCTAACTCTTCCTTATCCACTAAGCCTCAATGCTCAGCTTTGAAGGATGGTTATAAGGGAAGTAGGAGGCGACATTTTTGTCGACAACGTGCCTATATTTGGTGACTTCGTCAAGGTCAAGCCCCACCATATCAATCTCAAGACACAATCTTTCGGTCGTGCTCATAGGGGTAGGGTGTGCATTCTTGCATTCATAGGGGCGAGTTTATGTATGTATTTGTGAGTGTTTGCATTTTGTCGTGGGTTTTCACAAAGAGAGAGGGTCCTTTGGTTTCTATTAAGTTTTTCTTGGTTTTCCAGAAGTACCTGTAATGCAAGTCAAACTAGGTCAGTGATGTCTAGTGTATATCGACTCACTACCATGGGGCCATGTTATTAGTGGTCCAATTATATCCTATAGCAGCCAACGAATGTGAGATCCGACTCTGCTAGCCCTTCCTTCTCCATGAAGCCTTGGCGCTTGCCTTTGAAGTATGGTTATGATGGCAGTGGGAGGCGATGTTCCCATCGATTTATAGTGAGGTGCCTATGGTTACTTCGTCAAGCTCAAGCCCCCCCGAGTCAGTCCCAAGACACAATATTTTTGAGGTTCTCATAGGGTATGGTGTGCGTGCCTGCGTTCTTAGGGGTGAGTTTTTCTATGCATTTGTGAGCGTCTCCGTTTTTTAGCTGGGTTTTGCTAAAAGAGAGATAGGGTCCTTTGGTTTATTTATTGATTTTTACTCTGTTTTCCAAAATCACATGTAATGCTAGTCAAACTAGGTCACTAATGTTAGGGGCCCATAGGCTCTCTACCGTGGGCGCCAGTTATCAGTGGTCTAGTTAATCGCGAGCAAATGTGAGCACCGACTCCCATACCTCTTCCTTCTCCATGAATCCTCTACGCTAGGATTTTTAATGCGCTCATGTTTTCTGTCAACACCCAGATTTTTAATCCCAGATGCCTGTTATGCCATACATCGCAATCCCAGGATTACCATTTTTACGTGACATAACAGATTGTTACCATAGTTCATCATCCATTACAAACCATAATAAAGGTCTTACAAATAAAGGATCTCATGATCCAGTCTTAGTACAATCAACGCAGCGCAATAATATAATAATGGTAGCATGGGTGAAGCTCCATCTTCGTGGTCACAGGCAATGCTGACGATGGGATATGATCCTAGTTGTCATAGACTTCCTGTTGTCCATCATCATGGTAGTCCCCCTCATAGCCTAGACACGTGAATAGCTAGGGACAAAGCCATGAGTACTCTTTAAGTACTCGCAAACTATCACTAACAAGTAAAGTGGTTCAAGTATAAATACTAAGCTCTAGGTTGTTTTGCAAAAAGCCAGGTTTATCTCTAGCTGAGTTTAGAAGTAAAGAAAACTAGTTTAAGGTTTTATAACACCAAAGTGGGAACTTAGTTTTCACTTTCATAACCCTGTTGTGGTCAAGTCAAAGTCATGATTCATTTCACAAGTCATTTTGAAAACATCTGACGACGGAACAGTATGGCCACTCCAACTGTCCATAACCGCGGAAGCGGCTATTCGAATAGTTTGACACTGTGCAGAGATGGTACACTTTCACCACAATATTCGATACATTCGTCAGGGACAATCCTAAATCACTATACTCAGTATGCGGATAATCAATCCTAACCTTTCAATTACACACCCTAGTATAGGCACCTCCCCTATGAGTTTGTCCTCCCAACCATGACCATATGTCATCTTGGGAACTGTACAGGTGGACAATCATCACGAGGTAGCCTCAGCTCAAACCTCGGCCGCAAGGGAACCCATACTAAGGAATATAAACTTCTAGTCAAGCCCTACCCAAATTCGGGTATTGTGGTTGTACGGTAAAATTGGAATGGTATCGCATCGGAACACAACCATCCATTTTATAAAGGGCTAAGGATCATGCCTCAACATTTTCATCATCAAAATCATCTGGTGTTCAAGAACAGATGTCAAAACATTTCATTAGAATGACTCATCATTCTAAGGTTTTCATAACCATTTTCACCAAGTGTTCCCATCTAAAGTGATCAAGTTTTATGCTTAGCACTAGCCACTAGGGTTGGGGGTAATCACTAATGAGGGGTGATAATCAAGTGTAATTTATCTAAGTCTAATCTAATGCCTCAGGATGACATCTAATTCTACCTAACTTTGGCCAAGTTTTATGCTCTTTATGCTACCTCTAATATCTTTCCAAAACTTCACAAGTCACTAAGTAAACCTAAATAAAAAAGCTTTGATAAATAAATAAAATAATCAAGCTTGCAAGTAAAACTAGGATTTGGTGTAATCAAAGGGATATCATCACATATGCCTATGGTATCTAGTTTGCATAGTTATCATGTAAGTGTTAACTTTCAAAGTTCTAGCTTGCCTTGTGTAGTGAAGTGGTTGAAGTTCTCCTCAGCTTCCTCTTCGTAGTAGTCTCCTTCCTCTTCGTATCCTTGGTTGGTACTAGCGTCTATAAATAAATACGAAGTACACAATCACCAAACAATACTTAACTATTTCTATTTGGCACACAAGGATTTACACTAGATGATTTAGCATCATCACAATCATCACAAGGATTAAGGCAATAGTATTATTTATTTTATTTTAGAAAAGTAATTTCTACTCATTGAAAAACTACTTAAGATTTAATATTCTCCAATTAAAACATGGGATTATGTTGACACATGTCATCACCACATATTCTAATACTTAGGAATGCGATTTAAAGTGGTGTCACAATTTAATAATGTTTAACCTTATTATTTTTATTAATTAAAGTGACTAGAAATGCCTATGGGGGATTATTTTTTACTTGTCCATTATTACTGAAAGTAAACCTAGATATTTTTATATATTCAGAAAGGTCTAATCAATGTGATTTTTGAGAGTTGGAATCAACTCAAAAGAATTTATGATTGAATTTTGAAAAATGTTTGAATGCAGAAAAGTATCTGCCTTGTTATTTTTACTATAGGTGATCTATAAATCCAAATGGTTTGAATCCAGCAGGCTTGGATTAAGAGTTTCCATATCTTTCTAACAAGATTGGTTTCATGCTCTTTGGTTTAGGAAAAGACTCTGAATTGATTTTTGAATTAACACACAGAACTAGGTTTGAAACTAAAATGAAAAATTTGAATTTGAACTAACTGGGTCACACAGGAAATCTAACTGGGCTGGCCCACTGTGCTTAGTGAGACAGAGGGTGGCGAAGGGGTATGGGCCGATTACAACCATAGGATTAGATCAAGGATGAATGGCTCACGGCCATCATCCTCGTTTGAACAAAACACGACGGGTTCGAACCCTAACATGGACAGTTGGGGTCTGGGGTGGCTCACCGGGGCTCAGGCGATGATTGTCGATGGGGGCGAATGGCGAAGTCGACAACGGCGGTTCTCCTGGTACTGGCGTCTCCTACTGGGGTGGCTCCAATTGACGGCGCCCTTCTCCTCCAGCAGCGGAAGGCTCTGGCAAAATTCTGGCGAGGGAGAGCTTGCCTTGCTTCGGGAAGAAGTGGGAAGGATCAGTGAGAGGTGGGGAGTGAATTGGTGTGAAGAAAACGAGCGTGGGAGGCCTTCTTTTAAAGGCGAGCGAGAGAGGATGAGCGACATGGGCAATGCTTGTCAGGGTTGGTGTTACAGCGAGCTACGGGCATGGCTCAGGCTAGGGGACGGTGCGCGGTCTCCTGGTGGTGCTCAACGGCTTGATTGCGCGGCAAGGGGCGGTGCGGTTTGGTCGGAACGCACTGGTGCTCTGAGCGGCACCGACGATGTTTTTGACGACGCAAAGGTGCTCCTGGTCGCGTGGCGGCGAATGGGCATGTCTGGTGGTCTCCCGGGACGGTGGTGATCGTAGGCACGGGCGGCGAAGGCGAGGCGCGGTCTGTGCAAGGAGGTCGGCTACGGCGCTCTGGAGTGCTCTGGACATGGCAGGGATGAACTGGTCTCTGCGTGTTCGCTGTGGTCCACTGCTTGGCAAGGCCCAAGGGCTAGACAGGGGGTGGCGGTGGTCGGTGGCGTGCCTCCTGGACATGGTGGCTAGGTGCGGCGAAGGCTCTGGCTATCTTGCCATGGTCGGCTAGAACAGGGTGGCTCGGGCATGCACGACATGGTGCAATGGTAGGGGTCTAGTATGGTTTAATACACAGGTTGTCACTGGGGGAGACAAGGATGATCAATGGGGAACAAAGTTTGGAAATATTACTGCTCAAAATAGTGAAGTTTGGTAGAATTTGGTTTGTGTCTTTAGGTGTTTGATGAAATGGCCGAAAGAAATTCATATTTGAATTTTTGGATGAAACTTGGTGAGTGTACTGGGCACATACTAGGGAGTATCTGGTTAATTGGGATTTTCAAGGTGAACTGGTTTGGTGGGGTTTTGAGAAATGGTGATCTTACCATATGAACTAGATTCAATTTTTAAATGTCATTTGAATAGGGTTGCAAAATGTTTCTGTGGGTTTGCAAGGTGGGCTTGGGTTCACTTTTACTTGGTCTAGCAAGGGGTGAAAATAATTGGATTTGTTTCTGTTTGAAATCTTGGACTAGAAACACTCAAAGTGGTCTAGTGAACAAGATTGGCAAAAATCACCATTTGCTTATATAGTTTGTTTTTGAATATCTCTTCATTTGATTCTGCTTGTAAATGATTTATATGATGTTGTTTTCATCTTTAAACCAATCCTTGCCATTCACAACAATCACACAAGTTCATACAAGCATTCATGCATTCATCACATACACACATGCATTCATATGGATTTTAATTCACAAAAGTTTTTGGTAACCCTAAATTTGAATGATTGGGAATTTGATAACCTTGATTAATATTTTTGGGATGTTACAAACCTTCCCTCCTTAAAAAAAAATCTCGTCCCGAGATTTGAGAAAAACGGAAAACTAGGATTTAAAGAGATATGGAAACTCTGTCCTAATGTAGTCTTCTCGCTCCCAGGTAGCTTCTTCTTCAGTGTGGTTACTCCACTGGATCTTGAGAAACATGATACCCTGGGTCCTAGTGGTTCTGAAAGCTTCTTCCAAAATACAGATGGGTACTTCGGGATATGTCAGGTCATCGTTGATTTCTATGGCCCTGTGATCAATATTCTTGAAAACTTCGGTCTCCTCCGAGACTTCTAGGCATTTGCCAAGTAACGAGATATGAAACACATTATGCACGGCTGACATATCCTCTGGCAGTTCCAATTGATATGATACTTCTCCTCGACGATTCAGAATCTTGAAAGGTCTGATATATCTCGGGGCTAACTTTCCTTTGAGCTGGAAACGTTGCATTCCTTTCAAGGGTGATACTTTCAGATACACAAAATCTCCGATGTTGAAGGCTAGGTCTCATCGTCTCTTATCGGCATAACTCTTTTGTCTAGATTGGGTGGTTTTGAGGTGCTCACGGATCTTGCGAACTTTCTCTTCGTCTTCTCATAGGATGTCGGGTCCGAAAATATGACTCTCTCCTACTTCCGACCAATTCAAAGGGGTACGACACTTTCTTCCATACATGAATTCAAATGGGGCCATTTACAAACTAGCTTGGTAACTGTTGTTGTATGAAAATTTTGTGAACGACAGACAGTCTTCCCATTTAGATCCATATTCTAACACACACGCTCTCAGCATATCTTCGAGTATTTGATTTACTCGCTTCGTTTGTCCATTAGTCTGAGGTTGATAAGCTGTGCTAAAATCTTGTCTGGTTCCTAATAGTTCTTCGACTTTCTCAAGGTAAACTGAGTTCCTCAATCCGACACGATATTCTTGGGGACTCCATGCAAACTAATTATTCTAGCAATGTACAACTCTTCTAGCTTCGAACTCTGATAGGTGGTCTTGACAGGTAAGAAATGGGCGACTTTGGACAGTCTATCCACTATGACCCAAATAGAGTCATTTCCCCAACAATATGTAGGCAAACCGGTGATAAAATCCATTCCAACTGAATCCAATTTGCATTCCGGAATCTGCAATGGTTGCAACAGTCCTACGGGTCACTGATGTCCCGCCTTGACTCGCTGACAGATATCACACTTGGCTATGTAGCTTCCGATTTCTCTCTTCATCTTATGCCACCAAAATTGCTCCTTCAAATCCTAATACATCTTCGATCCTCCGGGGTGGATAGAATAAATAGTATCATGGGTTTCTTTCAAAATAGCTTGCTTCAATTCTGAATCTGCTGGCACATAGATACGTCCTTTGTACCACAAACCTCCTTCTTCATCTTCAGTGAATCCGGGTACCTTCCCTGTACCTATACGACATTTTATTTCGTCAATACTAGCATTTCCTTTCTGCGCCTCCTTGATCTGACCGATCAAGGTGGGTTGAAGTTCTATGCTAGCCAAGAATTCATCACTTACTAGCTCCATTCTGAAATCTTCCAACTCCTTGTGCAAACTTGGTTGCTCCTTCAGAATCATGGAGTTCAAGCGACACGTGCAATCTACTAAGGGCATCTGCTACCACATTGGCTTTACCAGGGTGATAGTGGATGTCCAGATCATAGTACTTGATTAACTCTATCCATCTCCTTTGCCTCGTATTTAGCTCCTTCTGGGTGAAAATATACTTCAGGCTCTTGTGATCCGAATAAATTTCACAACGGTTTCCCATGAGGTAATGTCGCCACGTCTTCAAGGCTAAAACTACGGCTGCTAGTTCAAGGTCATGGGTAGGACAATTCTTCTCATGTTGCTTCAGTTGTCGGGATAGATATGATATGACTTTGCCTTCTTGCATCAACACACATCCGAGACCGATCTTGTATGCATCACAATACACATCAAAAGGCTTCCTAATATCCGGCATTATCAAGATTGGGGCTGAGATCAATCTCTTCTTAAGCTCTTGAAAACTTGCTTCACATTTGTCCGTCCATTCAAATTTATTATCTTTCTGCAATAATTGGGTCATGGGTCTTGTGATGCTCGAGTATCCTTCTACAAACTTGCGGTAATATCCCGCTAATCCGAGAAATGCACGAACTGGGGTTTGAGTGGTTGGGGCTTGCCATTATTAAACATCCTTAACCTTGGCAGGGTCAACAACAATTCCTCCGACCAATACGATATGTCCGAGTAATCCTACTTCCTGTAGCCATAATTCACATTTGCTAAACTTGGCATACAACTGATGCTCCCTAAGGGTTCCAAGGATGGTCCTCAGGTGTAGCTCATGTTCTTATTTTGATTTGGAATAGATCAGAATGTCATCGATGAAAACAACGACAAACTTATCCAGGAAGTCCATACAAACCTTATTCATGAGGTTCATGAAATAAGCGAGGGCATTGGTTAATCTAAAATACATGATATTGTACTCATACAATCAATATCTGGTGGTAAAGGCATTCTTTGGAATATCCTCTGCGTGAATCTCGAGCTGATGATAACCAGTTCTAAGATCAATCTTAGAAAACACTTTGGCACCGGTCAACTGGTCAAACATATCTTCTATCTCTGACAGTGGTTACTTATTCGTAATGGTGACATCATTCAGCTTCCTATAATCCGTACACAAACGGTTACCTCCATCTTTCTTATCCACGAACAAGACAGGTGATCTCCATGGCGAAGCACTTGGTTGAATCAAGCCTATCTCCAACATAGCATCTAGTTGCTTCTTCATCTCCACTAATTCTGACGGGTTCATACTATAAGGTCTCTGGGCTATGGGTCTAGTTCCAGGGATTAGTTCAATGATAAACTCGATATCCCGATCTAGGGGCATACCGGGGAAAACATCTAGAAATACGTCGGGGTATTCACAGACTACTCTGACTTGGTCAATGGTTGGTTGGGCTAGACTCTTGTTGCACTTGAGTTGATGGGACAAGGTTTCAGATACATTCTCTACTGATACTCCAGTGGTACTGGTCATGGTTATGGATTTCTTGTCACAGTCAATTAATCCTTTATGTTTCAACATCCAATCCATTCCTACTACTACTTCCAAACCTTTGGTTCCAAGTACTATTAGATTAGCATAAAAATCTATGTCATGGATTCTGATAGGTATGGCCTTGCAAATTTGTCTAGCTTTGGTGGCTGAACCAGGTATTTGAACTATCATAACATGCTTCAATTTTGTTGGTTGAATCTTACTAGTGTATGCAAATTCTTCTGTAACAAACGAGTGCGATGCTCTAGAATCAAACAACACTCTTGCAAGTACTAAGTTAATAGAAAACATACCCAGCACAAAATCTGGCACTTCTTGGGCTTCTTCAGCATTCATGTGAAACAGACGGCCGTTGCGGTTGAGCGAATTCCCTGGAGCAAATCTTCTTCCAGGCTGAACACGACGCTACTGATAAGCCGGGGCATTCACATTGGGGGCTTCTGCAAGCTTCTTGGGGCACTCATTGGAGTAGTGACCCTTGGTTCCGCATTCATAACAAGTCACCTAAGACTTGTCCTTTCCTGCAACAAGCACGATATTGCTTCCAGTCCTTGGGGCAGTATTGGTTTTGTTGGCGACATTGTTGTTGTTGTTGAACTTGCGCGGTGCACGGTTGAAATTATTGGAGTTGCCAGCGTTGTTGTTGTGGTTTCATCCAGGCCTTGGGTTTCCTCCTCCACGGTTGGGATATGTTGAGCAGTTCATCGGGGGTCTATTGTTTCTTGGGGCAAATCCTGCAGACGGGTTGGGGCGATACTTTGGGGTATGGTGGGTTCCTGGTTGATGCATCATTCGACGCTTGCGATTCTCATTGGCTTGGTTGATCTTGCCTTCCATCTGAATGGCAGAATCCACTAAGGCTTCAAGTCAGCAACGAAATATTGACTAACACTGTCTGCATCTCATCATGCAGACCATTCAAGAATCTCTCCTTCTTCTTGGCTTCAGTGTCAATCTTATCTGGTGCATACCTAGCTAATGATAGAATTTTGTCACGGTACTCAACTACTGTCATCCTCCCTTGCTTCAATTCTCTAAATTCATCTCTCATCCTCTTGATTAAACCCAGTGACACATGGGTTCTGCTGAACTTGAGTTTGAATTCATCCCAAGTCATCATTTGTCCTCCATTCATGGCGCGAAAAATGTTCCACCAAGCTCTTGCATCTCCTACCAGATAGTGGGTGGCAAACAGTACCTTCTCATTGGCCTCCACTCCTGCAACTTCTAAGTTGTTCTCCATTGTCTGCAGCCAGTCATCGGCATCTAATGGCTCTTCAGACTTACGAAAGATGGGTGGATTGGTGTTCTGAAAGTTCTTGAGCTTGGATCCATGGTGGTCCTGGTTTCCATGGCCTTGATTGTTGTTGGCCGTCTGAGCTATGTGTTTAAGGGTGGCTAGTTTGGCTTGATGTTCGGCTCTTTCAGCTTCGCGGTCCGAAACAAACATTTACAAGATTTGCAGCATTGGGTCCGGGGATGAACTGCTTCCTCCGCGAGGCATCTGAAGATTGATATAGATGATGGGAAAATAGGGAAATTTCTAAGGTTCATGGGTTTGTTTTTTAAAACGCTTTTAAACTTTGAGTTTGACTCAGGTTTTGCTAACTAGTAACTTTATTTCATTCATTCATAGCACACAATACAAACACACACCACAACAAGGAAACATATAGTTTTAAGAACCATTCTGTGAAACTATGATACAATGGGACCGGATACAACTCACTAACGCTAGTGCTCAAGTGCTACTACTCCTCGTCATCGGTGTGGAAGTCCATGGCTTGATCCTCCAAGAAGTCATCAGCAACACTGAGGTAGGAGTAAGGGTCTCCATGGATATCTTCCCCTGCATTCCCCCTCTCCTGCAGCTGCATGTCCCGCTCATTGATGGTCTCCTCTAGGTCTGTCACTTTGTGATGAAGGCAGGCAATAATGCGATCCTTCTTTTCAAGGTGACGGCAGCGGGACTGGCGATCCTTCACAAGTATGGCGATTGTATGGTCCTTCTTGACTGAGATGGCATAATTGTGGTCGGCATAAGAGCGGGCATTGTCCAACTCCTTCTGCCTATCATACAACATGAAGCTCAGATGATCCACCTGATGCTTCAGCTCAGGGTGATATGGCACCTCCAATGGCCATTCCATAGCATCACGCCTTGCGTAGAACTCAAAACGGGTGCCCTTGATATGATTGATGCTTTCCCCACACAAACGGGCAAGAGCTTCCTGCATGGCCCCGGCGAGTCCATCTAGCCAGTTGTTCTCTCTTAAGGTGAACTGGACTCCCTCTAAGGTGGGGGCTTCAATCTTCCATCCGAGACTCGCAACAACCAGCCACTGCAATTTTCCTCCTTGCTAATCGTTGAGCTGGGCTCCGAAGAACTCGGGGTGCGGGCGCTCCAGAAGTTCCAAGAGTTGGTCCAAATCACGCTCAAAGATGAGATCTCCTCCATTGCCCAACTGATAGAACTTGCTATACTTCACGTCCATCTATAAGAATGTAGGATGAGTAAGTTAATAGACTGATCAAGTGTGTCAAATTTTATGTAAGTTTGCAAGAATTTTTGAGCAACATGAATTTTCCTGAAAGAATCTAAGTGGTAAGAATGAGAATAGGTTTTCATGAATACTCACTTCATTTGTTTTGAAACAAATTTTTTGATTCAAGCGTCCATTCTAACTAGGGTCTCCTATGGTCAGGATGGCTCTGATACCAACTTGTCAACACCCGGATTTTTAATCCCAGATGCCTGTTATGCCATACATTGCAATCCCAGGATTACCATTATTGCGAGACATAAAAGATTGGTACCATAGTTCATCATCCATTACAAACCATAACAAAGGTCTTAAAAATAAAGGATCTCATGATCTAGTCTTAGTACAATCAACGTAGCGGAATAATATAATAACGGTAGCATGGGCGAAGCTCCATCTTCGGGGTCACAGGCAATGCTGATGATGGGAGATGATCCTAGTTTTCGTAGACTTCCTGTTGTCCATCATCATGGTAGTCCTCCTCATCGTCTGGCCACGGGAATATCCAGGGACAAAGCCATGAATACTTTTTAAGTACTCGCAAACTATCACTAACAAGTAAAGTGGTTCAAGTAGGAATACTAAGATCTAGGTTGTTTTGCAAAAAAGCCAGGTTTATCTCTAGCTGAGTTCAGAAGTAAAGAAAACTAGTTTAAGGTTTTATAACACCTAAGTCGGGACTTATTTTTCACTTTCACAACCCTGTTGTGGTCAAGTCAAAGTCATGATTCATTTCACAAGTCATTTTGAAAACATCTGACGACGGAACAATATGGCCACTCCAACCGTCCATAATCGCGGACGCGACTATTCGAATAGTTTGACACTCTGCAGAGGTGGTACACTTTCACCACAATATTCGATACATCTGTCAGGAACAATCCTGAATCACCATACTCAGTATGCGGATAATCAATCCTAACCTTTCAATTACACATCCTAGTATAGGCACCTCCCCTATGAGTTTGGCCTCCCAACCATGACCATCTGTCATCTTGGGAACTGTACAGGTGGACAATCATCACGAGGTAGCCTCAGCTCAAACCTCGGCCGCAAGGGAACCCATACTAAGGAATATAAACTTCTAGTCAAGCCCTACCCAAATTCGGGTATTGTGGTTGTACGGTAAAATTGGAATGGTATCGCATCTGAACACAACCATCCGTTTTATAAAGGGCTAAGGCTCATGCCTCAACATTTTCATCATCAAAATCATTTGGTGTTCAAGAACACATGTCAAAACATTTCATTAGAATGACTCATCATTCTAAGGTTTTCATAACCATTTTCACCAAGTGTTCCCATCTAAAGTGATCAAGTTTTATGCTTAGCACTAGCCACTAGGGTTGGGGGTAATCACTAATGAAGGGTGATAATCAAGTGTAATTTATCTAAGTCTAATCTAATGCCTCAGGATGACATCTAATTCTACCTAACTTAGGCCAAGTTTTATGCTCTTTATGCTACCTCTAATATCTTTCCAAAACATCACAAGTCACTAAGTAAACCTAAATAAAAAAGCTTTGATAAATAAATAAAATAATCAAGCTTGCAAGTAAAACTAGGATTTGGTGTAATCAAAGGGATATCATCACATATGCCTAAGGCATCTAGTTTTCATAGTTATCATGTAAGTGTTAAGTTGCAAAGTTATAGCTTGCCTTGTGTAGTCCAGTGGTTGAGTTTCCATACCTTTCTAACAAAATTGGTTTCATGCTATTTGGTTCAGTAAAACACTTTGAATTGATTTTTGAATTAACAGACAGAACTAGGTTTGAAACTAAAATGAAAAATTCTAATTTGAACTAACTGGGTCACGCGGGAAATCTAACTGGGCCGTCCCACTACGCACAGCGAGCTACGGGCATGGCTCGGGCTAGGGGACGGTGCGCGGTCTCCTGGCGGTGCTCAACGACTTGATGGCGCGGCAAGGGGCGGTGCGGTTTGGTTCGAACGCGCTGGTGCTCTGAGCGGCACCGATGATGTTTTTGACGATGCAAAGGTGCTCCTGGTCGCGTGGCAGCGAATGGGCATGTCTGGTGGTCTCCTAGGACGGTGGTGATCGCAGGCACGGGCGGCGAAGGCGAGGCGCGGTCTGTGCGAGGAGGTCGGCTACGGCGCTCTGGAGTGCTATGGACATGGCAGGGACGAACTGGTCACTGCATGTTCGCTGTGGTCCACTGCTTGGCAAGGCCCGAGGTCTAGACAGGGGGTGGCGATGGACAGTGGCGTGCCTCCTGGACATGGTGGCTAGGTGCGGCGAAGGCTCTGGCTAGCTTGCCATGGTCGGCTAGAAAGGGGTGGCTCGGGCATGCACGGCATGGTGCAATGGTAGGGGTCTAGGATGGTTTGATACACAGGTTGTCACTTAGAGAGACAAGGATGATCAATCGGGAACAAAGTTTGGAAATATTACTGCTCAAAATAGTGAAGTTTGGCAGAATTTGGTTTGTGTCTTTAGGTGTTTGATGAAATGGCCGAAAGAAATTCATATTTGAATTTTGGGATGAAACTTGGTGAGTGTACTGGGCACATACTAGGGTGTATCTGGTTAATTGGGATTTTCATGGTGAACTGGTCTGGTGGGGTTTTGAGAAATGGTGATCTTACCATATGAACTAGATTCAATTTTTAAATGTCATTTGAATAGGGTTGCAAAATGTTTCTGTGGGTTTGCAAGGTGAGCTTGGGTTCACTTTTACTTGGTCTAGCAAGGGGTGAAAATAATTGGATTTGTTTCTGTTTGAAATCTTGGACTAGAAACACTCAAAGTGGTCTAGTGAACAAGATTGGCAAAAATCACCATTTGCTTATATAGTTTGTTTTTGAATATCACTTCATTTGATTCTGCTTGTAAATTATTTATATGATGTTGTTTTCATATATAAACCAATCCTTGCCATTCACAACATTCACACAAGTTCATACAAGCATTCATGCATTCATCACATACACACATGCATTCATATGGATTTTAATTCACAAAAGTTTTTGGTAACCCTAAATTTGAGTGATTGGGAATTTGATAACCTTGATTAATATTTTTGGGATGTTACAAACCTTCCCTCCTTAAACAAAATCTCGTCCCGAGATTTGAGAAAAAGGGAAAACTAGGATTTAAAGAGATATGGAAACTCTGTCCTAATGTAGTCTTCTCGCTCCCAGGTAGCTTCTTCTTCAGTGTGGTTACTCCACTGGATCTTGAGAAACTTGATACTCTGGGTCCTAGTGGTTCTGAAAGCTTCTTCCAAAATACAGATGGGTACTTCGGGATATGTCAGGTCATCATTGATTTCTATGGCCCTGTGATCAATATTCTTGAAAACTTCGGTCTCCTCCGGGACTTCTAGGCATTTTCCAAGTAACGAGATATGAAACACATTATGCACGGCTGACATCTCCTCTGGCAGTTCCAATTGATATGATACTTCTCCTCGACGATTCAGAATCTTGAAAGGTCTGATATATCTCGAGGCTAACTTTCCTTTGAGCTGGAAACGTTGCATTCCTTTCAAGGGTGATACTTTCAGATACACAAAATCTCCGATGTTGAAGGCTAGGTCTCGACGTCTCTTATCGGCATAACTCTTTTGTCTGGATTGTGTGGTTTTGAGGTGCTCACGGATCTTGCGAACTTTCTCTTCGACTTCTCATAGGATGTCGGGTCCGAAAATATGACTCTCTCCTACTTCCGACCAATTCAAAGGGGTACGACACTTTCTTCCATACATGAATTCAAATGGGGCCATTTACAAACTGGCTTGGTAATTGTTATTGTATGAAAATTCTGCGAACGACAGATAGTCTTCCCATTGAGATCCATATTCTAACACACACGCTCTCAGCATATCTTCGAGTATTTGATTTACTCGCTCTGTTTGTCCATTAGTCTGAGGGTGATAAGCTGTGCTAAAATCTTGTCTGGTTCCTAATCCTTCTTGGACTTTCTCAAGGTAAACTGAGTTCCTCGATCCGACACGATATTCTTGGGGACTCCACGCAAACTAATTATTCTAGCAATGTACAACTCTTCTAGCTTCGAACTCTGATAGGTGGTCTTGACAGGTAAGAAATGGGCGACTTTGGACAGTCTATCCACTATGACCCAAATAGAGTCATTTACCCTACAATATGTAGGCAAACCGGTGATAAAATCCATTCCAACTGAATCCAATTTGCATTCCGGAATCTGCAATGGTTGCAACAGTCCTGCAGGTCACTGATGTCCCGCCTTGACTCGCTGACAGATATCACACTTGGCTATGTAGCTTCCGATTTCTATCTTTATCTTATGCCACCAAAATCGCTCCTTCAAATCCTAATACATCTTCAATCCTCCGGGGTGGATAGAATAAAGAGTATCATGGGTTTCTTTCAAAATAGCTTGCTTCAATTCTGAGTCTGCTGGCACATAGATACGTCCTTTGTACCAAAAACCTCCTTATTCATCTTCAATGAATCCGGGTACCTTCCCTGTATCGATACGACATTTTATTCCGTCAATACTAGCATTTCCTTTCTGCGCCTCCTTGATCTGACTGATCAAGGTGGGTTGAAGTTCTATGCTAGCCAAGAATTCTTCACTTACTAGCTCCATTCTGAAATCTTCGAAATCCTTGTGCAAACTTGGTTTCTCCTTTAGAATCATGGAGTTCAAGCGACATGTGCAATCTACTAAGGGCATCTGCTACCACATTGGCTTTACCGGGGTGATAGTGGATGTCCGGATCATAGTACTTGATTAACTCTATCCATCTCCTTTGCGTCATATTTAGCTCCTTCTGGGTGAAAATATACTTCAGGATCTTGTGATCCGAATAAATTTCACAACGGTTTCCCATGAGGTAATGTCGCCATGTCTTCAAGGCTAAAACTACGGCTGATAGTTCAAGGTCATGGGTAGGATAATTCTGCTCATGTTGCTTCAGTTGTCGGGATAGATATGATATGACTTTGCCTTCTTGCATCAACACACATCCGAGACCGATCTTGTATGCATCACAATACACATCAAAAGGCTTCCTGATATCCGGCATAATCAAGATTGGGGTTGAGATCAATCTCTTCTTAAGCTCTTGAAAACTTGCTTCACATTTGTCCGTCCATTCAAATTTCTTATCTTTATTCAAGAATTGGGTCATGGGTCTTGTGATGCTCGATAATCCTTCTACGAACTTGCGGTAATATCCCGCTAATCCGAGAAATGCACGAACTTGGGTTTGAGTGGTTGGGGCTTGCCATGCTTAAACATCCTTAACCTTGGCAGGGTCAACAGCAATTCCTCCGACCGATACGATATGTCCGAGGAATCCTACTTCCTGTAGAAATAATTCACATTTGCTAAACTTGGCATACAACTGATGCTCCCTAAGGGTTCCAAGGATGGTCCTCAGGTGTAGCTCATGTTCTTCTTTTGATTTGGAATAGATCAGAATGTCATCAATGAAAACAACGACAAACTTATCCAGGAAGTCCGTACAAATCTTATTCATGAGGTTCATGAAATAAGCGAGGGCATTGGTTAATCTAAAATACATGATATTGTACTCATACAATCCATATCTGGTGGTAAAGGCATTCTTTGGAATATCCTCTACGTGAATCTCGAGCTGATGATAACCAGTTCTAAGATCAATCTTAGAAAACACTTTGGCACCGGTCAACTGGTCAAACATATCTTCTATCTCCGGCAGTGGTTACTTATTCTTAATGGTGACATCATTCAGCTTCCTATAATCCGTACACAAACGGTTACCTCCATCTTTCTTATCCACGAACAAGACAGGTGATCTCCATGGCGAAGCACTTGGTTGAATCAAGCCTATCTCCAACATAGCATATAGTTGCTTCTTCATCTCCACTAATTCTGACGGGTTCATACTATAAGGTCTCTGGGCTATGGGTCTGGTTCCAGGGATTAGTTCAATGATAAACTCGATATCCCGATCTAGGGGCATACCGGAAAAAACATCTAGAAATACGTCGGGGTATTCACAGACTACTCTGACTTGGTCAATGGTTGGTTGGGCTAGACTCTTGTTGCACTTGAGTTGATGGGACAAGGTTTCAGATACATTCTCTACTAATACTCCAGTGGTACTGGTCATGGTTATGGATTTCTTGTCACAGTCAATTAATCCTTTATGTTTCGACATCCAATCCATTCCTACGACTACTTCCAAACCTTTGGTTCCAAGTACTATTAGATTAGTATAAAAATCTATGCCATGGATTCTGATAGGTATGGCCTTGCAAATTTGTCTAGCTTTGGTGGTTGAACCAGGTATTTGAACTATCATAACATGCTTCAATTTTGTTGGTTGAATCTTACTAGTGCATGCAAATTCTTCTGTAACAAACGAGTGCGATGCTCTAGAATCAAACAACACTCTTGCAAGTACTAAGTTAACAGAAAACATACCCAACACAAAATCTGGCACTTCTTGGGCTTCTTCAGCATTCATGTGAAACAGACGGCCGTTGGGGTTGAGCGAATTCCCTGGAGCAAATCTTCTTCCAGGCTGAACACGACGCTGCTGATAAGCCGGGGCATTCACATTGGGGGCTGCTGCAAGCTTCTTGGGGCTCTCATTGGAGTAGTGACCCTTGGTTCCGCATTCATAACAAGTCACCTAAGACTTGTCCTTTCCTGCAACAAGCATGACAATGCTTCCAGTCCTTGGGGCAGTATTGGTTTTGTTGGCAACATTGTTGTTGTTGTTGAACTTGGGCGGTGCATGGTTGAAATTGTTGGTGTTGCCAGGGTTGTTGTTGTGGTTTCCTCCGGTCCTTGGGTTTCCTCCTCCACGGTTGGGATATGTTGAGCGGTTCATTGGGGGTCTATTGTTTCTTGGGGCAAATCCTGCAGACAGGTTGGGGCGATACTTTGGGTTATGGTGGGTTCCTAGTTGATGCATCACTCGACGCTTGCGATTCTCATTGGCTTGGTTGATCTTGCCTTCCATCTGAATGGCAGAATCGACTAAGGCTTCAAGTCAGCAACGAAATATTGACTAACACTGTCTGCATCTCATCATGCAGACCATTCAAGAATCTCTCCTTCTTCTTGGCTTCAGTGTCAATCTTATCTGGTGCATACCTAGCTAATGACAGAATTTTGTCACGGTACTCAACTACTGTCATCCTCCCTTGCTTCAATTCTCTAAATTCATCTCTCATCCTCTTGATTAAACCCAGTGGCACATGGGTTCTGCTGAACTTGAGTTTGAATTCATCCCAAGTCATCATTTGTACTCCATTCATGGCGTGAACGCTGTTCCACCAAGCTCTTGCATCTCCTGCCAGATAGTGGGTGGCAAACAGTACCTTCTCATTGGCCTCCACTCCTGCGACTTCTAAGTTGTTCTCCATTATCTGCAGCCAGTCATCGACATATAATGGCTATTCAGACTTACTAAAGATGGGTGGATTGGTGTTCTGAAAGTTCTTGAGCTTGGATCCATGGTGGTCCTGGTTTCCATGGCCTTGCTTGTTGTTGGCCGTATGAGCTATGTGTTTAAGGGTGGCTAGGTTGGCTTGACGTTCGGCTCTTTTAGCTTCGCGGTCCAAAACCAACATTTACAAGATTTGCAGCATTGGGTCCGGGGATGAACTGCTTCCTCCGCGAGGCATCTGAAGATTGATATAGATCATGAGAAAATAGGGAAATTTCTAAGGTTCATGGGTTTGTTTTTGAAAACGCTTTTAAACTTTGATTTTGACTCAGGTTTTGCTAACTAGTAACTTTCTTTCATTCATTCATAGCACACAATACAAACACACACCACAACAAGGAAACATATGGTTTTAAGAACCATTCTGTGAAACTATGATACAATGGGACCGGATACAACTCACTAACGCTAGTGCTCAAGTGCTACTACTCCTCAGAATCGGTGGCTTCATCATCATCTTCATCAATGAAGGCGGAGTCATCGTCATTGATGTGGAAGTCCATGGCTTGATCCTCCAAGAAGTCATCAGCAACATTAAGGTACGAGTAAGGGTCTCCACGGATATCTTCCCCTGCATTCCCCCTCTCCTCCAGCTGCATGTCCAGCTCATGGATGGTCTCCTCTAGGTCTATCACTTTGTGACGAAGGCGGGCAATAATGCGATCCTTCTTGTCAAGCTGACGGCGGCGGGACTGGTGATCCTTCACAAGTATGGCGATTGTATGGTCCTTCTTGACTAAGATGGCATAATTGTGGTCGGCATAGGAGCGGGCATTGTCCAACTCCTTCTGCCTATCATACAACATGAAGCTCAGATGATCCACCTGATGCTTCAGCTCGGGGTGATATGGCACCTCCAATGGCTGTCCCATAGCATCACGCCTTGCGTAGAACTCAAAACGGGTGCCCTTGATATGATTGATGCTTTCCCCACACAGACGGGCAAGAGCTTCCTGCATGGCCCCGGCGAGTCCATCTAGCCAGTTGTTCTCTCTTAAGGTGAACTGGACTCCCTCTAAGGTGGGGGCTTCAATCTCCCCTCCGAGACTCGCAACAACCAGCCACTCCAATTCTCCTTCTTACTGATCATTGAGCTGGGCTCCGAAGAACTCGGGGTGCGGGCGCTCTAGAAGTTCCAAGAGTTGGTCCAAATCACGCTCAAAGATGAGATCTCCTCCATTGCCCAACTGATAGAACTTGCTATACTTCACGTCCATCTATAAGAATGTAGGATGAGTAAGTTAATAGACTGATCAAGTGTGTCAAATTTTATGTAAGTTTGCAAGAATTTTTGAGCAACATGAATTTTCATGAAAGAATCTAAGTGGTAAGAATGAGAATAGGTTTTCATAAATACTCACTTATTTTGTTTTGAAACTAATTTTTTTATTCAAGCGTCCATTCTAACTAGGGTCTCCTATGGTCAGGATGGCTCTGATACCAACTTGTCAACACCCGGATTTTTAATCCCAGATGCCTGTTATGCCATACATTGCAATCCCAGGATTACCATTATTGCGAGACATAACAGATTGGTACCATAGTTCAGCATCCATTACAAACCATAATAAAGGTCTTAAAAATAAAGGATCTCATGATCTAGTCTTAGTACAATCAACGCAGCGGAATAATATAATAACGGTAGCATGGGCGAAGCTCCATCTTCGGGGTCACAGGCAATGCTGACGATGGGAGATGATCCTAGTTTTCGTAGAATTCCTGTTGTCCATCATCATGGTAGTCCTCCTCATCGTCTGGCCACGGGAATAGCCAGGGACAAAGCCATGACTACTCTTTAAGTACTCGCAAACTATCACTAACAAGTAAAGTGGTTCAAGTAGGAATACTAAGATCTAGGTTGTTTTGCAAAAAAGCCAGGTTTATCTCTAGCTGAGTTCAGAAGTAAAGAAAACTAGTTTAAGGTTTTATAACACCTAAATGGGAACTTATTTTTCACTTTCACAACCCTGTTGTGGTCAAGTCAAAGTCATGATTGATTTCACAAGTCATTTTGAAAACATCTGACGACGGAACAATATGGCCACTCCAACCGTCCATAACCACGGTCGCGACTATTCAAATAGTTTGACACTCTGCAGAGGTGGTACACTTTCACAATAATATTCGATACATCTGTCAGGAACAATCCTGAGTCACCATACTCAGTATGCGGATAATCAATCCTAACCTTTCAATTACACACCCTAGTATAGGCACCTCCCCTATGAGTTTGGCCTCCCAACCATGACCATCTGTCATCTTGGGAACTGTACAGGTGGACAATCATCACGAGGTAGCCTCAGCTCAAACCTCGGCCGCAAGGGAACCCATACTAAGGAATATAAACTTCTAGTCAAGCCCTACCCAAATTCGGGTATTGTGGTTGTACGGTAAAATTGGAATGGTATCGCATCTGAACACAACCATCCGTTTTATAAAGGGCTAATGCTCATGCCTCAACATTTTCATCATCAAAATCATTTGGTGTTCAAGAACACATGTCAAAACATTTCATTAGAATGACTCATCATTCTAAGGTTTTCATAACCATTTTCACCAAGTGTTCCCATCTAAAGTGATCAAGTTTTATGCTTAGAACTAGCCACTAGGGTTGGGGGTAATCACTAATGAGGGGTGATAATCAAGTGTAACTTATCTAAGTCTAATCTAATGCCTCAGGATGACATCTAATTCGACCTAACTTAGGCCAAGTTTTATGCTCTTTATGCTACCTCTAATATCTTTCCAAAACTTCACAAGTCACTAAGTAAACCTAAATAAAAAAGCTTTGATAAATAAATAAAATAATCAAGCTTGCAAGTAAAACTAGGATTTGGTGTAATCAAAGGGATATCATCACATATGCCTAAGGCATCTAGTTTTCATAGTTATCATGTAAGTGTTAACTTGCAAAGTTATAGCTTGCCTTGTGCAATGTAGTGGTTGAAGTTCTCCTTGGCTTCCTCTTCGTAGTAGTCTCCTTCCTCTTCATATCCTTGTTTGGTACTAGCATCTATAAATAAATACAAAGTACACAATCACCAAACAATACTTAACTACTTCTATTTGGCATACAAGGATTTACATTAGATGATCTAGCATCATCACAATCATCACATGGATTAAGGCAATAGTCTTATTTACTTTATTTTAGAAAAGTAATTTCTACTCATTGAAAAACTACTTAAGGTTTAATATTCTCCAATTTAAACATGGGATCATGTTGACACATGTCATCACCACATATTCTAATACTTGGCAATGTGATTTAAAGTGGTGTCACAATTTAATAATGTTTAACCTTATTCTTTTATTGCTTGTCCATTATTAATGCAAGTAAACCTAGATATTTTTATATATTCAGAAAGGCCTTATCAAATGTGATTTTTGAGAATTGGAATCAACTCAAAAGCATTTATGGTTGAATTTTAAAAAATGTTTGAATGCAGAAAAGTCTCTGCCTTGTTATTTTTACTATCGGTGATCTATAAATCCAAATGGTATGAATCCAACGGGCTTGGATTAAGAGTTTCCATACCTTTCTAACAAAATTTGTTTCATGCTATTTGGTTCAGTAAAACACTTTGAATTGATTTTTGAATTAACAGACAGAACTAGGTTTGAAACTAAAATGAAAAATTCTAATTTGAACTAACTGGGTCACGCGGGAAATCTAACTGGGCCGGCCCACTACGCACAGCGCGCGGGGGCTGGTTAAGTTGTGTCCCCACATGTCAGTGAGACAGAGGGTGGCGAAGCGGTATGGGGCGATTACGTCTGTAGGATTAGATCAAGGATCAACGGCTCACCGCCATCGTCCTCGTCTAAACAGAACACGACGAGTTCGAACCCTAGCATGGCTAGTGGGGTCCGGTGTGGCTCACCGGGCCTCAGGAGATGGTCGGTGATGGGGGCGGATGACAAAGTCGACAATGGCGATTCTCCTGATACTGACCCTCCTCCTGGGGTGGCTCCAATCGACGGCGCTCTTCTGCTCCAGCAGCGGCAAGCTCTAGCGAAATTCCGATGAGGGAGAACTCGCCTTGCTCCGGGAAGAAGTGGGAAGGATCAGTGAGAGGTGGAAAGTGAAATGGTATGAAGAAAACGAGATGGGAGGCCTCCTTTTATAGTCGAGTGAAAGAGGCCGAGCGGCATGGGCAGTGCTCGTCGGGGTCGAGGTTACAGCAATCTACATGCATGGCTGAGGCTAGGGGACGGTGTGCAGTCTCCAGCGGTGCTCAATGGCTTGATGGCGTGGCAAGGGGCGTGCAGTTTGGTCAGAACGCGCTAGTGCTCTGAGAGGCACCGACGATGTTTTTGACGACTCATAGGCGCTCCTAGTCGTTCGGCGGCGAATGGGCATGTTTGTTGGTCTCCTGGGACGGTGGTGATTGCAGGCACGTGCAGCGAAGGGGAGGCGCGGTCTATGCGAGGCGGTCAGCTACGGTGATCTGGCGTGCTCTAGACATGGGAGGGACGAACTGGGAGCGACGTGTTTGTCGTGGTCCACTGCTTGGCAAGGCTCGAGGGTTAGACAGGGGGTGGTAGTGGACAGTGGCGTGCCTCCTGGACATGGTGGCTAGGCGCGGCGAAGGCTCTGGCTAGCTTGCCATGGTCGGCTGGCAAGGGGTGGCTCGGGCATGCACGACATGGTGTAATGGTAGGGGTCTAGGCTGGTTTAATACACTGGTTATCACTGGGGGAGACAAGGATGATCAATGGGGAACAAAGTTTGGAAAGATTACTGCTCAAAACAGTGAAGTTTTGCAGAATTTTGTTTGTGTCTTCAGGTGTTTGATGAAATGGCCGAAAGAAATTTATATTTGAATATTTGGATGAAACTTGGTGAGTGTACTGGGCATATACTAGGGAGTATCTGGTTGATTGGATTTGTCAAGGTGAACTGGTTTGGTGGGGTTTTGAGAAATGGTGATCTTACCATATGAACTAGATTCAATTTTTAAATATCATTTGAATAGGGTTGCAAAATGTTTCTGTGGGTTTGCAAGGTGGGCTTGGGTTCACTTTTACTTGCTCTATCAAGGGGTGAAAATAATTGGATTTGTTTCTGTTTGAAATCTAGGACTAGAAACACTCAAAGTGGTCTAGTGAACAAGATTGGCAAAAATCACCATTTGCTTATATAGTTTGTTTTTGAATTTCTCTTTATTTGATTCTGCTTTGAAATGATTTAGATGATGTTGTTTTCATCTTTAAACTAATCCTTGCCATTCATAACAATCACACAAGTTCATACAAGCATTCATGCATTCATCACATACACACATGCATTCATATGGATTTTAATTCACAAAAGTTTTTGTTAACCCTAAATTTGAGTGATTGGAATTTGATAACCTTGATTAATATTTTTGGGATGTTACATTTTCCAAGAACTGTCGGCGGGAATCAGTCATGCCGGTCTGGCAAACGACGGGGAATCATGATGCGCAAGGCGACCAGGATAGTGTAAGTACGCCAGAGTTCATGGTTTCAGTTTATTTTCTAGAATTTAGCTTATGGGGTCTCTCTTTTTTAGGTTTTTTCTCTATTATGCCCGTCTCGATCGACGACGTTTCCTAGGTTTAGATGCTGGCATGGATGGTAGACGCGGAGTGGTATGCCATCATTACCGATACGGATCTCCCGCTCTAGTGCGAATGCGCCCTGGCGCTTTGTCGCCTAACGACGTTTGATACGTCGTAAACGTATCTATAATTTTTGATGCTCCATGCTTGTTTTATACCAACTATCTTATGTTTTATCTACACTCTAAGGAATTTTTATACATTTTCCGGAACTAACCTATTGACAAGATGCCATAGTGCGAGTTTCCTGTTTTCTGCTATTTTTGGTTTCAAAAAAGTTAGTAAAGAAATATTCTCGAAATTGGACGGAACAAAAGCCGAAGTCAATATTTTACTAGAGCGAAGATGGAGTCTAGAGGGGGAAGAAGAGGTGTCATAGGGCGGACACACCTCCCATAGCACGGGTCCCCCCTAGGCCGCGCCAGGGAATGGTGTGGGCCCCCTGGCCCTCAACTGACCTTTCCCCTTCGCCTATATAAACATCCTGAGGAAGAAACCCTAAGCACCCAGAAAAAAATCCACGAAAAGTTCCGCAGCACCTCCGCCACCGAAGACGAGATTCGGGGAACAGAAGTCTCTGTTCCAACACTCTGCCTGGACGGGGAATTGCCCCGGAGCCATCTCCATCGACTCCACCGCCATCTCCATCGCTGTTGCTGACTCCCATGATGAGGAGGGAGTAGTTCTCCCTCGAGGATAAGGGCTCTACCAGTAGCTATGTGTTCATCTCTCTCTATGCGTGATCTTATTGTGATCACGATCTTTGTAATCTAGTTGAATAAGTAGATCTACTCTGCTACTCAAGTGCTTTAATTATTTTAATCTTCTCTTATCCCCACGTGTGTGAAGTTGATAGTGTGCACACCATGTGGTACTTAGGCCAAAGATTACATAAATACTTATCATGAGTTATATTTTGGGTTGGGTGTCTCTATGAAATTATGGTATTTGTTAGAACCATCTAGCGCTCAAGGTGATAGTGTGGGTTTACCTAGATGGGGAATGCGAACTTCAAGGAGAGATTTTGTATCCCTACCATGGATTGGAGTTATCCAATCGGAGAATAGTTCAGAGTATCATAATGAAGAGAAGATATTTATATGAGAGTGTCCACTAGTGAAAGTATGATCCCTAGGCCTTGTTTCTATGCATTGAAACACCATTTACAATCAGTCCTGTTACATGTTTTCTTTCTGCCTTTTTTATTACAGATTGCAATTACCACTTATAATCATCCATATTACTTGTATTTAATTATCTCTTCGCCGAACTAGTGCACCTATACACCTGACAAGTGTATTGGGTGTGTTGGGGACACAAGAGACTTCTTGTATCTTGATTGTAGGGTTGCTTGAGAGGGATACCTTTGAACTCTTGCTCCCTGAGTTTGATAAACCTTGGGTGATCCACTTAAGGGAAACTTGCTACTGTTCTACAAACTTCTGCACTTGGAGGCCCAACATTGTCTACAAGAATAGAAGCATGCATAGACATCAAGATCTTTTCTGGCGCCATTGCCGGGGAGGTAAGGTAAAAGGTACTCACATCCTCTAGCTATTAAGCTATCTTCTAGTACTGTTGATGGTGTGCGAGTGCTTGAAGTTATTTCCTTTAGATCCTGCAATTATATCTCTTTGTTTCTTGATTTTATTTTCACTAGTTAGGCTTAATGGAAAACAACAAAAATTTTAGAGAGCTTTATAGTATTTTTCCTAAGTTAGAGCATGAATGGTTTGAAACGAACATTAAAAAACCTATGGAACTTTCTTTGCATGCTAATAGCAATGTTATTAGTATGATCTTTTTAAACACCTTTGTTACTAATGGTATGGAAACGTCTAAGCTTGGGGAATCTAGTCTTGATGAAAATGATTTTCTTAGTTCCCCAGCTTTAGAGGAGAAAATTTTCTCTAATGATACTTTGTCTCCCATATGTGGTAATTCTAATGATGCTTGTGATATTTCAAGTCCACAAACTGAAAGTGTCCCTTTTAAAATACCTATGAAATTTTTTGAACGTGTTATGAATAACTGTTAATTTGGAGATGGAACTGTCCATCCTGGTGATCATTTACTCTTTATACATGAATTATGTGAGTTGTTCAAGTGTGCAGGTATTTCAATGGACCAAGTTAAGAGGAATCTATTATCTTTATCACTTAGGGACAAAGCAAGGGAGTGGTATGGGCTACTAGATGATCCTCATCATTTGGAATGGAAGGAACTTGAATCTCTCTTTTACTCTAAATTTTATCCTCATGAAATTCATAAAGATAGGAATTACATTTATAATTTTCATCCTCATGATGGAGAAAGTATTTCCCAAGCATGGGGGAGATTGAAGTCACTAATGCTCAAATGTCCCATTGATGAACTCCCCAGTAATATTATTATTTATAATTTTTATGCAAGGCTTTCAGGACATTACATGGACTATCTAGATACCTATTTAGAGGGATCCTTCACAAGTAAGGAGGTCAAATCTAAGTGGTATATTCTTGAAACAATTCAAAGCAATACCGAAGATTTGGATAACGACAAAGGTAAAGAACCAGGTATAAACTATGAGTATGATTACATTAAGTCTTTTGATGAAACTGCTGATTTTCAAGAGCTTAGTGCTAAATATGGTCTTGATACTCAAAATCTTTATGATTGTTGTAGAGCCTTTACTTCTCATATTAATTCTCCTAAAGATAATTGGGACATGTATCATGAACCTTTTAAAGACACTTTCATGAAAAAATAAATTGTTATTACCAATTGCAAAAAAACATGCTCAAACCTCTAAAAGTACTATTTCTTATAAGCATGTTAGTTTTTGTGGAGTACTTAGACCTTGTGAAAAGAACCAAATCGAAGAAGAATATTGTATCCAACACATGAATGAAAAAAATAGAACGTGGGCTAAGGCCCTAAATAATCTTGGTAAAAAAGTTTGTGCCCTCTATCCTTTTGTTTGTGAACTTTGCTATAAAGTGGGACATATCAATGTTCAATGCTCAGGTCATAATAATAGCCTTTCTAATCCAATGAGTACATCAAGGTTGTATTGTTATAAGATGATCACTCTTAATCAGCATGATGAACTTACATTATTTTTGGGGTGTGAAGAGCTATCAAGAAAACTTCTTTGGTAGATATGAGTGCTTTTGATATGAATAGAGTTTTGCATGGTTGTCATCTTTACTATGTTGATAATTTCCACGCAAATACTTACGTACAAAATATTATAAAATATGAGATTTTACCAAAATATGACAGGACTAATATGTGTTTTGTTCTTATTAATGAAAAGGAGGAATCATCCAAAGTTTCTTCTATTGTCTCTAACAATAAACTAGGGTATGTGGAGAAGCTTCCTTTCAAGCCTCTCCCTTCTAAAGAGGAGAAGAAGAAGAAGCAGAAGAAGAGGAGTAAAAGGAGAGAGGAAACAGTAATTTCTCCTAAGCATGTTGCTCCTATTATAGTTTTTGTTGATGAGTCTGAACTGGATGATGTTCCTATGCCTGTTACCTATAGTAATGATCATGATTGGGAAAAAGACAGTACTTTTGATATTGAAAATATCTTTGGTACCAATTCTGAAAATGATGATATTAATAATTGTTGTACTATTAGTACTATCCATGTTCCTTCCAATGATGATATGTTTACAAATGAACACACTTTGGAAGATAACTATTCTATTGCTTATGGTGATACTATACCTCCAATATATGATGATTACAATGATGAATATGATATTTTCAGTCCATTTACTATTGAGGAGAAAATTAATTATTATTACAATATGCCTCCTATATTTGATGATTATGGTGATGAGAATAGCAATGATAGCTATTTTGTTGAATTTGCTCCCACTATAATTAATAAAAATGACTATGCTTATGTGGAGAGTAATAATTATTTTATGCATGTGGCTCATGATAAGAACGTTTTATGTGATAGTTATATTTTTAATTTTATTCATAATGCTACTGAAATTTATTATGAGAGAGGTAAACATGGTTTTATGCATCTCAATAATATTAAGTGTCCCCTCTTTATGTTGAAAATTTTGAAGTTGCACTTGTTTTGCTTTCCTATGCTTGTTGCTTTGTGCTTTCATGAACTGTTTCTTTACAAGATTATTTTTTATAGGAAGTGGGTTAGACTTAATTTTTTTAATATTTGCTTCTTTATGCTATCTTTTACTTCAATTCATATTTCTTATGTGAGCATCATCGAAATTGTCATGCCTATCTTAATGGCTATAAAGAAAGAGCTTTTGGGAGACAACCCATTATATCTTTGATTTCAGTTTATTTTTGTTTTGTTGAGTCTTGGAAGTTATTGCCTCTGTAATAACCTATCCTTATCCTTTTTATTTGGTTTTTGTGCCAAGAATAGCCTCTAATGAGAGGGAAGTAAGATTTGGGGGAGTTCCTGTCCCGAAACAGATTTCTATGCTTCGCTGTAAAAGATCGTGAAAACCCCCAGAACATCATACGGATCTGTAATTTTTTGTGTGCATGCCCCTGGTATTTACCCAACTTTCGTAAGTTTTGCACTTTTCGATTTGAGCAACAGAAGGTTTTCGAAAAAATCGGTATTTACCTGCAGTTCTATTTTGATAGATTTCTGCCATTATTTGCATTTGCCTCTTAATCAATTTCTTTTTGTGTTCTCTTTGATCACTTCAGCTTTTAAAAGGAATTGCTATAGTATCCTGTGTTTTAATGGAACTTTTACTTGTGTTCAAACTAAATCTAAAGGCTTATTATCTTGAATACACTATTGTTACTAATGAGATTGTGTGAAGTTTTGTATGAAGGAAATTTTCAAGTGTAGGGAAAGAATGATGTGATGAGATGAAGTATGGACAAAAGCTCAAGCTTGGGGATGCCACCCGTGTCACCCCAGGAAATATTTAAGAGGTACAAGAGTCAAATCTTAGGGATGTGCAAGGCATCACCTTCTTCATCAATAAAAATCGCAGGTCTTCTTTCAAGACACTTTATTTTTGCCTCATGTACTATGTGTCATTCTTGGAGCGTCTTTGTTTTTCTTTTTAGTTTTATTTTTATTTTTTTCTGCAATAAATTGGTTGGACCCCAACACACCTATTTTTTAGAAGTCACACCTAGTTCTTCATTGTCTAGAACACTTTAGTTTTCACTCTTACTGTTTTGTGAGTGTTCTCTTTTGCTAGCACTATGTTTAGCCTTAGTTTTCTTATGCCCTTTTCTTAGAACTTCTTAGTTCTTCTTTGTATTTTTGTGAGACAAGCTCACTAATCTTAATTGATTATTATCTTTGTGAGTTATTTCAAATAAGACGATTGGTGTTGGAAAAGAGTAGAAAGTTTCATGCATATAGTGGTACAAAAGGAAGCTTGTTTTGACTGTGGCTTAGACTTTATCATGTCATGTTAGATGTTGCTTTGACTATATGCTTAGTCATTATTTTTGTAGCATTACTTGTTTCAAACAATTGAGATTGCTTAATGTGCCATGAAAGAATCATGCGTTGTTTTAGCATACAAAATCATAGTATTGTGGTATTCTCCTTTGATGCTTTATTTGGGTTGACATGGCACATGCTTACACCTTGTTAAGTCTATGAACCAGTCACCTTAGCCTCTATGATCATTTAGTTTTTGACATGTGATATCACTTTATGCTTTAATTAATAATATTTTGTCGCTTTGCATGATTATGGCCATTATTGCTCTCTTAGTTGGCCGCTCCCAGTCTTTTGTAGCCTCCACTTGTACTGAGTATGAACTCTACTCGTGCATCCAACTCCCAAGAAACCAAGTTATTCCAAAGAGTCCACTATAAATTCATACGCATGGTGTGTTACACCATTCCAAGTATATTCATGTGTTTATTTATCTTCCAAATTAAACTTTTGTTATGTGAAAATAAGTGATTAAAGCTCTCACAAACTTGATGGCACACTTAATTTTCTTGCACTTAATAAACTTGAACCATTGTGCCATGTATGTTGCTTATATGCTTGCAAATTATAAGTTGGCAGTTAGCAGAACCATGCTGTCATGGGGAACGCTTTCAACACTTGTACATATCTATCCAATTGATATCATGATATTTTGTATATGGATGTAGGTGGTGTGAAATAAAAGGGGAGCTTGTAATTCCATGGAGTATTGTATATTTTTTAAAGAAATGCCTAGGCGGCTAGCCTAAGCCATGCCTAATCACGGTGGAAACTTGCAGCATAACCATCGTGAGCAATCTATGAAGCATCTTCAGAAAAAAAATATAAAAAAAGAAAAAAAGAGCACCATTCTCATGGTAAATAAGAAGATCACTGAGATGCTCATTTGTCTGTTGCCTTGTCATTTTGATATGGGATAGCTCCTGTGCCATGGGGCAAGGGGTACCCCGTTGGCAATTCTCTATGATACACATATACTTACAATGACAAGAACTTGCTTGTGATTAAAGTTGAGTAGCATGAGGAACGGTCCTCGTACTCAAGGGAGATGAGATTTTCAACTTATGACCTATCAAGCATATACCTCATATTAGTCTCACTTTAACCTTAATCACTTCAAGATGCTCATGATAGAGGCAATGAGAGCTCAAAGCTAATAAGTACCATAATTTTTGGAAGCTCTTTATGAAACTTGAAATCCCTGCTTCCCTTTGTGAAGGTCCTTTCTTTTTAATTTTATGTTCAGTCTCCACTTTCTATCTTTATGCACCAATTAAGAGAGCATAGTTTTCATTCTTAGTTCTATGTGCATTTTCCCAAAACTTATTGATTGATTCATAATCATGGTATTGCTTGTTCTTAAATTATTTGTATCTAGTCACCCTTATGAACTTTGAAGGTGTCCTATGCATTTATGTTTTGCTATTCCATGAGGGACAAGCTGAATACCACTCATGCTATGTTTTCTATATGTGAAACAAACAAATGTCTTTCAATGCATTGTGATTCATGATCTTTTGTTTGTACCTTTTTCATGTTACATCTTAGTTCCTATGTCTTATTGTTAGAACTACATCTTTCATGCTCATGTTTAGAGTACTATGATCCCAGCTATCAATGCTTTACAATATCTTGATCAAGATTGTGATAGTGCATGTCACCTCAAAAATTATTCTTTTTATCACTTACCTACTCGAGGACGAGCATGAGTTAAGCTTGGGGATGCTTGATACGTCATAAATGTATCTATAATTTTTGATGCTCCATGATTGTTTAATACCAACTATCTTATGTTTTGTCTACACTCTGAGGAATTTTTATACATTTTCTAGAACTAACCTATTGACAATATGCCATGGTGCTAGTTTCTTGTTTTCTGCTATTTTTGGTTTCAGAAAAGATAGTAAAGAAATATTCTTGGAATTGGATGAAACATAAGCCGAAGTCAATATTTTACCAGAGCGAAGACAGAGTCCAGAGGGGGGACGAAGAGGCATCACAGGGCAGCCACACCTCCCCTAGTGCGGGTCCACCCTAGGACGCACCAGGGCATGGTGTGGGCCCCCTATCCCTCAACCAACCTTGCCCCTTCGCCTATATAAACATCCCGAGGCAGAAACCCTAAGCACCTAGATTAGAAATCCACGAAAAGTTCCACAGCGCCGCCGCCACCGAAGACGAGATTCGGTGGATAGAAGTCTCTATTCCAGCACCCTGCCGGGATGGGGAATTTCCCCCGGAACCATCTCCATCAACTCCACCGCCATATCCATCACCGTTGCTGACTCCCATGATGAGGAGGGAGTAGTTCTCCCTCGAGGCTAAGGGATCTACCAGTAGCTATGTGTTCATATCTCTCTCTATGCATGATCTTATTGTGATCATGAGCTTTGTAATCTAGTTGAATAAGTAGATCTACTATGCTACTCAAGTTATTTAATTATTGTAATCTTCGCTTATCCCCACGTGTGTGAAGTTGATAGTGTGCACACCGTGTGGCACTTAGGCTAAAGATTACAGAAATACTTATCATGAGTTATATTTTGAGTTGGATGTCTCTATTAAATTGTGGTGTTTGTTGGAACCATCTAGCGCTCAAGGTGATAGTGTGGGGTTACCTAGATGGGGAATGCGAACTTTAAGGAGAGCTTTTTTAGCCCTACAGTGGATTGGAGTTATCCAACCAGAGAGTAGTTCAGAGTAGCATAATGAAGAGAAGATATTTATATGAGAGTGTCCACTAGTGAAAGTATGATCCTTAGGCCTTGTTTCTAAGCATTGAAACGCCATTTACAATCAGTCCTTTTACATGTTTGCTTGCTACAATTTTTATTTTAGATTGCAATTACCACTTATAATCATCCATATTACTTGTATTTCACTATCTCTTCGCCGAACTAGTGCACCTATACACCTGACAAGTGTATTGGGTGTGTTGGGGACACAAGAGACTTCTTGTACCTTGATTGCAGGGTTGTTTGAGAGGGATACCTTTGAACTCTTCCTCCCTGAGTTCGATAAACCTTGGGTGATGCACTTAAGGGAAACTTGTTGTTGTTCTACAAACCTCTTCACTTGGAGGCCCAACACTGTCTACAAGAATAGAAGCGTGCGTAGACATCAACGTTCGAGCGAACGAACTTCGGCCGCAGGTTCTTAGGTTGCAACTATGAATGGGAGCATTGCACGTTCATCCACCGGGTCAATCTACCACACTCACTCTTGCTGCAACACACGATGATGTCGTTGTGGTTACAACTCGGATCTGCGATGAGCTCGAAAAGGAAGAGCAGAAGCGCCAGCAGATGCATGCCGAGGATATGGCTGTAGAGTTAGCGGATGTGTCCAACTCACTACGCTCTGTTGTGAATAGGATAGATGCTCTTAGATTTGGATAATTAGAGCTGGACATTAGGTTCTTAACCAAGAACGGTCTGCAATCTAGATATTGCGCATGCTCATGATGCTTTTGGTGGCTGGCTGTAGATTCCACTAATAATGAAGTAATCCCCTTTTGTTTACTAGTACTCATCATCTCATAGTACTGCCACTTTAAGTTACACTAGGTTAATTAAGATAGGAGTAATTGGCAGTCTGCTTACATCCTTTCCTGAGTTTGTGGTTACTGCTATCTCTATCTATATATGAGTATCGCTACATTTTTTGCACATTTGTGCACCTCCCCCATCGCGCACCTTCTTTACCCAGCAGCGTCGACCTCTCCATCGCATCAGCGCAATCTCTAGTGAGTCCGCAACCATCCTGATAGTTGTTTAGGTGATTCTATTTGAAATAGTTGATCTATATGCCACATTACGAAGCTGGGATCTCCATGGATGTAGCCATGGAATTAGTTATAAGGTCCAATGGAAATAGTATCATGGTGGTGGTACGACATATGCCATGGGTAGGCTAAATATGGGGCCAATGTGTGCTAAAGGGATCCAGGAAGGGATGATGTAGTGGTTTCTACACACAAAGAAGTCACTCACGATATTTTCTTATATCAACAATGGTTACACTTGCTCCTTGAGCTGTATCAGAGAGAGAGGAGAAAGAAGCACTCAACTACCCTCTAAGTGTAAAGTGAATCGATCCCTCTCCTAGGAGGTCCTGACTCACCTTATAAAGGGGTGGCCAGGTTACATTAGGGCTGACGTGGATGGCATATTCCTCGAATATGCTCATCCCAAAGTGGTAATTCGGTGGTAGCCTTTCCCTGTCTCTTCTATCGATGGAAATAACCTAGACCCCACGACATGTGAGCGTTGGGCTTTAGGACTATCACCTCCATGACGCCTCTTCTTCTCTTCCGTACCTCTGACCATTGTCTGTAGCACTTGGCACTATACAGATTCCAGGGGGAGATACAGAGCGCAGTCTTGACTTCAGGGCTCGTTCTCTCCTTCACGAGAAATCTTCCTTGTGACTCAGCCTCGCCTTGTATGACTCGGCCAAGCTCACACCTGCAAGTACAGAGCATAGTAGATACGGTGCCGACATATGTAATATATTGGCAGAGTCAAGCCTTATCAGCCTAACTCGGGTTATTCCGGTCCTTATTTGGCCGACTTTATATTGTTCGGCCGGGTAATCCTTTGAGCCTGTCAATATCTCGGTGGGCATTGCCCTTTTACCTTAGCTTGACCCTACCTGGGGTCATCCCCCCAATGTTAGTCCCCGAAGCTGGTGCGGTCTTGGTGACTTTAGTCGGCAAGGCCACAACAGGTTCATTTTCATCCGGAACTTGAATCAATGTTGCCGACTTATCTTTCAGTTAGCTTATTTTTAAGGGGTAGCTTGATTTCTACATTGTTGGTCTTCTGACTCATCCTGGTTTTTTCCGAGTTAAGACTCCAGTTGCCAAATCATTTTATTTCATCCAGGTTAGATTCCTTATTTTCTCTCATAAGCTTCGTACTACGTGTCAATAATCATTGCTTGATGCCTCGTTCCTTGGGACGCCATAGTAATTACTAATACGGGAGCAATTATCTCTGCGAGCGGTCACATCTCGTAGCGCCCCTTCGATTACAGCAATGGTCATGGTAGGCGGATCGTCACCCGTGCCATGCAACCGCTCGTGCGGCACCACTCAGCGGTTGCCACCGCACGATACACGTGTGTATGCGGCAACCGCTATGACCGCATGATCCCACGACCCTTCATGGTCTAGGTCGATAAATAGGGGATCAGGGTAACCCTCATTTCACTTTCCCCCACTCCTTCGCTTTCCTCCTTGCACCACTGTTGCATAGCTCTTCCTCTACGACTGCGCCACCCCTTTCTTGCACTCGTCCGCCATGCTGCGTGCTCGCACCGTGCGCTTCCTCTGCTCTGGCCGCGCACCGCCACCTGCGAGCACACATCTCCGCCGCTGCGACAGATCCTTGGAAATTTCGCCCTTTCCCTGCCACCACGAGCACTTCTTATTCTTCTATTTCCTCCTTCGAATCCATGGCTAGCAGCCAGAGTGTCGCCATCGCCGATGGAGAAGAAGAGGTTGCGACTGCCTCTGAGCGGGGCTCCTAGCAGGGATCCACGGTGACCCGGAAGGAGATCGAGTGGCTCATCTAGACTCGCAAGATTCTGCCCGAGGTAACCTACCGATTACCTGGCAAGGAACTCACCCATTATCAAGCCGGGTGAGTTTGTTTTTTTTCTTTCTCACTTTGCCGAGGTTTCGGACTTCCTCTTAGCGACTTTGCAGTAAAATTCTTAGAGACCTTTGGCCTTCAATCCCACCATCTTTCGGCTAACTCCATAGCCTCCTTATCCGCTTTTATCTCAGCCATCGAAGGGTACTTCGGACTCTAGACTTCTGTTGAGCTCTGGGTGAAATTCTTCCAGATCCAAGCCAACATAGTGTCGAATAAGGACTTGCTCCCTTCTGAGAAATCTCTCAAACAATGCGGCGCTGCATCCGTCACGTGTCAAAAGAATTCCACCTTTCCCCTAGTCACTGGCCTTCAATCGTGCAAGAAGTGGCACAAGTCTTTCTTCTATGTGAAGAACAACGGCAAAGAGGACAAGATTCGGCTGCCGTCTTTCTCTGTCGTCACGCCCACGAAGAAGAATTGGGACTTCGACCCAAAGAGAACCAACACTCTTGCCAAGTCATTTGAGCTCCAACTCAAGGAGTTGACCCGGTCCGGGTTATGCGCCGACGATCTTATGGCTTCATCAGCAGCCGAGTCTCCCCGCTCTAGAGGCGCACACACAAGATCTGCTATATGAGGTCATATGGACCCGAACCTGGTTTCCTCGGTCGAGCTCGAAAACGAGCAAATCCAACGACACCTCCGGGCTATTAAAGACGAAGATGGCTGAGGATTGGAAGTGGGGCATGAAGCCCTTCACTCGCGACAACCCCCTACCATAGGTAATTAAACTCCGGATCGCTTCAACCGAATTATGTTTTACCTCGTCTATATCAAGTATATAAACTCTCTTTTTGTTTCTTTCCTTAGAATTTGCAGAGTAGTCCACAGAGGACGACGATATACTTGCCCTTCCTTGGAGCAAGGACCACGACACCTCAAATGAGGGCCATCCTGACTCAGAGGAGTTCATGCCGAAGCCTGAGTCGGCTCCTACCCGAACTCGGGGTAAGACTTCCAACCAAGACGAAGATGATGACTCGGATGAATGCGATGTTCTTAAGGTACTTAATGCAATGCCCCTCTCGTACACGTATACGGCCCCTTTTTTCCCAGCTAATCCGGTTGGGCAGGTGCACGACGTATCTCCCGTTGCTGTGGGAGGGCAAGGACAGATAAGGAAACATGATGCTACCTTAGATCCACCGGCCGAGCCTTGCATGAAACAGGCAAGGTGCCCACCAAGAGGGTCCCCAAGCCCAAAGTGCCTTCAGCTGTTACTTCGTAAGCTTATTATCCGAATTAACTTTGTATTTCTTGTTTCTCTCTATCTTTTTCCATCTCAGCTTTTCTAACTGATTTACATCAGCAGTGCCCCGCTGGACAGCCCTCAGAGCTATCCCAGCATGGCTTCCCCCTCGCCAGTACCTCGGGATGATGTCCGGGTTCCAAGCCCGCCTCGAGACGAACTTCCTCCAACACTGACTAACAGTAAACCTTGGCAGGAGGAGGAAAATGTTGGCGCTGGCGGCAACATAGATACCATCATGCCAGATCAACCAACTAATCTGGCCACACCCACCGAGATCACTGAGAGTCAGCATGCTGAACCAACGCCCGCTGAGGTGTCGATTTTCTCGGCCTCTGCTCAAATTCAAGATCTAGCTCCTCCCGCTCTAGCACCTACGCCAGCATCGTCCGGGTGTTCCCAGACTCGGAAACAAGGTGAAGCGTAGCAGAGTCTATGCTCCAAATCTCAATATCCTGCAGCTCCCTCAACTACTCAAACTCCATCTGGACCCACTAAGTACAACTAGTGGCTGAGTCATTTGCCAAGCCAAAGAAGGGTGGAGATGCTGCTAAATCATCTCAGAGGAAAGATGGTGAAGCTGCCTCTCAGCTCTCCATTGCCGATATACTCAAGAAAGGCGCCACTGCCTTTGCATCTACCCTAGCTGCCCGTAAACAGATGATACTTCACCAAAGTCCGGCTGCTGCAGCGATAACTAGGCAAGCCCAGGAGGACCAGGGCAAGGTGTTGATGCACACCTTAAGTGGAAAAGGCCTTGGCTCCCTGGCCGAGTTGCTAACAATTGGAACGCTGACGATGAGACCGAGGTCAATTCTGTTGCCATTCCAGGAACGAGGAGTTTTCACCTCCCCGACATTAGCAACCGGTTGCATCTTGCCAGCCGAGTCATCCTCGAGGCTGACAGCATGAATGAGGTAAACACCTCGGCTTACATTGTTCATTCTTGCATAACATAGCATATAACCCATTAGTCCTCGAGCCTCTGGGGAATGGGTTATCATTCGGTTGGATGCTCCCTTTATCTAGTGCCTTAGTATAACCGGGGTGTTTTATCTAATCATATTAACTTAGGAAAATTTTGTCTGATGCTTTGAATATCCAGCCACCTAGATCCAGATCAAGTTTTACTTGGTTCAGATCTTTAGCTTTGAATATCCAACCACCTAGATCCGGATGAAGTTTTACTTGGTTCAGATCTTTACCTTCGAATATCTAGCCACCTAGATCCGGATCAAGTTTTACCCGGTTCGGGTCTTGCAGTTTAGCTTCAGATATCCAGCCACCTAGATCTGGATCAAGTTTTACTTGGTTCGGATCTTTAGCTTTGAATATCCAGCGACCTAGATCCGGGTCAAGCTCTGCTTGGTTCGAATCTTGCAATTTAGCTTTGAATATCCAGCCAACTAGATCTAGATCAAGTTTTACTTGGTTCGGATCTTTAGCTTTGAATATCTATCCTCCTAGATCCGAATCAAGCTTTTCTTGGTTCAGATCTTGCAGTTTAGATTTGAATGTACAGCCACCTAGATCCGGATCAATTTTTGCTTGGTTTGGATCTTGTAGTTTAGTTTTGAATATCCAGCCACCTAGATCCGGATCAAGTTTTACTTGGTTCAGATCTTTAGCTTTGAATTTCCACTCACCTAGAACCGGATCAAGCTTTGCTTGGTTCGGATCTTGAAGTTTAGATTTTAATATCTAGCCACCTAGATCTCGATCAAGTTTTACTTGGTTCAGATCTTTAGCTTTGAATATCCAGCCACCTAGATCCGGATCAAGCTTTGCTTGGTTCAGATCTTGCAGTTTAGCTTTGAATATCCTTCTAAACTTAATGATCTGCCTTTTCCATTTCCATATTGCACATAACCGGCGCACGCCCGAGTTCTAGAAGCTGCTCTTTTATCATAGGAAATTGAAGTCCAAATACAAGAAGGTGGTTCCCATTCTGCAGAAGACTGGTAAACTTTCTGTCACCTTATTCCTGACATTTCCTTTTCGTTCGGTCCAGCCAAGCTAACTTTTGATTCGCCCTTGCGAAGCCAACTTGGACATCAGGAACAAGGCACTTACCGAGAAAGTATCCAAGCCCGAAGGTAACTCGGATGCTTCAACTCGGGCTTTCCAATATTATATCTTTGCCGTTTTACAAAATTCCTCATGATACTTTATCTTGGGTCAGCCGTATTAAAATGCTTTGCAGAATCCCATCAAGACTACACTTCTATGCCTGATCTGATGCTGCATTTTCTCAAACAAGTAGGAGATCATTCGGCTAAGCTGAAGGAGAAAGACAATGAAATAGCTCGGCTTCGTGCTGAGGTTGAGGCTCTAAATAATACTCAAAAGTCTGAGATGGACAAGATCGACCAAGAGTTCTCTCAGGAGAAAAAACAAATCACCCTTCAGCTTGAAAAGGACAAGGAGCTTCTCAGCACTGCCGCGGCTACGGACAAGTCCTCCAGGACGAGATTGCGAGACTGGATAGGAAACAGACCGGCAGGAAATCCGACCTTGCCAAGATCATCAGGTTTCTTTTTGCTTATCTCTTCTCTTGATCCTTGTCCGAATTATACTTATTATCTACTACCGAATCGTATTTTTCTTCCTCTTCAGTTAAATTCCCGGAGTGCAAGGCCCGGAGCGCTAAATGCGTGGAAGCCGCTCGTCTTCGTCGAGGTGAGACTAACGAGCCAGAGCGAGAGTACATGATGGAGGATTACTTGGACAGCATCGGCGCTGCCACCAAGCCCATGAAGGCATTTGGCGTGGATCTCGTCGATGCGGCCATCCGGGTGCTGCATGTGCTCTTGCCGAATGAGCCGAAGTTGACTCATGTGGGAGCACTTGCGGAGAAGCCGATGGACTACGAGTTGCAGCTTTTCCTCTAGAGAGATTCGACAGCGCCAGCGCCAGCAGGTGCTGATACGGTGTTGTCCTTCATAATTTCTTGGTACGAAGGCATCTACCTAGACACCCTGCAGAATCTTCGCACCGGCTCGCGGTGGACCATTGACCTGGATCATATTGCTTGCAGGAAAGCTCGGACCCATCAACTCATCCAATATGCCAACGTGGGAATGAGGGGCCGAGTTTCCTCCTGGACGATGTTGAACACGACGCCGAGGCAGAAAACGACGATGACTCCAAGGAAGATGCTGGCGAGAAGGAAGAAGATATGGATGAATAGGCCGGGAGATCAGATGAGAATGAAGAGGACTCAGTGCCTGAAGTCGAGGCCGAATCCAGCATTTATCATAAAGCATCTAAGGATACTTCCATTGAGTTTCATACCTCGGAGGCGCCTGCCTCGAAATCTTCTGCTCCCCCAGCTGCTACCGATGATCCGGCAGCAGCTGCTCCTTAAGCGCTGCGAACTGAAAGTTTTATTAACTCCCCGGTATGCCGGGTGACAGATGTAAGATACAATTATTTTGCAACTCCTATGTATGTAAGTCTTAAACCCTTTTCGGTGTAGTCCCCGAGTTTCATATTTCTTCTTCTCTCGAATTTTTCATTCAACCCGCATCTAACATTGTTTGGCTTTTCGACTTGCGGGTCCGATTTTAACAAACCGAACTAACAGTACTTTGAAATTTGCAGAATTAGGCCAAAATGATATCACACGATAATTAAAGAATTTAAATACAAGGATTAATCAAAACATGAGTTGGCTCGCACATCTTTCCCTCCTTAGTGGTTTTTCATGTGTTCAACAACTTCCGGCTTTTTCTTGCTTGCCATGAAGCCTATTTTTTGGACATCAGCAAGTTGAATAGTTGGCCTTTGCTCCCGACATATTACTAACTCGTATTTTGGATAGGGAAATTTAAGCCAGCCAACATATATAAAAAATAAATGCATAAGACACAATTTTATTAAGGCAGTCTCCGAGTTATAGCTCGAAGTGTCGTGGTTTCATTCATTAGCTCATTGCCGGCATATAATCCGATATATGATAGTGCGAGGTACAATTCAATTCGTTAGGTGTAAAATGAATTAAGTAAAGCTACACTCCATGGCCTCTTTGATGCTTCACTTGATCTGTCTGTCTTATTCTTCTCCTATGCTTGAGGATCTATAAGATAATATGCATCGTTGTGTAGTGCTTTTCTCACAATAAATGGACCCTCCCATGGAGGTGATAGTTTATGCATGTCGGCCGTGCGCTGCACAAGCCGAAGCACCAGATCTCCCTCTCGAAAGACTCGGGGATTCACTTTCTTGCTATGATAATGTATTAGCTTCTATTGATACACGGCAGATCTGGACAAAGCAAATTCCCTAGCCTCTTCGAGTAGATCAACATCGTTCTGCTAGGATATGTCATTCACTTCGGCTTTTGTGTATTGGGTGACCCTAGGAGAATCATGCACTATGTCGGCTGGTAAAACAGCTTCTTCCCCATATACCAGAAAAAATGGTGTATGGCATGTTGATCGATTTGGAGTTGTCCTCAGGCTCGATAACATGGCCGGGAGCTCGTCGATCTAACACCCCATTGATCTTTGCAGCGGCTGAATGACCCATGGTTTTATCCTGGACAATACTAGTCTGTGGGATATTTCTACTTGCCCGTTCGACGCGGGATGTGAAACCGATGCAGCATCAAGTCTTATCATATTTTCTCGGCAAAATTGAGCAAATGCTCCTTTGGAAAAATTTGTGCCATTGTCTATTATGATGCTATGTGGGTACCCATATCTCAGGATAATATCCTTGAGGAATTTCACTGATGTGGGCCCATCACATTTCCTTATTGGCTTTACCTCAATCCACTTTGTGAATTTATCAACCATGAACAGAATATGGGTCATGCCACCATGAGCCGGCTTAAATGTTCCTACCATATCCAAGAACCACACGGCAAATGGTCAAGTGATTGGTATGGTTTTTAACTCGAATGATGGCATATGGCATTTGCTTGCATATCTTTGGCAGCCGTTGCATTTTTTCACTAGTTCCTATTCTACCCGTGGAGCACTGGGCCAATAAAACCCATGGTGAAATGCTTTGGCGACTAAGGATCTAGACGAATCATGGTGACCACATTCACCTTGATGTATTTCAAGTAAGTTTTCTCGGCCTTCTAGCGGATCAACACACCTCTGTAGGATATTGGTTACACTTCTCTTATATTGCTCATAGTTTATTATTGTATTATTCGTTGGCCCTTCTTCGGATCTGTCTGGCGAGGACTTCATCCCTCGGCAGAATTTCATCTTTTAAAAATATAAATATTGGTCATGACCATTCTGGTACTTAATGGGCCGGGGTAGCTATTTCATTAATCTCCATCACATCTGCCGACATAACCATCGCCAGATTAAACTGCCCAGTCCCCGAGTTCTGCGAGGCAGTCCCCGGGTGTGCTGAGTTAGTCCCTGGGTTATTCGGATTAACTCTCCCATCTATGTCCATAGGTTCAAATTCGGATACCGTACTGGCTGGAATATGAATTGATTCAGATTCAGGGGTTGGTATAATTTATGGTTTTTTGAGGTGTTCAAGGGCTATGCCTGTTGGGGATATGCTACATGGGTATCCTATTAGCATGTCTCTTATCCGACTAACCCGGGTGGCCCATAGTCGGTAGCATGGCCTGTGGCTTGCTAGGCGGTCCAGTTAGGTGGATCCAGAAGGGAGGCCCATGCCGGATAAAGGAAGGCTATGGTGGAGTCACCAGCGTACCCGGAGCCTTGGAGTACAAGATACACAAGACTAGTGATAGACGGTGTAGGACTCTGTAACCTGTTCGGCTAGGACTTTTCCCTGTAACCCTAGGACCTGGCGACTATATATGTCGGGCCTATGGGAGCCTTTAGGGCACAGCAATAGACAACTTCAGACAACCTCGCACAGCGAACACATCTCTGTAACTCGGTGTATTGCCCTTATAGTGATTTATAGCAGGAGTAGGATTCCACCATCGTTGTGGGATCTGAACTTGGGTAAGCTGTGTTACCTCGTACCCGTTAACCGTCCGCCTTAGCCCACGTCTCTAAACACGCACTGTGAGGACCCCTCCATGGCGTACACGTTGGCAATACCATGAAAGTTGCCGCCCACCGTGGGGCAAGAGGCGCTTCAGGCTCTTCAGCGGGCGAGGACCAAGATCTTTGCGGGAATCGGCAAAACCGTAGCCATCGGTCGCGTTCTCTTCTCCGACAACGTTCCGATCGTCCCTCCCGACGAGTTCTGGATCCTGGCGAAGACGAACCCTACGTGGTGTTCGATCGTTCCTATCAGAGACATCCACCTCTTCATCGGCGAAACCGACTCGGGCACTAGTTCCCTGGAAGTCGGAGGAGCATCAAGACCCGCACGGACCGCCTATGGGCAGGATATGTTCGTGGAAGGATTGATGTCGGATCTCTCTTCGGAGTTTGCCGGCAAAGATCGGAAAGCATCAAGACCCGCACGGACCGCCTACGGGCAGGATACGTTCGCGGAAGGATCAATGTCGGATCTCTCTTCGGAGTTTGCCGACAAAGATCGGAAAATTCAAGGCCCACCCAAACTGCCCCCATGCAGGATATAAAGGTGGAAGATCACTGCAAATCCGCCGGCTTCGTCCGTGCGTCTAGACAACAGAGATCCAAGTTCGTCGGCGTGGTTACCATCTTCGATCTGGCGCGCTGCGTTCAGAGAGAGGGCGAAAACCCCCGCGGTTAACTGGCTAGGTGGCTTCGTATACGAGCTGATCTAGCCCACTACCCCGATGATAACGCTTTGTATCACTTCGTGGAAGGACTGGACCGTGACACGCTTCTCCGACATTTTTTAAGACGGCAGCAGGCAACAGGACGCCTTACCCTCGAAGAGATGGTGAGCACCGTCAACAACTACGCGGCAGCTAACGCGGCAGCCCAGATGGAGCTTGCGCTCAGAGACGGAGAACCTCCGGTTCAGCAGCCGCCACCACCGCCTCCTGCCGCCATCGTCGCAGTAGCACCACCACCTCCAGTCATCGTCGAGCCCGTTGCACCTCCACCGCCCATCATCGAGGAAGTCCTAGCACCCTCCGACACTGTCATTGACGCGCTTTATGCTGATTTCAGTGCAGATTCAGAGGAGATAGACTTCAGTCCAGAAGAGCTAGACTCCGCTATGCAGGAGATGGAGGAGGAGTACTCGCGCGACGAGCAAGCCAACAACGCCGTCACATCCCGAGGGGTGTTCGTCACCATTGGGACAGCGATGGATGAAGATCAACCCGGACGAGCTCCGCCTACAGCGCTGGAAATGGTGAAGGGGTCACTTATTGCTGCTGACGATGATCGTGCAAAGGTCATGCCTCCTCCGCCTAACCCAGTGCAGCAGCCGCAGGAACCCGGCACCGGCCCGAGCAACAACAACACCGCAAACGTGCCGCCTCCAGCATCTACTTCGGCAGCAGACCAAGTTACTCCAGCTGATAGAGTGATGTACGGCAATATCCTTGTCGAGCCACTGACCGTCGCTCATATCTGGAACGTGACCCAGCCTGACGAGAAGCGCTAGCAGCTGCTAGAGGAGGCGCAAGCCATCGCGGAACAAGGCTCTAAACTAGATCGAGATCTGGTCAACGCGCAGAAATCCACAGAGAAAGCTAGAGCAATGGAGGCCGAGTACAAGACTCTGCTACAACAGTAGAAGGCTAAGAAAGCTCCGACTCGCGTTATCAACGATCCTGGTGTACGGCGTAACCTAGGATGGGCTCCCTCGAAGCCGGCACTGGCCAAACCATACATTGACAATGAAGGCAAGCAGGTGATGCCCACCCCACTCCTTAACCTCGCCGTTGCCAAGACCCTTCTGAAGTAGGATAGATCGCCTGAGGCAGTGGAACAGGTCTACGACCTAGTGGCCAAGGCGGTGAATCAGCAGGAAAAGGCCACCTCTCAGAGGCTTGAGTCTAACCCAGCGCTTTGCCAATCTAGCCAATACAAGCCGCCAAGGGACAGATCTCCTCTTGATGTCGGGTCCCAGACGGGTTCATCAGAATGAAGACGGAGGGATGCACGCAACAAGAAGGATGCCATCCCCATATCCTCCAACCACGGAGAGAAGGCCCGACCTCATCGCCCATCGCCACCGCCCCGATCTCCCCGACATAACAAAGATTACAAGGCTCACCATCGTACGGATATGCCCCCACTAAAACAGTGCGGCATCGTCATCCACGACAACGCGGAGAAGACCAGTCATGACGGAGAGCGCAACCAAGGACACAAGAGCAGGTCACGCCATGACCCTCCGTGCCTGACAAGCAACCGTGACAGGCGTGAGGCATCACAGGAGGGTAACAGCAAGAAGGCTAACCCACCGCCACCTCCGCCTCCGTCACCACCAAGCAGTCACCATGGCAGAGGAGGCCCGCGTCGTTCACGCAGCCCATCCCCTGTTGACAAAGAGAAGAAGAACCCGGAGCCGTACGATGCATGTACGTGGATCGATAAGATCCACGAGGCCCGGGAAGTATCATACCTGGGACCACGTTGCTTTGGACCTGCAATACGGTCCACAACTTACCGCAAAGGTTTTCGGATTGACAAGACCATCAAGCCCTATGACGGCACCGCCAAGCCAGCCACATGGTTGTAGGACTACGGCAACGCGGTGGAGATTGCCGGAGGAAACCCCAACGTCGCCGTCAAGTACCTCCCGTTAATGTTGGCAGGCATGACCCGTCAATGGATCGACGACTTGCCAGAGAAATCTATCTACAACTAGCTGGACATGCAAGAAGCGTTCACCAAGATATTGAGGGTACATACAAGCGTCCCTGCACTGTGGGTGATCTACAGTGGTGCGTGCAAGAGAAAGACGAGACATCTCGCGCCTACCTCTCCCGCTGGCTGGATATGAATAATTCCTGCGCAGGAGTGCACGCTCAGACCGCCATGGCAGCCTTCATCGATGGGTTGGAAAGGGGCACGTTGCTCCGACATAAGCTGAAGCGCTTGCAGGATAATCACCAGCTTGACTTGAACCAGATGATTCAGTTGGCTAGTGAGTTCGTAGCTGCCGACAATGATGCTCGTGGCTCCTTGCCGGCAACGTCCGTTCCAACTCAAGCTCGGAGGAACAGCAGTACAAAGCGCAAGACCTCTCCAGAAGAAAAGCAACCTACCGACATGGTCGCTATGACCTTTGCAGGACGAGGAGAAGGCGGACAACATGGCCGAGGAAGGGGAGCCGACCGCGGGCAGCAACGAGGAAGTGAAACCACCTCGGCGCCGCTCCGCATTCCCCAAACCTACGAGGAGTACCGCGATATGCTGTGCCTCGTACACCTTGATGCCAACGGCAAGGCCACTCATACCAATCGACATTGCAAGTTCGTCAACGACCTCAAGGAAGACCCGGAGTCCGGCTACAAGCAAAGTCGGAAGAACAGACCGCGAGGCAAGGGCAAGGGGAAGAAGAAGGAGGAGGAGTCCAAGGATTCAAGTGACATGGACGAGGACGTTGACACCAAGCACGCCGCCAAGAGCGACGACAAGGGCAAGAACCCCTTCGCAAAGAAGGCCCCAGTCTACCACACTCTCCTTGAAACCCCCACCGTCCGACAACAGAAGACCTCTCTGAGGATCCCGATGGCCACTCTCCCCCCGTCCCCCAGTACCTGCGCTGGTCGGAGGTTCCAATAACTTGGGATAGGACGGACCACCCAGACCTTGTGCCCACAGAGAACCAGTACGCCATGGTCATCAACCCATTGATTGACGGCGTGGAGTTCACCAAGTGCATGGTGGATAGTGGAAGCAGCATCAACATCATATACCTGGATACACTGCAGCAGATGAACTTGATGGAGGCAAACCTAAGGTGGACCAACACCATTTTCCATGGCGTAGTTCCTGGTCGGGAGGCTCTGTCCCTTGGGTGCATTACACTTCAGGTACCCTTTGGCGATGTTAATAATTACCGCCAAGAGCGCATGACCTTCGAGGTGGTCCCCTTCAAGAGCGTGTACCACGTCATATTCGGTCGCGAGATATTCCAGACGTTCATGGCCAAGCCATGCTTCGTCTACAACAAACTCAAGATACCTGGACCAAACGGCATCATCACCGTATCCAGAAGCTTTACCAAGGCAAGATACTGCTAGATCAACGAAGCAGCCGTTGCCGAAGCTGTCCTCTATAGCGAAGAATTCAAGGAGATCCAGAGCAAGGTCGATGACTCAGAGATGCCCACGTCGAAGAAGCAGATGTCCGAATCCGCCCGTGCATTCAAGGCCACCATCGAGACCAAGCCGGTGGAACTTGTAGTAGGCGATGCCTCCAAGGTCACCGCCATTGGGACAAACCTGTATCCCAAATAGGAAAGCGCGCTCATCGAGTTCCTCCGTGAGAACATGGACATCTTTGCCTGGCAACCTGCCGACATGAAAGGTGTACCTAGGGAACTTGCCGAGCACAGCTTAAACATTGATCCAAAATGCAAGCCAGTGAAACAACCTCTATGACGCTTTGGAGATGAGAAGAGAAGCCCCATTGGCAAAGAGATAGCTAGGTTACTTAAGGCTAGATTTATCCGAGAAGTCCTTCACATCCAATGGGTGGCCAATCCTGTACTTGTCCCCAAAAAGGGAACCAATGAATTAAGAATGTGCGTTGATTACATCGGCTTGAACAAAGCATGTCCCAAAGATCCGTTTTCTTTGCCTCACATTGACCAAGTCATTGACTCGACGGCTGGCTCGGAACTTTTGTGTTTTCTCGATGCATATTCAGGATACCACCAGATCAATATGAGGAAGTCAGACCAATTGTCCACTTTGTTCACTACCCCTTATAGCATGTTTTTCTATGTCACGATGCCCTTTGGGCTGAAAAACGCAGGTGCTACTTACCAGCGGACAATGCAACGTTGCCTCCATGACCAAATTGGTCGGAACGTTCACGCCTATGTGGACAATATTGCGGTGATGTCTAAAAAGTCAAACGACTTAATCTCCGACTTAAAAGAAACCTTTGATAATCTCCGGAAATACAACATGATGCTCAACCCCAAGAAGTGCATCTTCGGGGTTCTAGCCGACAAATTGTTGGGCTTCATCGTTTCCCAACGTGGAATCGAGGTCAATCAGGAGAAAATCAAGGCCATCTTAAACATAAATTGTCCGACATGCCTAAAGGACATTCAACGACTAACAGGTTGTGTTGCAGCAGTTAGTCGGTTCGTCAGCCGACTTGGAGAGAAGGCTCTGCCGCTGTACAAGTTGCTGAAGAAGGCGGACAGATTCACGTGGACGGACGAAGCAGATGCAACATTGAAGCAGCTCAAGGAGATTCTTTCCTCAGCGCCCATCCTTGCAGCACCCGAGCCTGGTGAGCCCCTATTAATTTACATGGCGGCAACCAACCGGGTAATCAGCATCGTTGTCATGGTAGAGCGGAAGGAACCAGGATATGAGCACGGAGTTCAACGACCAGTTTACTACGTAAGCTAGGTCTTGACGGAGTCCAGGCAGCGTTACCCGCACTACCAAAAGATGGCTTACGAAGTATTCCTTGCTTCTCGGAAGCTGAGGCATTACTTTCAGGAGCACCCAATCACAGTGGTGAGCAAGACCCCACTGTCCCACATTATCAATAACATCGACGCTACAGGAAGGGTCGCGAAGTGGGGCATTGAACTTGCCGCCTTCGAGATCACCTACAAGAGACGCGACGCTATCAAATCACAAGCCTTGGCGGATTTTGTTGCAGATTGGACGGAGATGCCAGACGCTACTCCATTGCCAGAACCAGAGTATTGGGTGATGCACTTTGAGGGATCAAAGCTTCTCAACGGCTAGGGGGCTGGTGTATTGCTACAGTCACCAACAGGAGACAAGCTACACTAGATTCTGCAGATCCACTTCGAGGCTACAAACAACATGGCAGAGTATGAAGCACTCATTCACGGACTATGTGTAGACAAGGATATTGGCATCAAGCGCATAGTTTGCTATGGAGATTCCGACTTGGTTGCCCAGCAGGTGGCTAACACCTAGAATGCGCGGAACCCTATGATGGCGGCATATCGAGACGAAGTGGACGAGATAGCCAAGAGCTTCTTGGGCTACGAAGTTAAGTATGTGCCTAGGGAACAAAACGAGGCGCCTGATCTGCTGTCTAAGCTTGGATCAGGGCGCAAGCGAATTCCGCCAGGAGTTTTCCTAGAGCATCTACGCACACCATTCGTGAAGGGCGCCGACATCGACAACCCGGATAGAGCTGACTCTTTCGTCAACATGGTGACTATGGTCCCTCTGGCTTGGAAAAGAATGTTCATGGAATATCTGGAACATGGAACTCTGCCTGACGATGAAGTCGAAAGACGGCAAATAGTACGACAATCAAAGGGTTATACCATAATCAATGGGCAACTCTATAAAGGAGCACTACTGGTGTATACCTAAAGTGTGTTCCCAGCTAGAAGGTATGGAAATCCTACGCGAAATCCATCTCGGAGATTGCGGGCATCACGCCGCTCCTCGATCATTGGTCGCGAAAGCCTTCCGGCAAGGATTCTACTGGCTGATCGCGAAGGCGGACGCCGACAAGCTGGTTGAGACATGCATGGGATGCCAGTATTATGCCCGACAACCACATGTTCCTGCTGAAGAACTGCGAACAATACAAATAACTTGGCCGTTTGCTGTCTGGGGGCTGGACATGGTGGGACCGTTATAGACGGCACCTTGTGGATTTACGCATCTGCTTGTAGCATTTGACAAATTCACTAAATGGATAGAAGCTAAACCCATTAGAAAGCTTGATGGGGAAACTTCCCTAAGGTTCGTCCAAGATCTAGTGGTGAGATTTGGTCTCCCACATAGCATTATCACCGACAACAGCAGCAATTTATCACTCGGAGAAGTGGAGACATATTGTTGGGAGAAAGGCATCCGACTTGACCTTGCATGTATGGCACACCCACAATCCAATGGTCAGGTTGAGCGAGCCAATGGATTAATTCTACAGGGAATCAAGCCACGTCTTGAGGCACCGCTATACAGAGTAGCTGGAGCCTGGGCGGAAGAATTGCCATCTATGATGTGGAGTTTACGAACTACACCCAACAGATCTACCGGCTACACCCCTTACTTCATGGTATATGGAGCAGAAGCCATCCTGCCCTCCAACATCCTCCACGATGTACCAAGAGTTGCCGCCTAAGACGAGGATGACGCTGAAGAATCCAGACGCCTAGATGTGGACCTTCTCGAGGAGGAGCACGTTTTGGCATGCCAAAGATCCGCCATCTACCAGCAGAAGCTATGCAGCTACCATAGTCGCCGCGTTCGGCATCGCTCGTTTAAAGAGGGGGATTTGGTGCTCCGACTTAAGCAGAAGAAGTCACACAAATTATCCCTGCCATGGAAAGGACCGTTCATCATGAGCAAGGTGCTGCTCAATGGGTCTTACTACCTTGTTGACAATCGTGAACTAAAGGATAGACCCAACAAGGATCATAAGCGTAAGCGACGTGACCCGAATGATGACTACCCGGAGCTTGATCGGCCATGGAACATAGCACAGCTACGTCCTTTTTACACTTAGCATCTTTTATCTAATTGTGTATCTCTTATATGATCAATGAAATAAAGCTCTTTGGTTCACTCATATTTCTGAGTCTTTTACCTCCTTTAGTGTTCATTTTTGGATCATGTAAAACCTTTATGCACAAGTATTGCATTTTGCACTTGTGAAAATTCCGCCTACGGGCGTTAGGTTAAGTTTTCTGGTCTACACGTTCTTTGTCGTTTTTATGTGGATTCTGGAGTAGTGACTTTTGGCACTTATTGTCGGCGATTTTGCGCTCAGGTTATTGACGGTGCCATTGGGCATCATCACCTAAGCGCATGGTTTCACGAAAAGTCAAGCATAAGAACCAAAGTAATGGATAAGCCAGCACTTGCTTAAAAAGTATATACATGCTGGAAACTAAGTTCTTAAGTAGCAGGAAAATTACAACAATTGTTTTCCGCCTTAAGTTACATCATCAAGTTTTTTACGCGCATACAACAAAGGGGAAACAAATATTACAAAGTGTTTTTCATTCTTTGGGCGCAGGAGACTTGAAAGCAGCATCGTCATCGGCCGGAGAATCACCCTTAGCATCGGCACTTTGATGGGACTCGGAGGAATCTTGGTTGACGCTGTCGATGGTGTTCATGGGCACGAAGACGTTGATATCCACCAACTCGGCAACTCTGGTTTCATAACCCACGAGTGATGACAGGATGGCTTCATGATCAATTTCTTTGCCGTCATCATCAACATCGGGGATGCCAGAGGTCACCGTGTCGATGTCGGCATCTTCATAGTGTGCCTTCACCATAGACAGCGCCATCCTTGCGCCAACCCGTGCACATGAAGCTTTCCAGCTTGTGATACGCTCGGGGGCTCGATGAAGAATCTCCGAGTACTTTACCATGGAATCCGAGGCCTTGATGTGTATCTGGAGGGGCTTGGCGATCTCTTTGGCTTGGGTGATGGCGGTGTTGATAAAGTTGCCAGAAAGAACCATGCATTCCTTGGCCGGAGGAGGCGATCTGGTTAAACCCATACGAGCTGCAAATTCCGAAAAGAATCGCATGAGTTCAACAATTCAAAGTATCCAGACTACAGAAATACAAGGCGGAGAAATCTTACTGAAGATGCTGGCATTATCCTGCCAGAGGGTGTCCGCCAGGGATTCTTTCTCTTGCTGGAGGAGCTTATATGCTTCACCGTGGCGATGGTTTTGCTCATCAGCAGCTTGCGTCTGATCTTTTAAGATCGCAAAGTCCTCCTTCAAGCGATTGATTTCCACGGAGGCGGATTCCTACAGGGCCTTCATGGAATCCTCATGCATTTTCAGCATTTCTTCCCTCTCCTTTTTAAGGATCTTGTTCTCGCTGTCTAGCTGCTGAATGTGCTTGGACTGCTCAACAATATCCTTGGCCTTGGCGACATGCTCTGCAAGTCGGAGAAAGCAAAGTACACAGTGAGTACTCGGATAATGAAGGCATAAAACCAAGACGGAATGCGCACAAAAGAAAACATACTCTTGTTTTTGATGATCTGTTCCTTCAAGATGGCAGTTTTACCCTTTTCGGCTTCAAGATCTGCACGCATCTTCTGGTATTTGTCGTTGGCCATGCCCCTCCGAGCATTCTCGTTCTTGGAAAAAAGGAAAAAGTTAAACCGTTGTTTAGTCTGCTTGGAGCACCTAGTCGGAAACTTTCCACCTAGGCGCTTGGGGGCTACAGCGAGAGTTTTTTAACTTAGCAATATGCTTAGCTTTTCTTTAAGCATCTATCCGGAGCTAATTCAGTTCTTGATTAGAAGCTTGGGGGCTACAGTATAAAGTTTTTTAACTCGAAATCTACTTAGCTTTTCTTTAAGCATCTAGTCGGAGCTAATTCATTTACAACTAGAGGCTTGGGGGCTACAGTATTGAAAATCATGAACACAGCGTATGCTACTCTTAAAGCATCTAATCGGAATAGTTTGTTCCATCTAAATGCTTGGGGGCTACAGTGAGAGTTTTATTTTTAACTTAGTCACTCTTAGAGCATATAGATGCAAAACCTATGGTTTTCCGTCTACATCCTCGAGGGCTACAGTGGGATACTCATATGAAATGCAAAAAGGCAAAGTAAAACTTACAAGTGCAATAATCTTGAGGTTTGTAGCGCTCTCGGCTAGCAGCTTGCCAAAGGAGATGCTATTTCCTTGCAAGATATCCGCTTGTCGGAGTAGCTCCTCAAGACCGCACGTCGGAGATGACGGTACTCCTCCAGGAACCAGAGTTGTGTCACTCGGCGTGAGCACCGGGTAAACTATCTTTGGAAACTCAAAGGGTTTCTAGGGAGTAGGGGCACCGCCTTCGGCAGAGGTACCAGCTCCCACCACCGCCTTACCTCTACCGATGGAATCCTTAGCCAGAGCTTCAGACATTTGTAGAGCAGTGCTCTCCTGCGTCGCCTGCTCGCCGACAACAGCGAGTTCGGTAGAGGCGCCAGAATCCACTTCCATGGCGGAAGGGCCTGGTGCCTCCTGGGCTTGAGAGCTTGTCGGGTAGATGAAGGCTTGACGGAAGGAGTAGCAGGGGCGATGGCGGGGGAGGAGTCGCGATGCAGCATGTCCTTGATATTTCTAGAAGCCCCCAAAGGTTTGGAGGACTTCTTGGGGCTGGTCGTGGCTTTCTTCCTGAAACGTGCAAAGTGCATAAGTACAGAAACAAGACAGATAAGTAGACAAAGTCGGAGAATGAGAGGCTTACACTAGGGGGGGCACTTTGGCAAAAATCCCGGTGGCTTTTCTCTTTTCCGCCTCCAGGGCGGCGGTACACTTTTTGGAGGCTCCACCCTCCGTCTTCTTCTTCTTGCCTCCGTCGGCAGCGTCAGAGGTGGAGCTCTTCCGCTTTCGCGCCAACGGGACATCGTCGTTGGACACGACCGTGACTTCCTTCATCTTTGGATCATAGATTTGGGCAGCAAGGTTGCCCTCATCTAGATCGCTAAGCTGCTAAGTAAGAAATCACCGTGTTAGATAAGATGGTATTGGCAAGACGGAAAAATGGAGCAATGTCGTACACGGAAAATAAATACCTACCTTTGGGCACTTGTCGTCTACAAACATGTCGTAGGTGATGGTGAAGCCACGCTTCTTATCCTTCACCTTGACGATGTCCTTTAGGCGGAGCTTGACGGAGTCGCTCGAGAAGTTATCCACGGAGATCCGGAGGGTATCCCTTCGATCACTGGTATACTCGTGCATGAACTTCGCGCGGTGCTGCAGAGGTTGGATGCGCCTGATGAACCAGCACATGGCTAGGTCCAAGCCAGTCAAGCCCATCTCTACGAACCATTATTTGATCCGCCTTATTGCACGAGAAGCATCGAGGTCGGAGGGAAGGGAGGCATGGGATCTCGATGTAGAAACTTCAGCGGCGGCTCCATCCACGAAGTCCGGGTACGTCACTTCTTGGCCCGCTAAAGGAATGTCGGGGCCGTAGAAATACGTCCGTTGCCAGTTCTTGCAGGACTCGTGGCCGACGATGTCGGGGAACCGCCGGCCAGGTTGAATCTTGAAGCTTATAGTGCCGCAGTTCCTAAGCTCCTCCTTACTATGTCCGGCTTCATGTTTGACGGTGAAGAAGTACACGAACAAGTCTAACCTAGGCCTTATCCCTAGGTAACCCTCGCAAAGTGCCGCGAAGTTGCTAAGCACTAAGATGCTATTGGGGAGAGGTTGTGGGGGTTGGACCTTGTAGTGGTTCAAGATGGAGAGAAAGAAGTGGGAGATGGGCAAGGAAACGCCGAGTACCAGCTGAGCCTTGAGGTACACCTTTTCTCCGGCTTGGGGAGAAGGTGTCACCTCGCCGGCCGGCACCGCCCGCCAGGCAAGCCCCTCCATCGCGGGGAGGTAGCCTTCGGCGACCATCTCCTGGATGTCGCGGTCAGTGATGTCCGAGCCACGCCAGTCACCCTTGTGCGAGTCTGGCTCTTCTTCTAGTGGCTCTAGCGCCACCAGATTATGGTCGCCGGCCGGTGGTTTCGATCACTGCCGATGCGGGGATGACCAGGCCCTCTGGGGGCATGACGATGGAGATCGCCGGCTTCGTCGTGGCTTCGCTCGACGCCGCCATCGATGGGGAGGAGCTGCTGCTGGCCATGGAGTGTTGGAAGGATATGACTGACGCAGATGGAAGCTAGGGTTTTCTAGGTTTCTCGCGGAGAGCTCGAGGAGGCGTGCGGCTGGAGGAAGAAGACGATGATGCGAGAGGAATGATGTAAAAAGTGGAAAATGTCCAACGGTTACTATTTATCATACTCTACGTCAAGATTCGTGCAGCTAATCGGATGGTTGCCGCGTAGACGACGTGTTCGTGAACGTGCGCGGTAATTTCGCCACGTCTCCAACTGCCGCCGCCAGCGGTTCGTATCGCCTGCGGGGGAAAATCAGATATGATTGTGTTCTCTGCATGTTTGAGTTACGAGGCGTCGCTGACCTAAGCCTACGACGCTATAGCTGACACGGGTAGATGAGTCGTCACATCGAAGATTCAGGCATGGACGGATTTAATCCGACTACAGAAGAGTACGATGGAAGATTCAGCATTTCTCTGGCTTACCAGTCGAAGACGGAGAAAACATTGCAGGGTTCTTTGGGAGGACTACAAGATATTGCTTGATGATTTGCCGACATCCATCTAGACGGAGCATTCCACGTGAAGAGGCAAGACGGCGCAAGATCTCGGAGTTCTCCGGGGGCTACTGTTGGGGATATGCTTCATGGGTATTCTATTAGCATGTCTCTTATCCGACTAACCCGCGTGGCCCATAGTCGGTAGCATGGACTGTGGCTTGCTGGGTGGCCCAGTTAGGTGGATCCAGAAGGGAGCCCGCGCCGGATAAAGGAAGGCTACGGTGGAGTCACCAGCGTACCCGGAGCCTTGGAGTACAAGATACACAAGACTAGTGATAGACGGTGTAGGATTCTGTAACCTGTCCGGCTAGGACTTTTCCCTGTAACCCTAGGACCTGGCGACTATATAAGTCGGGCCTATGGGAGCCTTTAGGGCACAACAATATACAACTTCAGACAACCTCGCACATCGAACACATCTGTGTAACTCGGCGTATTTACCTTATAGTGATTTATAGCAGGAGTAGGATTCCGCCACCGTTGTGGGATCTGAACCTGGGTAAGCTGTGTTACCTCGTACCCGTCAACCGTCCGCCTTACCCCACATCTCTAAACACGCACTGTGAGGACCACTCCATGGCGTACTCGTCGGCAATACCACGACAATGCCGGGTGGGATAGACTGCCTGGATGAGCCGAGTTTTAACAATGTGTCAGCTGCATCATTTTCTGCCCTAGGTATATGATGGAATTCACATCTGTCAAATTATCCGCTTATCTTTTGCACATGAAACCTGTATAATGCCATATTATCATCCAGTGCATCCCAATTACCTGATACTTGTTGTACCACTAGGTCCGAATCAACAAAACATTGTATTCGACGTATACCAATGTCTTTTGCTACCTTTAAGCCATGGACCAGTGCCTCATATTCGGCTATGTTATTTGATGCAACAAAGTGTAGTTATAACACACATTTTAGCTGATATTTTTTGGGTAAGGTGCGGACTATGCCGACACCTAATCCATCTTTGAACTTTGAGCCATCAAAGCACATTCTCCAATAATTCGGATCTAGTAAGGGCGGTTCATATTGCATTTTGGCCCAATCAACAAGAAAGTCAGCCACCGCTTGAGATTTAATTGCATCTCTTCTATCGAATTGTGGAGCATCAAGGGGCTAGGTCAATTGCCCATTTGGCTATTCAGCAACTTGCATATTTGTTGCCCATTATCTCGGCAATTGGTGACTTACATATCACCTTTATGCGGTATTCCTCAAAGTAATGCTTCAACTTTTTTGCCGACATATATACCCCATATGCCATTTTTTGATAATGGGGATAATTCAGTTTTGAGGCTGAGAGTACCTTGCTTAAGTAATATACAGGCCTCTGCACCAACTTACCTTCCTCGTCACGTTCCACTACTTGAACATCACTCATGACTTGGTTGGTCGCTGCTATATAGAGCAACATCGACTCTTTTGATAGTGGTGAAGCTAAAAATAGGTGCAAAGGCTAGCATTTTATTTAATTCATGAAAAGCATTGTTAGCTTATGGTGTCCAAGTGAATTTATCTGATTTTTTCATGAATTGGTATAAGGGCAATACTTTTTCTCCAAGCCAACTTACGAACCGACTCAACGATGCCAGACAACCTATGAACTTATGGACATTGTTGAGACAGTTCGGCAGTTCCATGCGTTCTACCGCCTGAATATTTGTTGGATTTGCTTCGATACCTTGGCTTTACATGAGGAAACTGATTAATTTTCCAGCCGGGACACCAAAGGTATATTTTTCCGGGTTAAGATTCATTCGGAATCTTCTTAGATTCGGAATGTCTCCGGATATCATCTAATAATGTGTGAACTTCTTTGGTTTTATTACCACATCATCAACATATACTTGGACATTTTTTCCAATTTGATCATGTAAGAATTTTTGCATGCATCTTTTATATGTCGCCCCTGCATTACGTAAGCCGAATGACATGGTACGATAGCAATAAGCCCCGTACGGGGTAATGAATGCAATCTTTATTTGATCAGCCAGATTTAATGGTATCTGGTGGAAACCAGAGTATGCGTCTACAAATGATAGTAACTCATAACCAGTGGTCGAACCAATAACCCGATCTATCCTCGGCAAAGGAAATTGATCCTTTGAACATGCTTTGTTCAAGTTGGTGTAGTCGATACACGTACGCCACACCACAACTACATTCAGATCATCTTTTTTCTTCTCAACCAGCACCGGATTAGAGAGCCAATCCAGGTGAAGTACTTCCATAATGAACCTGGCTGCAAGGAGTCGAGCTATCTCATCTCCAATTATTTTTATATTGTCTTCAACGAAGCGGCGGAGAGGTTGCTTCACCGGCATCGCATCTGGTCTCACATGTAAAGAGTGCCCTGCCATCTCCCTCGGCACACCTTGCAGATCCTGAGTGGATCAAGCAAAGATATCCCGATTCTCTCAGGGGAAGCTGACGACCTCGCTTTCCTATTTAGCATTTATGCCGGCACCAATAGTGACGGTGCGCTCTGGGAACTAGTCATCGATTTGAATCTTCTTGGTGTCCTTAGTCGGCTGAAAAGAGACACTTCCATGTGGGTTGTCGAGTGCCGACATATTTAGCTGTGCCGACTGAGCCAAAGCTGCCACTTCTTGAATCCTCCTCTTTTCCCTTGCAATTACCAATGACTCGGTCAGGTTTGACCTTGCCGAGGCACACTCCATTGATCTTCTATAATCTCCAGCAATGGTGATGACCCCATTGGGTCCTGTCATCTTCATATTCAAGTAACTGATATGAGAACAAACCATGAACTTTGATAGTGCTGGCCTTCCCAGCAATGCACGGTAACAACTTTGCAAATCCACAACCTCAAACTCCAAATTCACTGTCCTGCAGTTCTCCCTCGTGCAAAATAACACAGCGATCCGGACATTGCCAATTGGCTCACAAGACAACCCTGGCACAATGCCATAGAAGGTAGGCTTAGTCGCCTGCAACATGTTCTTGTTGATACCGAGATTGTGCATCGTGTCCTTGTACAGTATGTTTATGCTGCTACCAATGTCAATCAGCACCTTAGAGAACTTGAAATTTATGTTTGGCCTAATGAACATCAGATCCAGCACTAAGGCATATGATCCGGGGTTCGACATGATCTTGGGGTGATCCCTTCAAATCCATGTGATTTCCCGATCTGACCAGTTCATGTATCTCGACACAGCCGATATGACTGCATTCACTTCCATATGCCTCCTCCACATACTTTTCTTATCTGTCAGCTCTGTTGTAAACACAAAGTAGGCATGACGATGCTATCTGTATTCATTTCTACCTCCTTGACTGGGGTCCCCACGGTACTCTTGATTCTGATTCGCCACTTGGTGCACTGCTTCTTGTAACATCCCAATTTCAGCAGCACTGAATTGTTGTCCAAAAGGCAAAAATCAGGGGGAACAAAAACTTGTTGTTGTTACATGTGGAATGTTTGTTTACTTGCTTGCTTGTGTTCTTGCAATTGATTGTGTATTAGGTGCTATACTTCTTAGCTCAACACTAGTTGACAAAAGCTATTTTATAAAAGAGATGTCTTGGCTCATCCTTCTTATTCTCAAATGTTATGGCATTTCAATACCTGAGCCAAGATGACTTTCACAAAACAAAAATATTTCACTAGTTATATTAGCAAAACTATGGGGAACTAAAATATAATCTCCTTATGTTTTCAAGACATAACTGTCAACTATTCTTACCCCTAGGTTTTCCAAAAACCTTTATTCAAAACCTCTTCATTCCAATCTTGGTAGAAATACCAAGAGGTACTTATCTTACTTAAAAGTATAACCAATTCAAAATACCCATCCTGACCTCAAGCTAGGCTTGATGGTAACCCTAGTGGTAGTAGGATAAGTGATAAGATGAATTGCCTTGATCTGATGTTTGATGAATTGCCTTGATCTGTTGATTGCCTTGTTTGCTTAGGAACTAGAGTGAGCTAATACTAGCTCATACCTTAGGACCCAATATATTCTTGTGATCATCAACCTCAAACCAAGCATCCAAATCAGGATCAACCCAAGCCACTTAAGTGACCACCTCATCTCCTAATCTGATAAATCCAGGGATAATCACTTCTGATAGTTTCCAACTCAGTGTAGACCCAATACAATCATGGATCCCCTCTACTCAATCTATACCTCAACATCAACCACTTAATGGGAAGGATAAACCCTTGCCACCCCCTCAAATATTTCCCTCTTGCATACTAGTCAAAATCCCCAAATCTGCCAAAATCACAAGTTTGGATTTCTTATCTAGATTCAATCTTTAGAGCTCTACCTTCCCCAACCTATTAGAATTATTGATAATGTATTTGAACCATATTGTAGTAAATCATTAGTACTACCGAATCCCACTCTTTCCCTTAGGTTAACCATTCTGGTTCCTACTCATCCATGTTGGTTTTGTAGTCAAGATAATAATGTTTTCTACAAATCCTACCATCATGCCTACTTTGACAGAAGCTCACATCTATATTCTACCTACCCTTGACCAACATGGACTATCAATCCCCACTTCCCTTGTTTCCATTGGAACCTTGTGCTTCTTAAACCCCCATGGTTTATGAGGCATCATGACAACTCTGTTATGGCAGCCTTATTTTCAACAGAGTTTGCCATCTCTTCTATATCACCTAAAATACATCTAAGCCCAACTCTTCCTTCCATGATGATCTATATAACTTGGTCTATCCATCCATCTACCCCTTGCATCAAGGTGAGCTCTGAGCTCCCTAATCCAACCATGTTTTGGTGGGATGAAAATAACAAAACCCTAGATTCCTAAAAATCCAGTTTCTCTCCTTTTCACCAAAATCCTTCAAAACCCAAGTGTACAATGATGTATAAATCAAGCTTATATCATCTACCTTGGTTAGTATACAAATAGTTCCCATAATTATTTGGAGCCTAAAACTATTTAAATTCTTTTTATGGCAAAACCCTAAAACCTCTGCCTGTAAATGAAAGATTGTTTTTCTCCAAATCACCTTGCCAACTCAATGAACCATTGAGTACTATATCTCATATCCCATATTTCCAACTTAAAGATAAATATTTTTGAGATTCTTTATTATTTCTTTTTTCCCTTTTTCTTGAATGCCAGATACAAGAAATAATTCCTTAAAAATACTTTTCCACCTCAATAAATTCCAATAAAATTCTCTAGTATGTAATCTGGTATTCATAACCACTTCACATCAAAAACCAACCTTGCATAATGTAAAAATATTACATTAGCTTCCATAATCTACTTTTGCCCTTTTTGAATAAATGCATTTAAATGGGGTTATAATCATTAGAAAAATCCCACATAAATCTGGAAGAGATGTTTTGACCTACCCTAGAAACTAGTACTCACTCCCCACCTTGCCCAATCTAAATATTTCAACTTTCCTCACAAGCCTCCATTTGAGCAACTTTTTCAAATTAATCAAACTTTGATTTCAAACCAACTCAAAATCCATTCAATCTTGCTAAGAAAATTTCCACAGCACCCTACACTCCTTCCTAGTCGAGTTACACTGTAGCTTGTCACTGTTCATCCTCGTCCTCTAGCTTTTGGAGATAAGAGGAGAGTAAGGTGTGGCCACTAAAGCTTGCCTTGCAAATATCTCCTACCCCAAGTACTGCAGCCACCCCTCTGCCCCTCTATGGTCGTGGTCTAGACCCCACACCCTCCTAAGCATCGCCCAGCTCGACCAATCCCTTGCCTGGACACCTCCCATGCTTCCTATGGACCTAGACCACCATACACCATTCCCCTTCGGTTTAAATGAGCCAGAGGCCAGAGATTCCCCTCTCTCTGCCCCATTTGCTCCCTCTCCCCTCCACACACCCCAGAACACACTCTCCCTCTCCCTGCTCTATTCTGCTCGAGGGTGAAGGAGAGAGAAGCTTCGGCCTCTCTCTCAAAAATGAGCAAGGCTCCCTCCCCTGAGCTCCTCTCCTTCTGCATGTCGTTCTCCTGCCCTCTCCTACTCTCTCTGGCCCTCTCCCTTTTGTTTCCCTGGAGTAGGAACAAACCCAACAATAGCTCTGGCGAGCATCGATGAGCCCTCCTCGGTCGTCTCCGTGCAAGGCTGTTCCTGAGGACGAACCCCCTCATGCCGCCCATCGACGGGAGCCCCGCAGCATGCCGCGTCCACTCCGCCGCCTCCCCCTCTCCGGAAACCCCTCTGGTGAGCTCCCCCACTCCCATCGTCATGAGCTAGGGTCTCCCGTTTGTTTTCTCTGGCTCAGCGAAGAAGACGGGCCATCGCCGTCCATCGTGTTTAGATCCAACGACCTATGACCACCGGTACCCCTTCGGCCTCTTAGTCTCTCTGGCAGGCGGGCCCCCACTTTGCCGGATTCAAAAATCCCTTCCCGCACAAGGCGCAGCCCGGGTGAGCCGAATGCCCTCCCCCTCGGCCCATTCCACCCCGATTCTAGCCCACTGCCCCCTGTGTCCTTTTCTTTATTTAAATCCAATACAAATATGATAATTTACCTATTTGGTTTAAATCTTTTGTAAATTGAAAACCCACACAAAATGTCAAGATCTATATTTTGGTACATGCTCACATGTTTTCTCCAACATACAGTACAAGTTTTGGACCAAAATACTGTACAGATAAATTCTAGCAAATAAAATAGCCAAATGTGTCTTCTCCGCTAATAAATTATTTCAGGGAGTTTGGTAGACCCAATTGGGGTGAGACCACTTTCCCATGGTTGGTATTTGAAATAAACAACCTCTGTACAAGACAACTTGTCAAGGTGAACCCTGGTTTGTCAGAAGTAAAAATAACAAAAAACAAGACATTTATGTCTTGGAATTTTTTCTAGCCAAAACCAAAAAGGATTTTAACCTAATTACAACTCACTGAACACATAAATATAAAAACCTTTCAAAACCCAATAGGACTTTTTTACAAGACCCTGTGGAATTTTGGTGATTTAATAACCTCTATGCATGGTTGTTTCACAACTAAATTCACCACAATAGTTCTGTTTATCAAAAAGAGTGATTCCAATTTATTTCGAAAGGTATTATAAGTGCCTAACCAGTGTACTTGGAATAACATCAAAAGCTTCTGTAAGTTAAATATGATGAAAAAGACAAATCCCAGCTAGTACTATCTTTGGGAATTTCTCAAGGGCATTCTGTAATTGTTTTGAGATAATTCCAACACCTCTGTATTCAGTCCACTAAATACTACCTAATCACCCAAGGAAATAATTTTTGGCGCTCCAAAAATTGTCTGGTGAATTATTTCCTAAAACTAGGGTTTTATCTACTATAAAAATCATTATAAATCTTTGGAAATTGATAAAATAGTGAAACCACTTTTGTTGGATTCATTTTATCAATACCTATCTGATGGTATCAATTTTATCCAATAGTATCATACAAAACTTATCCTTGCTCAAAAACCCCTCTCGTAGATATTTCCTAGGCTTCAAATCTAAAGGGATCATCTTCCCATGTCTCCACATATTCTACCGATCTAATCAAACCAATCATCCAGCACCCTACTGATGTACATCTTGTGTCATATGATTTATTATTGTATGTATTGATGCTTGTAAGCATTGTATTGATTGTGTTGTTGTTTGCTTGAATGTGTGCTCGATAACGGAGATAGTTACGACTGTGGGACGACGAAAAGAATGAAGCATAGGGTTATTCCTATTGTTATTGTATTTGGTATTCTAAAGAAGTCACGGGGCATCTAACTGGTCACAGGCAAGCCACCTTCTTGCTCATATGCCTTGTCCTATTATTTTACCTATGCATGTTTTAGCTACTCGTTTATGCAAATTGCATTGTTTTACTATACTATGTTTTATATGGGGAATGTTTGGCTCCTCCAAACCATTACCCCTTAGTACCATTAGGCACAACTCACTTTATGGTAACTACCTGTCCTTAGTACGGTAGATGGTGTTTAACACCATAACCCCTTGGAGACCCGTTTTAGCCAAACTAAAATCTATGGATGGGAAGACCCCAGAACAAGGTTTACAAAAATGTTTTATGAGAAAACCTTGGTGAGGCTTGGCTACCAAGTAATGTTGAAAATGATAATGGTTTTGGTTTACAAAAATGATCCAACAAAGGATGGAGGAAAAAGGTTTACAAAAAAACGCTGGGCTGTACAGTTTACTATGCTGGAACAATTGACCCGTGCAACCACATTACTCTGGAATGGGACGGGGCTGGGCTGGAAGTTTGTCTAATCCGGTATAGGTGTCTCAAACTACTACGGGGGAGAACAAATTCCTGGAGGCTAGGCATTCCCCTGTAAAGGCCCTTGTGAAACATCGGTCTGGGAAGGTAATACCGTCTAATGGCGGATAGACGATACTATGACCCCTCATCAAAGCGCACACCCTGCAAGGTGCAAAACGCGCTTCGGTTGTCTTGTGACTATATAGGGCGTCCCGGTTTTAAGGGGATTAACCTCATAGGGTAGGCACTTGTATCCGAGAGGGCATCCGGAAGGCCTTGACTGGTTATTCGACCCACGATCGATGTAGATGAGGGACGGGTAATTGGATGGTGTGGGTACAGTGTATAACCTATGCAGAGTGTAAATCTATTCGAATAGTCGAGTCCTCGGTCATGGAAGGTTGTGCTGGCGGCTGTACGGAGGGTGATGGTTTTGATTTTTTAAAAGGACTTCGGAAAGCAATGGCTTGGAAATTTTTTGACCATGAGATGGTCGGGAAAAAAAGGAGGAAGGAGTTTGGTCATGAGATGACCAGAAGGGAAAAACTAATGGGTGAACCAATCCTAGTGTTTTCTTAAAATGTTTCAAAAAGCTTTCCAAACTATTTTACAGAAGTTTGTCAACAAAGATATAGAGACATGCTATATCTACAAGAGAAACTAATTTACAAAAGAACTTCTTATGGAGCCATCCTACCACAGCCATATTGCATATCCGTTATTATTGTTATCTTAAGGTGGTTTGCGAGTACATTCAAAGTACTCACCGGCATTGTCCCTGGCTATTTACTTGGCCAGCCTTTCAGATGATCGAGAGAAATGATGGAGATGCTGACGTCTATGCGAGCTAAGCCGTCTTTCCAGTCATTCGCATGTAGGTTAAGGCATGACATCAGCTCTACGCTTGAAGACTTCTGTTATTTATGTTGTATCGCCATAATGGCACCTTTGTAAGTACTTGTACTCGTTATCCATGGATGTTGTAATGATACTTGTCGGTTATGCGCACGGCTCACTGATCATGGGAATGTGAATTGCAGGCATAACGGGTACTCTCGGACCATAAATCTGGGGTGCCACACTTCTCTTCTATCATGGTTCTGATATCTCGGTGGCGGCTGGTTCTCATACCTCGGCGGTGGCCGAAGTAGAGCCAGCTTCTGTTGCACATTGCCTCCGATGAGTTGAGCTATTTGATTTGGCTGGTTCGGCTCTGCACCGCCCATTGCCATTTTCATCCAAGAACATTGGCGAGGTGTATGATTCACCAGCTTGGCTGGGTTAGGAGTGTGAAATTTACAAGGCTGATCCAACATGGGTTCCTATGTGTATTTCGGACGCTCCTGCCACTACTTATTTTGCTCAGGCGTCCACTGCTTCTTGCCATCATTTCTCGGAGTCCACTGTTGCAAACTGTTCTTCTGATGCTGATTTCCCCCAGCACTTGGATAATCTTGGGTTACAGCAGCAACTTGACTCGAATTGTATCGATAATCCGGCCTATCATCTCTTCTCCTACCTCAAAATTCATTCCTCTGGGATGACACATCACCATCTCGAGCGTAATGCTCATGCTGATCATTCTGATCTGCTAGCAAAAGCTCTGACTGAGTCAAATCTCCCAATGCGTATGAGTTGGCTATTCAGATTGTTACGGATAGTGTGGTTGGCATATATCTCTACAGCCTCTGCCACAACACACTTGCATACCAACACCCTTGTGAAAACAAAGCAATCACTTGCGATTCAATCACCCCTTCACATGAGTTCCTTAGGTTACACCACTGAGTCAGAAATTCTCGGTTAGTCTCATTATATCTCTTCTTGCACATGGCGAGCTGTTGAGGTCTATTCGGCCTCTTATATGTGCTCGTGAAGTGGTCACAAACATCTGTTCAAAATCTAACCAGCAGTTGATACTTGATGCGCTCAGATCACTGTAGAGCTTCGTTGGGAGACCCCAAGACGAAGGTATGATGATCACAGCAGCAAGTCTTCCCTCAAAAAGAAACCAAGGTTATCGAACCAATAGGAGGAAGTAAACGACACAAAGGTGTTGCTAGCAACTTGGAAACCTGCACAACACAAACTCAAGACTTTGCCCCAATGAACAGTGAGGTTGTCAATCTCACCGGTTTGCTGAAAACAAAGGATTAACTGTATGGTGTGGAAGGTAATAGTGGTTTGCAGAAAGTAAACAGTAACAGTGGAATATGTATCAATGCTAAAGATTGGACCGGGGTCCATAGTTCACTAGAGGTGTTCTCCTTAAGATAAAAAACATGGCATGCTAGGTAAACAAATTACAGCAGGGCAATTGACAGGACAGAGCAAGGCATAACAATGCAATACTAGACATTCATGATCCTATGATATTTGATTGGGGAATACAAAAATATACATAGAGCATAATCCAACTGCATCTATGACTAATAATCCACCTTTAGATTATCATCCGAACCCCTTCCAGTATTAAGTTGCAAGAAACGGATAACTGCTTTAAGCAAAGAGTGTAAGGTAAACAATCCACTTGTTCCATGAACAATAGATCGTTATTTTCTCCCTAGTAGCAACATCACATGTACAATCTTAGAGATTTATGTCACTTCCCCAGATTAAATATAGACATGAACCCACTATCGAGCATAAATACTCCCTCTCGGAGTCACTAGCATCTACTTAGCCAAGATATCTACTAGAAACGGAGAGCATGCAAGATGAAAAACAACACAGACATGATAGAATCACTAATATAGAACCATTAATCGATCTGACATAGTAATCTCAATATCCATCGGATCCCCGCAAACACAACATGCATGGTTACAAATAGATGATCTTGATCATGAACAGAGCTCACAAGATCTAAGAATGGTAGCACAAAGGAGGAGAAACATCCATCTAGCTATTACATGGACCCGTAGTCCAAGGTGGAACTACTCACACATCATACCGGAGGCTGGCATGGTGATGAAGAAGGCCTCCAGAATGATCGTTCCTCTTTGGCAGGGTGCCAGGAAGAGCTTCAGATCCCTCCAATCTAGGGACGATGGTGGCGGCGGGCGAAGAGGGAGGCCGAGGGGTGCTGGAGGCGGATGCACCCCCTCCCAAGCGCGGGCCAGGCCAGGGGGTGTGTCCTCCTCCGTCTCGTCTTCTGGCTCCGTCCAATTCCGAGAATATTGATTTTCTGCCTTTTCTGGAACCAAAAAATAGACGAAAACAAACAACTGTCACTATGGCATGTTGTTAATACGTTAGTCCTAGAAAACATATAAAAATCACTCAAAGTGTAGACAAAGCAAAGCAAAGTAGATACTAAACAAGCATGGAACATAAAAAATTATAGATACATTTACGATGTATCAAGCATCCCCAAGCTGAACTCCTGCTCATCCATGAGTAGGTAAGTGATAAAAAGAATAATTTTTGAGGTGACATGCACCATCAAAATCAAGACCAAACCATTTGCAAGCATTGAAAGCTGGGATCAAAGTACTCTAAACATGAGCATGAAAGATGAAGTTCTAACAGTAAGACAAAGTAACTATGCATGCAACATGAAAGGTTGCAAACAAAGATCATGAATAACAATGCATTGAAATACGTTTGTTTGTTTCACATGTAGAAAACATGGCACAGTGGCATTCAGTTTGTCCCTCATGGAGTAGCAAATAAATGCATAGGACACCTTCGAAGTTCATAAGAGTGACTAGATACAAATAGTTCATGAGCAAGTAACATCAACAATATGAATCAATCAATAAGTTTTGGGACAATGCACATATAACTAAGAATGGCAACTATTCTCTCTTAATTGGTGCCTAAGGATAGAAGGTGGAGACTCAATATAATGGTGGAAGAAAGGTCCTTCATAAAAAGGGAAGCAGGGATTTCAAGTCTCATAAAGAGCTTCCAAAAATTATGGTACTTGTTAGCTTTTAGCTCTCATTGCCCCTACCATAAGCATCTTGAAGTGATTAAGGTAAAAGTGAACAAACTATGGAGTATATGCTTGACAAAGTATAAGTTGTCAATCTCATGTCCCTTGAATACGAGGGCCACACCTCGTGCTACTCTAGTTTAGTTACCAGCAAGTTCTTGTCATAGTAAGTACATGTGTATCATAGAGAACCGCCAACGGGGTACCCCTTTCACATTATACATGAGCTATCCCATAATCAAATTGACAAGGCAAGAAGACAATGAGCATCTCAGCAATATTCTTATTTACCATGGGAAAATGGTGTTTTTTTCTCTCTTCCCTCTTTTCTCATCTTTTTTTTCTTTTTTCTCAATCTCTCTCTTTTTATAAGAAGAATGCTTCATAGATTGCTCACTATGGTGATGCTGCAAGTTTCCACCTTGATTAGGCATGTCTTAGGCTAGTGGCCCAATCATTTCTCTAACAACACATACATAACTCCATGGACTTACAAGCTCCCCTTTCATTTCACACCGACGACATCCTTAAACAAAAGAGCATGATATCAACTGGGTACAATGTACAAGTGCAATGTTGAAAGTGTTCCCCATGATAGCATGGCTCTGCTAATTCCAACGGATAAGTGCAAGTATATACAACATAGATGACAAAATGGTTCAACTTTATTAGGGGCAAGAAAAATAAAGTGTACCATCAAGTTTGTGAGAGATTTAATCACTAATTTTTCACATAACAAAGTGACTTTTTAATTGGTAGGTAAATAAAACAAGAATATACTTGGAATGCTGTAACAAACCATTCATAGGAATTTATAGTGGACACTTTGGAATAACTTGGTTTCTTGGGAGTTGGATGCATGAGTAGAGCTTACTCATACAAGTAGAGGCTAGCAAAAGACTAGGAGCGACCAACTAAGAAATCAATAATGTCCATAATCATGCAGAGCGACAAAACATTACTAATCAAAGAATAAAGTGGTACCACAAGTCAAAAACTAAATGATCACAGAGGCTATGGTGACTGGTTCATAGTCATAACATGGTGTGACCATGTGCCAAGTCAACCCAAACAAAGCATCAAAGGAGAATACCAGAATACTATGATTTTGTATGCTAAAACAACGCATTATTCTTTCAAGGCACATTAAGAAATCCAAATTGTTTGGAACAAGTCATGCTACATCAATAATCACTAAGCATAAGGTCAAAACAACATCTAGCATGACATGATAAAGTCTAAGTCACAGTCAAAGCAAGCTCCTCTTGTACTACTAAGCAAGAACTTCCTACTCCTTTCCAACAACAATCAACTTATTTGAAGCAACACAGCAATAATGGGGGTCCAAACTACTTTATTCAAGCAAAATAAGCAAACAAAAACCAAAAATGAAAACTAAGACACTCCAATAATAACACAACAGTGCATGAAACAATAAAAACGAAGTGTCTAGAAAGACCTGAGATTTTTATTGATTAAGAAGGGGATGCCTTGGGCATCCCCAAGCTTTGACGCTTGTACCTCTTGAATATTTCTTGGGGTTACAAGGGGTGGCATCCCCAAGATTGATATTTTTTCCATTCTTCATCTCATTACATCATTTTCCTCTACACCTGCAAATTTTCCTTCATACAAAACTTCACACAATCTTCATTAGCAACATTAGTTTATTCAAAAGATAATAGACCTTTGGGGTTTATTTTTAAAACAGCAAAACTTTCACTAAAGACAAAGGCTACTGTAGCAATTCCCTCTAAAAGCTCAGTTTCCCAAAAAGGAATCAATAAGAAGCAAATGCAAATAATGGCAGAAATCTGTCAAAACAGACCAGCAGGTAGAAACCGATTTTTTCAATGACCTTCTGTTGCTCAAATCAAAAAGTGTTGAAATAACAAAATTTAGCTAACAACCTAGGGGATTTATTTAGAAAATGACAGCTCAATCCGACTTACAAAGATTTTACACAAATGTTTACAGTGGAGCACAAAAATCTGTTTCGGGACAGCAACTCCCCAAATCTTACTTCTCTCTCACTAGAGGTTATTCTTGGCACAAAAACCAAATAAAAGGATAAGAAGAGTTCATTACAGAAGTAATAAATTCCAAGACTCAAGAAAACGTCTTTAAGTTAGGCATGAAAAATTTTATGATGCTCACATAAGAAATATGACTTTGAAGTAAAAGAGAGCATCAAGAAGAAAATTCAAGACACATTTAAGTTTAACCCACTTCCTATGCATATGAATCTTGTAAAGAAACAAGTCATGAAAGCACAAAGCAATAAGCATAGGAAAGCAAAACAAGTGCAACTTCAAGATTTTCAACATAAAGAGGGGAAACTTAATATTATTGAGATGCATAAAACCATGTTTCCCTCTCTCGTAATAACTTTCAGTAGCATCATGAATAAAATTAACTATATAACTATCACATAAAATAATCTTATCATGAGCCACATGCATAAAATGATTATTACTCTCCACATAAGCATAGTCATTCTTATCAGTTGTAGTGGGAGCAAATTCTACAAAATAGCTATCATTGTTATTCTCATCACCATAATCATCAAATATAGGGGGCATAATGTAATCATAATTAATTTTCTCCTAAATAGTAGGTGGACTAAAAATATCATATTCATCATGGTAATCATCATACATTGGAGGTATACTATCATCATAGGCAATAGGATTTTTAGAATTGGTACCAAAGATATTTTCAATATCAAAAGTAGTGTGCTTTTCCCAATCATGATCACTAGTATAGGTAACAGGCATAGGAACATCATCACAAGTTTTACCCATAGTAGATATTTCAAAAGAATCCACAGGAGCATAACATTCATCCTCCTTTGGTAAGCATGGGGGACAATCAAATAATGTAAGGGGTAAAGATTTACTCTCATTAGAAGGTAGGCATGGTGTTATGGTATTGACGACGAGTATGCCATGGCGGGATCCTTATAGAGCGTGTTTAGAGATGTGGGGTAAGGAGGATGGTTGGTGGGTACGAGGTAACACAACTTACCTATGTTCAGATCCCACGACGGTGGCGGAATCCTACTCCTGCTATAAATCATTATAATGGCAATACGCCGAGTTACAGGGATCGGTTCGCTGTACGCGATATGAGTCATGTTATTCTAACTTGTGCCCTAAAGGCTGCCATAGGTCCGACTTATATAATCGACAGTGTTATAGGTAAAGTCCTTGTTGGACAGGTTACAGAGTCTTACACAATATACAACTAGTCTAACGTGTCTTGCACTCCAAGGCTCCGGGTACGTCGGTGACTCCTTCGTAGCCTTCCTTTATCCGGCATGGGCCTCCCTTCTGGATCCATCTAACCGGGACGCCCAGCCGGCCATGGGCCACCCGGGTTATCCGGATAAGAGACGAGCTATGATCATACCCATATAGCATATCCCCAACAGTAGCCCCTAGAGAGCTCCGAGATCTTGCGCTGTCTTTCCTCTTCAGGTTGAATGCTCCGTCTAGATGAATGTCGGCAAATTGTCAAGCAATATCTTGTAGTCCTCCCAATAACCCTGCAATGCTCTCCGTCTTCAACTTGTAAGTCGGAGAACTGCTGAATCTTCCATCGTACTCTTCTCATAGCCGGACTAGATCTATCCATGCTGGAATCTTCCGACGGGATGGTTCACCTACCCGTGTCAGCTAGAGCGACATAGACCATAGGTCAGCGACGCCTCATAACTCACACATGTAGAGAACACAATCATGTCCATTTTTCCCGCGTGAAGGATACGAAGTATTGGCGGCGGCGGTGGGAACATGGCGAAATTTCCGTGCACGCGCTGTCCACGCAGCAACCATTCGATCAATTTGCACAAATCTTGACACTGGGGTTATAAATTTCAAACGTGGCAGATTTCATCTTTTCACCTCATTCCCCCCTGCGTCATCGTCTTCCTCCTGCGAGTACCTCCTCGATCTCTCTGTGCGCACGCAAAAAACCCTAGCTTCTTCCCAATCTCCCAGTCACCTCTCCCCCAGACCAATGGCGAGCAACAGCTCCGCCCCGTCCATGGCGACGAACGAGACCGCGGTCAAGCCGGCAGGCTCCGCCCATGTGCCTCTAGAGGGCGTGGTTTTGCCACGGTCCGCGGTGGTGGAAGCCACCAGCGACGACCATATTCTAGCGGGGATGGAGCCGCTGGAGGAGGAGGGTGACTCCCATAAGGGAGAATGGAACGCCTCTGATATCACCAAAAACAATCTCAAAGAACTGCTCGCCGAAGGATACCTCCCCGTGATGGAGGGGCTTGTCTGGCGGGCGGCGCCGACCGGCGAGGTCATCCCTTCTCCCCAAGCCAGAGAGAAGGTGTAACTCAAAGCACAAATGGTACGCGGCGTCTCCCTCCTGATCTTCGACTTCTTCCTTGTTGTCCTTAACCATTACCGAGTTCAACCTCAGAACCTTTCTCCGAATAGCATCATAGTGCTTAGCAACTATGTAGCACTTTGCGAGGGCTACCTAGGAATTAGGCCTAGGTTAGATCTACTCATCTATTTCTTCACCGTCAAGAGGGAAGCCGGAGCGAGCAAGGACAAACTTAGAAACTGTGGAACAATTAGCTTCAAGATCCGGCCTGGGTGGCGGTTCCCCGACAACGTAGGCCACGAGTCCTACAAGAATTGGCAGCAGACGTACTTCTACGGCTCAGATATCCCTCTGGCTAGCCGAGAAGCAACGTACCCGGACTTCGTTGATGGGGCCGCCACTGAAGCCCTGACATGGAGATCCCACGCCACCCTTCCCTCTGACAACGACACTTCCCGCGCCATAAGGCGGATCAAGTGGTTCATAGAGACGAGTCTGACCAGGTTGGACCTAGCCATGTGCTGGTTCGTTAGGCGGATCCAACCTCTACAGCACCATGCGAAGCTGATGCACTAGTACACCATGGACAGGAAGGATAGCCTTTGCATCTCCGAGGATAACTTATCGAGTGACTCCATCAAGCTCCGCCTCAAGGACACCGTCAAGGTGAAAGATAGGAAGCATGGATTCACCATCACCTACGACATGTTCGTTGACAGCGCATGCCCCGAGGTATGTATTTATTTTCCGTGTATGACGTGTACTCCAGTTCTTCTGTCTAGCCATTACCACCTCATCTAACACTTTGGGATTTCACCTAACAGCTCAAAAGTTTAGAGGAGGATAGCATGGCTATCCAAATCTATGACCCCAATATGAAGGAAGTCATCGTTGTGTCCAACGATGATGTGCCTTTGGCGCGTAAGTGGAAGAAATCCACCTATGACGCTACCGAAGGAGGCAAGAAGAAGAAGACGGAGGGTGGAGCCTCCAAAAAGTCCACTGCCGCCCTGGAGGTGGAGAAAAGAAGAATAACCGGCATCCCTTTCACCAAGGAACCCACTATTGTGTAAGCTTCTTATCCTCTGACATTGTCTCTTGCTCATCTTATTCTTGTACTTATACTTTTGCATGTTTCAGAAAGAAGGCCAGTCTAAGTTTGAAGAAGACCTCCAAAACATCAGGGGCTTCTAAAAACATCAAGGATATGTTGCACCAAGCATCTCCTGCCATCGCCCCTAACACTCCCAGCGTCCAGCCTGCTGCCGCAACGACAAGCTCTCCGGCTAAGGTAGCGTCTAGCCCTTCCGCCATGGAAGTGGACCCAGATGTTACCGCGAATATTGTCGTTGCCGGCGAGCAGGCGACACCGGAAAGAACCGCGGCCAAAATGGCTGAATCTCCGGCTAAGATGCCATCTGTAGCGGTAAGGCGATAGTGGAAGGTGGAACGTCTGCTGGAGGCGGCGCTGCTGCACCCAGGATATCAACAGAGCTCCCAAATATTGTCTACCCGGCGCTCACGCTGAGTAGCTCAACTTTGGCTCCTGGTGCAGCACCAACTTCTCCGTCTTGCGGCCTTGGGAGCTTCTCAAGCAAGCGGATATCCTGCGAGGAAATAGTCTTTGCTTCGGCAAGATATTTGTAGAGAGCGCCACCAACGTCAAGATCATCGCACTTGTAAGTTTTGCTTTTCATAAGTAGTATCCCACTGTAGCCCCCAAGGATTTAGAAGGAAAACCATATGTCTTTGAATCTGAATGCTCTAAGAGTGACTAATCTAGAAAACTTCTCACTATAGCCCCCAAGTATTTAGTTTTGAATGAATTATTCCTACTAGATACTGTTAGAGTAGCATACGCAGTGTTTGTAAACTTCAATACTATATCCCCCAATCCTCTAGTTGAAACAGAATTAGTTCCGACTAGATGCTTGAAGAAAGACTAAGAATTTTGCCGAGTTAAAAAACTCTCATTGTAGCCCCCAAGCCTCTAGGTGGATATTTATCCGGCTAGATTCTCCAAGTATACTCAGTAATTTTGATCTTCTTTCCACAGAACGAGAATGCTCGGAGAGGCCTTGTCAAGGAGAAGTTCCACAAGATGCGCGCTGAGCTAGAAGCCGAAAAGGGTAAAACTACCTTCTTGAAGGAACAAATCACCAAGAGCAAGAGTCTGTTTTTCCTTTTGATTTCTTACTCAACCTTGGTATTGTGCCATCACTCTCCGACTACTCATTGTGTGCTGTATTTTCTCCGACTTGCAGAAGCTATCACCAAGGCCAAGGACATTGTGGAGCAATCCAAGCACATTGACCTGCTGGATAGCGAGAACAAGATCCTCAAGCAGGAGAGGGCTGACACTCTATAGATGCACAAGGAATCCATGAAGGCCTTGCAGGAGTCCACCAACACAAAGATGAACCGTCTAAAGGAGGAAATTGCAATCCTCAAGGAGCAGAAGAAAGCTTCCGATGAGCAGAATTAGCGCAACCTTGAGGCTTACAAGGTTCTCCGACAGGAACGAGACTCCATGGCCGAGACACTCCAGCAAGAGGAAGCAAGCATCTTTGGTAAGAGATTTTTGTCTTGTACTTCTGTAAGCCATGTACTTTGAACTTTTTTTGTTGTTGAACTCATGTGCTCCTTTGTTTGTCGGAAATGCAGCTCATATTGGTTTGACCAATTCGCCTCCTCTGCCAAAGGAATGCATGGTTCTTGCCGGAAACTTCATCAGCACCGCCTTCAAGCAAGCCAAAGAGATTGCCAAGCCCTTGAACATCAGCATTAAGGCGGTGGACTCCGTGATGAAGTACTTAGAGATTTTGCACCAAGCCCGTGAGAGAATCGTAAGATGGAAAGTTTCATGTAGCCAGGTTGGTGCAAGGATGTCGCTGGCAATGGTTAAGGCCCACTATGAGAATGCCGACATAGACACAGTGACCTCGGGTCTTCCCGACATAGAGGATGAAGGCCAGAAGATTGATCACAAAGCTATCTGGGCATCGCTCGCGGGGTTTGACACCAGGGTTGCCGAGTTAGTTGATCACAACGTCTTCGTGCCTCTTGAGATCATTGACGATGACCATCAAAGCTCATCTGAGTCCCTCAAGACCACCAACTCTGAAGATGAAAAGGATCGCTCTCCTGCCGCCGACAATGCTGCCTCAAAGTCCCCTGCGTCATAGGAATAAAAAACACTTTGTAATATTTGTTTCCTCTGGATTGGTGTATGTGGAAAAACTACTATGTTAACTGAAGGCAGAAAAACAATAGCTATAATTTTCTGCTATTCAAGTACAAGTTCCAGTATGTAAATATTTTTTAAGAAAGTCCTGGCTTATCCATTACTTTGTTTTTTATGCTTGACTTTTCATGAGTCGGAACACTCGTAGTCGGAACCATGCGCTCAAGTGATGATGCCCAATAGCACCGTCAAAACCTAAGCACAAAATGGCCGACTCCAAGTGCCAAAAGTCACTACTCTAGAATCCACATAAAAACAACAAAGATCCTGTAGTCCAGAAAACATAAGATAACGCCCATAGGCGGAATTTTCACATGTGCAAATGCAAAGCTTGCGCATAAAGGTTTTATACGATCCAAAAATGAACACTAAAGGAGGTAAAAGACTCAGGAATATGAGTGAACCGGAGAGCTTTATTTCTTTGATCATATAAGAGGTAAACATTAGATAAAAAATATTCTAAGTGTAAAAAGGACGTAGTTGTGCTATGTTACATGGCCAATCAAGCTCCGGGTAGTCATCATCCGGGTCACGTCGCTTACGCTTATGATCCTCGTTTGGTCTGTCCTCAATTTCGCGATTGTCAACAAGGTAGTAAGACACATTGAGTAGCGCATTGCTTATGATGAAAGGTCCTTCCCATGGCGGGGATAATTCGTGTGACTTCTTCTGCTTAAGTCGGAGCACCAGATGCCCCTCTTTAAATGAGCGATGATGAACATGACGACTATGGTAGTTGTGTAGCTTCTGCTGGTAGATGGCGGATCTTTGGCATGCCAATACGCGCTCTTCCTCGAGAAGGTCCACATCTAGGCGTCTCGATTATTCATCGTCATCTTCATCGCAGGCGGCAACTCTTGGTGAATCGTGAAGGATGTCGGAAGGCTGGATGGCTTCTGCTCCATATACCATGAAATAAGGGGTGTAGCCGGTAGATCTGTTGGGTGTAGTTCGTAAGCTCCATAGCACAGATGTTAATTCCTCCGCCCAGGCTCTAGCTACTCTATGTAGCGGTGCCTCAGGATGTGGCTTGATTCCCTGCAGAATTAATCCATTGGCTCGCTCAACTTGGCCATTGGACTATGGGTGTGCCACAGATGCTAGTTCAAGTCGGATGCCCTTCTCCCAACAATAAGCTTCCACTTCTCCGAGTGACAAGTTGCTGCCGTTGTCCATGAGAATGCTATGTGCGAGACCAAATCTCACTACTAGATCCCGGACAAACCTAAGGGCAGTTGGCCCATCAAGCTTTCTAATGGAATTAGCTTCTATCCATTTGGTGAATTTATCAACTGCTACAAGCAGATGCGTAAACCCACATGGATCCGTCTGTAATGGACCAACCATGTCTAGCCCCCAGACTGCAAATGACTAATTTATTGGTATTGTTCGCAATTCTTTAGCTGGAACATGTGGTTGTCGGGCATAATACTGACATCCCATGCATGTCTCAACCAGCTTGTCGGCGTCCGCCTTCGCGGTCAGCCAGTAGAATCCTTGCCAGAAGGCTTTGGAGACCAACGATCGAGGAGCAGCGTGATGTCCGCAATCTCCAAGATGGATCTCACGAAGGATTTCAATACCTTCTTGCTGGGAAACACACTTGAGGTATACACCAGTGGTGCTTATTTTATAGAGTTGTCCATTGATTATGGTATAGCCCTTTGCTCGACATACTATTTGCCGACTTTCGACTTTGTCGATGGGCAAAGTTCCGTGTACTCCATGAACGGTTTTGTCCAAGCCGGAGGGACCTTTGTCACTATGTGAACGAAAGAGTCTACTCTATCCAGGTTCTCGGGGTCCGCTCCCTTCACGGATGGTGTTCGTAGATGTTCTAGAAAAAAGCTAGGCGGAATTTGTTTGCACCCTGATCCAAGCTTTGATAGTAGATCAGTCGCCTCATTTTCCTCTCTAGGGAAATACTTGACTTTGTAGCCCAACAAGTTCTTGGCTATCTCATCCACTTCGTCTCGATATGTCGCCATCATAGGGTTCCGCGCATTCCAGGTTCCAGCCACCTGCTGGGCAACCAAGTCGGAATCTCCACAACAAACTATGCGCTTGATGCCAATATCCTTGGGTACGCATAGTCCGTGAATGAGTCCTTCGTACTCTGCCATGTTGTTTGTATCCTCGAAGTGGATCTGCAGAACATAGTGTAGCTTTTCCCGGTTGGTGACTATAACAGTACACCAGCCCCCGAGCCATTGAGTAGCTTTGATCCGTCAAAGCGCATCACCCAATATTCTGGCTCTGGTATAGGGGTAGCATCTGGCATCTCCGTCCAGTCTGCGATAAAATCCGACAAGGCACGTGACTTGATAGCGTCGTGAATCTTGTAGGTGATCTCCAAGGCGGCAAGTTCAATGCCCCACTTCAAGACCCTTCCTGTAGCGTCGCTATTGTTGATGATGTCCAACAGTGGAGCTTTGCTCACAACTGTGATAGGGTGCTCCTGGAAATAGTGCCTTAGCTTCCGAGAAGCAAGGAAAACTCCATAAGATAGCTTCTAGTAGTGTGGGTAACACTTCTTGGATTCCATCAAGACCTCTCTTACATAGTAAACAGGTCGTTGAACTCTATACTCATGCCCTGGTTCTTTCCGCTCTACCACGACGACGATGCTGATTACCCGGTTGGTGGCCGGCATGTAAATTAACATAGGCTCCATAGGCTCGGGTGCTGCAGGGATGGGCGCCGAGGAGAGTATCTCCTTTAGCTACTTCAGTGTTGCATCTACTTCGTCCGTCAAGGTAAATTTTTCTGCCTTCTTCAGCAAATTGTATAGCAGCAGAGCCTTCTCTCCAAGTCGGCTGATGAACCAGCTAACTGCTGCAACGTAGCCTATAAGCCGATGTATGTCCTTCAGGCATGTCGGATGGTTTATGTTTAGGATGGCCTTGATCTTCTCCGGGTTGACCTCGATTCCACGCTGGAGAATGATGAAGCCCAACAATTTGCCGGCTGGAACCCCGAAGACACACTTCTTAGGGTTGAGCATCATGTTGTATTTCTGGAGATTATCAAAGATTTATTTTAAGTCGGATATTAAGTGGTTTGACTTTTTAGAAATCGCCACTATATCGTCCACATAGGTGTGAACATTCCGACCAATTTGATCGTGTAGGCAACGCTGCATAGTCCGCTGGTACGTAGCACCTGCATTTTTCAGACCAAAGGGCATCGTGACATAGCAAATCGTGCCATAAGGTGTGGCGAACAAAGTGGCCAATTGGTCTGACTTCCTCATTTTTATCTGGTGGTATCCTAAGTATGCATCAAGAAAACACAAAAGTTCCGAGCCAGCCGTCGAGTCAATGACTTGGTCAATGCGACGGAAAGCAAATGGATCTTTGGGATACGCTTTGTTCAAGCCGGTGTAATCAACGCACATTCTTAATTATTTGGTTCCATTTTTGGGGACAAGTATAGGATTGGCCACCCATTGGGTGTGAAGGACTTCTCGGATAAAACTAGCCTTAAGTAACCTAGCTATCTCTTTGCCTTCGGCGTGTCTCTTCTCATCTCCGACGTGTCGTAGAGGTTGTTTCACCGGTTTGCATTTTGGATCAATATTCAAGCTGTGCTCGGCAAGTTCCCTAGGGTACACCTTTCATGCAGGCAGGTTGCCAGGCAAAGATGTCCCTATTCTCACGGAGGAACTCGACGAGCGCACTTCCCTATTTATGTTCCAGGTTAATCCCAATGGCGGTGGTCTTGGAGGCATCCCCTACCACAAGTTCCACCGGCTTGGTTTCGACGGCGACCTTGAAGGCTGGGGCGGAGTCAGAAATCTGCTTCTCCAACACCGGCATCTCTGTGGCATCGACCTTTCTTTGGATCTCCTTGAATTCTTCGCTGTAGAGGAGAGCTTATACAAAGGTTGGTTCTCCAATCTCGCAGTCCCTTGCCTTGGTAAAACTTCCGGATACGATGATGATGTCGTTTGGTCCGGGTATCTTGAGTTTGTTGTAGACGAAGCATGGCTTGGCCATGAAGGCGTGGAAGATGTTGCGTCCAAAGATGACGTGGTACATGCTCTTGAAGGGGACCACCTCGAAGGTCATGCATTCTTGGCGATAATTATTAACATCGCCAAAAGCTACCTGAAGTGTGATGCACCCAAGGGACCGAGCCTCCTAGCCAGGAACTATGCCATGGAACACGGTGCTGGTCCGCCTTAGGTTGGCCTCCGTCAAGTTCATCTTGTGCAGCGTATCCAGGTACATAATGTTGATGCTGCTTCCACTGTCCACCATGCACTTGCTGAACTCGTTGCCGTCAATCAAGGGGTTGCTGACCATGGCATACTGGTTCTCCGTAGGAACGAGGTCTGGGTGATCCTTCCTGTCCCAAGTGATTGGAATCTCCGACCAGCGCAGGTACTGGGGAACTAGGGGTAGAGATGCCATCAGTATCCTCATAGAGGTTTTCTTTTGTCGGACAATAGGGGTGCCCAGGAAAGTGTGGAAGATGGAAGCCTTCTTCTGAACGGGTTCTTGCCCTTGCCATCACTCTTGGAGGCATGCTTGGGGTTAACATCCTCATCCATGTCACTTGAATCCTTGGACTCCTCTTCCTTCTTCTTCCCCTTGGCCTTGCCTCACGGTCTTTTCTTCCGACTTTGCTTGTACCCGGACTCTGAGTCCTCCTTCAGATCATTGACGAACTTGCAATGACGATTGTTGTGAGTGGCTTTGCCGGGTGTCGAGGTGTACAAGGCACGTTATATCACGGTACTCCTCATATGTTTGCGGAATGCGGAGCGCTGCCGAGGTAGTTTCACTACCTCGCTACTGCCCACGACCAGCCCCCCGTCCTCGGCCACACTGTCCGCCATCACCTCGTCCTGCAAATGTCATGGCGACGATGTTGGAGGTTTGCTTTTCTTCTGGCGGGCTCTTCCGCTTGGTGCTGCTATTCCTCATAGCTTAAGTTGTAATGGCCATTGCCGGCAGGGAGCCGCGAGCATCGTTGTCGGCAGCCACGAACTCACTAGCCAGCTCGATCATTTGGTTGAGATCTAGCCGGTGATTGTCCTACAGGCGCTTCAACTTATGTCAGAGCAACGTACCTTTCTCCAACCCATCGATGAAGGCAGCCATGGCGGTCTGAGCGTGCACTCCTGCGCACAAATTCTTCATATCCAGCCAGCAAGAGAGGTAGGTGCAAGATGACTCGTCTTTCTCCTGCACGCACCACAGTAGATCGCCAACAGTGCAGGGACGCTTATACGTACCCTCGAAGTTCTTGGTGAATGCTTCTTGCATGTCCAACTAGTTATAGATGGACTTCTCCGGCCAGTCATCAATCCATTGTCGGGCGGTACCCGCCAGCATCAGTGGGAGGTACTTGACGGCGACGTTGGGGTTACCCCCGGCTATCGCCACCGCGTTGCCATTATCCTGCAACCACGTAGCTGGTTTGGCGGTGCCGTCATAGGTCTTGATGGTCTTGTCAATCCAGAAACCCTTGTGGTAAGTTGTAGTCTGTATTACAGGTCCAAAGTAACGCGGTCCCAAGTATTGTCCTTCCCGGGCCTCATGAATCTTGTCCTGGTGTGAACGTGCGTCGTATGGCTCCGGGCTTGTTATTTTCTTCTTGCCGCCAGGGGAAAGGCTGCGTGAACAATGCGGGCCCCTCCTCCATGGTGGCTGCTAGGGGCGAAGGAGGCGGAGATGGCGGTGGGTTAGCCTTCTTGTTGTTACCCTCCTGCGACACCTCACGCTTGTTGCGGTTGTTTGTCGGACGCGGAGGGTCATGGCGCGACCTGCTCTTGTGTCCTTGGTTGAGCTCTCCATCATGACGGGGCTGCTCCGTGTTGTCATGGATGACGATGCCGCTTTGCCTTGGCGGAGGCATGTCCATGCGATGGTGAGCCTTGGGGTCTTCGCAATGTCACGGCGACCAGAGCGGTGGAGATGGGCGACGAGAATGAGCCTTGCCTCCATGGTCGGAGGATATGGGGATAGCGTCCTTCTTGTTGCATGCATCCCTCCGTCTTTGTTCTTCCGAACTCGTCTAAGACCCTACATCATGAGGAAATCGGTCCCTTGGCGGCTTAGGATTTCTAGACTGGAAATATGCTGGGTCAGACTCAAGCCTCTGAGAGGTGTCCTTTTCCTGTTGTTTCACCGCCTTTGCCACAAGGTCATAGACCTGTTCCACAACTGTGGGTGATCTATCCTACTCTAGAAGGGTCTTGGCGACGGCTAAGTTGAGAAGAGGAGTGGGCATGACATGCCTGCCTTCGCTGTCAATGTATGGCTTTGCTTGTGGCGGCTTCGAGGGAGCCCATCCTAGGTTTCGCCATACACCAGGATTGTTGATGATACAAGTCGGAGCTTTCTTAGCATTCTGCTGCTTGATCAGAGTCTTGTACTCGGCCTCCACAGCTCTAGCTTTCTCTATTGACTTCTGCATGTTGGCCAGATCTCGATCCAGCTTTGCGCCTTGCTCCGCGATGGCCTGCGCTTCCTCCAGCAGCTGCTGGCTCTTCTCGTGAAGCTGGACTACATTTCGAATATGAGGCACAACCATGGGCTCGACGAGTAGGTTTCCGTACATCAGTCTATCCGCTGGAGTGATTTGGGCAGCAGTAGACGTGGATGTCGGAGGTGGCGGGTTTGCGGTGTTGTTGTTACTCGGACCGTTGTTGAGTTCCTGCGGCTGCTGCACTGGGTTAGGCGGAGGGGGCATGGCCTTTGCGCGATCATTGTCGACAGCAACAGGTGGTCCCTTCCTGTTGTCCAGTGCTTTAGGCGGATCTTGTCCGTGTTGATCTTCCTCCATCACGGTCCCAATGGCGACGGACACCTCTCGGGACATGACGGCATTGTCGGCCTTCTCGTCACGTTTGAAATCCTCCTCCATCTCCTACATAGCAAAGTCTAGATCCTCCGGGCTGAAGTCTATATCCTTCGAGCCAGCGCTGATGTCGGCGTAGAGCGCGTTAAGAACAGAGTCAGTGGGTGCTGGGGATTCCTCAATGATAGGTGGTGGTGGCATGATAATAGCGATGATGACTGGAGGCGTTGGTGCAGTCGAGGCGATGACGATCAGAGGTGGTGGTGGCAGTGGCTGAGGCAGAGGGGCGCCGGGTAGGACCACGAGTGCTTCCTGATCTTCTGTATCCACGAGCGTGAAGTTGTTGACGCTGTTCACCATGCCTTCAAAAGTGAGGCGTCCTGAAGCCTGCATCCGTCTTAAGGTATGTCGGAGAAGTGTACCACGGTCCAGTCCTTCCACAAAGTGATACATGGCATCATCATTGGGGTAATGTGTAGGGGTTCGTAGCATGGAAAACAAAAAATTTCTACCACATGCAAACAAAAAAGCCAAGATCTATCTACTAGATTTTAGCAACAAGTCGATAGAGGAACTCATCCTTGAAGATTCCAAAGTGTTTAACGAGAGCAGATTCTCGTGGGTGATGTAGTCGTACTCTTGCCGATCTCAAGATCGTGTAGACGATCCTTCCCGTTCGGCAGCGCTTCGCTCAATCGGTCACACATTAGGTACTGATGAAGACCTTCCTCTCCTTGTTCCAAAGAGTGGAGGTTGTAGCACTCTCCTCGCGATTCCGGCAGCACGACGACGTGGTACCGGAAGTAGAAGGGAGATCTCGCAGGGCTTCGCCTTAAGCCGGAGCGAGTATGGTGGACTATGAGAGAGGCCTTGGTGATCTAGGGTTTAGAGGCACCAAGGGAGGAGGCTAGTCCGGCGGCTAGGGCTTGGGGAGAGCCCCAACTCGGCGGCTAGGGCAAACCCTAGGGCGGCGGCGACTTGTGGTGGCCGGCAGCTAGGGCTAGGGTTTTGGTGGAGAGAGGTGTAGTTTAGAGGGGGCACCCCTGCCCCTTCTTTTATAGGTGGGAGGGCGCCGGCCAAGGGGAGGGAGTCCTCCCCCAAGTCGGCCTCCTTGGCCGGCGGGTGGAGGGAGAGGAATTCCTCCCCGAGTAGGTTTCCTACTCCCTCCACCAAGCAAAACTGTCGTTTGACTTTTTAAATTGGCGTTTGACTTTTCAAACTAGGATTTGATTTATCCCTTTATTTTGCTCAGCCATGATAAATAGTACATGATGCAACCATTCCACATTGTCATGACACATTCATGCACCCTTCCCCTCCGGAGTGCCGGACCTTCCGGAACCTTCTAGAACATTCCCGATGAAAACACCGGAATCATTCCCCAACTCCGAAACAGGACTTTCCTTATATGAATCTTATTCTCCGGACCATTCCGGATCTACTCGTGATATCCTGGATCCCATCCGAGACTCCGAACAACATTTAGTCTCTTACTCATCATTCCATAACGACTCAACAACATTGAATTCTTAAGTGTGTCTCCCTATGGTTCGTGAATTATGCGGACATGATCGAGACACTTCTCCGAACAATAACCAATAGAGGAATCTGGATATTCATGTCGCTCCCACATATTTCTACGATTACTTTGCGATCGAATGAACCACTTACATACGATACCAATTTCCCTTTATCTCACGATAGTTTACTTATCCAAGGTTTTGATCGTCGGTATCTCTGCATACCTAGTTCAACCTCATTACCGATAAGTACTCTTTTGTCGTTCCCGTGGTATGTGATCCCTTGTGATCCAGTCACATGCTTGCAAGCTAATTGGATGACATTCCACTGAGAGGCCCAGAGTATATCTATCCGTCATATGGATGGACAAATCCCATTCTTGATCCATGTGTCTCAACCCATACTTTCCGAACACCTAATGCCACCTTTATAGCCACCCAGTTACGGTGTGGTGTTTGATGTCATCAAAGCATCCTTCCGGTGATGGTGATAAGCATGATCTCATGGTCGAAGGAATTAGGTTACTATGTATCAGAAAGCTTATAGCAATTGAACTATTAAAATGACTTGATCTTTATGCTACGCCTATCTATAGGAGTATGTCCATCATACCATTCTCCTAATGATATGATCTTGTTGTTAATAACATCTCAATGTTCATGATAGGGAAACCACAATCATCTATTAACCAACAAGCTAGCATTATGAAGAGGCTTTTACTAGGGACTCTAATCTAGTTTACAAATCACACAAGTATTAATGTTTCTTGGTTAATACTATTATAGCATGAATGTAAACATTTATCATAAACACAAAGATATAATAATAATAACTACATTTATTATTGCCTCTAGGGCATATCTCCAACAGTCACCCACTTGTACTAGAGTCAACTAATCTAGATTACATGGTAATTTACCGAACACCCATGACAGTTTGGTGTTGGTCATGTTTTGCCCTCGGGAGAGGTTTAGTCAACGGATCCGCCACATTCAGATCTGTGTGTATTTTGCAAATCTTTATGTCACCATCTTGGACATGTTCTCGAAAAGCGTGAAAACGTAGCTTGATGTGCTTCAGCTTCTTGTGTGACCTTGGTTCTTGCGCATTGGCTATAGCACCGATGTTATCACAGTAGATAGACATTGGGTCCAGCGCACTTGGAACCACACCGAGCTCTGTAATGAACTCCTTCATCCATATCGCTTCTTGTGAAGCCTCCGAAGCAGCTATGTATTCCGATTTAGTTGAAGATCTCGCCACAACGCTTTGCTTTGCACTCCTCCAGCTAATTGCTGCACCATTCAAATTAAATACGTATCCATATTGTGATTTAGAATCATCCGGATCGGTGTTCCAACTAGCATCGGTGTAACCATTAACAACGAGTTGTTCATCACCTCCATAAGAAAGAACCATATCCTTAGTTCTTCTCAAGTACTTAACGTTGTTTTTGACAGCTGTCCAATGACCCACTCCTGGATCACTTTGATATCTGCTAGTCAAACTAACAGCATATGCAATGTCGGGTCTAGTACATAGCATGGCATACATTAGAGATCCTATGGCTGAGGCATAGGGAGTCTTACTCATCCTTTCTCTATCTTCTGCCGTTGCTGGACTTTGAGTTTTACTCAACGTCGTATTGGGAAACATGGGCAAGAACCCTTTCTTGCTATCTTCCATTCCAAACCTCTTTATAACTTTGTCCGAATATGTACTTTGTAACAATGATATTAGGCGTCTCGATCTATCTCTATAAATCTTTATGCCTAATATGTAAGCTGCTTCGCCAAGATCTTTTATTGAAAAACTATTAGTCAAATATTCCTTGACACTATTAAGAAGGTCTACATCATTCCCAATCAACAATATGTCATCTACATATAGTATTATGAATGCTACAGAGCTCCCACTCACTTTCTTGTAAATACAAGCTTCTCCATAAGTTTGTATAAAACCAAAACTTTTGATTACCTTATCAAAACGTTGATTCCAACTTCGGGATGCTTGCTTCAACCCATATATGGACCGTTGAAGTTTGCACACCTTGTTAGTATCTTTAGGATCGACAAAAACTTTGGGTTGCATCATATACAACTCTTCATCAGTGTCTCCATTGAGGAACGTTGTTTTGACATCCATCTGCCATATCTCATAATCATAATATGCAGCGATTGCTAACATAATCCTCACAGACTTTAGCTTCGCTACTGGTGAGAAAGTCTCATCGTAGTCAACTCCTTGAATTTGTCGAATCCCTTTTGCGACAAGTCGAGCTTTATAGACAGTAACATTACCATCAGCATCTGTTTTCTTCTTGAGAATCCATTTATTCTTGACAGCCTTCCGGCCATCCGGTAAGTCCACCAAAGTTCATACTTGGTTTTCATACATGGATCCAATTTCGGATTTCATTGCATCTTTCCATTTATTGGAATCTGGGCTCATCATCGCTTCCTCATACGTCGCAGGGTCATCGGTGTTGTCTACCAACATGACACTCATAACGGGATCATACCAATCAGGAGTGGTACGAGTTCTAGTTGACCTGCGAGGCTCTGTAGCAACTTCAACCGAAGTTTCATGATCATCATCATTAGCTTCCTCTCTTATTGGTGTAGGCGCCACAGGAACTACTTCCGGTGCTGTGCTACTTGCAAGTTCGAGAGAAGGTTCGACAACCTCGTCGATTTCTACTTTCCTTTCAGTCACTTCTTTCGAGAGAAATTCCTTCTCTAGAAAGGATCCATTCTTGGCAACGAAGATATTGCCTTCGGATCTATGATAGAAGGTATACCCAATAGTTTCCTTTGGGTATCCTATGAAGACGCATTTTTACGCTTTGGGTTCAAGCTTGTCCAGTTGTAACTTCTTTACATAGGCTTCGCAACCCCAAAGTTTAAGGAACGACATTTTAGGTTTCTTCCCAAACCATAATTCATACGGTGTCGTTTCAACGGATTTAGATGGTGCCCTATTTAAAGTGAATGCGGCTGTTTCTAATGCATAACCCCAAAATGATAGCGGTAAATCTGTAAGTGACATCATAGAACGAACCATATCTAAGAGAGTTCGATTATGACGTTTGGACACACCATTACGCCGTGGTGTTCCCGGTGGTGTCAATTGTGAAAGTATTCCGCATTTCATCAAATGCTCGCCAAACTCGTAACTTAGATATTCACCTCCACGATCAGAACGTAGAAATTTAATCTTATTGTTATGTTGATTCTCTACCTCACTTTGAAATTCCTTAAACTTCTTGAAAGTTTCGGACTTATGTTTCATGAAATAGATATACCCATATCTACTCAAGTCATCCGTGAAGGTAAGAACATAACGATAACCATCGCGCGATGCTACACTCATTGGACCACACACATCGGTATGTATGATTTCCAATAAGTCCGTATCTCGCTCCATCATACCAGAAAATGGAGTCTTAGTCATTTTACCCATGAGACATGCTTCGCATCTTTCAAGTGATTCGAAATCAAGTGATTCAAGAAGTCCATCGGAATGGAGTTTCTTCATACGCTTCACTCCGATATGACCAAGACGACAGTGCCACATATAGGTCGAGTTATCGCTCAATTTCAAACGTTTAGCTTCAATGTTATTAATATGTGTATTTCCACTATCGAGATTCAATAAGAATAGACCATCTATCAAAGGTGCATGTGCATAAAACATATTACTCATATAAATCGAACAACCATTATTCTCGGACTTAAACAAGTAACCGTCTCGCAACAAACATGATCCAGATATAATGTTCATGCTCAACGCAGGCACCAAATAACAATTATTTAAGTATAAAACTAATCCCGATGGTAGATGAAGAGGTAGCGTGCCGACCGCGATCACATCAACCTTTGATCCATTTCCAGCGCGCATCGTCACCTCGTTCTTCGCTAGCTTCCGTTTATTCTGCAGCACCTGTTTCGAGTTACAAATATGACCACCGAACCAGTATCAAATACCCAGGCACTACTACGAGTACTAATGAGATACACATCAATAACATGTATATCGGATATACCTTTGTTCTTGATGTTGCCGTTCTTCAAATCCGCTAAGTACTTTGGACAATTCAGCTTCCAGTGACCTTCTCCCTTGCAGTAAAAGCACTTAGTGTTAGGCTTAGGTCTAGCCTTGGTCTTCTTCGCCAGTGCGGCAACTTTCTTACCGCCCTTGTTGAAGTTTCCCTTTTGGTTAGACTTGCCTTTCTTGAATTTGGTGGTCTTATTGACCATCAGCACTTGGTGCTCTTTCTTGATCTCCACTTCTGCAGATTTCAACATGGAGAAGAGTTCTGGCAACTGCCTGTTCATTCTTTGCATATTGTAGTTCATCACAAAGTTCTTGTAACTTGGTGGCAGTTATTGGAGGACACGGAAAATCCCCAAAGCATTAGGAATCACTATACCCAAGCTTTGGAGTTTGTTTGCGTGCCCAGACATCTTAAGCACATGCTCACCGGTAGCCGCCTCTTCCATCTTGTAGTTAAAGAACTTTTCAGAAGCCTCATAACTCTCAACTGCCGCGTGAGTCTCAAATATCAATTTGAGTTAATGGACAATATCATGTGGGTCATGGTTCTCAAACCTTTTCTGAAGCTCCGATTCCAAACCATACAAGATAGCACACTGAACTATGGAGTACTGATTCTTCCGAGCGAGGTAAACGTTCTTTACTTCATTGGTAGAATCAGCTGCAGGCGGGTCACCCAGCGGTGCATCCAGCACATAGGTCAAATTACCAGCATTGAAGACAATCCTCAAATTGCGGAACCAATCCGCGAAGTTGCTTCCATTGTTTTTCAACTTTTCTTTCTCTAGAAACGCATTAAAATTGATGGTAGGGGCCGCCATTGATCTACAACATATTTGCAATAGTTTAGACTAAGTTTATGACAAATTGAGTTCTAATTAATAGTTAAATTAATCTAGGTGAACTCCCACTCAAAACAATATCCCTCACATTGTTTTAGTGATCACACAAACCAAATCCACCACATCAAAACCGATCATCACGAGAGTTGATGTAGCTTCAATGGCGAACAATCGACATGTTCATCATATCTACTATATGATTCATGCTTTACCTTTCGGTGATCCGTGTTCCGAGACCATGTCTGTACATGCTAGGCTCGTCAAGATCAAACCTTAGCTTCCGCATGAGAAAATTTGGCTTGCTCACGTTGTATACACTCGCAGAATCTAACATACCTGATCATCATGTGGTGATTCAAAACAACAAGCTTTAGCAACGATGCTTACTAAGGATGAACACTTTAAAACTTGAAACTTGTGTGCTTGAGGTATCATCTTATAATGCTACCATCGTTAACTAAGCAATACAAGATGCATAAAGGATTAACATCACATGCAATTCATAATATGTGATATGATATGACCTTTCTTCTTTGTGCTTCCGATCTCCATCTTCAAGCACGAACATGATCTCCATCATCACTGGCATTGCATCAAGGTTAATGACGCCGCTCCAGGGTTGTCGTCCACCAGCTTCAACTATTACAACTACTTTGAATAGACACACGGGTCTTAACAGAATTTAAAGACAACCATATGGCTCCTGCCGGTTGCCAACTTACAATAAGGATCATTGCATACATCAAATATAATCACAATCATGGCCATATCACATCACATCACACCCCTGCAAAAAAACGTTAGACGCTTCTAATTTTCTTTGCATATTTTACGTGGTTTGGGGCTTTCAATAAGTGTCGATCTAACTTACGAACAAGAACCACAACGTTGATGTTTGAACTATCAAGTGCCCGTTGTAAATTGGATCTATAGTATAATGGGAGAGACAGACACCCGCAAACCCACTTATGCAATACAAGTTGCATGTTCAGCGTGGAGCAAGTCTCATGAACGATGTCATGTAAGGTTAGCCCGGGCCGCTTCATCCCATCATACCACAAGATGCAAAGTACACAAGAAGCAATTGATAATAAAAGCACCACCGCCCACAATGACCATTGTGTTCTACTCGTGCAACAGATCTACATATAGACACGGCTCTGATACCACTATAGGGGTTCGTAGCATGGAAAACAAAAAAATTCTACCGCATGCAAACAAACAATCCAAGATCTATCTACTAGATTGTAGCAACGAGTCGATAGAGGAACTCACCCTCGAAGATTCCAAAGTGTTTAACGAGAGCAGATTCTCGTGGGTGATGTAGTCGTAGTCTTGCCGATCTCAAGATCGTGTAGACGATCCTTCCGGCGCTGCGTTTGAGCGCTCCAGATCGGTGACACGTTCGATCGAAGACCTTCCTCTCCCTTGTTCCAGCAGGCAGCGGAGGTTGTAGCACTCTCCTCGCGATTCCGGCAGCACAACGGCGTGGTACCGGAAGTAGAGGGGAGATCTCGCAGGGCTTCGCCTTAAGCCGGAGCGAGTATGGTGGACTATGAGAGAGGCCTTGGTGATCTAGGGTTTAGAGGCACCAATGGAGGAGGCTAGGCCGGCGGCTAGGGCTTGGGGAGAGCCCCAACTCGGAGGCTAGGGCAAACCCTAGGGCGGCGGCGACTTGTGGTGGCCGGCAGCTAGGGCTAGGGTTTTGGTGGAGAGAGGTGTCGTCTAGAGGGGGCACCCCTGCCCCTTATTTTATAGGTGGTAGGGCGCCGGCCAAGGGGAGGGATTCCTCCCCCAAGTCGGCCTCCTTAGCCGGCAGGTGGAGGGAGAGGAACTCCTCCCCAAGTAGGTTTCCTACTCTCCCTCCACCAAGCAAAACTGCCGTTTGACTTTTCAAATTGGCGTTTGAATTTTCAAACTAGGATTTGATTTATCCCTTTATTTTTCTCAGCCATGATACCTAGTACATGATGCAACCATTCCACATTTTCATGACACATTCATGCACCCTTCCCCTCCGGAGTGTCGGACCTTTCGGAACCTTCTATAACATTCCCGATGAAAACACCGGAATCATTCCCTAACTCCGAAATAGGACTTTCCTTATATAAATCTTATTCTCCGGACCATTCCGGATCTCATCGTGATATCCTAGATCCCATCCGAGATTCCGAACAACATTCAGTCTCTTACTCATCATTCCATAACTACTCAACAACATCGAATCCTTAAGTGTGTCTCCCTATGGTTCGTGAATTATGCGGACATGATCGAGACACTTCTCCGAACAATAACCAATAGAGGAATCTGGAAATTCATATGGATCCCACATATTTCTACGATTACTTTGCGATCGAATGAACCACTTACATACGATACCAATTTCCCTTTATCTCACGATAGTTTACTTATCCGAGGTTTTGATCCTCGGTATCTCTGCATACCTAGTTCAACCTCTTTACCGATAAGTACTCTTTTCTCGTTCCCGTGGTATGTGATCCCTTGTGATCCAGTCACATGCTTGCAAGCTAATTGGATGACATTCCACCGAGAGGGCCCAGAGTATATCTATTCATCATATGGATGGACAAATACCATTCTTGATCCATGTGTCTCAACCCATACTTTCTGAACACTCAATGCCACCTTTATAGCCACCCAGTTATGGTGTGGTGTTTTATGTCATCAAAGCATCCTTCCGGTGATGGTGATAAGCATGATCTCATGGTCGAAGGAATTAGGTTACTATGTATCAGAAAGCTTATAGCAATTGAACTATTAAAATGACTTGATCTTTATGCTACGCTTATCTATAGGAGTATGTCCATCATACCATTCTCCTAATTATATGATCTTGTTGTTAATAACATCTCAATGTTCATGATAGGGAAACCACAATCATCTATTAACCAACAAGCTAGCATTATGAAGAGGCTTTTACTAGGGACTCTAATCTAGTTTACAAATCACACAAGTATTAATGTTTCCTGGTTAATACTATTATAGCATGAATGTAAACATTTATCATAAAAACAAAGATATAATAATAATAACTACATTTATTATTGCCTCTAGGGAATATCTCCAACATAATGCTCTAGGTCAGCCCGTATACGGAGCCATCCGGCTATGTAATCGCGGGGTTTTTGTCCCTCTCTCTGAATGCAGCGTGCCAGATCGAAGATAGTCACCACGCCGATAAACTTGGATATCTGCTGTCCAGACGCACGGACAAGGCCGGCGGACTTGCAGCGATCTTCCACCATTATATCCTGCACAAGGGCGGTTTGGGTGGGCCTTGAATTTTATCGATCTTTGCCGGCAAACTCTGAAGAGAGATCCGACTTTGATCCTTCCGCGAACGTATCCTGCCCGTAGGCAGTCCATGTAGGTCTTGACGCTCCTCCGACCTCCAGGAAACTAGTGCCTGAGTCAGTTTCGTCGATGAAGAGGTGGATGTCCCCGATTGGGACGATCGAGCAGCGGGTGGGGTTCGTCTTCGCCGGGATCCATAACTCGTCGGGAGGGATGATCGGAATGTTGCCGGAGAAGAGAACACGGCCTATGGCTATCGTTTCGCCGATTCCGCGAAGAGCTTGTACCTCGCCCGTTGTAGAGCATGAAGCGCCTCTTGCCCCACGATGGGCGACAACTGTCATGGTATTGCCGACGAGTACGCCATGGAGGGGTCCTCACAGAGCGTGTTTAGAGTCATGGGGTAAGGCGGATGGTTGGCGGGTACGAGGTAACACAACTTACCCAGGTACAGATCCTACGATGGTGGCGGAATCCTACTCCTCTATAAATCACTATAATGGCAATACACCGGGTTACAGGGATCGGTTCGCTTTGCACGATATGAGTCGAGTTATTCTAACTTGTTCCCTAAAGGCTCCCATAGGTACGATTTATATAATCGTCAGATCCTAGGGTTACAGGCAAAGTCCTTGTCGGACAGGTTATAGAGTCCTACACACTATACAACTAGTCTAACGTGTATTGCACTCCAAGGCTCCGGGTACGTCAGTGACTCCTTCGTAGCCTTCCTTTATTCGGCATGGGCCTCCCTTCTAAATCCATCTAACTGGGCCGCCCAGCAGGCCATGGGCCTTGCTACCAACTGTGGGCCACCCGGGTTATCCAGATAAGAGACATGCTATGATGATACCCATATAGCATATCCCAAACACATGGGTAGATCCATTCTTCCTCCTCTTGATCATAACTCTCTTAATCTAATGAGCTTCCTGTTTTAGCAATTTCTTCTTCCATAGGATCCTGCAAGGCATTTATCTCTTTCGTTTCTCGAAAGCATCTATTGAAATGTTCAATAATATAGCCATTTTATTCCTTGTAATTATCAAAGAAAAATTTAAGTATCTCATAAACCTCATATTCATAAGGTGAATCATCAATATTTTCAAGCAAGCTAGCAAGTTCAAGTGCACCCTTCCAAGCAATAAATTCTTCAATTTTTCCACATCATAAAGGTCATAATTTCCTTTAACATAAGAAGATATGGTAACATTATCATTATACTCACATTGAAAAGGGAGGTGTTTATACCTCCTACAGTAACAAGCTTTATCAAATAAATAAGTAGCATTATAAGTAGAGCACACCTCTTTAGCAATAGTATTCAATTATCAATTTGTTCACATAAGTGTTTCCTTTTCTGTGACAAACGGTGTTCCTTATAATAATATTTTTGTTCTTCCGTGAACCCACCTTGACAATAATAACTAGTTTCAAAGAAACTATCCATTGATAGAGAGCATGACAAAGCAAGGCAATAACATACCATCAACTATAGTAGGAACTAATTTTTTTGTGTTTTTGATAAGAGAAAACAAACCAAATGAAACTAATTCTTTTTGGAGTTTTGATAAAAAGAGGCAAACAAAACAAGGCAAAATAAACTAAGAAAAACAAAAACAAAGTAAAGAGAAAGGTTGTGAAGGAGTCCCCTTGTGAATCCTCCCCGGCAACGGCACCAGAAAATAGCTTGATGCGCTCAGATCACTGTAGAGCTTCGTTGGGAGACCCCAAGAGGAAGGTATGATGAGCACAGCAACAAGTCTTCCCTCAGAAAGAAACAAAGGTTATCGAACCAGTAGGATGAATGAAACAACCCAAAGGTGTTGCTAGCAACTTGGAAACCTGCACAACACAAACTCAAGACTTGCCCTAACGAATAGTGAGGTTGTCAATCTCAGCGGGTTGCTGAAAACAAAGGATTAACTGTATGGTGTGGAAGGTAATACTGGGTTGCAGAAAGTAAACAGTAACAGTGGAAGATGTATCAATGGTAAAGATTGGACTGGGGTCTATAGTTCACTAGAGGTGTTCTCCTTAAGATAAACAACATGGCATGCTAGGTAAACAAATTACAGCAGGGCAATTGATAGGACAGAGCTAGGAATAACAATGCAATACTAGACGTTCATGATCCTATAAGATTTGATTGGGCAATACAACAAGATACATAGACCGTAATCCAATTGCATCTATGACTAATAATCCACCTTTAGGTTATCATCTGAACCCCTTCCAGTATTAAGTTGCAAGCAACAGATAACTACTTTAAGCAAAGTGTGTAAGGTAAACAATCCACTTGTTCCATCAACAAGAGATCGTTGGTTTCTCCCTAGTAGCAACAACACATCTACAACCTTAGAGATTTCTGTCACTTCCCCAGATTAAATAGAGGCATGAACCCACTATCGAGCATAAATACTCCCTCTTGGAGTCACTAGCATCTACTTGTCCAAGATAGCTACTAGAAACGGAGAGCATGCAAGATCACAAACAACACAGACATGATAGAATCAATAAGATAGAACCATTAATCAGTCTGACATAGTAATATCAATATCCATCGGATCCCTGCAAACACAACATGCATGATTACAAATAGATTATCTTGATCATGAACAAAGCTCACAAGATCTAAATATGGTAGCACAAAGGAGGATAAACAACCATCTAGATACTACATGGACCCGTAGTCCAAGGTGGAACTACTCACGCATCATATCGGAGGCTAGCATGGTGATGAATAAGGCCTCTGGGATGATATCTCCCCTTTGGCAGGGTGCCGGAAAAAGCATCAGATCCCCCCGGTCTAGGGACGATTGTGGTGGCGGCTACAGTCTGTTTTGTGGAAGATTGATCGGGTCCTTAGGGTTTTGGTATCGGGGGCTTCTTATAGGCAAAGAGGGAGGCCGAGGGGTGCCCGAGGCGGCTGCACCCCCCAGGAGCGGGCTATTCCAGGCCACGCGGCCAGGGGGTGTGGCCCCTCGAGGCCCTCATCTGTCTCGTCTTCTGGCTCCGTGTTCCCCATGGTAAAATATTGACTTTGGCTTTTGTCCTGTCCAATTCTGAGAATATTGATTTTCTTCCTTTTCTAGAACCAAAAACATAAGAAAACATGCAACTGGCACTATGGCATATTGTTAATAGGTTAGTCCAAGAAAACATATAAAAATACCACAAAGTGTAGACAAAGCAAAGCAAAGTAGATACTAAACAAGCATGGAACATCAAAAATTATAGATACGTTTATGATGTATTAATACTTCCTGCTGGCAAGTTATTCAACCACACTCTTGCTGGCCCTTCCAACATTTGCGGGACATATCTCACCGCCCATCTAAGGTTGAATTTCGCAATTTTCACTACAGTAGCATAATCAATCAGCCAATCTTGCGGCTTTGTGCTTCCATTGTATGTTTTTATTCCTCTTGGAAACTAGAAGTTTGGCACAGGTGTATCCCTCATGATCCGAGGTCCAAAACACGTTGGACCCGGAAGACCTTGCTCTTCAAATAACTCAGATATGTATATCCTGTCCAATTTCAATCTTGCATCATCCTGCGGCAAGTTTCTATTTCCCATCCTTTCCCCTATCACATGGTGATTAGGTCTAGAAAATCCGGCATTCTCCATCTCCAAATAACCTTCATTGTATCTGCTCTATTCCAGGTTATGCGGAACTGGTCCTGCATCCCTCTCTTGCCGAGGTTCATACCTCGGCTGGCGCTCTTGCGGAGGATGCTTCCCTCCTCCAGCTAAGTGATACGGGTCGGGATTACCCCGCTCGTTGTTTCCTTGGCCACCATTGCCATGACCAGGGTTTCTACTCCCACTGTTACCTCGGCTAGCATTGCCTTGGTTCACATTTGCTTTCCCAGCCACTGCCAGGTCATCCGAAACTATCTTCTTATCTCTTCTCCTCGAGGTTACTGCCTTATCTTTCCTTGATCCTCCGTCGGGTGAAGATGATGCGGCAGCAGATACTGCTAGGGCCACTACAACCAAGTGAACGACACGAGAACCTCCGGGTCTTGTCGGGTTGTTCTTGAGAAGTTCCTCATTCTAATGGTTTTCTATGCGCACCAGCTCAATGACTCTTTCATGTTGCCTCTGACGGGCTTCACCATGCCATCTATCTCGGCAGCTGCTGCATCTTCAGCCCTAAGGTTCTTCAAAGGTGTGCTATATCTCGGCAGCCCTGGGTCAGTGGAGTCACCCTACCTATACACATGTTCCTTGTTGATATGACTAAGGAGATTCTTTCCCCTTATCCTAACTCCATCCAGCTGAGTCGGGATAATGTTAAGCTTGTTTGCCCTAGCATACTCACACAAAGTGATGTTAAGCGACTGTTGCAGAGCTTCTACTCTCCTAGCCTCCTCTAACATTTTCAACCGAGTTTCCTCTAGCTCGGCCTGTGCCTGAGCCGGGTTTAAAATAGGAGCTACAGGAGTGGTTAAGTTTCTATCGCTTCCTGCAAGATGTTCTCTAGCCTTTCTAAGGGTGGCCCTCTGATACGAGCTGCCTCAGCTGGATCTGCGACTGCAGGATCTGCTACTGCCGAATCTGGTGTGGGCGTGGTCATCATCACCTCGACTCTTCCTGCGGGGAAGTGATATGCGGACCTCTGACAACACTGAGGGGAGGCTCTCCCGCAAGGATGACCCGCTACAGATAGACGCAGGAGACGTCAATGCCGACGTACACCTTTTGCGCGCCTAGGTTGATGAAGACGCCGTTGCATGGAGGAGAGTGCCTGGCGAAGTGGTGCGCATTTTCGCTGACTTATTCCCATATGTCGAAGCGCTGCACGAGCCCGGAGATGATGCGCTCGTCGGTAGCGATAAAGTTTCCCGTCTAGATCTTGACTCCAGCTATAGCACTGCTGCTGGCCCCACGGTGGGAGCCAAATTTCATGGTGGTGGCATGGCAGATGCCATGGGTAGGCTAAAGATGGGGCCAATGTGTGCTAGAGGGATCCAGGGGGGATGATGTAGTGGTTTCTACACACAAAGAAGTCATTCACGATCTTTTCTTATATCAATAATGGTTAAACTTGCTCCTTGAGCTGTATTAGAGAGAGAGGAGCAAGAAGCACTCAAATACCCTTTAAGTGTAAAGTGAATCGATCCCCCTCCTAGGAGGTCCTGGCTCACCTTATAAAGGGGTGGCCAGGTTACATTAGGGCTGACGTGGATGCCATATGCCTCGAATATGCTCATCCCAAAGTGGTAATTCGGTGGGAGACTTTCCTTGTCTCTCTTATATCAACGATAATAACCCAGATCCCACGACATGTGAGCATTGGGATCTGGGACTTTCACCACAATGATGCCTCTTCTGCTCTTCTGTCCCTCTAACCATTTTCTGTAGCGCTTGTCACTGTACAGATTCCTGGGGGAGAGATAGAGCGCAGTGTTTACTTCGAGGCTCGTTCTCTCCTTCTCGAGCAAGCTTCTCTGTGACTCGGCCTCGCCCTGTATGACTCGGCCAAGCTCACACCTACAAGTATAAATCATAGTAGATACGGTGCCGACATATGTAATATGTCGGCCGAGTCATGCCTTATGAGCCTAACTCGGGTTAATCCGGTCCTTATTCGGTCGGCCTTTATATTGCTCGGCCGGGTCATATTTGAGCCAGTCAATATATCGGTGGGCCTCGCCCTTTTACCTTAGCTTGACCCTACCTAGGGTCATACTCCCAACAAATAGGGAATTATATGCTGCCAAAAAGAGTCTTATGAGGATGGGAAGCTTGGCCCCTGGCTTTATTTCACAGAGCGATCCTCTGCTGAATAATGCAAAGGTAATTTGTTGCATATCGGCCATAAGAAGATTGTTGTTCGCTGGTGTCCTCCATTGCTTAGTTTTTAAAATTATATTTTTTGGTTAAGGGGAACACACCCAATCTTCGGCATTATATTAATGCACATATCCTTCTTTGCATTGCGAATTTCATGTGTTCTTTCCTAAAATTTACTTGTTTTGCTGTATTTCATTTAGTATCATGCTCATGTCCCAAACATGAAGGAGGCATTGCATGAAGACATGCCTTAATCGTGTTTATCGAGTGACAAGCGTTTTGATGTATGCAACTGCTTTGCTAGAATTTTAGTAACCTATGCTTTGTCCCTGAAAATATTTGTTTAGATAAAGGGCGCTTTATTCCTTAAAATGTCCCCTAAAATATATTGATTTTTTTGCATCATTATTTATAGAAACAAATTCATTCTGATATCTTTCCACTGAATTTGGATTATTTTTTCGAAATGTGAATTTGGTTTCATTCTGGATTTTTTATCTGCATTTCAACCTTTTCATGTCGCTCATGGCGTAATTATGCTGGTCACTACAAGTGTAGCGACCTCGGATCAAGTAAGATCCTAAGTCCCTGTGATTAACATGCTAGTCCCTGGATCAATAGCTAGCACTCACAGTCGATGAAATATCATGTAAAACACAAAGTCTTTATTACACGGAGAATCCAGAGTATGAATTTATTACAAATTTGCTTAGCATTAAGCTAGCTCAAATAACAGCGGAAACATAAAGGCAGCTTGAGTCCATCAACGCCCCAGGCTTGTCGAGTGTAGACTCGCGATCCCTACGCACCTTTCAATCTTCGGATTCTGCACATAAGACGTGCAGCCAACAAGTTGGGTCAATACTTTGAATGTATTGGAAAATTACACCAAGGAGAGAAAAATACTATCTCTACATGCAAGGCTAGTTTAGGCTGTAGAGTTCATTTGCTCAAAGCTAGTTTTATTAAGTAGAGAGAAGAAGATAAGATTTTCCCTACTTTGTAATCGTTTGCTTAGATAAAATAGGGTCGAATGGCACATGATAATATTACTCACCAAGTGTCCAACAACCAAACACTTGGATATTACGCACCAAATTTCACTTGGATATTACACACCAATTTGCCAAAATCCCACCCATTGGCGATATTACGCACGCCATGGGGTTTCAAAACTTTGTTTTAGAATAGAGAGAAAGATCCTTCAGATGCTCAATGTTGTTCTGTTTCCGTGAACACGGCTGATCAATCAGATTGCAATACTCTCGAGAGTTTGTGCACTTTACCCACAATCCACGATCAAGTCCTTTTACAGACAAGACCGTGGCGAGGCTTTCCCTTAGTAGCCCCTCTTCCTTCCGGATCCAACCGTGCCAAGAACCTCCAAATGTTGGTACCCAGGTGAGGTTTCCCACTAAGTACTAGGCCAAGACAGAGCCCATAATGTATTGTTGTTGCACTGGAAGCTTCTGAATTCTGAAACATTGCAGACTTTTTTGATTCCTAGGTGGCCGTCCTCCACCAAAATCTCACTCATTGTCCCGACAACCATTCCGCCCAGAAGAAAACTTAGTTTTATTTTGAAGTGGATTTGAGAAGAAAATTTTGCTCTAGAGAGCCTTTATACTTAGAAAAATTCTTTGTCTTTCGAACCCCCCAACGGTACTTTGTATATATAGCATAGCAAGCAGTACTTAGCAAAAACAGGGGTAACCTATTAGCAGGGGAAATCCTAAGTATAGAGCTACTCATGGCATACTACAAAATCATCTCACTTGCAAAATAATACTAAGGAAAAAAAATCTACTAGAACATCCTACACACGCATACTACAGAATTTTGAAGACCATATGCATAGAATCTAGCGAATCACAAACATAGATATGATCACAACTTGCTCAAAACATGTCACAGAGATAATCATGCATGCATGCAACATGGTATTTTATGCAAGATTGGTTTTCTAAAATGACCAAGGTAGCATAATTGGGTTGCAATAGTGTTAAGGGTGTTACTAGGATTGATTTCCCATAGGTTTAAAACAATTTGGGTCACTAATATAATTCATAGGATAAATAGGAGATCCAACCATCTAATTAGCCCCAAATTAGATCTAATGATCTTAAGCAAAGTTTTATAATTTTGTTCAGTAGGTATTGCAGAAAAAAAATCAACGCAACAAGAATCAACTAAAACAGAGTTCAAATTATTTTTCTACGAATTAAATATTCTAATCTAATGATTAAATTCTACTCCAAAACCCTAGTGTAAACTTGGAATTCTATTGCAGATCTGTGTTCTACATAAAATTATGAATCCAACGGTATATTATAAGCTAAAATTGGCCAAGTATTTATTTTTAAATGATTTTCGCAAGTTTAAACTCAATTCTGCCAAACAGACCAGATCCTGATTCAAAACTTGCCAAGTGGCAGCCTACGATTGGTCCAGCTGGCAAGGTTGGGGGGTGACGCGGCGCGGGCGCGGTGCCGACGCAGCAGCGTGGGATTCGCTGGTACCCCTTCGACTTGACATCTAATATGAGCCGCATATCGTAGATCGAACGGATAGGAGGGGCGCGGCGACTTACTGCGGTGGCGACGAGGCGCTGGGCGACGGTGTCGTCGGTGACGATGGTCGGGGACGCTCTGGTGGCTCCCCGAGGTGGCGGTGTGGTCGACGGGGTGCGTCCGGTCCTCGCGGTCACGCTCGTGGCCGCGTCGTTCCTCCTCGTTTCCTCGTCTATCGGCAGGGTCCCGCCGGCCTCCTCCGTCCCTGGCGGTGCTCCGGCGAGCAATCATGGACGCGTATCTGCGAGAGGGAAAGGGAAAAGCACACGGCGCGATTCAGTGGTGAACGAGGAACAACCCTAGGGGAAGGAAGGAGCGAGAGGGGGTCCCGAACCGTCTCGGTGAGGTCGACCCGACGGCGGCGTTGCGAGTCGTCGATGGGCTTGGGTTTTCGCAAGTAGAAAATCGAACGAGGTGAGCCGAGGGTGGCGGGGTTTATATAGGGGTGGAGACTTGGGCGAGGGGGATCAGATCGGCCGTGAATACTACCGGATTCGGTTCGCACACGTGCTGCAGGAGGACTCCTGTTCGAGGTAGGGGACGACCCTGTGGGTCCCGCGTGTCGGTGGCGGAGATGGGGTGTGGGCTGGCGAGCGACTAGCTGTCAGTCACAAGCATGGTGGCTTGCAGCGGCCCGATTAGGTTGTTGCCCCTTTTTTTTATTCATTTCTTTTTTCCAATTCTGTTTAACTAATTCTTTAATAGCTTTTGCATACTAAGTCCAAACTACTTGTTTCTAAATTTTTGTAAAAGTAAGGTGGTCAACATAGGACCATAGTTTAATGTTTTTACATAGTTTTTTCAAGCTTGTCCACAACAATAGTGCTTACATAAGGAAATCTTTAGTAGGGTTTTGGTAGGTTTAGATGTTAGGATTTTGTTGCAAATTTTATTTGTAGGATACAATGATGCATGGCACTAATAACATCCTAATATAAAATCTGGGATGTTACAAACCTACCCCCCTTAAGAAGAATCTCGTCCCCGAGATTCGGGCTGGTTAGCGAATAGGTGTGGGTGTTCTGCCTTCAAGTCTTCTTCACGCTCCCACGTGGCTTCTTCCTCGGAGTGGTGGTTCCATTGTACCTTGCAGAATCTTATGGTCTTGGTGCGGGTAATCCTTTCGGCTGTTTCCAGTATTTTGATGGGTTTTTTCTCATAGGTAAGGTCATTCTCCAATTGAACCTCATATAGGGGAACGGTGTATCTTAGCGGTGTTTCGGCCATCTCTAGGTGACACTTCTTTAGTTGTGACACATGAAACACGTTATGAACAGTCAGTCCTTCCGGTAACTCCAACTGATAAGCAACTTCTCCCCTACGGGCCAGAACCTTATATGGTCCTATGAATCGTGGGGCTAACTTACCCTTGATTCCGAATCTCTTAACTCCTCATAGGGGTGAAACTCGGAGATACGCATGGTCCTCTATTTTATAAGCCACAGCTCTACGCTTGGAATCCGCATAACTCTTTTGTGGGGATTGGGCTACCTTTAGCCTATCCTGAATCTGTCGTACCTTTTCTTCGGCATCCTTGATCAGTTCAGGTCCAAATAGGCTACGTTCACCAACTCCACTTCATAGCAGCGGAGTCCTACACTTCCTGCCATATAAAACTTCAAACGGGGCCATCTTGATACTTGTTTGGTAGCTGTTGTTGTATGAGAACTCAGCATACGGCAGGTTATCGTCCCAACTAGACCCATAGTCTAGTGCGCAAGCTCTCAACATATCTTCCAGAATTTGGTTCACCCTTTCTGTTTGGCCTTCTGTCTGAGGGTGGAAGGCAGTACTGAATTCTAGTCAGGTTCCAAGAGACTCATGTAACTGTCGCCAAAACTTTGAAGTGAACTGGGTGCCTCTATCTGACACAATTCCCTTGGGAACACCACGCAGACTTACAATTCTTGTCATGTATATCTTAGCAAGCTTAGCACTTGTGTACGTGGTCTTTACGGGGATGAAGTGAGCCACCTTGGTAAAGTGGTCCACCACAACCCAAATGGAATCAAATCCTGAACGAGTCCAGGGAAATCCCATGATGAAATCCATGCCTACCTTATCCCACTTCCAGTCGGGTATAGGTAGTGGTTGAAGTAGTCCGGCCGGTTTCTGATGCTCGGCCTTAAGTCTGTTGCATACATCACACAGAGAAATATATTCAGCAATTTCTCTTTTTAGGTTATTCCACCAAAATCTATCCTTCACATCCATGTACATCTTCGTGTTACCTGGATGAATTGAGTATGGCGAATCATGAGCTTCCTGTAAAATCATCCTCCTGATATCGGGGTCATTGGGAACGCACAAACGCTTCCCGTACCAAAGGATTCCTTGTTCATCCAGACGGAAATCTTTTGTCTTTCCTTCACTTATCCAGACTCTTATTTCTTCCAACTCTTTATCTCCCTTTTGTGCTTCCTTGATTCTCTCTTGGAAGGTGGACACTATTTCCATAGTCGCTACGTGTCCTCTCGGAACTATCTCTAGTCTGAGATCCTTGAATTGCTTGCATAAATCCTCTGGAAGTTCCCCTGCGGTAAGTCCATTCACATACACCTTACGACTTAAGGCATCGGCCACCACGTTTGCCTTTCCAGGATGGTACTGTAAATCCAAGTCATAATCCTTAATTAGTTCAAGCCATCTTCTTTGTCTCATATTCAACTCCTTTTGGGTGAAGATGTACTTCAAACTCTTATGATCTGTGAACACATCACAGTGTTTGCCCATGAGGTAGTGTCTCCATACCTTGAGTGCATGAACCACAGACGCAAGTTCCAAATCATGTGTGGGGTAGTTGTGTTCGTGGTTCTTAAGTTGTCGGGAGGCATAGGATACCAATTTCCCATCCTGCATCAGTACACTTCCAAGTCTTTGTCGAGAAGCGTCACAATAGACATGAAAATCCTTTTGGATATCAGGCAGACACAGAACTGGCGCCGTTACAAGGCGTTTCTTCAATTATTGAAAGCTTGCTTCACATGCCTCGGTCCATAGGAATTTCTTTTCCTTCTTCAATAGTTCCGTCATGGGTTTTGCTATTTTGGAAAAGTTTTCAATGAACCTCCGGTAATATCCCGCGAGGCCCAAGAAACTCCTATTATCTCCCACACTCTTGGGCGCCTCCCATTCTGTCACAGAAGCTACCTTACTAGGATCTATGGCAACTCCTTTTGCCGACACAACATGACCAAGGAATCCCACTTCCTTCAACCAGAATTCGCATTTGCTGAATTTGGCATACAACTTGTGTTCTCTTAGCTTCTCCATAATTAGGCGCATGTGTTTCTCATGTTCCTTCTCATCCTTAGAGTATATGAGTATATAATCTATGAATACCACGATAAACTTGTCCAAATATTCCATGAACACCTTGTTCATCATGGTCATGAAGTATGCGGGGGCATTGGTTAGACCAAAGGACATCACGGTGTACTCATACAATCTGTATCTTGTGGTAAATGTTGTTTTGGGCACATCCTATTCTCGAATCTTTAGCTGAAAGTAGCCTGATCGCAGATCGATCTTTGAGAACACACTTGCTCCCTTTAACTGGTCAAACAAGTCATTGATGTTGGGCAGAGGATACTTATTCTTAATCGTCACTTCGTTCAACGAGCGGTAGTCCACAACCAGCCTCTTGGTTTTATCCTTCTTTTCCACAAATAGGACAGGTTCTCCCCAAGATGACGCGCTGGGTTGGATGAATCCCTTGTCCAATTGTTCCCTAAGCTGTTTCTTGAGTTCCTTTAACTCATCCACATCCATCTTGTATGGTCTCTTAGCTATCGGCCCCGTGCCTAGCATCAAGTCAATGAGGAACTCGATGTCACGGTCGGGAGGCATTCCGGGTAGCTCCTCTGGGAAGACATCTGGGTATTCCTTTACAATAGGTACCTCCTCCAAGCTAACCCCTTTAAGAGAGTTCACCATGGCTTCCTTAAGTGCAAAATTTGACTTGATACGAATTCTCTTCCCTTCCGGTGTTGTGAGCGTGACAGTCCTTTTTGCACAATCTATGACTCCTTCATATTCGGTCATCTAGTTCATGCCCAAGATTATGTCTAATCCTTGTGATTCTAGAACTACTAGACTTGTGGGAAAGATGTGTGTCCCAATCCTTAGTTCTAATCCCCGACAACCGGAGTTTTCCACTATTTCTCCCCCAAGAGAACTTACCCTTAGAGGAAAGTTTATAGTCTCCGTAGGTATCTTGCCTCTATCCACAAATACCCTTGATATGAATGAATGCGATGCACCGGTATCAAAAAGAACAACTGCGGAAATAGAATTGAGCTTGAACTTATCAATCACGGAGTCTGGTGCATCACAAGCATCCTCCATAGAAACATGATTCACCGTGGCTTTGACAAACGGATTTGGCTTCTTCCCGTTTCTATTGCCATGGTTGTGTCCATTTCCATTCCCATTGCCATTTCCATTCTTCTTCTCGGGGCAGGAGGTTGCATAGTGCCCTGTCCTGTTGCACTTAAAGCATGTCACTTCACTGAGATCCTTTACATTGCTGCCATTCCCATTGCGGTTTTTATGCCCATTCTGTTTGTGGCCTCCATGGTTATGACTGTTATGGTTGTGGCCATTATTGGTATAAGGTGGTGGTGAGGAATTGCGCTGCTTCTGGTAAGGAACAGATTGCTTGTGAGGGTTAGACTTCCTCTTGCGGTTTTCTATGCTCTTCCTCTTTGATTCAACCACAATGGCTCTGTCCAGGAGTTCCTGAATGTTGTCAAATTTCTGAGCCACAAGCTGAATGGATATCTCATCATTGAGTCCTCTTAAGAACTCCTCCTGTCTCTTGGCATCAGTGGAAACATCATCGGGTGCATAACAGGCTAGCTTGTTGAAAAGCTCACCATACTCGGTGACAGAACGGTGCAGCTGGTGTAGGTCGCGAAATTCGTGCATTTTCAGAGTCATAATACCGGCAGCCATATGATGAGTGCGAAAGGCTAACTCAAACTGATCCCAAGTGATAGCATCAATATCCGGTGGGTGACTTGGTAGTTATCCCACCATTCTGCAGCAGGTCCTTCAAGCTGGTGTGCGGCATAACATACCCTGTCGGCTCCGACAGCTTGCACGGTGTCTAGCTTCTTGTTGATAGTACGTAGCCAGTCATCAGCGATGATTGGTTCAGTGCTGCTAGTGAAGGTAGGTGGGTTCAACCTCAAAAACAGAGTCAAGCGATCCTGTTGAGGTGGTGGCGGAGGTGGTGGTGGTGGCGGGTTGTTCTTGTTGTTTTGCATGTTCTGAGTGAGTAGTTGGATCAGCTGGTTCTGGGTGGCCAAAAGTTGTGCTATTTCCGGAGGAATTTCGGTGTTGGCGCATCTTGGCGGCATCTGTGGGGTTTGAGAGAAAAGTTAAGAAATAGACAGAAATACTAAGTAGTAAACTCCTACCCTTATGAAAACACAACAAGCACACAAGACACGCAAGACACAACTTAACACAGAAAGCAACCAAGTTTAACTAAACCGGAATTGTCTTGGTATTTATTACAATCACGAATAACGTTCTACTATAGAATTAAAGGTGGTCCAACTATTACACATCTTCCACGCCTTACTCTTCCTCATCCTCGAACGAGAGCCTTCCTGCTCTAGGGTTGTCTTGTACAACTCCATCTCCTTCGTGATGGCTTCAAGCTTCTCTTGGAGGTTCTTAATCTCATTCTGTAGCTTCTTGGTGGTGGCTTCTAGCTTCTCTCGGAGTCCCTCCTTTTCGCTTTGTAGCTCCTCCACTAGGCTTGACTTCTTCGCGGATTCAAGTTGCTTTTCCAAGTCCCTCTTGGAAGCATGCACATCATTGATTATCTTGCAAAGGCCTTCAGTTTGCACTTTAGTTCCATCTATCTCCTGCTTGAGTTCCCTAATCCTCTTATTTTTATTTATCACCCTCTTCTATTGGTTAGCGAACTTCTTCTCTTGGTCCTGGAACTTTATCTCTTGGAGCTTCATTGCCTCCTCCTGCTGCTTGATCATTTCTTCCTTCTCCTTGATGAGGGCGCATAGCTCGTCGTTCTTCAATATCTCGAGGAAGGTACCCTTTTCAAGGTCATGGATGTGGCACTCCAAATCTTGATATTGGGTCCTTTGGCGCTTGGTAGAAGTTCTTTACTCAAAGGTTAACTCCATGGGAATTCCTTCCTCATCTCGTCTTCCAAAGAGGCTGTCGCAGTGTCCTTGGAGAGCTTCATGATAACGCCCACATAGGTGACCAATGAGTTGCTGCAAGCTGATGCTAAGGGCCTTCTCCTTGGAATCGCTAACAATGTGGATTGCTATGTCTTCCTCCGGGTTCTTGCCTTGCTCTTTTCCTGGCTGGATGACTTTGACTCCCCAATAGCCGTCCTTGTGGAGTTTCTTCATTGTGCTCCCCTGGATTGTTGGGAGGGGAAGGTCCAAACGTGTGAGTAGGTCCACGAGGCATCCACCAAAGCGAAGGGGCTCGATGTCTGCGACGGTGTCGTAGAGGAAGCTTGACATCTTTAAGTTAGAAGAATGAAAGTAAGGCACATAAGTTAGAGATGGTTCCTCTACTTAACCAAGTAGAGGAGAACAAATACTAGAAGTGCGGAAAATAACTTAGTAGAAAAGCAAGTAAGGCACATAAGTTAGAGGTGGTTCCAATCCTAGGGTCACGTCCTACAGGCAATGATGTGCTCTGATACCATCTGTAGCGACCTCGGATCAAGTAAGATCCTAAGTCCCTGTGATTAACATGCTAGTCCCTGGATCAATAGCTAGCACTCACAGTCGATGAAATATCATGTAAAACACAAAGTCTTTATTACACGGAGAATCCAGAGTATGAATTTATTACAAATTTGCTTAGCATTAAGCTAGCTCAAATAACAGCGGAAACATAAAGGCAGCTTGAGTCCATCAACGCCCCAGTCTTTATTACACTTGCGATCCCTACGCACCTTTCAATCTTCGGATTCTGCACATAAGACGTGCAGCCAACAAGTTGGGTCAATACTTTGAATGTATTGGCAAATTACACCAAGGAGAGAAAAAGACTATCTCTACATGCAAGGCTAGTTTAGGCTATAGAGTTCATTTGCTCAAAGCTAGTTTTCTTAAGTAGAGAGAAGAAGAGAAGATTTTCCCTACTTTCTACTCATTTGCTTAGATAAAATAGGGTCGAATGGCACACGACGATATTACTCACCAAGTGTCCAACAACCAAACACTTGGATATTATGCACCAAATGTCACTTGGATATTACACACCAAGTTCCCAAAATCCCACCCATTGGCGATATTACGCACGCCATGGAGTTTCAAAACTTTGTTTTAGAAAAGAGAGAGAAAGATCCTTTAGAGGCTCCATCCTTCAGATGCTCAATGTTGTTCTGTTTCCGTGAATACGACTGATCGATCAGATTGCAATACTCTAGAGAGTTTGTGCACTTTACCCACAATCCATGATCAAGTCCTTTTACAGGCAAGACCATGGCGAGGCTTTCCCTTAGTAGCCCCTCTACCTTCCGGATCCAACCGTGACAAGAACCTCCAAATGTTGGTACCCAGGTGAGGTTTCCCACTAAGTACTAGGCCAAGACAGAGCCCATAATGTATTGTGGTTGCACTGGAAGCTTCTGAATTCTGAAACATGGCAGACTTCTTTGATTCCTGGGTAGCCGTCCTCCACCAAAATCTCACTTGTTGTCCCGACAACCATTCCGCCCAGAAGAAAACTTATTTTTATTTTGATGTGGATTTGAGAAGAAAAGTTTGCTCTAGAGAGCCTTTATACATAGAAAAATTCTTTCTCTTTCGAACCCCCCAACGGTACTTTGTATATATAGCATAGCAAGCAGTACTTAGCAAAAACAGGGGTAACCTATTAGGAGGGGAAATCCTAAGTATAGAGCTACTCATGGCATACTACAAAATCATCTCACTTGCAAAATAATACTAAGGAAAAAAATTCTACTAGAACATCCTACACATGCATACTACAGAATTTTGAAGACCATATGCATAGAATCCAAAACTAGGACAAAAGTTATGAACAAGTGGTGTAACTTGCCTTGATCCGAGCAGCACTCTACACAATAGCACTCCTTATTGCACTCCGAACAATCTAGCGAATCACAAACATAGATCTGATCACAACTTGCTCAAAACATGTCACAGAGATAATAATGCATGCATGCAACATGGTATTTTATGCAAGATTGGTTTTCTAAATTGACCAAGGTAGCATAATTGGGTTGCAATAGTGTTAAGGGTGTTACTAGGATTGATTTCCCATAGGTTTAAAACAATTTGGGTCACTAAAATAATTCATAGGATAAATAGGAGATCCAACCATCTAATTAGCCCCAAATTAGATCTAATGATCTTAAGCAAAGTTTTATAATTTTGTTCAGTAGGTATTGCGGAAACAAAATCAACTAAAACGGAGTTCAAATTATTTTTCTACGAATTAAATATTTCAATCTAATGATTAAATTCTACTCCAAAACCCTACTTTAAACTTGGAATTTTATTGCAGATCTGTGTTCTACATAACATTATGAATCCAACAGTATATTATAAGCTAAAATTGGCCAAGTATTTATTTTTATATGATTTTCGCAAGTTTAAACTCAATTCTGCCAAACAGACCAGATCCTGGTTCAAAACTTGCCAAGTGGCATCCTCCGATTGGTCCAGCTGGCAAGGTGGGGGGGTGACGCGGCGCGGGCGCGGTGCCGACGCGCTTTGCCATGCGGCGGCGTGGGATTCGCTGGTACCCCTTCGACTTGGCATCTAATCTGAGCCGCAGATCGTAGATCGAACGGATAGGAGGGGCGCGGCGACTTACTGCAGTGGCGACGGCGGCGCTAGGCGGCGGTGGCGTCGGTGACGATGGTCGGCGGTGCTCTGGTGGCTCCCCGAGGTGGAGGTGTGGTCGACGGGGCGCGTCCGGTCCTCGCGGTCATGCTCGTGGCCGCGTCGTTCCTCCTCGTTTCCTCGTCTATCAGCAGGGTCCCGCCGTCCTCCTCCGTCCCTGGCGATGCTCCGGCGAGCAATCATGGACGCGTATCTGCGAGAGGGAAAGGGAAAAGCACACGGCACGATTCAGTGGTGAACGAGGAACAACCCTAGGGGAAGGAAGGAGCGAGAGGGGGTCCCGAACCGTCTCGGTGAGGTCGACCCGACGGCGGCGATGCGAGTCGTCGATGGGCTAGGGTTTTCGCAAGTAGAAAATCGAACGAGGTGAGCCGAGGGTGGCGGGGTTTATATGGGGGTGGAGACTTGGGCGAGGGGGCTCGGATCGGCCGCGAATCCTACCGGATTCGCTCAGTGTCAGGCTGGAGGACTCTGCCGAGGTAGGGACGACCTTGGGTCCCGCGTGTCGGTGGCGGAGATGGGGTGTGGGCTGGCGCGGGAGCTGGCTGTCAAGCATGGCTGTGGATGGCAAGCCGGCCCATTAGTCGTCGTGCCCTTTTTATTCATTTCTTTTTTCCAATTCTGTTTAACTAATTCTTTAATAGCTTTTGCATACTAAGTCCAAACTTGATGAAACTTGTTTCTAAATTTTTGTAAAAGTAAGGTGGTCAACAAGGACTATAGTTTAATGTTTTTACATAGTTTTGTCAAGCTTGTCCACAACAATAGTGCTTACATAAGGAAATCTTTAGTAGGGTTTTGGTAGGTTTAGATGTTAGGATTTTGTTGCAAATTTTATTTGTAGGATGCAATGATGCAGAGATGATGCATGGCACTAATAACATCCTAATATAAAATCTGGGATGTTACAACAAGGATTGAACAATTGTCTGTCTCCAAGAAAAATACAAAGCTCATAGACACACGATTTCGTTCCTTCAAGAGAAAGATAAACATGGGGAGGAATAGATTAGTGGCATGAAAGAAGAAGTGGCGACATCCACTAATCGGATAGCTGATTTGGCTGCAGGATGAAATACATCAAATTCAGTTGCGTATGATGCCGCTATTGATTTTAAAAAAATTTGTCGCTGACAACTTAGTTCCTGAGTCGCCTGATGTGGATGGAGACGACCTGATTAGCCAGGCATACGACCGGATCTTGGAACATGTGCAAATACAAGCTGACAATATTTTTAATCCGGCTCTAGAAGTAGATGAGACTCTAACAGAAATTTGAGATTCTTCACGTCCATACAGTCCTGATCCTACAAAATATGAGGAAATTTGTAAACTATATTGACCGCTCTACTTTCATTTTGGAAGAGTTTGGGATCTCTTGTGAGGATGACGTTTGTTAAGTCAGGTACTAAAACTTGTTTTTTTATCTGCTGGTGTCTGGTGCTGACGAATCTGTATATTTGATGTACTATTATAAAATAAGATATGTTGGAGTGGACCAGGTTTTATGTGACGATATTTGGCAACAGGAGTCATCATATTCTAACTTGGGGTGGATTTTTATCTTCCAATTTTTTTCCTTCTGAGATCTTTCAATGATGATGTCAATGCCAGTTGCAAGTGCTTTGTAAGCATATATCTGGTAGTAAACCAAAACTTTTAGTTGTAGATTTTGGAATTTTAGGTCGATGTTTGAACTCTAGAACTTGATGAATACAAAACTTGTGGGAAACTGAGCAACGCAAGGCGGGATCCTCAGTCATGTGGTAGCTACTATTAATACATCGGGGTTTTTACACAAAAATGTGGTGTTTACAATTTTTTTATAGTAGGGCAAAAGTTAGTTTCGAGTAAGCCCTCCCTCTACTGCATCGAGACATATTCTCCGCCTGGCTTCTCTCCCTCGACCGAACCATCCCCACCTCTCCACCATTGAGCACCACCGCATCGTCGTTTACTGGTACGTACGTCCCAAACCTCCAGCAATTACGTTCTTTCTAATGGATAGAATACATTTATTTTGGGCATTGCAAAGTAAATAAGCTGGTGGCTTTTGCAGGAAATGGAATAGGCGACGGAGGATGCTTTTTCTGCGTCGGTTGATGCTTGTAAAGCAGAGGTGGATGCTGAAGCAACCCCGGTGGATACATGTGAAGCGGATGCGGAGGCCGATGCTTGTATTGCATCGGGATATTGGGGAGCATTGAGTGATGCTTGGAAAGCGGTGGAGGCGCAATCGAGATCCTCATCGGCTGCTGCTAGGTTAAATTCTGCTATGTTAGTTGTTGCTGCAAAAGTGATGTTTGCGTGGGATGCTAGGAATGCGTCATCTCCTGGTCGTGCTACTTCAGCGTTAGCGGCTGTGGCTCATCATTTTTCGGCGTTGCATGCTCCATCTGCTCAGAACACATCGATGTTGTCCCCCTGACTCCCTCCCTCTTTTATGTATTCTGCTCCATGTTTTTTCTCGACGCACTGGATATTAGTTTAAACTACTAGTACTAGGAACATAAAAATCAATTTAATCACAAACTAGTGATATGAATGGGTTGAAACGTTCATAGGATTCAAACCTAGGCATCCTATGATTTACCCATTTTTTCAATTTTTTCTAATAGTTTTACTTTGTAGTTTAAAATCTGAGCTATTGTCATTCCTTGAATCTAAGATGGAAGGTAGATCTTGGGGAAAGTTACCGTGAGACCTGGGTTCACCAAGTCACTTATGATACATCTATTTTTCTCCCCTTCTTTATGGTAAAACGAGAAAATTCAGGTGGGGGCCTTTCTGTCCTCCCCGGCAACCTCTGGAAAAAATGTTCTTCATTACCTTTACCCTGTTCCGACATGGTGAAGAATTTTGCAGTTCTTTCGTACTACTCTAGTTGATTCCTTCTGCTATTTAGATATTTTGTCAACACACTCTGGTTTTTAGGTAGTATTTCAGATGCGTGCAGTTTATGAATTTTTTATGATAAATTTTCCTGTCAAATTATGTGATGCATTGTGGTGTTTATTTAATTTTTTTAGGGATGTGCATTGTTCCTTGTGTATTTTTCACATACCAAGATTTTCCAAATCTTGTAATGTTAAAATAAATAAACAAAATAAACAGTTGTTGATTTTTAGGGTGAGAAGAAATTTTTGATTCCAATTGGAAACTTAAAATCCCATGTTGAACAAACTTTGGTTAATGTTGAAAAGAAACTTTTGTTTCTAATTGGAAACTTAAATTCAAATCAATTGGAATGCATTCTTCATAAATGCATCTAGAAATTAAACACTTGAGAAATAAACCAAAACCCTAGTGAAAGAAAATCATTTCAAATTTATCTCCAAGCCTATGGATTTGATCCATATAAACAAGCATTTACAAGTGATCAAGAATGACAAATAGAAATATTATAAAACCATAGAAATTGGTTTCACTTAATTTGGAGCCATGAATAAAATCTTATAAATTTAATAAGATAAGGAAAAGTAATTTCCAAAGCTAATAAAGCACTTATCTAAAATCCATACCAAATGGCAAGCAAATAATCCTAAAAGGATTTAAAAAGATAAACAAATAATGAATAAAGTTATAATAGTTGGAATCACTATTTTTGGATCTTTAAATAAAAAGATATGTCTTTCATAAAGCAAAGGTAGAAATATAAATAAGGATTATTTTATAGAACCAAATTAAATCTTGGCCAAGCTTTTGAAATAAAATATTTCTATTTGATAAAAAGAGTAAAGGTTTATTTAAATAAAATAATGAGGATTTATTAATATCCATTTTTATTAAAGTAAAGGTTTTTCCATTTTAAATAAACAGTAAAACTTGTTAATTTATTTTAATTAAGATTTCCAAGTGTTTTAGTTTTCAAATGAAACCTACTGAAAAGATTTTGATATTATTTAGTTTTCAAAAAGAGTTTTAAAATAAACTAAAACCTATTTGAATTAAAGACTATGGTCTATTTATTTAATTAATAATAGATCTTAAAGGAATAAAAGAATTATTTTATTTTTTTACTAATAATAGATTTTAAAGGAATAAAAGATTTTATTAATAATAGATCTTAAAGTTTGGTGGTGATTTGAATTTAAATAGAGATTGAAAAACATTATTAGATCTTATTTAATTAATACTAGAGCCTATTTTTAAAATAATTAAAAGACACTAAAAATGATAAATATATTATTCTAAACTTAACTTCAGAATGTATTTCTAAACAGTGTTTGATTATTCACAAAATTTGGCATAGGTTTGAATTCAAATGAATGTTTAAATTGTTTAAACAAAATCAAAACAGAAAATCAAATGGGAAAAAGAAAAACCATCAGTATAAAAAAATGGAAAACAGACCAAACCCATCTGGCAGCCCACTAAGGCCCAGCAGCCCACTCCCTCGCACCCCGAACCGTTTTCTTCTTACTCAGAAACTCACCCCCAGAGACACTGAGCAGTGGACCCCACCTCCTCCTTCCCTCACTCGCTGCCAAACGGACCCCACAGCCATGTCACCGTCTTCCTCACCCACGCTGACCTTGCCCTCGACTCCGGCCGTTACTGCACATTCAAACCTCGGGTTAATTCGCTCAATTCCGCCAGCAATTCCTTCCCGCGATTACTACCCTTTTACTTCCTCCCTCCCTTACTTCATTCCCCTCAAACATCACATGACCAGAGCCATCAGGCTGTCCTAGATTTAGTTTCCAACCTCGCTGCCCGACGAGCTCCTTTTCTCGATTTCGGCCAAGCCGCACCTCCCCTCTGCCTCTAACCCCCACGAGCATGATCCCCACTATCTTGTGCATCTGCCAATAGCTCCAGATCATCCGCGCATGCCCCTTATGCTCGGCAACAACCACGCCTGAGCATCGCCGCCGTCTGCCTTCGCTCCGTCAACCTTTCCCGGTGAGAACAGACCACCCCGAGCTCTTCTGTTGAAGCTCCTATGATCTATGCACTCGCCCGCATCTAACCATACCTTTTTCTTGCTTTCTGGTGGACTGCAGCCCCGTCCCCGTCGACAAGCAGAAGCTTCTGGCGCCAACCATAGCTCCGGCGAGCGATTGCCGTCACCACCGTGCGCCCCTCGACGAGCTATCACCACGTTGAGCATCGTCACGGCCCCGCGAACTTGGTGAGCATCTCCCTGCACTCTCTCGCTTCCTGTAGCATCGAAACCGCCACCGTCTGACCGTTCTGCCGCCGCTAGCGCCGCCCATCTCTGGGAAGCATGTTGAGCGCCGTCCGATCTCAATCTAGTGGCTAGGAAAGAAACTAACCCGAAGGGGTAAGTAGTGCCTCTGAGCTGTGCGATGTTACTTAGATCCAATGGCTCGCATCTGTCGATCCGCACGAAGTGGTACCGACCAATCGCAGCACGACGCATGGCATGTGTTTGTTTTAAAAACCAGAAACTTGTCTATTAGATGTTCCAATTTGAAAAATTCATAACTTTCAAACCACATGTCCAAATTTTGCAAATTTTATATCAATGGAATCAGAAAAACAAGTACTTTCTGACCATGCACTTTGTTTAGTAAAATGCTTCTGTTAAATTGATTGTTTTTGCATAAACTTGTGTATGCATGTTTAGAAGATAAAATTTGTTCCAAAATGAATTTTGAGATGAAATCTTTGGAAAATGGTTTGTTTTGAAACTACTGACCATAGAAATCAATTGGTGGTTTCAAAAATGTATTTGGTGAAGAAAAGGAATAAGTCTTTGATTTAAACCATTTCTAGTCAAATAAAAATGTTGATTATGGTTTAAAAATGATTTTGGAGGAAAACCTTTGAGAAATGTTTTGATTTAAACTCTCTGACCCTAAACACCAAGTTTTATGGTTTGAAACTGTATTTGGTGAACTCTATAAACATTATTACTTTGCTAAACGCATTTTCAACCACATAAAAGAATGATTTGGTTTAAAAATGGATTATAGGTAAAATCTTTTGCAAATAGTTTTGCCACTTTATAAAATGACCAATAAGTGTTTTAGAATGTTTATAACCTATTATAAACCACTTTTGTAAATAAAACAAAGTTTGTCATGCTTGCATGCAATGTTTTGATTCTATTATTTTATGTGATGTTTGCTTGAATGGTAGATTGAGATTGTGCCTTGCTTGATTGAATTGTAGTGATTTGAAGAGTGTGATCATTGCAAAGACAAGGAGTGAACTATTACTCTGTACCAAAAAGGCAAGTGATGCTTCATACTTTTTTCCCACTATTTTCACTATGCATTAGTGATATTTCTAAATAGGACTTGCATGGAATTTTGCTAAGTATATACTATGCCATGGGAAATCCTAGTAGATGAAACCTTAGTAGAAATTTCCTAAGTTAAGATTCCTACTACTATCATGCTTATCTTAGCTAGTAGAAAACAAGGGTGGAATATATGTTCATGCTATGAAATATTTCTAAGTTTGTGGACTTGTGTTTTGCTTAATAAAACAACTAAGTGAATGAATCACCTGGGTGGAATGGAAGGAATGTTTTGTGTTGAGTGGTTCACAAGGCCCATTTCTATGGTTTACCTTGTGTATCTCACTTATGGATGGCCACCCAGGAACAAAGAGAATTGAGATGTCAAATGTTGAGAAGCTTCAAGTGCAGCCACTTGGCATTATGGGCTCTGCCTGGATCATATAGGTTGCAATAACTTAGCCAAATGGAAAATTGGTGGTAGGGGAATGATAGGTTGGAACGCGTTCATTATGGTCTAAGGGAAGGCTTCTGAAAGATCTTGTCTTGGGAAACCAAGTCTTGTGGGGAAAGTGCACCACCTCTGCAGAGTGTAAAATCTAAGTACTTAGCCATGTCCCTGGTAAAGGACAATTTGAGCATCAAGACATGGAAGCTATCAAGAATCTCCTCATCCAAATTTCTAAGTTAAAAACTTGTGGTTGAACAAGGGTTGAAGGATCACCAATTTCTATTGGGAGATGCCTTGGGTATTTTTGTCAAGCAAAAATTTAGTGTTTTCAAATGATAAGGAAAATCTATTTTGAGCAAAGCAAGCCTAAGCTCCACTTAGCCAAATGCATATAGATGATAGACTCCACTATATTACCATAGTATCACTTGCCAATACAATTCAAATGTATTGACCCTTGGGGCTATAACTTGTTATGTTGCAGGTTTGTTTGATATTAGTGAAGTGTGTTTAAATAGGATTACAAGTCTACAACCAACATGTATGCCTGTGGCACTTTGAAGATGAAGGACTCCATGCTATTGTTATATTCTGCTGCATTGTAATGAGATAGCCAAATGAGCTATGTAAGATGTAATAAATTTTGTTATTCCTGGTTATAAAGTTGTATTATGACCTTTGTTTCTTGATATTACATCTTAACTGTGGATGCTAGCTATTGATCCAGGGACTAGCATTGCAATCACAGGGATCCTTTTCCTTTTATAAAGGAGGGATCTTATAGATGGTATCAGAGCATTGTGTTGCCTGTAGGATTGTAACCCTAGGATTGGACAAAACCTCTTAGAAAAATAGGAGTTGTATTTGTTCCAAAACTTATTTACAAACAATCTTGTATACTCTTTCCTCAACCATTTTTGTTTTTGACTCCACATCTCTTCTATTTCAACTTGATGGATAAAGCCTTTCCATGGCCAAAGACTTCACCATGTGCAAAGGACTTCATCAAGCTCTAATGACTTCAACATCTTCAAGTGATTTCAACCTTATTCTCAACAAGGACTTCAACCTTGGATATCACTAAGGACTATAAGTGAGACATGAAATGTTGCTCAAGACTTGAAGACTAAGGGAATACAACTTAGAAGGAACCATCATCAGTTTGAAGTTTTGAGACCAAGATGCAAGCAATTCTCTAAGGATACAAACATCTTGTTCAAGAAGAATCAACTAAGAAGGATGGAAAGATCTCAAGTGAACCATATAGATGGACCATCATATTAAGTATAGATTAAACACACCAACTTATGTGATGTAACAAAAATATTTTGTTGCCTAAAAATATGCTTGAGACTTGTTGTTTGAGTGGAATGTTTGTTTGTGATTGCTTGCACTTTGCTTGTGTGAATTGTGATGTGTGTAATTAGAATTATTCCCTTAGAAATATCTTGCCCATTCTAATCCCAATCCAACCCAAACAGATGACTTCTCCAAGAGACTTCAACACCAAAAATGACAACAACAACAACCAAAGAGATGCACATGAGAGAACAACTACTAGCAAACCAAACCCAGTTGAACCAAGTGACAACTCAGTTTTTAGCCAACAACAATGGGTTAGACCCAACCATGCAAAAGTTTTTGGAAATTTAATCCCAATTGTTGCAAGGGATGGCCACTCAAATGATCAACATGGGAGACAACCTTTCCCAAGGTGTTTGTGACAACAAGGATGTCAAGGATGATATTTTAGAAGGAACCCAAGCTTGCAATGTTTGTGGAAACAAGGATCACACTTCCAAGGAGCATGAAGATCAATGCCCCAATTGTGAAGATAAACATCCAACTAATCAATGCCCCACATCTCAAGCTACTTGTTTCCTATGTGAAGGAAATAATCATGTCCCTATCCAATGCCCCATCTATTCCATAGTTCAACAAAGGAAACAAGGTGGAGTGCAACAACAGTTTGTAAACCCTCATGAAGGAACAACTTCTACCAAGAAAGATGAAGGCAAAGTCAAAACTATGCACCATAAGGCCAAATCCAAAGTGATCACAAAGTGTTGCTACTCTTTTGAAGAATAAGGTCATATCTCTAGTAAATGCCCCAAGAAGAGAGAAAGATTTCCCACCTATGTGGTGAAGTATGAAGACAATGAACTAGAAGAACTCCTAGCTTTGGAGAGACCCAAAAGGAAGAAGAAGGACTTAAGCCAGTTGCAATGTTATAAATGCAAAGAAATGGGACACTATGCCAGTGATTGCCCAGAAAATAAGAAGAACCAAGGAAACAAACAAGAGGCAATGATACCAAAGGAAAAGAAAGATATCAGCCAAGTGATGTGTTTCAATTGCAAAGAACCAGGACATTATGCAAGCAATTGTCCAGGAAAGATGAAGCACAAGATAAACAAGCCTACGAAGGATCTAAGCCTTGTCACATGTTTCAAGTGTGGAAACAAAGGACACAATGCAGATGTTTGCCCAGAGAAGTTTCAACAAGACCCCAAGAAATCCAAGATGTAATCTAGTTGGAAAAATTTTAAGGGTGGTAGTACCCTAGTTGTTTTGAGCCAACTTGTAACCCCTAGCCTCCCCAAATCTCGGGACGAGATTTATTTTAAGGGTGGTAACCTGTCACATCCCAAGATTTTCCAAATCTTGTAATGTGAAAATAAATAAACAAAATAAACAATTGTTGATTTTTAGGGTGAGAAGAAACTTTTTGATTCCAATTGGAAACTTAAAATCCCATGTTGAACAAACTTTGGTTAATGTTGAAAAGAAACTTTTGTTTCTAATTGGAAACTTAAATTCAAATCAAGTGGAATGCATTCTTCATAAATGCATCTAGAAATTAAACACTTGATAAATAAACTAAAACCCTAAAACCCTAGTGAAAGAAAATCATTTCCAAGTTATCTCCAAGCCTATGGATTTGATCCATATAAATAAGCATTTACAAGTGATCAAGAATGACAAATAGAAATATTATAAAACCATAGAAATTGGTTTCACTTAATTTGGAGCCATGAATAATATCTTATGAATTTAATAAGATAAGGAAAATTAATTTCCAAAGCTAATAAAGCACTTATCTAAAATCCATACCAAATGGCAAGCAAATAATCCTAAAAGGATTTTAAAAGATAAACAAATAATGAATAAAGTTATAATAGTTGGAATCACTATTTTTGGATCTTTAAATAAAAGGATATGGCTTTCATAAAAACCAAAGGTAGAAATATAAATAAGGATTATTTTATAGATCCAAATTAAATCTTGGCCAAGCTTTTGAAATAAAATATTTCTATTTGATAAAAAGAGTAAAGGTTTATTTAGATAAAATAATGAGGATTTATTAATATCCATTTTTATTAAAGTAAAGGTTTTTCCATTTTAAATAAACACTAAAACTTGTTAATTTATTTTAATTAAGATTTCCAAGTGTTTTAGTTTTCAAATGAATCCTACTGAAAAGATTTTGATATTATTTAGTTTTCAAAAAGAGTTTTAAAATAAATTAAAACCTATTTGAATTAAAGACTATGGTCTATTTATTTAATTAATAATAGATCTTAAAGGAATAAAAGAATTATTTTATTTTTTTACTTTGAAATATGTTAATAAACAGAATAAAAATTCACCCAAAGTTTGGTGGTGATTTGAATTTAAATAGATATTGAAAAACATTATTAGATCTTATTTAATTAATACTAGAGCCTATTTTTTAAATAATTAAAAGACACTTAAAAGGATAAATATATTATTCTAAACTTGACTCCAGAATGTATTTCTAAACAGTGTTTGATTATTCACAAAATTTGGCATAGGTTTGAATTCAAATGAATGTTTAAATTGTTTAAACAAAATCAAAACAGAAAATCAAATGGGAAAATAAAAACCATCAATATAAAAAAAATGGAAAACAGACCCAACCCATCTGGCAGCCCACTAAGGCCCAAAGCCCCCACTCCGAACCCCCAACGCTTTTCTCCCCTTCAAACTCAACTCACAGAGACACTGAGCAGTGGACCCCACCTCCTCCTTCCCTCACTCGCTGCCAAACGGACCCCACAGCCACGTCACCGTCTTCCTCACCCACGCTGACCTCGCCCTCGACTCCGGCCATTACTGCTCGTTCAAACCTCGGGTTAATTCGCTCAATTCCGCTAGCAATTCCTCCCCGCGATTACTCCCCTTTAACTGCCTCCCTCCCCTCCTTCATTACCCTCAAACATCACACGACCAAAGCCACCAGGCTGTCCCAGATTTAGTTTGCAACCTCGCTGCCCGACGAGCTCCTTTTATCGATTTCGGCCAAGCCGCACCTCCCCTCTGCCTCTAACCCCCACGAGCATGATCCCCACTATCTAGCGCATCTGCCAATAGCTCCAGATCATCCACGCGTGCCCCTTATGCTCGGCAACAACCACGCCTGAGCATCGCCGTCGTCTGCCTCCGCTCCGTCAACCTTTCCCGGTGAGAACAGACCACCCTGAGCTCTTCCGTTGAAGCTCCTATGATCTATGCACTCGCCCGCATCTAACCATACCTTTTTCTTGCTTTCTGGTGGACTGCAGCCCCGTCCCCGTCGACAAGCAGAAGTTTCTGGCGCCAACCATAGCTCCGGCGAGCGATTGCCGTCACCACCGTGCGCCCCTCGACGAGCTATCACCACGTTGAGCATCGTCACGGCCCCGCGAACTTGGTGAGCATCTCCCTGCACTCTCTCGCTTCCTGTAGCATCGACACTGCCACCGTCTGACCGTTCCGCCGCCACCTGCCACCGCCAGCGCCGCCCATCTCTGGCAAGCATGCTGAGCGTCGTCCGATCTCAATCAAGTGGCAAGGAAAGAAACTAACCCGAAGGGGTAAGTAGTGCCTATGAGCCGTGCGATGTTACTTAGATCCAACGGCTCGCATCTGTCGATCCGCACGAAGCTGTACCGACCAATCGCAGCACGACGCGTGGCCTGTGTTTGTTTTAAAATCTAGAAACTTGTCTATTAGATGTTCCAATTTGAAAAATTCATAACTTTCAAACTACACGTCCAAATTTTGCAAATTTTATATCAATGGAATTAGAAAAACAAGTACTTTCTGACCATGCACTTTGTTTAGTAAAATGCTTCTGTTAAATTGATTGTTTTTGCAGAAACTTGTGTATGCATGTTTAGAAGATAAAATTTGTTCCAAAAGGAATTTTGAGATGAAATCTTTGGCAAATGGTTTGTTTTGAACCTACTGACCATAGAAATCAATTGGTGGTTTAAAAAATGTATTTGGTGAAGCAAAGAAATAATTCTTTGATTTAAACCATTTCTAGTCAAATAAAAATGTTGATTATGGTTTAAAAATGATTTTGGAGGAAAACCTTTGAGAAATGTTTTGATTTAAACTCTCTGACCCTAAACACCAAGTTTTATGGTTTGAAACTGTATTTGGTGAACTCTATAAAGATTATTACTTTGCTAAAAGCATTTTCAACCACATAAAATAATGATTTGGTTTAAAAATGGATTATAGGTAAAATCTTTTGCAAATAGTTTTGCCACTTTATAAAATGACCAATAAGTGTTCTAGAATGTTTATAACCTATTATAAACCACTTTTGTAAATAAAACAAAGTTTGTCATGCTTGCATGCAATGTTTTGATTCTATTATTTTATGTGATGTTTGCTTGAATGGTAGATTGAGATTGTGCCTTGCTTGATTGATTTGTAGTGATTTGAAGAGTGTGATCATTGCAAAGACAAGGAGTGAACTATTACTCTCTACCAAAACGGCAAGTGATGCTTCATACTTTTGTCCCACTATTTTCACTATGCATTAGTGATATTTCTAAATAGGACTTGCATGGAATTTTGCTAAGTATATACTATGCCATGGGAAATCCTAGTAGATGAAACCTTAGTAGAAATTTCCTAAGTTAAGATTCCTACTACTATCATGCTTAGCTTAGCTAGTAGAAAACAAGGGTGGAATATATGTTCATGCTATGAAATATTTCTAAGTTTGTGGACTTGTGTTTTGCTTAATAAAACAACTAAGTGAATGAATCACCTGGGTGGAATGGAAGGAATGGTTTGTGTTGAGTGGTTCACAAGGCCCATTTCTATGGTTTACCTTGTGTATCTCACTTGTGGATGGCCTCCCAGGAACAAAGAGATTTGAGATGTCAAATGTTGAGAAGCTTCAAGTGCAGCCACTTGGCATTATGGGCTCTGCCTGGATCATATAGGTTGCAATAACTTAGCCAAATGGACAGTTGGTGGTAGGGGAATGATAGTTTGGAACGCGTCCATTATGGTCTAAGGGAAGGCTTCTGAAAGATCTTGTCTTGGGAAACCAAGTCTTGTGGGGAAAGTGCACCACCTCTGCAGAGTGTAAAATCTAAGTACTTAGCCATGTCCCTGGTAAAGGAAAATTTGAGCATCAAGATATGGAAGCTATCAAGAATCTCCTCATCCAAATTTCTAAGTTAAAAACTTGTGGTTGAACAAGGGTTGAAGGATCACCAATTTCTATTGGGAGATGCCTTGGGTATTTTTGTCAAGCAAAAATTTAGTGTTTTCAAATGATAAGGAAAATCTATTTTGAGCAAAGCAAGCCTAAGCTCCACTTAGCCAAATGCATATAGATGATAGACTCCACTATATTACCATAGTATCACTTGCCAATACAATTCAAATGTATTGACCCTTGGGGCTGTAACTTGTTATGTTGCAGGTTTGTTTGATATTAGTGAAGTGTGTTTAAATAGGATTACAAGTCTACAACCAACATGTCTGCCTGTGGAACTTTGAAGATGAAGGACTCCATGCTATTGTTATATTCTGCTGCATTGTAATGAGATAGCAAAATGAGCTATGTAAGATGTAATAAATTTTGTTATTCCTGGTTATAAAGTTGTATTATGACCTTTGTTTCTTGATATTACATCTTAACTGTGGATGCTAGATATTGATCCAGGGACTAGCATTGCAATCACAGGGATCCTTTTCCTTTATAAAGGAGGGATCTTATAGTAGTTTACTTAATTCTGATGATGTGCTTGTGCTATTTGTATCATTCTATCAGCTTAAGTGGAAAAACATATGGAACAATGAACGACGTGCCAAGCGATGTAGTCAGTCAGATTCTTGTCAGGCTACTTTTGCACCCATACTGCATACTGAGGTCATCAGTCTCCCAAAAATGTTGGATGGACTTCATGGGATGCAATGATTTCAAAAATCTAACCCTATCACACAACAGAGGAATGCCGTTACTTAGATTTTTCACCAACATCTCTGAGGACGCTTGATTCATAACAGATCATAATCTTGACTAATCCATCTTCAAGAAGCTGAACAACCTAGTGGAAGTACATAAAGCCTACAAACCATATGTACTCGGATGTCGCAATGGTAGAGTGCTAATTGATGGCTCATATGATGTAGAGCTTGTTGGGAACCCCAAGAGGAAGGTATGATGAGCACAACAGCAAGTTTCCCTCAGTTATGAAACCAAGGTTATCGAACCAGTAGGAGAAATGACACATTTCCCAAGGTGTTGCTAGAAACTTGAAACTTGCAAAACACAACCACAATACTTTGCCCCAACTTACAGTGAGGTTGTCAATCTCACCGGTTTGTTGAATTCAAAGGATTAAACGTATAGTGTGGAAGATAGTAATTGCTTGTGGTAATTGCAGAAAGTAACAGTAAACGATAAACAATATATTGTATATCAATGGAAAGGATTGGACCAGGGTCCACAGTTCACTAGAGGTGTTCTCCATAAGATAAATAATATGCTGGGTGAACAAATTACAGCGGGGCAATTGACAGATTGAGAATGCATAACTATGTATATACTAGACATCTTGATCTCTATGAGATTTTGTTGGGCATTACAACATGATACATAGACCGCAATCCAACTGCATATATGACTAATAATGCACCTTCAGGTTGTCATCCGAACCCCTTCCAGTATTAAGTTGTAAGCAACTGATAATTGCATGAAGCAATGTGTGTAAAGTAAACAATACAATTGCCCTTGGACAAAGGATTTTTGTTTTCTCCCTAGTGGCAACAACACATCTAAAACCTTAGAGATTTCTGTCACTTCCCCAGATTACTAGAGGCATGAACCTACTATCAAGCATAATCACTCCCTCTTGGATTTACAAGCATCTACTTGGCCAAAGCATCTACTAGCAACGGAGAGCATACAAGATCACAAATAACATAGAGATGATAGAATCAATAATCAATCTGACATAGTACTCAACATCCATCAGATCCCCGCAAACAAAACATGTAGCATTACAAATAGATGATCTTGATCATGAACAGAGCTCACAAGATATAAACATGATAACACAAAAGAGGAGATAAACAACCATCTAGCTATTGTATGGACCTGTAGTCCAAGGGTGAACTAATCACGCATCACTCTGGAGGCTGGCATGGTGATGAAGAAGGCCTCCGGGATGATATCCCCTCTCCGGCAGGGTGCCAGGAAGAGCTTTGGATCCCTCGCTATATAGGGATGGAGATGGAGGCGGCTAAGGAATTTTTCGTGGATTTCTGATTGGGTACTTAGGGTTTTTGCCTCGGAGTCTTTATATAGGAGAAGGGGCAAGTTCGATTGACGCACGAGGGGCCCACACCATAGGGTGGTGCAGCCTAGGGTGGGCCCGTGTAGCCCTAGGTGTGGATGCCTCGTGGCTCCACTTTGTCTCTCCTTCGGGCTCGGTGTTGCGTCTGTAAAACTAGGAAGTTCGGATTTTGTTCCGTCCAATTCCGAGAATATTTCTTTACTAGCTTTTCTAAAACAAAAAATAGCAGAAAACATGCAATTGGCACTGTGGCGTCTTGTCAATAGGTTAGTTCTAGAAAATGTATAAATATGCCTAAAAATGTAGAAAAAACAAGCATGGAGAATAAAAAATTATTGATACATTTACGACGTATCAAGCATCCCCAAGCTTAACTCCTGCTTGTCCTCAAGTAGGTAAATGATAAAAAGAATAATTTTTGAGGTGACATGCACCATCACAATCTTGATCAAGGTATTGTAAAGCATTGATAGCGGGGATCATACTATTCTAAACATGAGCAAAAAAGATGTAGTTCTAACAATAGAACATATCAACTAAGTTGCAACATGAAAATGTACAAACAAAAGATCATGAATAACAATGCATTGAAATACATTTGTTTGTTTCACATATAGAAAACATAGCATGAGTGGTATTTAGCTTGTCCTTCATGGAATAGCAAAACATAAATGCATATGACACCTTCAAAGTTTATAAGGGTGACTAGATACAAATAATTTAAGAACATGCAATACCAAAATTATGAATCAATCAATAAGTTTTGGGACAATGCACATTGAACTAAGAATGACAACTATGCTCTCTTAATTGGTGCATAAATATAGAATATGGAGACTCAACAAAAAGTAAAAAAGAAAGGCCCTTCACAAAGGGAAGCACGGATTTCAAGTTTCATAAAGAGCTTCCAAATATTATGTTACTTACTAGCTTTGAACTCTCACTAACCCTATCATTGGCATCTTGAAGTGATTACGGTTAAAGTGAGACAAATATGAGTTATATGCTTGACAAGTTATAATTTGAAAATCCCATGCCCCTTGCGTATGAGTACCAAACCTCATGCTACTCAACTTTGGTCACAAGCAAGTTCTTGTCATTGTAAGTATACGTGTATCATAGAGAACCGCCAACAGGGTACCCCTTGCGCCATGACAAAGGAGCTATCCCATATCAAAATGACAAGGCAATAGAAAATGAGTATCTCAGTGATTTTTTTATTTGCTATTTGCATAGGTTTTTATTGAGGATGCTTCACAAAATGCTCATTATGGTTATGCTGCAAGTTTCCACCATGATTAGGCATGGCTTAGGCTAGCCGCCCATGCGTTTATCTAACACATATAAAAACTCCATAATCTTACAATTTCCCCTTTCATTTCACACCGTCGGGATCCATAAACAAAAGAACATGATATCAACTGAATAAAATAAGTGCAATGTTGAAAGTGTTACCCATGACAACATAGTTTTGCTAATTCACAACTTATAAATTGCAAGCATATAAGCAACATAGATGGACACAATGGTTCAATTTTATTAAGTGCAAGAAATAAAAGCATGCCATAAAGTTTGTGATAGCTTTATTCATTAATTTTCACATAACAATTTTAATTTGGAAGATAGATAAACACATGAATATACTTGGAATGGTGTAACACACTTTGCATAGATATTTATAGTGGACTCTTTGGAATAACTTGGTTTATTAGGAGTTGGATGCACGAGTAGAGATCATACTCAGTACAGGTGGAGGCTAGCAAAAGACTGCGAGCGACCAACTAAGAGAGCAATAATGGCCATAATCATGCAAATCAACAAAACATTATTAATTATAGCATAAGGTGATATCACAAGTCAATAACTAAATGATCATAGAGGCTAAGGTGACTGGTTCATAGTCTTAACATGGTGTAAGCATGTGCCAAGTAAACTCAAATAAAGCATCAAAGGAGAATACCACAATATTATGCTTTTGTATGCTAAAACAACACATGATTCTTCCAAGGCACATTAAGCAATCTCAATTGTTTGAAACAAGTCATGCTACAGCAATAATCACTAAGCATATTGTCAAAGCAACATCTAACATGACATGATAAAGTCTAGGACACAGTCAACACAAGGTTCGTTTTGTACCACTATAAACATGAAACTTTCTACTCTTTTCCAACACCAATCGACTTATTTGAAAGAACTAACAAAGATAATAATCAATAAATACCAGTTAGCTTGTCTCACAAATGTACAAAGAAGAACTAACAAGTTCTAAGCAGAAATCATGAAAAAACTAAAGCTAAACGCAGTGCTAGCAAAAGAGAACACTCACAAAATGGTAAGGGTGAAAACTGAAGTGTTCTAGGCAATGAAGAACTAGGTGTGACTTCTCCAAAAGAAGTGATCGGGAGTCCAACTAATTTATTGCAGAAAACCAAGAAAAGGGAAAATACAAGCATAAACAAAGACGCTCCAAGAACAACATATAGTGCATGAAGCAAATAAAAATGAAATGTCTTGAAAGAAAACCTGAGATTTTATTGATGAAGAAGGGGATGCCTTGGGCATACCCAAGCGTTAACACTTGTACTTCTTAAATATTTCTTGGGGTGACACAGGTGGCAACCCCAAGCTTGAGCTTTTGTCCATACTTAATCTCATCACATTATTCTCTCCCTACACTAAAATTTCCTTCATACAAGCTTCACAAAATCTTATTTAGCAACATTAGTGTATTCAAGATAATAAGCCTTTGGGTTTAGTTTCAACACAAGTAAAACTTCCATTAAAACAAAAGATACTATAGAAATTTCTTTTAAACGCTCAAGTGATCAAAGATAACTCAAAATAAACCGATTAAGAGGCAAATGCAAATAATGGCAGAAATCTGTCAAAACAGACTAGCAGGTAAAGACAATTTTTTTCGAACATCTTCCGTTGATCAAATCATAAAGTTTCAAACTAACGAAAGTTAGATAATAACCTGTGCATATGAACAGAAAATTACAGATCAATCAGATATTCTGGGATTGTTCACGATTTTTTACACTGAAGCACAAAAATCTGTTTCGGGACAACAACTTCCTCAAATCTTACTTCTCTCTCATTAGAGGTTGTTCTTGGCACAAAAACCACACAAAAAGGATAAGGAGAGGTTATTAAAAAGGCAATAACATTCAAGACTCAACAAAACAAAAACTTACTGAAAATAAAAATTGGTTATCTCCCAATAGTTCTTTTCTTTAACGCCTTTCAGCTAGACATAGAAAGCAAGAATCAAGTATTTTTGAATGAAGAAGCATTAACATCAAATTTTGTTTTAATAGGAGAATCAAAAGGTATCTCCTCTCTCTTTCTAGGGAATTTTTCTATACCTTTCTTGAGTGGGAATTGATATTTAATGGTTCATTCCTTCATTTCAATAATGGCACCAACAGTTCTAAGAAAAGGTCTTCCCAAAATAATAGGACAAGAAGCATTGCATTAAACATCATAAACATAGAAATGAATGGGGACAAAGGTATTGTTAACCATAATAAGAACATCATTAATTCTCCCCATAAGTTTCTTTTTAGCATTATCATCAAGATGGACATCCAAATAACAATCTTCCAATTGTGGCAAATCAAGCATTTCATAATTTTTTCTAGGCATAATAGAGACACTAGCACCAAGATCACATAAATCTTTGAGATCAAAATCATTCACTTTCATATTAATGATGGGATCCCAACCATCTTCTAATTTCCTAGGAATAGAAGCTTTGTGTTTCAATTTTTCTTCTTTAATTTTCATGAGGGCATTTGTAATATGTTTTGTAAAATCCATATTCATAGTACTAGAATTAGGACTTCTAGAAAGCTTTTGTAAGAACATAATTACTTCAGAAATATTGCAACCATCAATATCAAAAACAAAATTAGCATCCAAAGTAGTAGAATTATTGTTTCCCATATTTTGAAAAATTTCAGCATTTTTATTGGAAAAAGGAATGGGGACTTTGGGTGGTTTGCTAGCATCAACATTAATAGTGGTGGTAATAGTAACAGATTTAGTCATATTACTATTTCTAGCAATTTCATCTTCTCTTTCCCACCTAGCATGTAATTAAGCTAACATCCTAACATTTTCATCAATTCTAACTTGTATGGCATTAGTAGCAGCAAAGGGATTTTCCATAGTTTCAGGTTTAGCACCCATTTTATTAATCAAAGAAGATTGTGCTTCAGACAAAGATGAAATATTTTTTCAGCATTCGAAAGATTTTCCTCAATAGTTTTATTGAAGGTTTGTTGTTTACAAATAAAATCCTTAAGCATGAATTCATGTTCAGATGGTTCACTTCTGTTGTTGTTGTAGGAATTTACATAAGCATTACCATTATTAGGAGGATATGGCCTATAATTATTATTACCAAAATTATTCCTATAGGCATTGTTGCTAAAATTATTATTCTAATGAAGTTCACATCAACTTGCTCTTCTTGAGCAACCAAAGAGGCTAAAGGAACATTATTTGGATCAATATGAGCTTTTCCATTAACAAGCATAGACATAATAACCTCAATTTTATCACTCAAGGAGGAGGTTTCTTCAACAAAATTTACCTTCTTACCTTGTGGAGCTCTCTCAGTGTGCAATTCAGAATAATTAACCATCATATTATCAAGGATGTTTGTTGCAGCACCCAAAGTAATAGTCATAAAGGTAACTCCAGCAGCAGAATCCAACAGATTCCTTGAAGAAAAATTTAGTCCTGCATAGAAGTTTTGTATAATCATCCAAGCAATTTGTCCATGAGTGGGGCAATTATTTACCAAAGATTTCATTCTTTCCCAAGATTGAGCAACATGTTCATTATCAAATTGTTTAAATTTCATTATTTCACTTCTCATGGATATAATCTTAGCAGGAGGATAATATTTTCCAATGAAAGCATCTTTGCATTTAATCCAAGAATCAATACTATTTCTAGGCAAAGATAGCAACCATTCTTGAGCTCTTCCTCTAAGAGAGAAAGGAAACAATTTAAGCTTAATATCACCATCTACATCCTTATATTTTTGCATCTCCAAAAGTTCGACAAAATTATTAAGGTGAGAAGCAACATCATCATTACTAGCACTAGAAAATTTCTCTTTCATAACACAATTAAGCCAAGCAGGTTTAATTTCAAAGAAAGTAGCTTCAGGAATAGGTGGAGAAATAGGTGTGCACATGAAATCATTGTTGTTTGTGCTAGTGAAGTCACACAACTTAGTGTTTTTAGGAGTAGTCATTTTTGCAAGAGAAAGCAAACCAATAAAAACAGAAACTAAAACAGTACAACTTTTTTTTGTATTTTTGATAACAAGCAAAACAAATAAAAATAAACAAAGCAAAACAAAAACAAAGTAAAGAGATTGGTTGTGAGAGACTCCCCTGGCAGATATCTTCTTTCTCCCAAAAAAGTGATTTGACGAGGAGGAAGAGATTGAAGTTGTCCTTATCTCCCCGGCAATGGCACCAGAAAAGTGTTTGATGGCTCAGATGATGTAGAGCTAGTTGGGAACCCCAAAAGGAAGGTATTATGAGCACATCAGCATGTCTCCCTCAGTTATGAAACCAAAGTTATCGAACTATTAGTAGAAAGGACACAGCTCCCAAGGTGTTTCTAGCAACTTGGAATGTGTAGAACACAACCACAATAATTTGCCCCAACTTACGGTGAGGTTGTCAATCTCACCGGTTTGCTAAAATAAAAGAATTAAACCTATAGTGTGGAAAATAGTAATTGCTTGTGGTAATTGCAGAAAGTAAACAGTAAACCGTAAGCAGTAGATGGTATATCAATGGAAAGGATTGGACCAGGGTCCATAGTTCACTAGAGGTGTTCTCCATAAGATAAATAACATGATGGGTGAACAAATTACAGCGGGGCAATTGACAGATTGAGAATTCATAACAATGCATATACTAGACATCTTGATCTCTATGAGATTTGTTTGGGCTTTACAACATGATACATAGACCGTAATCCAACTACATCTATGACTAATAATCCACCTTCAGGTTATCATCCGAACCCTTTCTAGTATTAATTTGCAAGCAATAGATAATTGCATTAAGCAAAGTGTGTATAGTAAACTATACAATTGCCCTTGGACAAAGGATTGTTGTTTTCTCCCTAGTAGCAAAAACACATCTACAACCTTAAAGATTTCTATCACTTCCCTAGATTACTAGAGGCATGAACCTACGATCGAGCATAAATACTCCCTCTTGGAGTTGCAAGCATCTACTTGGCCAAAGCATCTACTAGCAACGGAGAGCATGCAAGATGACAAATAACATAGACATTATAGAATTGTAAAAACCCTAGTTTTATTAATGTTAAATATGATTTGTCTCTGCATTCATAAGCATCATCATCATATTAAAATGCATGCATGAAATAAAAAGGTTCTCAAAACCCTAAACCCTAATCCTTCCCTCTCTATTTGAAAACCTTCAAATGGTTTTAAAATATTTGAAAACTACCAAAACAAAGTGAGCCCAATGGATTATAAGGGTTCTGCAGTATTTTAAATATTTACAAAAGTTCTGGTAATTTGAAATTATCCAAAACAGATTTGAAAATGAAAATACAAAAGAGAAAAGGGAAAAACATAAATAGAAAAACATTCAGGAAGAAAAACATTTCCCTAACTCTCCTGGGCCGAGCCCAACACCTCTCTTCTCCTTCCCGCCGCTCAGCACGCAAGCATCAGCCCAGCACCCCGGTCCATCTGCAGCCCGCCTCGGCCCTTACCGCTTCGGCCTTGTTGTCGTTCGTCGTCTTCCTCAACGACGAGGAAGCCGGTCGCTGGCACGCCGTCCGCCGCCCGATGCCGCTGGCCACTCCGCGATGCCCGCCGCCGCCCTGGTGATGGATAAGATTAGGCCAAAGCCCTCCTCTCGTCCTCATCCTCCCACTCATCCCAGTGCTCTCCCTTGCTCTGTCTCCCATGCGCCCGAAACCCTAGCCATCGGGCTCCGCCATGTCCCGCCGTTCCCAAGTTCCTCCCGTCTAGCCAAGGCCACCATCGAGACCGCCAGGTCATCCTCTTCCTCTCCGTCAAGCCATGCCAGCGAGGATGTCTGCAATCAAGCCAATCGTGATCTCCTTCCCTAGCTCCGGCCACCATCTGCGCCATCGAATCCGGCTACCCCGCTCCACTCTGACCCTCTTCTCGCGTTCCTGGAGAGCTCATGGTCATCATGGACCCTCTCCCTTGCCCCCTCTCTCTCTGGTTCATCGTCCCGACGAGCACCTGCCACTACCGTCGCAGCACCTCACCGTTGGTGTCTCTCAGGCGACCATTTCTTGGCGGCACACCCACAAATCGACTCCCCGCGTTCATGCGCGTCTGGCTAGCTCCTCCTCACTGCCCCGCACGCGCCCAATCGCCAGTTCCATCAACAATCTGAGAGCAAGCCATGGATGATGTGAGCATGACATCTTCATGATGTCATTAAGTCTTTTTCTTTTTCTTTAATAAATTCAGTAAATCATTTCAGTAAATAACAAATATATGACATGTGGGTCCCTGCTGTAAGTGAGATAAATATTTTTAGAAATGTTTCTGATTAAATAAAATATTAAAATAATTCCAAAATATAAATTATTTATAATATTCCAAAAATTATTTAAAATGGATTAAAATTGGAGAAATCATAACTAATTCATTTTAAATCAGAAAAATACATATAATATATCAAAATGTTCATAAAAATAAGATCTTTCTAATAGGATTATAATCATGCATTGTTAAACAACTTAAACTGCAAGTTTAATTAGAAGAACAAATAACCCCTCTCATATACATCAGGAGTTTCTCCGAATTAGGGTTTATACCCCTCGGACTCCGTTTAAAATGACCAAGCATGCTTAGGGGTTTATTTAAATGCAACTTAACTTGTCATATCATCATCCTTGATTGAGCATTGCATCGATGCCATGTGTTGATTGTTTCCCTACCTTTCTGGTATTTGGTTCTTCTCCGGTAGAATACGATAACAAGATCAAGATCAAAGATCGAGGTCAACACCATCGAAGGTCGAGATCAACACCGTCGAAGCTCGAAGACCAATACTTGATTAACTATAATCAAGTCAAGTACCAGGTGTCTAGAACTCTGCTTTCTGGATATCAACTAGCAAAGGCAAGCGAAGCCCCACACATGATATAATCCTATGATTTCAAAGTATTTACATTCTTGCCAGGTGCATACGATTCTAAGGTCTTTTATCGATAGATAGAGTAGCCCTATCTGATGCATGTTCCCTTTTAGCCTAAATTACCTGATCCACTGCTCCTAGCATAACTAGGGTTTGTCTTGTGAAGAGCTATTACATCTGTTGTGCTTAGCCATGCTTAGCTGTTACCACTGGTCCATCCGGTGGATGAATCAGAGCTGAGAATGAACCTAGTTTCACAGGATGGCGTGGTATGATCAGAGATGGATAATAAACATGCTAAGGCTTATATGGGAAGCCACGTGGGTTGTGGTTTTTGCAGTCCCATACTAGCCACCATAGGACCCGATGTTCTTGCCTCTTGAACCAAGACGAGCGTACAGCCACACGGGGGCCTAGAAACCCCCTCGACCAACTAACTAGCCGAGTAGATTCTATGAGTCACATAGTTCGGGCTTTCCATTCGACATATGCATTATGGCTCTTCTCGATGGAGGTGAAGGAGGTGCATTCATAACAGGTAGGTAAGCGTGGCCGGGAACAAGAGATGCCCGGCATCCGTAATCTTTAACCCTACACACATCATTAGGGACCGGCTTCGGGACTCGACCCGTTACGGCGGCATCTCCCTAGTGAATGACTCATGGTCTCGGCGAAAGCAAGGTAAAAGTCGTGTCTAACCACCCTCTGCCGGCCTACCAAGGAAGAGGGCTAATGTACTGGCATTAAGAGAAGGTTAGTACGTGTGGGTAAAGTTGTACACCCCTGTAGGGTTATTAATCTTTTCGAAAAGCCGCGTCCACGGTTATGGACGAACTTGGGAACAGACGTAAAGATCATAGAGAACTTGAACCTAATCGCAAAACTTGGCAAGTTGAGTAATGTGTGCTTAAGGATGCTTCCTCATGGGTACGAGGGGGTGATCCTAGATAGGTTCAGTTGATGATGATTCGGTGGATATTAAAAGATGATCAAAGCTAGAGATACCGCTCTCTTATCCCCTTTTAAAATATTCTGATTAGTTGAGATTCCTTCTTCCTCTTGTTTTACAAAACAAAGATGGCTTTATTCAAAATAACTCCACCAGCCATAAGTCTTGCGGAGTACACCCTGTACTCACCCTTGCTTCGTTGATACTTTTGCAGCAGAGTAAGTGTTACCATAGAAGATGAGTTCTTCACGACATTGACATTGACGAGTAGTTTGGAGTTCCCAGTCGGTAGTTTGGGATCTATGGATTGGACGTCATCGTTATGCTTCAGGCCTCTTAGGCCATTTGTTAAGTTTGCTATACTTAATAGCATAATTTTCCTTCCGCTGTTTGATGTTTGTGGTCAGTGACCTCCGCATCTCATATTTGGTTCTTTGCTTAGTTATGAGCTTGTTGTAATAGTTTTTGTGTTGTAGGGTCATTGTTGTGTTACCGATTTTCTCTCTGTACGCTTTCGAGATTAGGTTAGGCCTATTTTCAGATGAAGCTCTGGGATTTGTCTACCCTTAATTCCGGGGGTGTCACAAGAATCAATAATCAATCTGACATAGTACTCAATATCCATTGGATCCCCGCAAACACAACATGTAGCATTACAAATAAATGATCTTGATCATGAATGGAGCTCACAAAATCTAAACATGATAGCACAAAAGAGGATAAACAACCATCTAGCTAATGTATGGACCCGTAATCCAAGGGTGAACTACTCACACATCACTCTGGAGGCTGGCATGGTGATGAAGAAGGCCTCCGGGATGATCTCCCTTCTCTGGCAGGGCGCCGGGAAGAGCTTCAGATCCCTCCGATCTAGGTATGGAGATGGCAGCGGCTATGGAATTTTTCATGGATTTCTGATTGGGTACTGATGCGCCTAGTTGATGTAGGTGCGGTTCGTCGGGAAACCCCAAGAGCAAGGTGTGATGCAGCACAACAGCAAGTCTTCCCTCAGTAAGAAACCGAGGTTATCGAACCAGTAGAACGAAGGAAACGTCAACACAAGTGTTTCAAGCAATGTGGAAACCTTCACAACACAAACTCAAGACTTTGCCCCAACGAACAGTGAGGTTGTCAATCTCACCGGTTGTTGTAACAAAGGATTAACTGTATGGTATGGAAGGTGATGATGGTTTGCAGCAAGTAAACAATGGAAGATGTATCAATGGTAAAGATTGGACCGGGGTCCATAGTTCACTAGAGGTGCTCTCCTTACATAAACAACATGGCATGAAGGGTAAACAAATTACAGCAGGTCAAGTGATAGGAACCGAGCAAGGCATAACAATGCAATACTAGACAAAAAGATCCTATGATATTAGATTGGGCAATACAACAAGATACATAGGCCGCCATCCAACTTCATCTATCACTAGAAGTCCACCTTCAGGTTATCATCCGAACCCCCTTCAGTATTAAGTTGCAAGCAACAGACAACTGCTTTATGAAAAGTGTGTAAGGTAAACAATCCACTTGTTCCATGAACAAGAGACCATTGTTTTATCCCTAGTGGCAATAGAACATCTACAACCGAAGAGATTTCTGTCACTTCCCTTGGAAACTAGAGGCATGAACCCACTATCGAGAATAAATACCCCCTCTTGGAGTCACTAGCAACTACTTGGCCAAGATAGCTACTAACAAAGGAGAGCATGCAAGATCACAAACAACACATACATGATAGAATCAAATAGACAAAACCATTCATCAATCTGACATAGTAATCTCAATATCCATCGGATCCCCGCAAACACAACATGCATGATTACAAATAGATTAGATCTTGATCATGAACGGAGCTCACAAGATCTATACATGAAAGCACAAGGAGGACATACAACCATCTAGCTACTACATGGACCCGTAGTCCAAGGTGGAACTACTCACTCTTCATACCGGAGGCTGGCATGATGAAGAAGAAGGCCTCCAGGATGATCTCCCCTCCGGCAGGGTGCCAGGCAGAACTTCAGACCCCCCCGATATAGGGACGATGGTGGCGGCGGCTATAGACGGTTTCGTGGAGTTTTGATCGGGTCCTAGGGTTTCTACATCAGGGGCTTCCTATAGGCAAAGGGGCGAGCCAGGGGGGGCACACCCTGCCCAGGCGCGGGCCAGGCTTGGCTGCGCCTAGGGGGTCTGGACGCGCTGTGGAGCCCCTCCTTCTCGTCTTCTGGCTTCGTGTCGCCCACGGTAAAATATTGACTTTGGCGTTTGCCCCGTCCAATTCCGAGAATATTGATTTTATGCCTTTCTAGTACCAAAAACAGAAAAAAACATGCAACTGGCACTATGGCAACTTGTTAATAGGTTAGTTCCAGAAAAGATATAAAACACCTCAAAGTGTAGACAAAGCAAAGCAAAGTAGATACTAAACAAGCATCGAACATCAAAAATTACAGATACGTTTCCGACGTATCAGGTACTTAGGGTTTCTTCCTCGAGGTGTTTATATAGGTGAAGGGGAAAGGTCGATGGACGCCTGAGGGGCCCACACCATAGGGTGGCGCAGCCTAGGGTGGACCCGCGCCAGCCCCAGGTGTGGCTGCCTCGTGGCTCCACTTTGTCTCTCCTTCGGGCTCCGTGTTGCGTCTGGAAAAATAGGAACCTTGGCTTTTGTTCCATACAATTCCGAGAATATTTCTTTACTAGCTTTTCTGAGACCAAAAACAGCAGAAAACAGGCATATGGCACTACGACATCTTGTCAATAGGTTAGTTCCAGAATATGTATAAAAATGCCTCAAATTGTAGACAAAACATAAGATAGTTGATACAAAACAAGCATGGAGCATCAAAAATTATAGATACGTTTACGACATATCACTACTTCATTGTCCACAAGGGTCTAATATGATAATGGCATGGGATCCAATCAGTGGAAGTGAAACGGTAATACGAGAACCACCAATTTGGTAGAGACATGAGTATGACTGCGGGACAATTCTCTGTTCAAGAAACCATGGGCAATTGTCTTCATACTATTGCAGAAATTTCTGAGTTGTTTGGATAGTAACCAATGGTAACCAAGCACTGGTCCATAGGTACTCATTAGAGTTTGGAAAATAGGAGGAATGGATTGAACTTGCTGAGATGTGGGCTAAGACTGATCACATGCCAGCAACTCTCATAGGGGGAATTTTGTATTGGCCAATAGTGAAGTCTAGATATATAATTGCCTTCAACAACGTGACAACAAAACTATGTTATGTTGAGTGCCCACATGAGACACATGATATTTCTAGACACAATTTTGTCATCGCTAATGGTCATAATGGATATGTTTCCCTTGCGGTTATAAGAGATTTTAATCTATGGACGTGGTCTAGTGCAAGATCATCAACAAGCAAATGGGAAGCTTGGGTGCCTCATATAAAGGTTGAGTGGGATACTCTCCTTGGCCTTGAGAAATCATGGGCATCTGGTGGGAAAGATTCAGTAAGATTACTCTACGCATTTGCGGATAGAGAAATGGTGGTTATATGGGAAAAGGAGTGAGTATTCTCAACCACATGAAGTGTAAGAAGTTCAGATCTCCTAAACGTTGGTGTACTTTACATCCCTACTTAATGACACCTGATTAGTGTCATCATTCATGTGAAACCCTTGCGTCTTTGTACAACTATGATTTTGCTGATATTTTCTTTCATTTCCTTCACCAACCGACGTGATTCGGAGTGCTAAATCAAAGAAATGAAAAGGAAGTCCTATCAGCAACCCAGCTGATTCAGACTACAACATCAAGGAGATGAAAATAACACTCGGATGAACAAGTAAGGCTTGTTTGGGAAATCATGTGTTAGCCTAGGTTATGTTATTTGGATCTGTAGTCTGATGTTTGTTTGTTTTGGTAGCCAGTGGAACTGTCATGGCACCTTTGTTTGTGCTACAGTCAAGTAGCTGCGAGGGCTGAAATGTTAGAGCTATCTGTTCTTTTTGGGGGCCTATGCGTGTCTGATAAAACATTGTTTCTCTCTATATAGCACTATATGCGTGATGAAACCTTGTTTTATGTGATCTACATATACTCGTGTAGCTGGTGTTTGTGTTTTGATAGTATGCAGTAGTATTTGTTTTGCAACAGGATTTTATTTGATCTGAATTAGTAGTACCATTTGGTTAGTTCTTCATGTAGAAGATTCTGTGATGACACCTAATAATTAGTAGACCTTGGTTGCACACCATTTTCACATGCGCTTATGATAAATGGATCTATATTCTTGAATCAAAGCTAATTCAGACATTTATTTGTTGCCCGACTTGGATTCTTGAAATAGAGAGAGAAAAACCTCTTTTTTAAAATTATTCTTTGTACAATCTCTAAATTAAAAATTACGGTCAGCCGCCAAAACTTTCCACCTATCTTGTTTGAATCGGAGGCATTAGTGGATGTGACTCGTACCTTAAATTCCTGACCAGATGGCGTACGATCCACAAAACATTTTTTCTATTAGAACTTGGCCGGTGGCCAAATTCAAAATCGTAATCGAGCAGCAAAAAATCACCCACTTACCCCGAAGCATTTTGCGCCACTCGATTTCAAACATTTGGAGGAAAAATCTACCACCCAGGTAGTACCATTTTTCTATATTACTTGGACTCTAGCAAAATTCAAAATCTCAGTCAGGCGGCAAAATTTATCGCCTACACCGTGCGAATCGAAGGTATCCAAGTTTCTATGCAAAACTCTGGATATGGATGATCAGTTGATGCTCTCGGCCTTGAATTCCTGGACAGATAGCGTACGGTCTACTATATTTTTTCTATTAGTAGATGGATGCTAGCCAAATTCAAAATCTCAATTGAGCAGGAAAATGACACACCGACCTTGAAGCATTTCGTGCCCCTCCATTTCAAAAACTTTTGGCTTTAAAATTACCATTCTACCCATTGTTCAAATGCCCAAGCTATAGTGGGTAGGTTGGGGGCACGATTGTAATTATTTTTCTTTTCACCTCCATAGTCCCAATTCGTGTAGTTTTTTCCATGGGCCCTCCCAAAAATCCCATGATCCTCTCCAATGCCCTCAGCTCCACGACCACCGCGCACACCGGCCGGCGGCAATTCCACGGTGGCCTGAGCCGCTTGAGATGAGGTCTCGTGCACCGCCGCGGAGCTGCTTCACCAACGCCCACCCCACCAGATCGAGCTCATCGAGTCTCTCTGCCACTACATCGGAGTTGCGGTCTCGTTGACCGTGCCAATGGCGTCATCGACCGCTCAAGATCTACTTCCCCGCCGCCGAAATCTACCCAACAACCATACCAGAGCTACTTCACCGGTGTCCACTAGACGGGATCTAGTTCAACGAGTACCATGTCCATCACTCCAGACGAGCTACACGGGCATTGCCGTTTGCTGCACCGCATCTGCCTTAGAGATGCTCTCGTCAACTGCGCTGAAGCCGGAATTGACCGCCCAATACCTGCTTCCTCTTCCGCCCAAGATTTGCTTCCGACCTCCCAAGATCTGCTTCCCCGCAACCGCATCACCCTCGGTTATGTGACACCCCCGGGATCAGGTCTAAACAAATTCTAGACCTTAGCCTGATATAAGCTTAACCCTGAGCTTGAGGATACTCAGTGAAGAATCGATAACACAACAGTGATCCTATGACACAAAAATTATTACAACAAGCTCATAACTGAGCGAAGAACCAAAATATTACAAGAAGAGGTAACTAACCACAAACATCAAACAATAGAAAGAAAATTATGCTATTAAGTATAGAAAACTTAACAAATGGCCTAAGAGGCCTGAAGCATAACGATGACGTCCCAATCCATAGATCCCAGACTGCCGACTGGGAACCCCAAGACACTCGTCGATGTTGATGCCGTACTAAACTCTTCTTCTATGGTAATACTTATTTTGCATCAAAAGTATCAACAAAGAAAGGGTGAGTACAGGGAGTAATCCACAAGGCTTATGGCTGGTGGATTTATTTTTCATAAAGCCATCTTAGTTTGTAAAACAAGAGGGAAAAGAAACTCGACTACTCAGAATATTTTAAAAGGGGATAAGAGAGAGGTATCTCTAGCTTCGATCATCTTTTGATATCCACCGAATCTTTATCAGATGAACCTACCAACTAGGATCACGCCTTGATCTCGGAGAAAGCATCCTTGAACACACTTTTCTTACCAAGTTTTATGATCAAGTTCAAGTTCTCTATGATCTTAGAGTCCGTTCCTAAGTCATCCCTAACAGGGGTCACGGCTTTTCGAAAAGCTTAATACCCTGAAGGGGTGTACAACTTTACCCACACGTACTAACTGACTCTTAATGCTAGTACATTAGCCCTCTTCTTTGGAAGGCCGACAGAGGGTGGTTAGACGTGACCTTTAACTTTGTTTCTCCGAGACCATGAGTCACGCACTAAGGAGATGCCGCTGTAAGGGTCAAGTCTCGAAGACGGTCCCTAGACATGTGGGCGGGGTTCAAGATTATGGAGGTCGTGCCTCTCTTGTTCCCGGCCATGCTTACCTACCTATTATGAATGCACCTCCTTCACCGCCTTCAAGAAGAACCAGAATGCATATGTCAAATGGAACGCCCGAACTATGTGACTCATGAAATCTACTATGAAAGTTAGTTGGTCAAGGGGTTTCCAGGCATCCGCGTGTCTGTACGCTCGTATTGTTTCAAGAGGCAAGAACTCAGATCCTAGTAGTGGTAAGTATGGGACTGCAAAAATCACAACCCACCATGGCCTTCCGTACAAGCCTTAGCATGTTTAACTTTCATCTCTGATCATACCACACATCCTGTCATACTAGGTTCATTCCTAGCTCTGATTCATCAACCGTATGGACCAGCAGTAACAACTAAGCATGGCTAAGCACAACAGATATAAATAGCTCTAGCGAAGCTCATAAGCCAAACCCTAGTTATGATAGGGGTAGTGGATCAGGGAATATAGGCTACAATGGGGCATGCATCAGATAGGATTAATTTATCTATCAACAAAAGACTTTGGAATCGTATGCACATGGAAAGAATTGAAATACTTTGAAATCATAGGTTTATATCATGTGTGGGGCTATGATTGCCTTTGCCTGTTGATACCCAACTGTAGATTTTTATACACTTGGTACTAGACTTGATTACAGTTGGTCAAGTCTTGATCTTTGATGGTGTTGATCTCGGTCTCCAGTTTCGATCTCGATATCGTATTCTACCGGGAAGAACCAAAACACCGAAAAGAAAGGGAAACAACCAACACATGGCATCGATGTAATATTCAACAAGAATGATGATATGACAAGTTAAAGTTATTGAAATGAAACCCTAAAACATGCTCGATCATTTTAAACGGGGTCCGAGGGGTGCAAACCCTAATTCAGGGGATCCTCAGAGTCACCATTGGGTGTTCATTTTTTCTTTTAATTAAACTTGTCATTGAAGTTGCTTAACAATGCATGGTTATGATTCTATCAGATAGATCTTATTTTTCTAAATAGTTTGATATTTTATATGTATATTTCTTATTTAAAATGAATTAGTTATGATTTCCCCCAATTTTGATCAATTATTAAATCATTTTAAAACAATTAAACATTTTTGGAATTATTCAATTATGTTCCATGTGAACCCACATGTCATATATTTATTAATTTCAGAAATTAATTCCCATAATGAATAAAATCCTGAGTGGAAGCACGCGCGGGGGAGAAAGAGGACCAGAGGGAGAGAGAGGCATGCGAGGATGGCACTTATCCTCACGGGCATCGGCGAGGCGCATCATAGCGCTTGGCGTGCATCTCGGTGAAGGTAAGCGGCAGTGGACGCGACACGGAGGAGCTTGGCGTCGGGGACGAAAACAACGAGCGATAAATGGGTATCGTATCAGGCCAGGTGCGAGCCATGTGAGCTGCTGTGATAGGGGAGGGAGAGAGGGAGGAAACCTGGGCTACGGCCCGGATAGCCTATGGCTCTATTTTTTTATATAAAACCTTTTTCTTTTCTATTTTCTATTTTTCTATTTGTATTTTCTATTTCTTTTCTATTTTGGATGTTTCCAAAACATCAGAGGGTTGTAAAGATGATAGAAACACTCAGGGCCCTTCCATACTATTTGGGCTCCACAATTTTGGTAATTTTTGAAAGTATCAAAACCATTGGAAGGTTTTCAAAGAGAGAGGGGAATTAGGGTTTAGGGTTTTTCTTTAATGTTTTATTTGCATTCATTATAAGTAGATGATGACCATGATGCACAAATCAAATTCTAATTGTCGTTTAATAAAACTAGGGGTGTTACAGGTTACATGGGCGTTAACCGTATTGTACCGACGATGCTTAGATGCCTCTCTGACCAAGGTAACTAAATCACCAACCCATTTTTATTTTGTCAGCAGTATTGCAGGTTCAAGCCTGTTGCAGTGAACTACATTTTGTAAATCATGCTAGTACATAAAAGTCATTAGGCATGCATGTTCTTTATGCTACATATAAGGTCACTAGACATGTTGGTTTACATTCGTTTCTCGACACATTTCAAGTAATGCACATATTTGTTATTTTATCCTACACATGTTCTTAGCTACTCTCCTACAACAGTAATTGCTTGCTATTTTATAGTTCTTGCAAATTGTAAAGTTAGTGGAAAATATTAGTGTGGATTCCCTACTCCACACATTACTGGATCTAGCTGGTTCGTGTTGTGCTATGTTCCTGCTATTATTTCCTCCATGGCATCGTTCTGTTATACTATAGTACCCTTTTATACTCATCGTCCTAATTCGATTATAATTTTGTTGTTGCCATCTGGATCTTTAAAAGCCGCAACACTGACTATTTTATTTTTCCTTGCATAGACCTCAAAAGGGAACACTGAACATGTTAGTTTGCACAACCTCTTCTGCATGTTCATAAGCGATGACATTGTTTCCTTATTTGATGCTGCTTCATCCTAAGCAACGACATAACTATCCTCTACTATGTAGTTCATTCGTGGTTTCAATTCCTGCTCTAAAAGTTCTATTATGATACCATTATAATTTCTATCCTATTGAATCCTAGATATGAAAGTAATTGCATGCCCATCATGTAGCTCAAATTCTGAGTCACCCAACGTCTCTTGCATTTCACGATATAATACTACTTCCATATATATATTTCTTGAAATGGCCTGGCTAGTTTATATTTGCTGAAATTCTAAGAAACACTCTATTCGATTGCTCAATTTATTTGTAGGCACACTTGTGGAATGCTTGGTTGTCCTGTTCTATAGGTTAACAAGCAACATCATTATATTTCATATCTAGTGGTTCGTCCTAAGCCGCGACATAGCTATCCTCTATGGTATATATATTTTATTCATGGTTTGCATTCCTGCTCTAAAATTTCTCTTATGATGCCATTATAATTCCTATTCGGTTGATTCCTAGCTATGACAGTAACTGCATGCCCATTGTGTAGCTCACCGCAAATTTTGCGTCACCCAACGTATCTTGCATTCCAAGATAAACAACTACTTCCATATATATTTGTTGAAATGAACTGGCTAGTTTATATTTGCTCAAATTCTAAGAAACACTTTGATTAATTGCTCTTTTCATTCTAGGCACACTTGTCTAATGCTTGCTTGTCTTGTTCTAAAGGTTCATAAGAGACGCCGTTATATTTCTAATCTGGTGTCGGTTCATCCTAAGCAACAACATAACTATCCTCTATTGTGTAGTTCATTCGTGGTTTGCGTTCCTGCTGTGCAAGTTCTCGTATGATACTATTATAATTTCTATCCGGTTCATTCTTAGGCACGACAGTAACTGCATGCCATTGTGTAGCTCAATGCAAATTTTAAGTCACCCAACGTCTCTTGCTTTTCAGGATATACAACTGCTTTCCAGGATATACAACTGCTTCCATATATATTTGTTGAAATAACCTGGCTAGTTTATATTTACTGAAATTCTAAAAAACACTTTGTTTGGCTGCTCATTTCATTGTAGGCACACTTGCCTAATGCTTGCCTGTCCTGTTCTATAGGTTCACAATCGACACTATTATATTTCGTATCTGGTTCTAGTTCGTCCTAAGCAACGACCCAAATATCCTCTACCACATAGTTCATTTGTGGTTTGCATTCCTGCTCTACAAGTTCTATCATGATGTCGTTATAATTTCTGTCACGATCATTCTTAGCGACGATAGTAACTGCATGTCATTGTCTGGCTTATTCTTCTATATATATTTGTTGAAATGAACTGGCTAGTTTATATTTGCTAAAATTCTAAGCCACACACATTGTTATATTTATCGTTTCACGGTAGACACACTTGTTTAATGCTTACTTGTCATGTTTGTTTGACGTGATGGTTAATATATTTGAACCATTGACCTGTAGTAAACTCCAGTTCATAGCTCTTGTTGTATCAGTTAAATGAGTAGTTTGCCTTGTTTGATGTATTAACTTGTTATTACTTAGTTTTAGACTGCAATTATTGCTATCGCCACCAAAGAGGGGGATGCAAGAGCATGTCTCAAGGTTGTTTTCCTGTATAGATGTCACGCTCAAAAGGGAGATGCAGGCGATATATGGAGAAATAAAATTGAAGACTATCAACTCGATTGTCAACTGAAATGCCGAATTTTCTTTCCCTCGGGTTGATAATATGTAATAATTTTAAGTAGTTTGCATTTGATGTAATATCTAGATAAATCGCATAGGCCGTGTAGGCATTTAGTTGACGCTGTCCACACATAGCGGTAGGCGGTACCATACCTGTTCTAGCCAGGTCGATTGGGGTACAATATCAGGCCTTGTTATTTTCCCGTCTTGTTTTGGGCAGACAATGAACAGTAAAAGATGCTCGCAAGTTGTATACCTTTTAGAATATCGGAATGGTCTCCAGAAATGCTGAAACTATAATGGGCCGACCCACATGCGAGCTTAGTAAAAGTAATAGTCCATAACAGTGACAGGCCGAAATAGTATTGTGGTGACCCAGCATACCACTTCATGATGTAGTACACTATAGTCGTTGATATAACACCAATGAAACAACGTTCACTAGTATTACATCCCTATGAGTGGTACAACAGAAACACATCAGGTCCAGGACATGACTATATGTTAAAACTCGACTCTTTACAAAAGATCCACAAAACACTCTAGATTAAAGAGAGAGAAAGAAACTTCTTACACAGAAGAACCAGAAATATTCAACTCAAATCTGTCATACTTATAAGACTAGTATCTGAACGACTAGGCTTGCATTGATGCTATTGCAATACTATATAGAAGTAGGTTCTATGGCTAGAGAGTATACTCCTATCCAATCAGCAACCTTGTCTTCACTTTAGTTGATGTATATGTTGACTTCCTTGAAGACCTTAAGCTTTTGATGATGATTCCTGGAGCATAAGTTGATGTAGACATCGTCTGTATTGGCTTCGGAATCTAGCAAGGGTTAAGAAACTATGTTGAGTATGAGCATACTCAACAAGTTCACTAAAAAGGAGTGTTTGATGCACTATATCTACAGCCACAGACCATAGGTCGTAGGCAATGCAGTTTTTCGTAAACATTTATTCAAAGGTTGCTTTTATTCTGAAAAGCTATGTCCGTCAGCCTTCACAGGTTTACCAGAACTTTCATGGAGTTCCTTTCTTGCCGCATTCATAGCCCCTTCCCAGAACAGGGAGTAACAAGTTACAGTTCTTACAGTTTGCAGAGGTGCGTTACTTTACCCATGAGAGATCAAATCCTTGTTGCACAATCGGGCAGCTTATTTCCGTCCACAATTCCGTGATGTAGGGCCTATTAGATAATCCAAGCCAATCACTGCCCCTCTCCGCGACCCCACATAGAACACGACTCCACAAGAAGAATGACCTCTGTTAATCTGCATAGCAGATATAACTATGGTTGACTCCTTGAGGACTCCAGTGAGCAGACAAGAACCTGGTCACCCCCATCGACATATGAGGACATACCTACGACTGTCTCTCAGGGAAGTCTAGACACCAATATCATGGGGAACTAAGGGGTCCCACCCATGCTGAGCCTCGTAAGGTACAACAGCATCACGAGATGGTCATCCATTCATGTGGAAGGAAGAATATCTAGCTGACTTCTCCGTCCCATTCCAAATATCATGGTTAACATGTAGAATCACTGGCAACATTGGTTATTAAGTCCTAGGTATTATGTTCCTTTACCACCGAAACTTTCATAGGAGGTTATTACCTCATGGTAAATAACCTATAATCATATTATTATGAAAATAGTGTTTTCTGACCTTTTATAGAAATACTTTATAGAAAATAATCAAAGGACATGAGAAAGTGTGAACTTGCCTTTTGTGATTGCAAGATTATGCACTCATGGTCTTCGAGATAATAGAAGATCCAATATCTGAAATCAGCATCGTTGGTCCGCTAAGGACTAATGTTTAAAGAAGTAATATGTGGTTATGCACAAGTAATGCTATGCATTTTGTAAAACTCCCAAAGTGAATCCCCAATATTTTGAGTGAAGTGAGTTTAGGTGATTCTTTTAAAAATTGGTTTATCTTCAAGTTTTACTTTACAGTACTGGCATTTATAAGGAACATAAGTGTTAACAATCCAAAATATACAAGTATAGTATAAACTATAAAGTAATGTGATTATGATTAATTGTCATTTGGCGACTATGTAAAATGCCCTTGGGTTGAGTTGTTAAGATTTGAAGGAACTATTACAGAGTTGTTGTTTGAAGTGGCAAAATGAATAACCTTCGAAGAAAATATTTCATTTCTAAGGTTTAAACAATATTTATTGTTAATAGAATGTGATCAATGTCTTTTGGGGTTTGATTGATTATTTTGGACTTGAGATGCTTTATGTCTTAATTGAAATAGACCAAAGTTAACTATAAAAGCATAAGTAATTTATTATACATGATGTTTACATGTTTTGAGACTAAAGTTAACTTTAAAAGGTAATTAAACTTAAGGTGTAATTTATTTTAATTATTCTCGGGTTTTGGATTTATGATAAGTATGACCAAGGTATGGAAATATTCACTTAGTATTTAAGTGAATGATTATATTTAATTTGTTTTGCTATTATGAAAATAATATGCAACTTATTAAGGAGGATGTAATTAGATGATCTTGTTAATGTGTTAGGGTTGAAAGTTATGTTGAGTATGGTTAAGGGATAAAGATCATTCACCCTTAATAATACTAAATGATATATAAGGCTACCTTACGGGTTGTAGTTTTGAATTTTTTATTTAAGGTTTCAAAATATCTTACAAAATTAGTAACTTACACTTATGTTTTATTATAAACCTCGGTTATGGTTTAGAACTTTAGTAATTAGATTTGAAGGTTTAATATTTCCAAAGAAATATAATTATTTCTCATCAAGGAAATGTTTTTAAAGATTTTTTTAAATTGGTAATAGATAAGGATTTGTTACTTTTAAATCTTAAAAACATTTCTAATAATATATTCAATATTTTATTTAGTGTAATATATTTAATTAATATATTTAATTAATGATTTTTATTTATTTTTAAGTTTTATTTTTATGTTTATAAAATTCCATAAAGGATTAAAAGTCTATGGATACTTATTTTAAATTTTATTTATAAAGATTTAGAAGATTTATTTTTATACACAAAAATGATTTTTATTCATTTTTATAATTTTCTTCCTTACTTTATTAAATTTTATTTAGGATTTTTGTATCTTTTATTATTTAGTTTAGTTTTATGTCACATCCCAAATTTTATTTTTGGTACTGCATAACATTCATGGCATTGCATCATGATCATCCATGCAAAATTTCAGTTTGAAAAGATTTTGGCAAAACCAACCGCTTGCATCTGCATTTTGACACCTACACATGAACACTTGATTTTACCATGCTGCTATGAAAAACATTATATTTTGAGTGTATGGAATGCACTGGTGCATAAAGGGTTCCGTCATGAACCCGTAGGACTTTGATTCACTCAATTCGGAGCTCCGTAGGAAAAGTTATGAAAATCTGAATTTTGCCTCAAAATCTGGGCAGTTCTGTCAAAATCCAGATAGGAAAAAATCATCTGAGAAAAAGAAAAAAAGAAAGGAATAAAAAAAGGGCGCGCAGCAGCCAGCGGCCTGCCCGCGGCCCAGCTCAGCCAGCAGCGTAGCGCACCAGAGCACGCCTGCGCCAAGACTAAACGCCGCCACCGCCCAGCCACCGACAGGTGGGGCCCACCTATCGGCGTCGCCGCCACCGCCGAGTCCGCCCCGGACACGCCGCAACCGCCGCCGCGTCTCCCGCGGAGTCCGCGACCGACCCCGCGTGGGCCTCCCCTCTCTACATAGCCGCGCGCCGCCACCCACCCCCTCTGTCTCGCCCGCCTCGCCCTCGCGCGCCAGCCGCCGCCACCGCCGCCGCCCCCATCGAGCAAGGTAAGCTCGCGCCACCGCTGCGACCTTGCTCCCTCGCCTCACGACCAGCGACTCGCCACCGCTGACCGCCTCCTCTCCTTCCCGCAGGATCGACGCCCGTGCCGACGATGACGCCGCCTCACGACCGCCTCCACCGCCACGAGGAGCTTCGCCGTCACCTCCCCGACGCTGTCCGACCTCCCACCGCCGCCGGAAACCGCCACCGCCACAGATCGCGCCGCCCGCCGCCGCCAGCCTCGGTGAGCCTCATCTGGCCTCCCCTCCCACCGATTCCGATCCAACGGTCTAGAGGGACCATGCAAGAGTCAGCGTGGGCAGCTGACTAGTCAACTGCCACGTCAGCTGCCACGTCAGCGCGGTCTGACTAGTCAACTTTGATTATGTAATTTAAATTGATTTAAATCGACAGAATTTAGCTAAAACTTGTAAAATCCATACCTTTAGATCTATTGGGCCAAAAATTGCAAATAAAATATCTATGGATTCAGTGTCTCACGTAGAATCTTGCTGTGCCATTGTTTTACACTTTTACAGCAAGGTTTTGTCGTGAAGAATTAAATGAGCTAATTCCCTTTTTAGAGTAATAAATTCATAGGATAAGTTCTGTAACTCCAAAATTTGCAAATAAGATGTCCCTAGAATCAGTAGAACAAGGAAAATCTCAACGTGAATTAAAAAGTTAGGCTTACAGTAATATTTTTTGCAGAATCTAATTAAAGGCTTACTGTAGTATTTTAATTACTTAGGGAGTTATATACATCCTTTTTGAGAAATTCCAATTGGTACTGTTTCTATTTAGAGTTTCCTACACAGAGGAAATTTTCCAAGATTTTACAAATAGTATGTTAGCAGTGGCTAATTATTTAGTTTCTAGCTCTATTATTTGAGCATTATAAATTGCATGCCTTGTTTTTTTTGCATTCAAAATAATTTCCATGCATGCATACAGTAGTTATACTGAATAAGATTATGTGATATTGTTGTAGCGTTATACCACTTGTCATGCATGAATCTTGCATCATCTTTGTTTCCATATGATTGTGGATGGTTTGTTTATGATTGCAATTGTATCGTGTAGATTGTGACGAGTGCAACGCTTGCTCGTGTGTCGATTGTTCTTCCGACCGCTACATCCAAGGCAAGTAGATGCTACTTTGTTCATGATGTTGTCATATTATTTTCAATGCATTGTCATGTATTTTGTAGATGCATGTGTAGAATATTACTATCGCTATGCTATGTCCTATTATGTGGTAGGATTTTCCTGTAGATGAGCCACCGATGGTAGTGAAGGCAATATGCCCGAGAGGCAATAATAAAGTGGTTATTATCGTATTCCTTATTTATGATAAATGTTTATTTTGCATTCTATAATTGTAATAATACAGAAATGTTAATACATGTGTGTTTAATAAACAAAAATTAAGTTCCTAGTTATGCCTCTCTTATAAACTAGCTCGCTGATTAACAAGATGATCAAAGTTTCCTGATCATGAACATTGGATGTTGTTAATAACGAGGTCATAACATTAGTGTAGTGATGTGATGAACATTCATCCGAAGTATAGCATTACGATTAAAGTCATTGAGTTTATATTGCTATAACAACTTACGAAGTGATACTAATCCTTAGGCCATGAGATCATGTCAATCACTAACACCGGAAGAGTTTCTCGATCATATCAAACGTCACACCGTAACTGGGTGATTATAAAGATGGCTTCAGAACTACTAAAGTGTTATGTTGAGACCCATGGATCGAGAGTGGAATTTGTTCATCCCGATGACGGATAGATATGCTCTGGGCCCTCTCAGTGATATCACATTGATTAGCTTGCAAGCAAGTGATTTGATCACTAGAATGTTATATCACGGGAACAAGAAAAGAGTGCATGTCGGTAACGAGATCAAACTAGGTATGGAGATACCGATGATCGAATCTCGGATATGTAATATATCGTGAAACAAAGGGATTAAGATACTAGCGTAAAAGGTTCACACGATCACATAAGTCATCGTTGAATGTGTGGGAGTCAGTACGGATCTCCAGGTCCCGCTGCTGATTATTGATCAGAGAGGGGTCTTGATCATGTCTGCATTATCGCGAACCGTAGGGTGACACACTTAAGGGATACCGACACCATTCGGAGCAAATGATATGCCATAGAAATAAAAAGGAAAGCGTAGGAATTTATTTCACTAGACACCGAAACTGTTTCAGTTTAAATTGCTGAAACTGGTTCTACATGTGAAATTGAAATAAATAAAAGAGTTTTATTTAAATGAGAACTTTCATTAAATTTGGTGGAAATTTAATGCATGTGAGTGGATTTTTGAGTGGAGGCTTTTTAATGGGAGTGGAGGCTTTTCATTTTGAGTGGGAGCTCCACCCACATGAATGTGAAATAGGTGGGGGCAGCCCCCATGGCTGGGCGCCATGCCCCTTGGGTGCCCCCCTCTCCCCTATAAAAGGCCCCCCTCTCCTCCTCTCAAAGCACACCTCCTCGCGAAGGATCTCTCTCCCCCCGTTAGAATTTCCCCATGGTCTCGGATCAGCGAGATACATGTTCCCGGTGGCTTTTTCTGGAAGGATTTGTTGCTTCCGCTGCTTCGCTGGAGCGAGGGCGCGGTGGTTTTCGGGGTACCCGTACGTGTGTGCGATCACGGATGCACTACTGCTTTGAGGTGCTAGACTTGATCGTGCTGGACCGGCTGGACCAGATGGACTTCATCACGATCTTGAGATCGGCAAGCGTTCGTCTACATCATCCACGAGTACAACCTCGTTAACGCTATTCGGTCTTCGAGGGTATGTATTCTATGGATTTATATCCACCTGTTGCTTGTATCTAGTAGATAGATCTTGGTACATAGAAGACAGTTAGCACAGCTCTCGCACTCGTTGGGATTGCCACTGCCCATGTTCAAGGGAAGGAGGCTGTACACCTATGAATATGGTGAGGATGCATGGGAGATCACCACCTTCATCTTCAGGGATGCCGCCTTGCCAAACCCTGTGCATCTGATCTACACCAAGACATACTGCAACTAGGGACTTGGAATAAACTTGGCCCTGCATGAAGCCCTGTCACGCCAGTGCCATCTTGTCCGACACCTGCTGCTAGCAGACTCACCCTACCGTGACGACGGGAGGCGTGATGAGGATGGGAACGTTGTGGTTACCCCGGGCGACAGGAACAACATGCCGCCCCGTCGGAGGCACATAGAGGATATGGAAAGGGAGAATGGAGCTCTGTCTGCGAAAGTGATGATGGTAAAGGAGATAGCAGATTTTGCCAGCAATGGTATGGTGGTCCAAGGATTGGAGATAGAGACCTTGCATGAAGTTGTGGATGTTCTGAATAATGACCTGGTAGGCAGGGATGCAACCATAGCTCAGCTTAATGGAACTGTGCAGGAAAACAACTAGACCATACAACAGTTGCAAGGGACCGTCCATGAAAGGGATCAAACTATTGAAGATATGGCAGCCCAGATTGCTGCTCTCCAAGCATAGCTGAATCCACCCTCTGACGATGACAATGGAGATGATGGCAACAATGATGATGATGATGACAGTGGGAATGATGATGATGATGAGGACGAGGATGATGATGATGGAGACGATGATGGTGGAGGAGATGAAGTTGTTGCAGCTGTAGCAGAGGATGAAGAAGAAGAGGAGGATCCAGAAGAGGTGGAGTTTGAGATTTCAAGTGATGACACAGGAGAGGTGTATACTCCACCGCCATGTTCGGTTCGTGAACAGAAGGCCCAATGCATAAATGCGAGGACCTACCGCAACCTCTTAAAGCAGTAGATAGAAGTCCACCACTTAGTCTTCGTTAGGTAAAATCGTTAGGATTAGTCTCGATCGATGTAAAACTTAATTACTGTTAGTTTAAGAGTGTTTATTTGCTCCTATGTGTACTCCAATATCCTAGGATTAATTGTGCGAATTTTATGGATGAGTTATGGCAAGTTTGGTTAATATCTGAGTTATTCCTGTTGTAGTTTTCTGCTGACACAGCAGTACTCGCGAATTTTCATATTTTACTGGTATCTGAGAAAAATCTGAAAAAATAGGGTTTGTTCGAAACTCTCTGTACTGTATACAAAAAAATCAGAAAAAATTCCTGACGAGCATAAGTCAGGTAGAAAAATTCGTGAACACTGCTGGACTGTTCTGGCAGATTCCTGTTTTTATTGCTTTGTTGACCTGTTGTGTTGATAACTACTGCCAACTATTCTAAAAACTATTTCAGTAGGTATATACTGCTAGGATAACCCCTGGGATGTTGCTGGATCGTTTGTTTGCTGATGTGCTGCTTGCTTGAGATTGTCTGTGATTGTTTTGTTGTTGTTTGGTCATAATGCATGGGTAGAATCCTGTTTTCGTAATCGATTCTTTCTAAGCTTACCTGTGCTGAACCGCAGATGCCTCCCCGCTGTAAACCCACTGAGTTGGAGCAGCTCATGGCAGCTCAGGCACAGTTGACCCAAGTTATGACCCAGTTCATGGAAGCTTAGAACAACAACAACAATGGGAACAACCAGCCTCAGGGAGATGCACTTACCAGGTTTCTGAGGCTAAGTCCAGCGAAGTTCTCTACTGCAACAGAACCAATGGTTGCTCTCGACTGGTTGCGCTCAGTCAACAAGGATCTGGTAACTGTTGGATGCACAGATGCTGAGAAGGTGAGATTTGCCGCTCACCTACTGGAGGGACCAACCGCTTCATGGTGGGACACTTTTTAGATCACCCACCCGCTGGACACTGTGACTTGGGCAATGTTTGAGGAAGGTTTCAAGACCAACCACGTATCTTCAGGAGTTCTGAGCCTGAAGAGGAAGGAATTTCGCAACTTGCGCCAAACCAACCACACTGTGGCTGAGTATATTGAGGAGTTCAACAACTTGTCTCGTTATGCACCTGAGGATGTTGACACTGATGCCAAAAGGAGGGAGAGGTTGCTGGATGGCCTCAGTTATGAGCTTTCAGTGCAGCTGCTGGTGGTTTATTGCCCCACTTTCCAGGAGCTTATGGACAAGGCCAGAATTTTGTTAGGGAAGCACAAGCAGGTGGGAAGCCGCAAGAGGAAGAGCAACAATCACCACTCTGGTTCTCACCACAAGTCTCGCACTTCTTATGATGGATACTCCAAGCATGGAGGGAGTGACAATGGGCACCATGGGAGCCAGGACCGCCACCACCATGGAGGCGATGGACATCACCATGATAGCCACAAGAGCAACCACCACGGCCACAAGGGAGGACACACTCACCATTCTGGAGGACACAGTGGACATGACCGCAATCGTGATCGCAGCTTTGTGAAGAAGGATCTGATTGAGGTGACATGCTTCAAGTGTGTCTAGAAGGGACATTATGCAGACAACTGTCCAGAGAAGAAGGGACCAAGCCAGTGCAATAACCGTATAGTGAACCACATGAATGTGGAGGAGATCCCAGATGAGCCTGACCTTGTGATTGGTAAGTTTCCAATCAACACTCACCCTGCACTTATACTTTTCGATACTGGTGCATCGCATTCATTCATATCAAGAGCATTTGTGGATAAGTATAAGTTACATATGGAGTCACAGAAATGGTCTATTAGAGTGAGTTCACCTGGAGGGGATATGACAGCCAGTGCGGGATGCCGCGACTTAACTATGAGTATTGGAGCACACAATTTTATTGCACATCTGGTAGTTTTGGAATCACAAGGTTTAGATGTAATTCTGGGTATGGATTGGATGTCTATGCATGGGGGACACATAGATTGTGCACAGCGAGCTGTTTCACTCAAAACCCCGGATGGTAAGAGAATTAGGTTCAAGTCGGTTGTGCGACCGGGAAGGTGTAAGCTGAATTCTCTTAAGGGGGTTAGCATGGATACTGTGCCTGTGATTAAGGAATACGCCGATGTGTTTCCGGAAGAGCTGCCAGGGATGCCACCTGACAGGGATGTGGAGTTTCTCATCGATCTGATGCCGGGAACAGGACCAATATCCAAGAGACCATATAAGATGGATGTGGATGAGCTGAAGGAACTGAAGAAACAGCTAAAGGAGCAGTTGGACAAGGATTCATTCAGCCTAGTTCGTCGTCATGGGGTGCACGTGTTATATTTGTGGAGAAGAAAGACAGCAGCAAGAGATTAGTGGTGGACTATCGCTCGCTGAATGAAGTGACCATTAAGAACAAATGATTTGTTTGATCAACTGGAAGGAGCAAAGATATTTAGCAAAATTGATCTGCGATCGGGCTACTTCAAATTGAATATCCCGGAGGAGGACATACCAAAAACCGCTTTCACTACTAGGTATGGTTTATATGAATATACAGTTATGTGTTTTGGACTAACAAATTCCCCGGCATATTTCATGACTATGATGAACATGGTATTCATGGAGTACTTGGACAAGTTCGTGGTGGTGTTTATTGATGACATACTGATATATTCCAAGGATGATGCTGAGCATGAGAAACATCTGCGATTGATTATGGAGAAGCTGAGGGAGCACAAGCTGTATGCCAAATTTAGTAAGTGTGAGTTCTGGCTTAACACTGTTGGGTTTCTTGGACACGTGGTGTCAGGAGAAGGAGTTGCTGTTGATCCAAGTAAAGTGACTGCAGTAACTGAGTGGGAAGCACCCAAGAATGTGGGAGACATTCGGAGCTTTTTGGGACTTGCTGGATATTACAGGAGGTTCATTGAAAATTTCTCCAAGATTGCTAAACCAATGACAGAACTTCTGAAGAAGGAGAGGAAGTTTGAGTGGACGGATGCGTGTGAAGCCATCTTTCAGGAACTGAAGCGTCGACTAGTGACCGCACCTGTTCTGTGTTTACCAGATTTCAAAAGGATTTCCAAGTGTACTATGATGCTTCTCGACAGGGACTTGGGAGTGTGCTGATGCAAGATGAGAGAGTGGTGTCATATGCCTCGCGGCATCTTAAACACCATGAGAGGAATTATCCCACGCATGACTTGGAATTAGCATCAGTTGTTCATGCGCTTAAAGTATGGAGGCACTAACTAATGGGAAAACACTGTGATGTGTACACCGACCACAAGAGCCTGAAATACATCTGGAGGTAGTGTCAGAAGGATATTTAGCAGCAATGGAAGTCCAACCAACGCTACAGGACATGATCAGGAAGGCTCAGGTAGGAGACAAGGAAATAGAAGAGATAAAGGAAAAGATGAAGGAAAATCGAGAAAAGGATATTCGCGAGGATGAGCATGGTACCTTGTGGTATGGAGATCGTTTGTGTGTGCCCAGCGACCCGGATATAAGGAAGTTGATTCTGCAGGAAGCTCATAACTCACCATACTCCATACATCCGGGCAATACAAAGATGTATATGGATTTGAAGGGCAGATTTTGGTGGAATAACATGAAGGGAGACATCGCCAAGCATATTTCCCTATGTGATGTATGTAGCCGAGTGAAGGCGGAGCACCAGAAGCCAGCAGGACTACTACAACCATTGCCTGTGCCGGAATGGAAGTGGGATAGAGTGGGAATGGATTTTATCACAGGATTGCCTAGGACCAGGTCGGGACATGACTCCATTTGGGTAGTGGTCGACCATTTGACCAAGGTAGCCCAGTTTATACCGGTGAAGACGACTTACACAAGTGCAAAGTTGGCCAATATCTATATGGACAGAATTGTGTGCCTACATGGAGTTCCCAAGAGCATTGTATCGGATAGAGGCACCCAATTTACCTCGCAATTTTGGCGCCAACTGCACGAGTCACTTGGGACTAGGTTGGAGTTTAGCACAACATTTCACCCCCAGACTGCTGGACAGACCGAGAGGGTAAACCAGATTTTGGAGGATATGCCGAGAGCTTGCGCTTTGGCTCATGGCCCTAGTTGGGATGAGAATTTGCTGTATGCTGAGTTTTCCTACAACAACAGCTATCAAACCAGCATCAAGACGTCACCGTTCGATGTGCTATACGGGAAACGGTGCCGGACACCATTGCTATGGGATGGAGTAGGAGAACGTCAGCTATTTGGACCTGATTTGATCAAGGACGCTGAGCAGAAGGACGCCTTGATTAGGGATAGGCTGAAGGTAGCACAATTAAGGCAGAAGAGCTACGCTGACGCCAAGCGCAAGGAAGTGGTGTATGAGGTAGGTGATAGAGCATACCTCAGAGTGTCGCCACTGCGTGGAATTAAGAGATTTGGAATCAAGGGTAAGCTGACACCTCGGTTTATTGGGCCATATCGGGTCTTAGCACGCGAAGGAGAAGTTGCTTATCAATTGGAGTTGCCAGAGGCTCTGTCCGCTGTCAACAATGTGTTCCATGTGTCCCAGCTGAAGAAGTGCCATCCGGAGATGGTGGATACACCACTGAGAGACACGGTGCCACTAGAGGAGGTTCAGCTTGAGAATGACTTGACCTATGAGGAGAAGCCGGTAAAGATACTGGAAACAGTGGAGAGGATTACCCGTACCAAGACGATCAGGTTTTGCAAGGTGCAATGGAGCCACCACACCGAAGAGGAAGCCACTTGGGAGCGTGAGGATGACATCTGAGAGGACCACCCGCACCTATTTGCTAGCCACGCCGAATCTCGGGGACGAGATTCATCTTAAGGGGGTTATTCTTGTCACATCCCAAATTTTAGTTTTGGTACTGCATAACATTCATGTCATTGCAGCATGATCATCCATGTAAAATTTCAGTTTGAAAAGATTTTGGCAAAACCAACCGCTTGCATCTGCATTTTGACACCTACACATGAACAATTGATTTTACCATGCTTCTGTGAAAAACATTATATTTTGATTGTATGGAAGGCACTGGTGCAAAGAGGGTTCTGTCACGAACCCGTAGCACTTTGATTCACTCAATTCGAAGCTCGGTAGCAAAAGTTATGCAAATCTGAATTTTGCCTCAAAATCTGGACAGTTCTGTCAAAATTCAGTTAGGGAAAAATCATCTGAGAAAAAGAAAAAAAAAGGAAAGGAATAAAAAAAAGGGCGCGCAGCAGCTGACTGCTGGGACCCCACGCCGAGTCCACCCCAGACACGCCACAACCGCCGCCGTGTCTCCCGCAGAGTCCGCGACGGACCCCGCGTGGGCCCCCCTCTCTACATAGCCGCGCGCCGCCACCCACCCTCCGCTCGCCCTGAAAGCCAGCCGCCGCCGACACCGCCGCCGCCGACACCGGCAAATGGCTTCGTCTGCCGCGCGACCTCGCTCGCCTCGCGACCTGACCTTGCCCGGCGCCTCGACCGCCTCCTCTCCTCTCAGACCGACGTCGTCGCCGCTGGTTGCCGACGACGCCGCCAGCCGCCGCCGCCGGCCACCGCGCTCGCCAACCGCCACCACCGCCAGGAGGAGCTTCGCCATCACCTCCCCGATGCCGTCCGACCTCCCGCCACGCCGAAACCGCCACATGCCCGCAAACCTCGCCGCCGCGCCGCCAGCTCGGTGGGCCTCAAGATGCCTCCCCAGCCGCCCGATTCCGATCCAACGGTCCAGAGGGACCATGGAAGAGTCAGCGCGGGCAGCTAACCAGCTTCCACGTCAGCACGGTCTGACCAGTCAACTTTGACTGTGTAATTTAAATTGATTTAAATCGACAGAATTTAGCTAACACTTGTAAAATCCATAACTTTAGATCTACTGGGCCAAAAATTGCAAATAAAATATGTATGGATTCAGTGTATCACGTAGAATCTTGCTGTACTATTGTTTTACACTTTTACAGCAAGGTTTTTTCCTGAATAATTAAATGAGGTAATGCCCTTTTTAGAGTAATAAATTCATAGGATAAGTTCTGTAACTCCAAAATTTTCAAATAATATGTCCCTGGAATCAGTAGAACAAGGGGAATCTGAAAGTGAATTAAAAAGTTAGGCTTACAATAATATTTTTTGCAGAATCTAATTAAAGGCTTACTGTAGTATTTTAATTACTCAGGGAGTTATATACATCCTTTTTGAGAAATTCCAATTGGTACTGTTTCTATTTAGAGTTTCCTACAAAGAGGAAATTTTCCAAGATTTTACAAATAGTATGTTAGCAGTGGCTAATTATTTAGTTTCTAGCTCTATTATTTGAGCATTATAAATTGCATGCCTTGTTTTTTTGCATTCAAAATAATTTCCATGCATGCATACAGTATTTATACTGAATAAGATTATGTGATGTTGCTGTAGCGTTATACCACTTGTCATGCATGCATCTTGCATCATCTTTGTTTGCATATGATTGTGGATGGTTTGTTTATGATTGCAATTGTATCGTGTAGATTGTGACGAGTGCAACGCTTGCTCATGTGTGGATTGTTTTCTGACCACTACAGCCAAGGCAAGTTGATGCTACTTTGTTCATGATGTTGTCCTATTATTTTCAATACATTGTCGTGTATGTTGTAGATGCATGTGTAGGATACTACTATCGCTATGCTATGTCCTATTATGTGTTAGGATTTTCCTGTAGATGAGCCACCGATGGTAGATGTGCTTAGCCATGCTTTGATGAACGAGGGTTGGGTTACATCATTGAAAGTAGTTTATAAATGTGTTGGTTTGTGAAAACTAAAAACAACTTAATCAATAAACCTCCTAGGTGTGATGGGATTGATAATTTTTGGTGGTATCATTGCGGAAAGGCACCCAGGTATCAAGAGAGAATGATTGGCTTCTTTATTTTGTAGCTTACGTGTACAACCATGTGCCAATAATGGAATGGGCGGTTGGTTGCAATCAGTAGGTTGTGGTAACTCGAACCCACGTATCCAGAGATGTAGAATTTTGGTAGGTTGGACCGGTGCGTGTCGGGTTTGGGGAGCTACTTCCCGAATGGTCTCTTCTTGGACTTCTCCCTATCGTCACCCAAAATGAGAGTGATGGTATGAGCTGGGCTGGCCAAGTCACATGGGTAAAGTGTAATAACCCCTACAGGGTGTATAATCTAATCGATTAGCCGTGTCCCCGGTTATGGACATCTGAGTTGCTTGATATTGATTCCATGACATGTTTCTCGCACATTCTAATTTCATAATTGCTTTAGTGTTGTTGGGTTAACTTAATTGGGATCTTTCCAAAGAAAATCAAAAACTGTTTATGAAAGTAGGACAAAGGTATTTGCAAATGCAAGCTAGCCACAACTCCACTTGACAAATATGCATGTAGATGTTAGTTCTATTGTCTCCTTTAATAGCTCTACTTGCCATACGTTCCATGTATTGACACTTCGGGGCTGCTACGTTTTATGTTGCAGGATATTCTGACTGAGTAATCGATTTAGGCCACGATACTCCACTCGGCACATGTTCACTTGTGGGTAATTTGAAGAATGGAGGATTTACTATATTTATGTTACTACTTGAATAACATTGAGCTAGCCTTGAGCTAAGCTTATATTGTAATAATGATACTCTGGATCTTCATTATTTATGATACACGGATATTTTGCTATGTTATTCATCTTATTCTATTGTGATCCAATGAACCGATCCAGGGATTGGCATGTCACATAGAAGCTACGGTCTTTTCAGAACCGTGGTGTTACATTTTATTTGACTCAAACTATGAATTTTATATTTTTACTAGGTAGAGATTATTTTTGTTAATATTTTAATATATCAAATATATTTTTAGGATTTTTCTATATTTTTCTTGAGTTAACAGCTACATAAGGGAATTTTTGGAATTTTCCTAATTGGTTTAATTCAATTCTCACTCTTTTATACACTAGGACCGGTTCTTGACTCAAACTATGAATGGTTGGGCTAGACCACATGGCTCGGTCGAACCCGACCCTCACTCGCTTTTGTCTTCCCCTTGATCGAATACCTCTCTCTCCTAGGCGACTCTCTGGTGCCACCGCCACCGTTCCTTGATCATGGCCGGCTCCGGCCACCACAGCCGCCATCGTGGTGTGAAATGACGCTATGCATGACGCTGCATCAGTGGCCCCAGCCTGATTGGATGCTTGTGCCCTCTCCTAGCCGCGCTTGTCTCTCTCTGTTCGCTAGGGTTTGCGCCGTTTCTAATGATGTGGTGCTCTGACGCACTTCTGGTCGCCCTGGTGCCTTGGTGACAAGATGGTGCCATCTTCCTCACTATGACCTCTATGAACGCGGCTTAGCGCCAGTTCCAGCGCCCTTTGGGTGCTCCCCGTGCCGCCGTGTTCTTCCTCGACGCTGACCACTGCTTCCTCTTCACACCATAGCAAGAACCACAAGTATGTTTTCCCTTTTTCTCTCTCTGGTCTTCCTACCTTCTTTCTCGTAATCAACCCTATCTAGGATTTGTCCCCTTGTTAATCTGCTTTGTGGTTGGAACATTTTGTTTAGCGCTGCTCTTGAGCCAAGTCCAATTGATCAGACTGGTATGTTTAGCAGTGTAGTTGATTTTGTTGATCAAGTGTTTAATGTCTCCACTTCATTTGATACTTGTACTATTGCTATCTATAAAACAGATCATGTGTTGTTGTGACTTGATTCATAGCTTGGCTTGGTATTATTCTTGTGGTTATTGCTGATAGCTAAGAGGTATTAGGTAAATGAATATTTAAATTCAAACCTTTGGTTTGAATCAAGTTTCAGTAATATTCTATCCTGGAATTTATGTTAATTAAATCTGGTGGTTCAATGATGAGATTTTGAGATTTTGTTCATGTTTGAAATAACTGTTAGTGGCTTAACTTGGTTTAGTACATCTGCTACTGTTCATTTATTACTTTGATAATCCTAATGTGCTACTGGATGATGGTGTTGGTTTTATTACTGTCAAGTTCTAGCAATATGAACTTGTGTAATTATTGATAATGGTAACTTATCACTTTGCTCTAGTAAGAAACTCATTGAACTATAGCTGTCTAGTTAAGCAATAAAGGAATGTAATGTATTATCTTTAATTTCAGGAAAATTGCTTAGACTGATCCAGTCCCTGTTAACACTACCAGTGGAAACTGAATATGAATCTTGATTCCTATAATCTTTACTAGGAAAATGATATGACTGTTTTTGGAAGATTTCCTTTATGATGGCTTTTGGAATTGGTCTTGTCAACAAGATAATGGAAGACTTGAATGATTCCTTGTTATTTAAACTAGGAAAATGATTTGAAATCATTTGAATCACATAAATGGATGGTATATCATCTTATGGATGATTTTATGAGATAATTTATGAAGACAATGATCTCCTTGAGATGGTTATTGTTCTCCTTGTTTGTCCATACATGATGAGAAAGCGGTTGTTAAGGTATAAAATTTATTCATGTGTACTGATGGTTTAAAGAAATAAAATGGTGATTAAGTCTAGCTTAGTAACTCATGTGTCACTAGCTAGGCATGATGGCAAGTTATGTGGTACTTCCTTGGAAGATGCACATATACCCACTTGTTTAGCTAGCTTGTGTGCTGCAGATAGCTAGCTAGATTGATTGCCATGATTCTTTTTGAGACCAAATGATGATAAACACCTACCAATTAATTATACTTGATGGACGACTAATTACTATGTGTGTGCAAACATTTCTGGGATAGATCCATGTTGATTTGGACCAGTTATGCTCAGAAGATGGTTGGAAATAATTTATGTGATTTACCTTTTGTGGTGGAGTGTGATGATGTTGATCTTAATATTGGTCAGTTCTTGGCCTCTCTTCTTACTAGCTCTGCTCCTCCTGGGTACTTCCCTTGTCCTGCTCCTCATATGGTTGCTGATGTTGTTGCCTTCCAATTATTCCTTCCCCTTCATTAAGTAACCATCTTGCATGGTTCTTGGTGGATTGGATTGGTGAGTTTTGGTTTATTCTACTAGAATTCTAGCAAGTGTTGATGCTATTTATTGTGGTGTTCTTGAGATCTTGGTAGTGATCTAAGATAGATTGAAACTGAGGCAGTGGCTAGCAGTTGTGCTACGGCTATGTTACCCTTTTTATGTGAATTGGATGCTGCTGCTGTGTTGACAACACATCTCCTGCATGCAAATGTGTAAGCTGCTTGTATGCTCCAAGAGCTTTGTCCTATTGAGAAGATCTTTTCCCTTCCTAGATACTACTCCTTTGTGGATATGCTCGGCTGGTTGAATATTATCTCAGACTTGGCTTTATTTTTGTCTTGCCAAGTGGAAATGATACCCTTACTGTTCAGTGGTGAAACTTTTCCCCTTTTTAATGCCAATTAGGTTGTACTGAGGCAAACTTGATAAGAACAGATTACTACTTTGCCCTTGATTACTATGCTCAATGATGAGTCAAAGCAATGCATTACATTGCTAAAACCTGAGAGTACAACTAACACTAATCTCCCTCTTTTATTATCTTGTCTTTTGTTTTAGTTTTGTAGGAACAAGGAACATGAAGATTACAAGATAAAGGAAGAGTTTAATAACTAGTTGGAATTTGTTTATTCTTTTGTAATTCTTCTTTTGTTTATAAATTGTACAGGCAATGCAATATTGTTTATTATTAATAGAGTTAAATTTTCTTTCTTTTGAAATTTGAGAATTGTAGTTTCTTGAATTCATATTTCTGTATTATTCTTATTGATGTAATTCTTTCTTTTAAATTAGGACTTTGTAAATTACCTTGTAATATTTTACTGTATTAATAAAATTAGAACATTCTCTTCTATTAGTCTATTGTAAAGACAATGTGATTTTTATATTGTTATGAAGTTACACTTCCTTCTTTGTGTTATTAAAATCCATTAAACATTGGTATCTCATATATAAATATGAATTCAATACTTATTTATTATAAAGTATCTATTGTTTATTCATAATTGTATATCATTTATGGAATACTATAATTATCCATAATACAATTTCATTTTGTTTTAAATCCAATAAGTTATTAAATGTTTCATATTTCAATTTGTGAATTTTATAAATTCATTTGAATTCAATATTGAAATTCAAATATATGTTTGAATTCTTTTCCTTTCAAAACACAGTGATTCAATAGGGTCATGTCGAAATCAATCGCACCTGCCTTGATGTTTCCATCAAAACAAGAGAGACCTCGATCCCTCTACATATTCTTTAGTTTTGCATGAAAATTCCCCGGATTTTCTCATGCATGAATGCAGTGCACAAACATGTGTCTGGTCTATTTCGAGGTGCTAATCATGGGATGTTACAGACTCTCCCCCCTTAAAATAAACTTCGTCCTTGAAGTTCGTATACTCTCACATTTCAAAATAAGGAATTGCCATTGTATTGGTTACGACATTTATCAATTCCATAGTAACCTCCAATGCGAATAATTGTAGTATCCCATATCCAGATCTTTTCTTTGAATTCTCATCATACTTGACATTCTCCAACTTGTTGTCTCCAATACTCCAATGTTCCTTTTACTATTATCTCTTAGGTATAATTCATTATAAAATCCTTAAATTGGGGTCTCTTCTTTAGCTCATTACCCTGATTAGGTATCCTAATCCAACTCCTTTTCGATTATCGAGCTTCCTTACTATACTGTGTAAGGTCTAGGAAGTCTCACTAAAACAGGGTTTTAATTTTTATAACACAATAGTTGTGGGCAAATGTAACATCCCTGAAATCATGATTTCAAAGTTTGCATATCATTCATGCATGCATATAGATTTGAGATCAAATTTCAAACTCATTTCAGAAAAACAGAAGCACATGGTGCTATGATTTTATGTGAACAGATTTAAGTCAAATGGCTAACACCATTTGAAAGTTTGATTGTTTATGAACCAAGTTGTTGCCTTCTATGAGGATAGGTTTGAATATAGAATTTAAACCAAGTTTTTCAAATTGGAAATAGATTCAAAAACCATTTTTCAATTGTTACAAACCAAGTGCCTAGACTCTAATATTTTTGATCTCCAAGCTTGACCAAGCCTTTGCAAAGCAACCACATGATCTTATGCCTATATTGGAGACTACTGCTCACTGCAAAATCCCAGGAAAATTTGAATTCAAATTGAACTTGTTTTCATTTGAAAATCTATTCAGAAAAATCGATTCAGAAAAAGAAAAGAAGCAAACAAATAGAAAAGGCCGAGCGCTGCCATTTTAGCCCAGCAACGGAGCAGGCCCAGCAAGCCCACCCGGGGCATCTCTTTTCTTCTCACGCATAAGCACACCCATTCAGCCATCGATGCCGGACCCCACGCCTTCATTTATTTTTACGACCAGCGCCGCCCACGCCACCTCGTCTTCCCAAACCACGCTTGCGCCACGCGTCAGCTGTCAAGGCCGGTAATGGCGTGGTGTAATTGCCCATTAATCTGCAAGCGTTTCCTGTCGCACCTAGGCTTACTTAAACCCCTCTGCCCCACAAGCATTGCCCCCCCCTCTCCTCGCTCACTCCGCCACCAGGCTGCGCGCAATTGCCCTCGAAACCCCGCAGTACCGACAACTCCGGCGGCCAATTACGGTGAGCCTCGACCACCCCTCTACCTCTGGTTCAAACGATGATGTTCGGAATGATCTCGCGTATACGCTGATACCTTCCTTCTGCCTGCTCGTGACCCAGGTTGTCGTCTCCATTCGCGACCGAAACTACCTGCGCCGCCGATAAACTCCGACGACCAATTAAGGTAAAACCCGAGCGCCCCTTGCCCCCTCCTTCACGCGAGCTTGTTCGCCTATGTCTTGCACAAATTCTGATGCCACTGGTTCATGTTAGGGCGACGCCAAACCTCGGCAAGGACCACGACTGCAAGATACCGACACCGCCCGCAACTCCGACGAACTCCAGAGACCGTTCCCGCGCATCCCTTCGCAAACCAACACTACCTTGAGCATCAGCAGCCTCCTGCAGTTCAGGTATGACCCTTCTCCCTCTCGCGCACGACCTGAAACTCTAGCGCCCACCGATGAGCGCCCGCTCACGACGCCAACGCGCCAGACATGGTCGCGTGCTCGAGCACCGTTAGATCTAGATCCAAGCGATAGGATAGAATCACTTATCAGCGAAGAGGTACGCGTTTAGGACCGTGCGATTTATTTAGATCCTGCGGTCTGCGTCACGATCCGCCTTGAATCGCACGCGCCGGATACTGCGACACGTGTCTAGGGCTGATTCAAAAACAGAAATTCAAATCAGATTTAGATCCAAATTTCAATCAGCTATAACTTTTGATTGCCATGTTGGAATTTTGCAAACTTTATACCGTTGGAATCAATGAATCAAGGCCTTTCTGAATATGCATTGTGTTTAACAAATAGTAACTGTTAAAATGACTTTGTATGCAGAAACATGTTTAGGTCCATTTTGATTATAGTTTTGGTTTAGCAAATTGTTTTAGGGCTAAATAAGTGTAGTTAGCAAACTTTGTGACTTGTTATGTTTCTGTATCATGCACTTGCTTGGTAGAATTTTCAAAAATCATCACTTAGCAAATTCTTGCATACATGCATTCATATTTTTGATTGTATATAAATTGTGTGTAATTGTATGCTACAAATTTTTGTGTAGATTTTGCTAGTGACTGTGATTGTGAAGAGTGCTACTCTCCCCATTACCAAGGCAAGTGATACTGCATGATATTTCCACCCTTTATTTTGAATAAGCATTAGAATTATTTTTGTTAAGTCTTGCATGCTACTTTTGCTAAATGCTATGGAGGAAATCCTATGTAGTGGTAGAATTGTAGAATTTCTAGGGAATTTTCCTAAGTTAAGATACTATGCTATGCTTAGCCTAGCTAGTAGAAAACAAGGGTTGGCAAAGTAAGTACATGCTATGGATAAATAATTCTAAGTCCTTTGGGACTCATGCTTTTCTTAATAAAACAACTAAGTCAATGAACTTCCTGGGTGGAATGGGACTTGAATGGTGGTTTTTGGTTGAGTGGTTACACAAGGCCATGGATTTGGCTTGTGTATATCACTTGAGGTATGCCACCCAGGCACAAAGGGATTTGGAGGCCAAGTGTTGAGAAAGCTTACAGTGCAACCACTTGGCAATATGGGCTCTGCCATGATCATATAGGTTGCTAGAACTTAGTCACTTGGACAGTTGGTGGTAGTGGGATTGATAGGTTGGAACGCGTCCATTTGACTAAGGAAAGGATTCTGAAAGGTCCTGTCTTGGGAAACCAAGTCTGGTGGGGAAAGTGCACAACCTCTGCAGATGGAAAATCTAAGTACTTAGCCAAGTCCATGGCAATGGACAAATTGAGCATCAAGACATGGAAGCTACAAGAATCTCATCACTCCAACTTCTAAGTAAAACTTATGGGTGAACAAGGGTGAAGGACCCCAATGTCTATTGGTGGTTTCTTTGGGAAGCTTTTGACAAAGAAAAACTTAGTGATTTCAACTAATAGGAAAAACCTATTTTGAGCAAAGCAAGCCAAGCTACACTTAGCCAAAATGCATATAGTAATATAGTCCACTTAAAAATTTACTAAGGTATCACTTGCCAATACTATTCCAAAGTATTGACCCTTGTGGCTGTAACTTGTGATGTTGCAGGTTACTCTGATGATGAGTAGGAGTCATGAGTCTACACTCAACATGCTTGCCTGTGGCACATGAAGATGAGGACATATGTTTATTTACCTTTCCATAAACTCTTGTATTAGGCCTTTGGCCCTGAGTTGTAAAAGACTATGTTCTATCTCTGGAATGAATGTAATAAACGACCTTTGTATCTGTGTACTTCATCTTAAACTATGGATGCTAGCATTGATCCAGGGACTAGCATTGCAATCACAGGGATCCTTTCCTTTAGAAAGGAGGGATCTTACAGATGGTATCAGAGCACTGTGTTTCCTGTAGGATTATGACCCTAGGATTGGAAACCACTAAGGAAATTTTTTAACTACTTCTACACTTGTCTATTCTTCTCGTAAACTTTTCTAATCTTCTCATTCTCATCTCTATTTGTAGATGAACTCCATCAACGAAGCCGTGAAGAAAGGACCACTCATGACCATGACCTTGGAGTGTGAAACTAAGTTTCCCAAAATTCTCAAGGACCTCATGGTGGCGATGGAAGCACATGGTGCATCTGTGTACAAGGGCTTTCCAGTGATGGATGAAGGAGTGGAGTATTGGTGGGTGCAACTTCACTTGTACAAAAACAAGGAAGACAACCACAAGAAAGAGGCTTCTGCATGTACACCAACACTGTAATGCACACCACATTCTTTGAGTCAGCCAGAGAAGCAGCTTGGAGGACTATCAAAGAACTAAGTGCAAGAGTCAAGTGCAGAATGCTCAACCTCCAAAAAGACTTAGAGAAAGAGAAGGAACTTACCCAAGAGTTGGAAGCCACCAACCAAACTTTAAGGGGAGATATTATAGACTTAGTGATGGAATCATGTGAACAAGATAGGTGGGTTGCCTCTAGGAACAGTGTGTTAGCCAACAGATCCAGTGAGATAGGATTGTAAACGCACTTCGTTAGTTGGACCACCACCTATCACTTTATTTTTCCAAAATGATACCTTAAATAAGTTTGGACCTTGATTGATGTAATGGAATTATGTATGCATGACTTGTGTGATTTTTGTGATCCATGGATGTGTATGAGATGTTTGTCTTATTTTAAATTGTGTTGTCTTAACTTTTCTATCTTATAAATAGATGCCTATTACCATCAGCACCGTTGAGGAGTTCCAGGGTACCCATTTTGGTTCGCGTATCGTTGAGCTTACCACCTTGCTCAATCTCCCTCTTCCCACCATCATGGTGCACCCACTCACCAAGTTCGAGAAGAAGGACCTCTAGGGCTTCAAGGTGAACCAGCCCGGACGCTAGACGGAGCCTACTATGGAGGCCATCGTCTTCAAGCTTATGCACGATGACAGGGAGAGAGGCATGGAGGTCGTCATGCAGGACCTGATAGGACGTCTATTAGGCCGTCACTCCCGACAGGTTAGGGGCACCCATTTCCACGTCTTCGGAAGACGTGATGATGATGGAGAGTCCATCGACTTTGAGGACGACTCGAGGGACGTAGCAGAGCCGATACGTCTCTATCTCCAGGACTTAGAGTCTCTTATTAGGCACGTGGACACGGACAGGACCAACGTCATGCTCAACAATGACGAGCTCCAGGTGCAGCTTTGCGAGAAGGACAAGCTTTTCGCACAGCAGGACGAGATAGTCAAGGAAATGGAGGCGAAGTTCGAGACCCAGGACCGCAAGTTCAAGAGTCGAGAAACAGCGTCGGGATAGGAACAAGAGGATCCGGGACATGACCGAGGAACTGAAGTCCAAGGATTTCGAGCTAGAGCAGCAGCAGATGGTTATTGAGAGGCTTCGCTCCCAGAAGAGGGCTCTCAAGACCAAGATCGAGTCCTTGACCACTACCATTGAGGAGAACAAGACCGCGATGGAGAACGCAGGTCTTACTTTTGTCGAGGAGGAGATTGATGCTGATGAGTAGACTTGACTACTCGGTTATCTTTAATTATCGTACTTGTTATCTGTGAACTTATTATTGGACCATCCGACATGTGGATGGCTTGCCACTTGAGTGTTTTACTTGAGACTTCGTTATCTTGTTGTTGAGTTTTTATCCTTGTGTTGCATGCTATGTGTTTGCTTATGTGATGTAATGTGCATGAATCATGTATGGGTATCTCATTCTTATCTCTATTTGAACAAACCACAGATGCCTCCCCGTCGCGCAAACCCCAACCCCAACAACATCACCCCGGAAATGCAACAAATGATGAATGCGCAAACACAGCTTATGCAGATGATGACAACGTTCATCCAAAACCAGAATAACAACAACCACAACCCCAATAACAACAACAACAACCCTCCGGGTTTTGATATACTCACCAGATTTCGGCGCTTGAGGCCAGCTAAGTTCTCAGGGACGACTGATCCCATGGTGGCCAATGACTGGCTACGTTCTGTGAACAAAGATTTAGTGATCGTGGGCTGCACGGATGGGGAAAAAGTCAGGTTCGCAGCACATCTGTTGGAAGGACCAGCCACCACATGGTGGGACAACTTCCAAATCACCACTCCTTTAGATGAGGTGACTTGGGCTATCTTTGAAGATGGCTTTCGCACTGCTCATATCTCATCAGGGATGATGAGCCTGAAAAAGAAGGAGTTTCACAACCTGAAGCAGCGCCACCGCAGCGTGGCTGAATATATTGAAGAGTTCAACAATCTGGCGCGCTATGCACCGGATGAGGTTGACACAGATGCGAAAAGAAAGGAAAAGTTTCTGGAGGGTTTGAATGATGAGCTAAACTTACAGTTGTCTGTGGCATATGTTCCAACTTATCAGTCTCTGTGTGACAAGGCTGCTATTTTGGAGAGTAAAATGAAGCAAGTCGAGAGTAGGAAGAGGAAACACTCCGACAAGCACAGCTCGGGATCGTCTCACAAACGATCTCACTATGATGACAGTGGCAGCTCGGTATCCCATAAGCATGGGAAATTCAACAAGCACCACAACCACAACCGTCATGACAGCAAGCATCACCATGATCCATGACAATGATAAGTACAAGAACCACAAGAGTGGACACAAGAGCCACCACAGTGGAAATGGTAGTGGAAGTGGAGGTCAGCCTGCAAAAAAAGACATCAGTCAGGTTGAGTGCTACAAATGCAAGAAGCTGGGGCATTATGCTAATGAGTGCCCTGAGAAGAAAGTTGAAGGACCTAACAAGCCCAATCCTTTTCAGAAAGGACAAGTTAACCACATCAATGTGGAAGAGGTCTATGGGGAACTGATCTTTGCTTTGGTAAGTTCAGACTCAATTCCATTCCAGCATTTGTACTCTTTGATACTGGTGCATCTCATTCATTCATATCAAGAGCATTTGTTGAAAGAAATGAACTACCGGTAGAAACTATTGGGTGTCCTATAAAAGTAAGTTCTCCTGGTGGAGAAATGATAGTGAATTCGGGATGCCATGACCTAGTCATAGAATTCAGAAAGTATAGGTTTCCCGTTAACTTGATAATATTGAACTCCCAAGGTTTGGATGTCATTCTGGGAATGGACTGGATGACTAAGTACAAAGGAGTGATAGATTGTGCCAGCCATACTGTCTCACTCACAACTCCGAATAATAAAAGGATCAGATTCAAGACCAGCTTTGGAGCAAAAAGGAGTATGCTAAACTCTCTTAAGGGGGTTAGCTTGGACAGTGTGCCAATTGTGTGTGAGTATCCGGATGTATTTCTGGAAGAATTGCCAGGAATGCCACCAGATAGAGATGTGGAGTTTCTGATAGATTTGGTACCAGGTTCTGGGCCAATAGCAAAGAGACCATACAAAATGGCAGCTGAAGAACTGAAAGAGCTCAAGAAACAACTAGGAGAATAGTTGCAGAAGGGATTTATCCAACCAAGTTCTTCATCTTGGGGAGCCCCAGTATTGTTCGTGGAGAAGAAAGATAGAAGCCAAAGGTTATGCATAGATTACCGTTCACTCAACGAGGTAACTATCAAGAACAAATATCCTTTGCCAAGAATCAATGACTTGTTTGATCAGCTAGAGGGAGCTTGTGTGTTCTCAAAGATTGATCTCCGGTCGGGCTATTTTCAACTCAAGATAAGAGAGCAAGACATACCTAAAACAGCATTTACCACAAGGTATGGATTGTATGAGTATACCGTAATGCCTTTCGGCTTAACCAATGCTCCAGCATACTTCATGAATATGATGAACAAGGTGTTCATGGAATTTCTCGACAAGTTCGTTGTCGTTTTCATCAATGACATCTTAGTCTACTCCAAGAGCAAAGAAGAGCATGTGGGACACTTAAGCGATACTTGAGAAGTTAAGAGCATAAACTCTATGCCAAATTCAGCAAGTGTGAGTTCTGGTTAGAAGAAGTTGGTTTTCTTGGTCATGTTATGACAAAAGATGGTGTGGCAGTTGATCCTGCTAAGGTTTCAGCTGTGACAGAATGGGAATCTCCCAAGAATGTGAAAGAAGTTCACAGTTTCCTTGGTTTAGCAGGTTACTACAGAAGGTTCATTGAGAATTTCTCAAAAGTTGCTAAACCCATGACTGAATTGTTAAAGAAAGATAAAAAGTTTGTTTGGTCTGAAGGTTGTGAAGTCAGCTTTCAAGAATTGAAGAAGAGACTTGTGACAGCACCGGTTTTATGTCTGCCAGATTTGGAAAAGAATTTCCAAGTATATTGTGATGCGTCTCATCAAGGTTTGGGTGCCGTACTTATGCAAGACGGTAAAGTTGTGGCCTATGCCTCGAGACAACTCAAAACTCATGAAGTAAATTATCCTACTCATGATTTGGAGTTAGCCTCTGTCGTCCATGCACTCAAAACATGGAGACATTACCTTTTGGGAAAACGTTGTGAAGTGTTCACCGATCACAAGAGTTTGAAGTATATTTTCACCCAGAAGGAAATCCATATGAGACAAATAAGATGGTTAGATCTTATCAAAGATTACGACTTAAGTTTGCAATACCACCCCGGTAAAGCAAATGTTGTAGCGGATGCCCTAAGTCGTAAAGTATTTGTGAATGGCCTTACCAAAGGAGAATTGCCAGATGATTTGTGTAAGCAATTCAAAGAACTCAGATTGGAGATTGTACCTGAAGGACATCTCATGTCTTTAGATGTTCAACCCACTTTGTTGGACAAAATTCGAGAAGCTCAAAGGACTGATAAGGAGATTGAAGAGATTAAGAAAAATATTGACCAAGGGAAAGCTAAAAGTTTCCATGTAGACGAACAAGGTACTTTATGGCACGGGAAACGTATTTGTGTTCCACAAGATCCGGAAATGCGGAAACTGATTCTACAAGAAGCCCACAACTCTCCGTATTCTATTCATCCGGGTAACACCAAAATGTATATGGACATGAAAGAAAGATTTTGGTGGAACAATCTCAAGAGAGACATCGCCGAGCATATTGCTTTGTGTGATGTGTGTAGCAGAGTAAAAGCGGAGCATCAGAAACCAGCAGGTTTGCTTCAACCACTACCTATTCCTGATTGGAAATGGGACAAAATTGGTATGGATTTCATCACAGGATTACCAAGGACCAGATCAGGATATGATTCCATATGGGTAGTCGTGGATCGCTTAACTAAAGTGGCACATTTCATACCCGTGAAGACAACTTATACAAGTGCCAAGTTAGCCAAAATCTACATGAGTAGAATTGTATGCCTTCACGGTGTTCCTAAGAGTATTGTGTCTGATAGGGGAACCCAATTCACTTCCCATTTTGGAGCGATTACGAGTCATTGGGAACGAGGTTGGAATTCAGTACTGCTTTTCATCCTCAAACCGATGGACAAACAGAAAGGACTAACCAAATTCTGGAAGACATGTTGAGGGCATGTGCCCTAGATTATGGAGCAAGTTGGGATGAAAGTCTGCCTTACGCAGAATTTTCTTATAACAACAACTATCAAGCCAGCATTGAGATGGCACCGTTTGAGTTTCTCTAAGGAAGAAAATGTACCACCCTGTTGTTATGGAATGGTGTGGGAGAAAGAAGTTTATTTGGGCCAGATCTTATCAAAGAAGCCGAAGAGAAGGTCAAATTGGTTAAGGACAGGTTGAAGGTAGCACAGTCCCGACAAAAAAGCTACGCAGATCCTAAGCGTAGAGAAGTCACTTACGAAGTTGGTGATAGAGCCTATCTTAGAGTATCACCACTCCGTGGAGTGAAAAGATTCGAAGTCAAAGAAAAGTTGGCGCCAAGATATGTTGGGCCATTCAAGATTCTGAGTCGCAAAGGCAAAGTTGCTTATGAAATCGACTGACATCTTTATCAGCATCCATAATGTTTTTCATGTGAGTCAGCTTAAGAAATGTCACCCAGAAATGGAAGAATCTTCTTTGAAGGATACCATACCTTTGGAAGAGGTTCAACTAGAAAGTGATCTCACTTATGAAGAAAAGCCTATCAAGATTCTTGAGACTGCAGAAAGAGTCACGAGAACAAAGACTATCAAGTTTTGCAAAGTGCAATGGAACCATCATACCGAAGAGGAAGCAACATGGGAGAGAGAAGATGATCTTCGGAAAGACCACCCTCACCTATTTGCTAGCCAATCCGAATCTCGAGGGCGAGATTCACCTTAAGGGGGTTAGATTTGTAACATCCCTAAAATCATAATTTCAAAGTTTGCATATCATTCATGCATGCATATAGATTTGAGATCAAATTTCAAACTCATTTCAGAAAAACAGAAGCACATGGTGCTATGATTTTATGTGAACAGATTTAAGTCAAATGGCTAACACCATTTGAAAGTTTGATTGTTTATGAACCAAGTTGTTACCTTCTATGAGGATAGGTTTGAATATAGAATTTAAACCAAGTTTTTCAAATTGGAAATAGATTCAAAAACCATTTTTCAATTATTTACAAACCAAGTGCCTAGCCTCGATATTTTGATCTCCAAGCTTGACCAAGCCTTTGCAAAGCAACCACATGATCTTATGCCTATATTGGAGACTACTGCTCACTGCAAAATCCCAGGAAAATTTGAATTCAAATTGAACTTGTTTTCATTTGAAAATCTATTCAGAAAAATCGATTCAGAAAAAGAAAAGAAGCAAACAAATAGAAAAGGCCGAGCGCTGCCATTTTAGCCCAGCAACGGAGCAGGCCCAGCAAGCCCACCCGGGGCATCTCTTTTCTTCTCTCACGCGCAAAGCACACCCATTCAGCCACTGACAGCCAGACCCCACGCCCCTTCTGTTTATTTCGCTGACCAGCGGGCCCCCGTCCACGTCACCCTCGTCTTCCCCAAACCACGCCCGCGACCGCCGCCGTCTTTGCTTTCAAGGCCGGTAATGGCGCGGTGTAATTGCCCATTAATCCGCAAGCGTTTCATGTCGCACCTAGGCTTACTTAAACCCCTCTGCCTCGCAAGCATTTCCCCCCCTCTCCTCGCTCACTCCGCCACCAGGCTGCGCGCAATTGCCCTCGAAACCCCGCAGTACCGACAACTCCGGCGGCCAATTACGGTGAGCCTCGACCACCCCTCTCCCTCTGGTTCAAACGATGATGTTCGGAATGATCTCGCGTATACGCTGATACCTTCCTTTTGCCTGCTCGTGACCCAGGTTGTCGTCTCCGTTCGCGACCGAAACCACCTGCGCCGCCGATAAACTCCGACGACCAATTAAGGTAAAACCCGAGCGCCCCTTGCCCCCTCCTTCACGCGAGCTTGTTCGCCTATGTCTTGCGCAAATTCTGATGCCACTGGTTCGTGTTAGGGCGACGCCAAACCTCGGCAAGGACCACGACTGCAAGATACCGACACCGCCCGCAACTCCGACGAACTCCAGAGACCGTTCCCGCGCACCCCTTCGCAAACCAACACTACCTTGAGCATCAGCAGCCTCCTGCGGTTCAGGTATGACCCTTCTCCCTCTCGCGCACGACCTGAAACGCTAGCGCCGCCGTAGACAGAGCGCTCCGCCGCTCGCTGACGCCGCGCGCCGCCAGGACATGGTCGCGTGCTCGAGCACCGTTAGATCTAGATCCAAGCGATAGGATAGAATCACTTATCAGCGAAGAGGTACGCGTTTAGGACCGTGCGATTTATTTAGATCCTGCGGTCTGCGTCTGCCGATCCGCGCGAATCGGTACGCGCCAGTGATACTGCGACACGTGTCTAGGGCTGATTCAAAAACAGAAATTCAAATCAGATTTAGATCCAAATTTCAATCAGCTATAACTTTTGATTGCCACGTTGGAATTTTGCAAACTTTATACCGTTGGAATCAGTGAATCAAGGCCTTTCTGAATATGCAATGTGTTTAACAAATAGTAACTGTTAAAATGACTTTGTATGCAGAAACAAGTTTAGGTCCATTTTGATTATAGTTTTGGTTTAGCAAATTGTTTTAGGGCTAAATAAGTGTAGTTAGCAAACTTTGTGACTTGTTATGTTTCTGTATCATGCACTTGCTTGGTAGAATTTTCAAAAATCATCACTTAGCAAATTCTTGCATACATGCATTCATATTTTTGATTGTATATAAATTGTGTGTAATTGTATGCTACAAATTTTTGTGTAGATTTTGCTAGTGACTGTGATTGTGAAGAGTGCTACTCTCCCCATTACCAAGGCAAGTGATACTGCATGATATTTCCACCCTTTATTTTGAATAAGCATTAGAATTATTTTTGTTAAGTCTTGCATGCTACTTTTGCTAAATGCTATGGAGGGAAATCCTATGTAGTGGTAGAATTGTAGAATTTCTAGGGAATTTTCCTAAGTTGAGATACTATGCTATGCTTAGCCTAGATAGTAGAAAACAAGGGTTGGCAAAGTAAGTACATGCTATGGATAAATAATTCTAAGTCCTTTGGGACTCATGCTTTTCTTAATAAAACAACTAAGACAATGAACTTCCTGGGTGGAATGGGACTTGAATGGTGGTTTTTGGTTGAGTGGTTACACAAGGCCATGGATTTGGCTTGTGTATCTCACTTGAGGTATGCCACCCAGGCACAAAGGGATTTGGAGGCCAAGTGTTGAGAAAGCTTACAGTGCAACCACTTGGCAATATGGGCTCTGCCATGATCATATAGGTTGCTAGAACTTAGTCACTTGGACAGTTGGTGGTAGTGGGATTGATAGGTTGGAACGCGTCCATTTGACTAAGGAAAGGCTTCTGAAAGGTCCTGTCTTGGGAAACCAAGTCTGGTGGGGAAAGTACACAACCTCTGCAGATGGAAAATCTAAGTACTTAGCCAAGTCCATGGCAATGGACAAATTGAGCATCAAGACATGGAAGCTACAAGAATCTCATCACTCCAACTTCTAAGTAAAACTTATGGGTGAACAAGGGTGAAGGACCCCAATGTCTATTGGTGGTTTCTTTGGGAAGCTTTGACAAAGAAAACTTAGTGATTTCAACTAATAGGAAAAACCTATTTTGAGCAAAGCAAGCCAAGCTACACTTAGCCAAAATGCATATAGTAATATAGTCCACTTAAAAATTTACTAAGGTATCACTTGCCAATACTATTCCAATGTATTGACCCTTGTGGCTGTAACTTGTGATGTTGCAGGTTACTCCGATGATGAGTAGGAGTCATGAGTCTACACTCAACATGCTTGCCTGTGGCACATGAAGATGAGGAATTATGTTTATTTACCTTTCCATAAACTCTTGTATTAGGCCTTTGGCCCTGAGTTGTAAAAGACTATGTTCTATCTCTGGAATGAATGTAATAAACGACCTTTGTATCTGTGTACTTCATCTTAAACTGTGGATGCTAGCATTGATCCAGGGACTAGCATTGCAATCACAGGGATCCTTTCCTTTAGAAAGGAGGGATCTTACAGATGGTATCAGAGCACTGTGTTGCCTGTAGGATTATGACCCTAGGATTGGAAACCACTAAGGAAAATTTTTAACTACTTCTACACTTGTCTATTCTTCTCGTAAACTTTTCTAATCTTCTCATTCTCATCTCTATTTGTAGATGAACTCCATCAACGAAGCCGTGAAGAAAGGACCACTCATGACCATGACCTTGGAGTGTGAAACTAAGTTTCCCAAAATTCTCAAGGACCTCATGGTGGCGATGGAAGCACATGGTGCATCTGTGTACAAGGGCTTTCCAGTGATGGATGAAGGAGTGGAGTATTGGTGGGTGCAACTTCACTTGTACAAAAACAAGGAAGACAACCACAAAGAAAGAGGCTTCTGCATGTACACCAACAACAGAATGCACACCACATTCTTTGAGTCAGCCAGAGAAGCAGCTTGGAGGACTATCAAAGAACTAAGTGCAAGAGTCAAGTGCAGAATGCTCAACCTCCAAAAAGACTTAGAGAAAGAGAAGGAACTTACCCAAGAGTTGGAAGCCACCAACCAAACTTTAAGGGGAGATATTATAGACTTAGTGATGGAATCATGTGAACAAGATAGGTGGGTTGCCTCTAGGAACAGTGTGTTAGCCAACAGATCCAGTGAGATAGGATTGTAAACGCACTTCGTTAGTTGGACAACCACCTATCACTTTATTTTTCCAAAATGATACCTTAAATAAGTTTGGACCTTGATTGATGTAATGGAATTATGTATGCATGACTTGTGTGATTTTTGTGATCCATGGATGTGTATGAGATGTTTGTCTTATTTTAAATTGTGTTGTCCTAACTTTTCTATCTTATAAATAGATGCCTATTACCATCAGCACCGTTGAGGAGTTCCAGGGTACCCGTTTTGGTCCGCGTATCGTTGAGCTTACCACCTTGCTCAATCTCCCTCTTCCCACCATCATGGTGCACCCACTCACCAAGTTCGAGAGGAAGGACCTCTGGGGCTTCAAGGTGAACCAGCCCGGACGCCAGACGGAGCCTACTACGGAGGCCATCGTCTTCAAGCTTATGCACGATGACAGGGAGAGAGGCATGGAGGTCGTCATGCAGGACCTGATAGGACGTCTATTAGGCCGTCACTCCCGACAGGTTAGGGGCACCCATTTCCACGTCTTCGGAAGACGTGATGATGATGGAGAGTCCATCGACTTTGAGGACGACTCGAGGGACGCAGCAGAGCCGATACGTCTCTATCTCCAGGACTTAGAGTCTCTTATTAGGCACGTGGACACGGACAGGACCAACGTCATGCTCAACAATGACGAGCTCCAGGTGCAGCTTCGCGAGAAGGACAAGCTTTTCGCACAGCAGGACGAGATAGTCAAGGAAATGGAGGCGAAGTTCGAGACCCAGGACCGCAAGTTCAAGAGTCAGGAGAAACGCGTCCAGGATAGGAACAAGAGGATCCGGGACATGACCGAGGAACTGAAGTCCAAGGATTTCGAGCTAGAGTAGCAGCAGATGGTTATTGAGAGGCTTCGCTCCTAGAAGAGGGCTCTCAAGACCAAGATCGAGTCCTTGACCACTACCATTGAGGAGAACAAGACCGCGATGGAGAACGCAGGTCTTACTTTTGTCGAGGAGGAGATTGATGTTGATGAGTAGACTTGGCTACTCGGTTATCTTTTATTATCGTACTTGTTATTTGTGAACTTATTATTGGACCATCCGACATATGGATGGCTTGCCACTTGAGTGTTTTACTTGAGACTTTGTTATCTTGTTGTTGAGTTTTTATCCTTGTGTTGCATGATATGTGTTTGCTTATGTGATGTAATGTGCATGAATCATGTATGGGTATCTCATTCTTATCTCTATTTGAACAAACCTCAGATGCCTCCCCGTCGCGCAAACCCCAACCCCAACAACATCACCCCGGAAATGCAACAAATGATGAATGCGCAAACACAGCTTATGCAGATGATGACAACGTTCATCCAAAACCAGAATAACAACAACAACAACCCCAATAACAACAACAACAACAACAACCCTCCGGGTTTTGATATGCTCACCAGATTTCTGCGCTTGAGGCCAGCTAAGTTCTCAGGGACGACTGATCCCATGGTGGCCAATGACTGGCTACGTTCTGTGAACAAAGATTTAGTGACCGTGGGCTGCACGGATGCGGAAAAAGTCAGGTTCGCAGCACATCTGTTGGAAGGACAAGCCGCCACATGGTGGGACAACTTCCAAATCACCACTCCTTTAGATGAGGTGACTTGGGCTATCTTTGAAGATGGCTTTTGCACTGCTCATATCTCATCAGGGATGATGAGCCTGAAAAAGAAGGAGTTTCACAACCAGAAGCAGCGCCACCGTAGCGTGGCTGAATATATTGAAGAGTTCAACAATCTGGCGCGCTATGCACCGGATGAGGTTGACACAGATGCGAAAAGAAAGGAAAAGTTTCTGGAGGGTTTGAATGATGAGCTAAACTTACAGTTGTCTGTGGCATATGTTCCAACTTATCAGTCTCTGTGTGACAAGGCTGCTATTTTGGAGAGTAAAATGAAGCAAGTCGAGAGTAGGAAGAGGAAACACTCCGACAAGCACAGCTCGGGATCGTCTCACAAACGATCTCACTATGATGACAGTGGCAGCTCGGTATCCCATAAGCATGGGAAATTCAACAAGCACCACAACCACAACCGTCATGACAGCAAGCATCACCGCAGTCATGAGAATGATAAGTACAAGAACCACAAGAGTGGACACAAGAGCCACCACAGTGGAAATGGTAGTGGAAGTGGAGGTCAGCCTGCAAAAAAAGACATCAGTCAGGTTGAGTGCTACAAATGCAAGAAGCTAGGGCATTATGCTAATGAGTGCCCTGAGAAGAAAGTTGAAGGACCTAACAAGCCCAATCCTTTTCAGAAAGGACAAGTTAACCACATCAATGTGGAAGAGGTCTATGGGGAGCCTGATGCTGTTGCTGGTAAGTTCAGACTCAATTCCATTCCAGCATTTGTACTCTTTGATACTGGTGCATCTCATTCATTCATATCAAGAGCATTTGTTGAAAGAAATGAACTACCGGTAGAAACTATTGGGTGTCCTATAAAAGTAAGTTCTCCTGGTGGAGAAATGATAGTGAATTCAGGATGCCATGACCTAGTCATAGAATTCAGAAAGTATAGGTTTCCCGTTAACTTGATAATATTGAACTCCCAAGGTTTGGATGTCATTCTGGGAATGGACTGGATGACTAAGTACAAAGGAGTGATAGATTGTGCCAGCCATACTGTCTCACTCACAACTCCGAATAATAAAAGGATCAGATTCAAGACCAGCTTTGGAGCAAAAAGGAGTATGCTAAACTCTCTTAAGGGGTTAGCTTGGACAAGTGCCAATTGTGTGTGAGTATCCGGATGTATTTCTGGAAGAATTGCCAGGAATGCCACCAGATAGAGATGTGGAGTTTCTGATAGATTTGGTGCCAGGTTCTGGGCCAATAGCAAAGAGACCATACAAAATGGCAGCTGAAGAACTGAAAGAGCTCAAGAAACAACTAGGAGAATAGTTGCAGAAGGGATTTATCCAACCAAGTTCTTCATCTTGGGGAGCCCCAGTATTGTTCGTGGAGAAGAAAGATAGAAGCCAAAGGTTATGCATAGATTACCGTTCACTCAACGAGGTAACTATCAAGAACAAATATCCTTTGCCAAGAATCAATGACTTGTTTGATCAGCTAGAGGGAGCTTGTGTGTTCTCGAAGATTGATCTCCGGTCGGGCTATTTTCAACTCAAGATAAGAGAGCAAGACATACCTAAAACAGCATTTACCACAAGGTATGGATTGTATGAGTATACCGTAATGCCTTTCGGCTTAACCAATGCTCCAGCATACTTCATGAATATGATGAACAAGGTGTTCATGGAATTTCTTGACAAGTTCGTTGTCGTTTTCATCAATGACATCTTAGTCTACTCCAAGAGCAAAGAAGAGCATGTGGGACACTTGCGCTTGATACTTGAGAAGTTAAGAGAGCATAAACTCTATGCCAAATTCAGCAAGTGTGAGTTCTGGTTAGAAGAAGTTGGTTTTCTTGGTCATGTTATGACAAAAGATGGTGTGGCAGTTGATCCTGCTAAGGTTTCAGCTGTGACAGAATGGGAATCTCCCAAGAATGTGAAAGAAGTTCACAGTTTCCTTGGTTTAGTAGGTTACTACAGAAGGTTCATTGAGAATTTCTCAAAAGTTGCTAAACCCATGACTGAATTGTTAAAGAAAGATAAAAAGTTTGTTTGGTCTGAAGGTTGTGAAGTCAGCTTTCAAGAATTGAAGAATAGACTTGTGGCAGCACCGGTTTTATGTCTTCCAGATTTGGAAAAGAATTTCCAAGTATATTGTGATGCGTCTCATCAAGGTTTGGGTGCCGTACTTATGCAAGACGGTAAAGTTGTGGCCTATGCCTCGAGACAACTCAAAACTCATGAAGTAAATTATCCTACTCATGATTTGGAGTTAGCCTCTGTCGTCCATGCACTCAAAACATGGAGACATTACCTTTTGGGAAAACGTTGTGAAGTGTTCACCGATCACAAGAGTTTGAAGTATATTTTCACCCAGAAGGAAATCAATATGAGATAAAGAAGATGGTTAGATCTTATCAAAGATTACGACTTAAGTTTGCAATACCACCCCGGTAAAGCAAATATTGTAGCGGATGCCCTAAGTCGTAAAGTATTTGTGAATGGCCTTACCAAAGGAGAATTGCCAGATGATTTGTGTAAGCAATTCAAAGAACTCAGATTGGAGATTGTACCTGAAGGACATCTCATGTCTTTAGATGTTCAACCCACTTTGTTGGACAAAATTCGAGAAGCTCAAAGGACTGATAAGGAGATTGAAGAGATTAAGAAAAATATTGACCAAGGGAAAGCTAAAAGTTTCCATGTAGACGAACAAGGTACTTTATGGCACGGGAAACGTATTTGTGTTCCACAAGATCCGGAAATGCGGAAACTGATTCTACAAGAAGCCCACAACTCTCCGTATTCTATTCATTCATCCGGTTTACACCAAAATGTATATGGACATGAAAGAAAGATTTTGGTGGAACAATCTCAAGAGAGACATCGCCGAGCATATTGCTTTGTGTGATGTGTGTAGCAGAGTAAAAGCGGAGCATCAGAAACCAGCAGGTTTGCTTCAACCACTACCTATTCCTGATTGGAAATGGGACAAAATTGGTATGGATTTCATCACAGGATTACCAAGGACTAGATCAGGATATGATTCCATATGGGTAGTCGTGGATCGCTTAACTAAAGTGGCACATTTCATACCCGTGAAGACAACTTATACAAGTGCCAAGTTAGCCAAAATCTACATGAGTAGAAGTGTATGCCTTCACGGTGTGCCTAAGAGTATTGTGTCTAATAGGGGAACCCAATTCACTTCCCATTTTTGGAGACAGTTACACGAGTCATTGGGAACGAGGTTGGAATTCAGTACTGCTTTTCATCCTCAAACCGATGGACAAACAGAAAGGACTAACCAAATTCTGGAAGACATGTTGAGGGCATGTGCCCTAGATTATGGAGCAAGTTGGGATGAAAGTCTGCCTTACGCAGAATTTTCTTATAACAACAGCTATCAAGCCAGCATTGAGATGGCACCGTTTGAGTTTCTCTACGGAAGAAAATGTACCACCCCGTTGTTATGGAATGGTGTGGGAGAAAGAAGTTTATTTGGGCCAGATCTTATCAAAGAAGCCGAAGAGAAGGTCAAATTGGTTAAGGACAGGTTGAAGGTAGCACAGTCCCGACAGAAAAGCTACGCAGATCCTAAGCGTAGAGAAGTCACCTACGAAGTTGGTGATAGAGCCTATCTTAGAGTATCACCACTCCGTGGAGTGAAAAGATTCGGAGTCAAAGGAAAGTTGGCGCCAAGATATGTTGGGCCATTCAAGATTCTGAGTCGCAAAGGCGAAGTTGCTTATGAAATCGAACTGCCAGCATCTTTATCAGCAGTCCATAATGTTTTTCATGTGAGTCAGCTTAAGAAATGTCACCCAGAAATGGAAGAATCTTCTTTGAAGGATACCATACCTTTGGAAGAGGTTCAACTAGAAAGTGATCTCACTTATGAAGAAAAGCCTATCAAGATTCTTGAGACTGCAGAAAGAGTCACGAGAACAAAGACTATCAAGTTTTGCAAAGTGCAATGGAACCATCATACCGAAGAGGAAGCAACATGGGAGAGAGAAGATGATCTTCGGAAAGACCACCCTCACCTATTTGCTAGCCAATCCGAATCTCGAGGGCGAGATTCACCTTAAGGGGGTTAGATTTGTAACATCCCTAAAATCATAATTTCAAAGTTTGCATATCATTCATGCATGCATATAGATTTGAGATCAAATTTCAAACTCATTTCAGAAAAACAGAAGCACATGGTGCTATGATTTTATGTGAACAGATTTAAGTCAAATGGCTAACACCATTTGAAAGTTTGATTGTTTATGAACCAAGTTGTTGCCTTCTATGAGGATATTTTTGAATATAGAATTTAAACCAAGTTTTTCAAATTGGAAATAGATTCAAAAACCATTTTTCAATTGTTACAAACCAAGTGCCTAGCCTCTGATATTTTTGATCTCCAAGCTTGACCAAGCCTTTGCAAAGCAACCACATGATCTTATGCCTATATTGGAGACTACTGCTCACTGCAAAATCCCAGGAAAATTTGAATTCAAATTGAACTTGTTTTCATTTGAAAATCTATTCAGAAAAATCGATTCAGAAAAAGAAAAGAAGCAAACAAATAGAAAAGGCCGAGCGCTGCCATTTTAGCCCAGCAACGGAGCAGGCCCAGCAAGCCCACCCGGGGCATCTCTTTTCTTCTCTCACACGCAAAGCACACCCATACAGCCACTGACAGCCAGACCCCACGCTTCTACATTATTTTCACGACCAGCGGGCCCCCGTCCACGTCACCCTCGTCTTCCCCAAACCACGCCCGCGACCACGTCGCTGCTGCTGTCAAGGCCGGTAATGGCGCGGTGTAATTGCCCATTAATCCGCAAGCGTTTCCTGTCGCACCTAGGCTTACTTAAACCCCTCTGCCCCGCAAGAATTCCCCCACCCCTATCCTCGCTCACTCCGCCACCAGGCTGCGCGCAATTGCCCTCGAAACCCCGCAGTACCGACAACTCCGGCGGCCAATTACGGTGAGCCTCGACCACCCCTCTCCCTCTGGTTCAAACGATGATGTTCGGAATGATCTCGCGTATACGCTGATACCTTCCTTTTGCCTGCTCGTGACCCAGGTTGTCGTCTCCGTTCGCGACCAAAACCACCTGCGCCGCCGATAAACTCCGACGACCAATTAAGGTAAAACCCGAGCGCCCCTTGCCCCCTCCTTCACGCGAGCTTGTTCGCCTATGTCTTGCGCAAATTCTGATGCCACTGGTTCGTGTTAGGGCGACGCCAAACCTCGGCAAGGACCACGACTTCAAGATACCGACGCCGTCCGCAACTCCGATGAACTCCAGAGACCGTTCCCGCGCACCCCTTCGCAAACCAACACTACCTTGAGCATCAGCAGCCTCCTGCGGTTCAGGTATGACCCTTCTCCCTCTCGCGCACGACCTGAAACGCTAGCACCACCGTAGACAGAGCGCTCCGCCGCTCGCTGACGCCGCGCGCCGCCAGGACATGGTCGCGTGCTCGAGCACCGTTAGATCTAGATCCAAGCGATAGGATAGAATCACTTATCAGCGAAGAGGTACGCGTTTAGGACCGTGCGATTTATTTAGATCCTGCTGATCCGCGCGAATCGCTACGCGCCAGTGATACTGCGACACGTGTCTAGGGCTGATTCAAAAACAGAAATTCAAATCAGATTTAGATCCAAATTTCAATCAGCTATAACTTTTGATTGCCACGTTGGAATTTTTCAAACTTTATACCGTTGGAATCAGTGAATCAAGGCCTTTCTGAATATGCAATGTGTTTAACAACTAGTAACTGTTAAAATGACTTTGTATGCAGAAACAAGTTTAGGTCCATTTTGATTATAGTTTTGGTTTAGCAAATTGTTTTAGGGCTAAATAAGTGTAGTTAGCAAACTTTGTGACTTGTTATGTTTCTGTATCATGCACTTGCTTGGTAGAATTTTCAAAAATCATCACTTAGCAAATTCTTGCATACATGCATTCATATTTTTGATTGTATATAAATTGTGTGTAATTGTATGCTACAAATTTTTGTGTAGATTTTGCTAGTGACTGTGATTGTGAAGAGTGCTACTCTCCCCATTACCAAGGCAAGTGATACTGCATGATATTTCCACCCTTTATTTTGAATAAGCATTAGAATTATTTTTGTTAAGTCTTGCATGCTACTTTTGCTAAATGCTATGGAGGGAAATCCTATGTAGTGGTAGAATTGTAGAATTTCTAGGGAATTTTCCTAAGTTAAGATACTATGCTATGCTTAGCCTAGCTAGTAGAAAACAAGGGTTGGCAAAGTAAGTACATGCTATGGATAAATAATTCTAAGTCCTTTGGGACTCATGCTTTTCTTAATAAAACAACTAAGTCAATGAACTTCCTGGGTGGAATGGGACTTGAATGGTGGTTTTTGGTTGAGTGGTTACACAAGGCCATGGATTTGGCTTGTGTATCTCACTTGAGGTATGCCACCCAGGCACAAAGGGATTTGGAGGCCAAGTGTTGAGAAAGCGTGCAGTGCAACCACTTGGCAATATGGGCTCTGCCATGATCATATAGGTTGCTAGAACTTAGTCACTTGGACAGTTGGTGGTAGTGGGATTGATAGGTTGGAACGCGTCCATTTGACTAAGGAAAGGCTTCTGAAAGGTCCTGTCTTGGGAAACCAAGTTTGGTGGGGAAAGTGCACAACCTCTGTAGATGGAAAATATAAGTACTTAGCCAAGTCCATGGCAATGGACAAATTGAGCATCAAGACATGGAAGCTACAAGAATCTCATCACTCCAACTTCTAAGTAAAACTTATGGGTGAGCAAGGGTGAAGGACCCCAATGTCTATTGGTGGTTTCTTTGGGAAGCTTTTGACAAAGAAAAACTTAGTGATTTCAACTAATAGGAAAAACCTATTTTGAGCAAAGCAAGCCAAGCTACACTTAGCCAAAATGCATATAGTAATATAGTCCACTTAAAAATTTACTAAGGTATCACTTGCCAATACTATTCCAAAGTATTGACCCTTGTGGCTGTAACTTGTGATGTTGCAGGTTACTCCGATGATGAGTAGGAGTCATGAGTCTACAGTCAACATGCTTGCCTGTGGCACATGAAGATGAGGACTTATGTTTATTTACCTTTCCATAAACTCTTGTATTAGGCCTTTGGACCTGAGTTGTAAAAGACTATGTTCTATCTCTAGAATGAATGTAATAAACGACCTTTGTATCTGTGTACGTCATCTTAAACTGTGGATGCTAGCATTGATCCAGGGACTAGCATTGCAATCACAGGGATCCTTTCCTTTACAAAGGAGGGATCTTACAGCAAAAGACAAATTTTTTGGTTTGTCATGGTATGGTTTATACTGGTAGTCCTAATGAATATTGGTTTTGAATACATTTAGGCCATACCCCTTGGAATTTCTTGTTCCTCTACACTTGTCCAACTGTATGTGCTCTATTACTTCTTAAGGATCATTTAAGAGTTGTTTCCTTTAGAATTAGTTTTTTAGAATTAATCTACTCTATCTCCTTAAAGCTTTTAACTTATCAATTTTTAGATAATCTTTTGTTATTACCTTAAGTACTTCTTCATCTTCCATTTATTAGTTACCTTAAGGTTTGAGTCCTATTATCTTGAAGTAAACTTTGATCTTACATTCAGACATACTTCTGAAAGTACTTTTATAATGATGAATTCTTTTAACCTTATAAAAATAAGGCTTAATGTTATCATTGTTAGTACTTCTTCTCCAGCCTTTACTCGGATATTCAGATAGCAATACTTCTATTTCTATTATTTTATCTCCCCCTTAGGGTTTACTAATTGTCTCTAAACTTCTTATATAGTAACCATTGGCTCTGTAACTAGGATATTGGTCTCTATCCAGCTTATACTTTACCTCTATAAGGTTTCATGAAAGAACTTACCGTATACCCACACAATTGTGGATCTCCAAAATAAGGTTTCATTTAGCTCATTCTCATGTCCCAAACATAGAGGAGGCATTACATGAATACATGCCTTAATTGTGTTTATCAAGTGACAAGTGTTTTGATGTATGCAGCTGCTTTGCTAGAATTTCAGTAACCTATGCTTTGTCCCTGAAAATATTTTTTTTAGATAAAGGGTGATTTATTCCTTAAAATGTACCCTCAAATATATTGATCATTTTGTTGCATCATGATTTGCAGGAACAAAGTCATTCTGATATCTTGCCACTTACTAAGGCTAGGACTGATGATGTGCCAGCTAAGAATCCTTAAGTATGGCTCTAGTCATGTCGGTTCTGTTTCCCATGTTTGGGCTAAATGCCTCATTGGTTCTTAGCCATTTTGTTGCACCACTATGGATCTTGCACGATGTGTGCAACAGAATTTGGATTATTTTTTTGAAATGTGAATTTGGTTTCATTTGGGATTTTTATCTACAGTTCCACCTTATTCATATCGCTCATGGCGTAATGGTGTTGGTCACTACAAGGATTGAACAATTTTCCGTCTCCAAGAAAAATACAAATCTCATAGACACATGATTTCGTGCCTTCAAGAGAAAGAGAAACATGAGGAGGAATAGATTAGGCGCATGAAAGAAGAAGTGGCGACATCCACTAATCAGATAGCTGATTTGACTGCAAGATGGAATACATCAATTTCAGTTGCGCATGATGACGCTGTTGATTTTAAAAAGTTTGTCGCTGACAACTTAGTTCCTGAGTCGCCTGATGTGGATGGAGACGACCTGATTAGCCAGGCGTAAGACCGGATCTTGGAACATGTGCAAATACAAGATGACAATCTTTTTAATCCAGCTCTAGAAGCAGATGAGACCCTAACAGAAATTCGAGATTCTTCACGCCCATACAGTCCCGATCCTACAAAATAAGAGGAAATATGTAAACCATATTGACCACTCTACTTTCATTTTGGAAAAGTTTGGGATCTCTTGTGAGGATGACGTTTGTTAAGTTAGGTACTAAAACTAATTTTTTTGCTCTGCTGGTGTGTGGTGCTGACGAATCTATATATTTGATGTACTGTTATTACATAATATATGTGGGAGTGGACCAGGAGTCATCTTATTCTAACTTGCGGTGGTTGTTTATCTTCCAATTTTTTTCCTTCTGAGATCTTTTAATGACGATGTCAATGCCAGTTGCGAGTGCTTTGTATGCATTTATCTAGTAGTAAACCAAAACATTTAGTTGTAGATTGTGGAATTTTAGGTCGATGTTTGAACTCTAGAACTTGATGAATACAAAACTTGCGGGAAACTAAGAAATGCAAGGCAGGATCCTCAGTCATGTGGTTGCTATAATACATCAGCGTTTTTCCACAAAAATGTGGGGTTTACAATTGAAAGGACTATATCTTCCCATGCTGTTTTTGGTGTTAATGATAATCCCAATTGTGTTTTAATTGTGCGCTTGAGTTTCAGGGGAAACGTTGTTGATGTCTCCTTCAATTATGGTGGATGCTCTCTTGGGATCTCATGAAGACGGTGGCCTTTTAGTTTTCTCCTAGTTTCTCTCCGGTTGTTGTTTCTAGGTCACCGTACTATTAAGAGGGGGTCCATCTTGGAAGGCTGTGGGAAATCACTTGTTCTTGCACAAACCTATATGAACCGCCATAGCCATCCTACTATTCCGTGAGAGAGTGAGTTCCTGTTCTGTTGGATCCTTCCGTGTCTCACCGGAACTTCCGACATGGCACCGGAAGTTCCGCTGAAGCTTTTTCTGCGGGCTGTTCTAAGCATTGTTCTGACGCTAGTTTCGCCCCAAGTTCCGTTGGTGGATCAGTAACGTTCTGTATGAAGTGTTCTATTTGCCGGAACTTGGGCCGAAACTTGCATCGGAACTTGTCCTGCCAAAAGGTCCTGAGCGGAACTTTCGCCCAGCCGCCAGAACTTCCGGCCAGATTCGGTTCGCGACCCAGAAATTCTGCCACTAGTTCCGCTCCAAGTTCCGCTGAAGGCTCAGTAACCTTCTGTTTTGAAGTGTTCTATTTGCCGGAACTTGCGTCGGAAGTTCATCGGAACTTCCGGTATGTTTTGATCGGAACTTCCGGTTGCGCTTCTAGAGCGGGCGTCAACAGTCTGATGACCGTTAGAGCTAGGCTAGGCGGAACTTCCAGTGAGGTCGCGGGGGCTGTAACAGTTCAGCGCGAGGGGGCCTATTTAAGGCACCCCTCTTCTTCCTCCCATTCTCTCTCGATTTTTTCTCTCTCCTCCATTAATGCTTGAGCTTCACCTCACTAGATCTCTCTCTAGCCACTCAAATGACTTGATCTTTTGAGAGGTGAGGGAGGTGACCTATATCTACACTTCCACCAAAGAAGATTTGATTTCCCCCACCCATCCTTTGTGGATCTTGTTGCTCTTGGGTTTCTTGAAACCCTAGACGGTGTAGGGCATCCTTGGAGCTAAGGCTTGTGTTGTAAAGCTTCGAGATGTCGTTGAGGGCCTCCAATTGAGTTGTGGAGCCTCCCCCTCAACCTTGGTGTAAAGGTTTCGGTTGGCGCCTTCAAGGTCACCGGTTAGTGGATTGTGAGGCCTCCTTTGTGGGGGAGCTCACCAGAGAAGAAGGTGAGGCCTTTGTGGCGCTCGGGTGACCTTGTGCAGCCCCGACACCTCTCCAACGTAGACGTATCTCCTTGGGAGTGAACTACGGGAATTACATCTCCGTGTCCCCGCTCCGGTTACTTCGTTCCCTTCCTTTACTTCTTGCTATTTACCGTTTTTGTGGTTGGTGTTTGTTTTCTTGCATTTAGGTTGTTCACTTAGTTGCATCTCTAGATAACTTTCCTTCTTGTTGAGCCTAAAAGTGAGAAACAAATTAAAATTGGGTAGACGCCTATTCACACCCCCTCTAGTCGTATCAAGTCGGTACTTTCATTTGGTATCAGAGCCAAGGCTCTTATTTCGGGCTTTACCGCCTAAGAGACTATGGCCGACAAAGGGGGTAGTGAAATCGAAAAATCCAAGAACTTGGCCACTATGGATGACCTCAAGCAATTGGAGTCGTCAATGATGTCCAAGTTCGAGGAAATGATGACTATCTTGCAGTCTCTCAAGCCAAACCCCATGATTGCTCTTGACACACCCCAACCCACCGAGCTTCCTCCCACCATTACGATGTCCACCCCCGGGGTAACTCCCGCGGCCGCCACCACTCGCTTGGGACTTGGTTTTGTTGCTCAAACCTCTACCAAGGTTCCAAGTGAGAACACCGAGGAGCCCGAGAACCCAACTTCCAAAGAGGAAAATGGAGGAAAGGACTACTCGGCGGTACCCCCACCGCCGAAGTACACTCCGAATCCACCCATTCCCATGCCACACATTATACCTCAAGGAGCACCACCCATGCTAGATACTTCTAATTTCACCAATTGGCAATATCTAATGCTCTCACATATTTCCAGCTCTTCTATTGAGTTAATGAGGATTGTGGAGGATGGATTCTCTCCATATGACCCAAAGAAGTTGACACGAGGTGAAGTGGTGGACAAGCAACTCAATGCCACAGCTTTGGGGATGATTCAAAATGCCTTGACTCCAAAGGACTTTGCTCACATTCGCCAATTCAACACCGCCAAGGGAGCTTGGGATCAACTCACCGAGCTCTTTGTTGGGAATGCAAGCATCCAAAGCTCCAAGTTTGATGAAATCAACAACGAGTGTGATGGTTTTGCAATGCAAGATGATGAGACCCCTGAAGACATGTATAGGTGCCTTAAGGTACTTTGTTCCACTATGAGGGACCTTGGGGACCACTATGTTGATGACAAGTTTATGAAGAGGAAGTTCATCCAAGATCTCCTTCCGTTTGAAGAACAAAAGCTCAACTCTATCAAGGGAAGAACCAACTTTCACCTAATGACCTCCCAAGAAGTCTTGAGTGAAGTAATTGCCATGACTATTGCCAAGAAGAATGCGGAGTCCGCTCGAGCTAGGGCCATTGGGTCAACCAAAGTGAATCTTGCTTTGAAGGCCAAGGCTATTGAAGCTGATGATGATGATACATCAAGTGAGTGGTCTCAAGAGGATCTCAAATGTGCCTTCAACGAACATCTTGCTCTCGCTTCAAGGGCCTTTTGGAACAAGTCCGGATTCAAGTCAAGATCAAGGGACAACTCAAGATTCAACTCACCCAACAAGTCTCCCAAGGCAAGGTCGTGCTACAATTGCAACGACAAGAGTTACTTCGTGGCCAAGTGTCCCTTTGAGAACCGTGAAGGCAATGGTGGTCGTCTCATTCGCAAGATCAAGTCAAGAACTCCTCATCCCTTGAACAAGAACTACGCCATCAAGAACGTCACTAACAAGGAACGAGCAATTGTGGTCCATGAAGAATACCTTTCGGGCACGGATGAAGATGATGATGATAATGAAGTTCATGGTGGAGAGATTGTGGGAGTTGCTGCTATTGCTACTACATCAACTCCACGTCTATCCCTCTTCGACTCGCCAAATGAAAATGTCATCTCCTCCAACCAAAAGTGCTTCATGGCCAAGGCCACCGAGGTAACACCAAAACCCACTCCTCAACCTATCTCTAGTGAGCCTTCCTCTCTTGATCTTGTTGGTCTAGAGGTGAAGAAAGAGATGATTGACATGTGTGAATTTGTTGCTACCTTAGATGAAGAAACTAAAACTTGTTTTGAGTCCTTGCTTGCACAACTTGACAATGCTAGGGATGCCTTAGATGAAAAGGAAGAACTTCTTGACTTGCTAAGAAAAATGAAAGAGATGCCGCCGATGAAATTGCTTCTCTCACTCAAAGTCTTGAGGATGAACAAAATATGAGAATTAATCTTGAAGAAAATGTGTCTAAGCTTGTAGATGATCATAACAACACCTTGTGCTCTATAATTAAAGAACGTGATCATGCTCTTGCTGTGATTAAGGTTCTCAAGAAAGAAAATGTTGAGTTTGTGGTGGTCATGATAGGACTCAAAAGGATCTTGAGAAACTCAAAGAGGAACACAAAGCCTTGGAGAGTAAATTCTCAAATCATTTTGAAGACCATGAACAACTTCAAACTAAATTAACTTGTGATCTCGCTAAGTCTTCCGTTGTGCAAATTATAGAATTGTCTAGCACTCCTAACCCTTGTTGCAAGCATGAGCATCTCATAGAGGAAGTCAAGGTGTTGAAGGATCAACTTCCCAAGACTAAGAAGATGAAGAAGAATAACAAGAAGAAGAAAAAGAACAAGGGCATGGCCCAAGGGGTACCAAATGGCCTAACCCTCTTGCAAAGTGACAACTTTGCTGGAAAGAACAATCCCTCTTATATTCTTTGCAAATCATATGATGGTCATGTATATGCTAGATATGTGGGAACTTCTTACACGCATGATTATCATTGGGCCATTTGGGTGCCATAGGCTCTTGTCACTAACAAAAGGGTACCTAAAACCAAAGCTTGATTTTCTTGTAGGACTATGCTTCCGGTGGATCAAAATGGGTGCTTGATAGTGGTGCCACGAGTCATATGACCGGAAGCAAGTCTATCATGACCGAGATGAGGCCCAATATTGCCAACACCATGGTCTCCTACGGTGACAAAACAAGCTCTCAGGTTTTGGGTTTTGGCAAAGTGGTGGTAACCCCGGATGTATCCTTGGTTGACGTCATGCTTGTCAAAACTCTTGGTTACAACTTACTCTCAGTTCGTGCTCTTGCTCTTATGGGTCTTTCTTCTTTCTTTAGTACTCATACCGTGGTCCTCATGTGGAGCAAGTCTCTCAAGGTGGCTTTTGTAGGATATGTATAACATGACTTGTATGTGGTGGACTTTTCAGGGACCACTACTCCTCATGCTCTATGTCTCTATGCTAAAGCCGACAAGGGCTGGTTGTGGCATCGCCGCCTAACCCATGTTAACATGAGAACTTTGCAAAGACTTCACTACGAGGGCCAAATCCTTGGAATTAACGATGTTTCTTTTGCCAAAGATCGTGTTTGCAGGGCTTGTATTGAATGGAAGATGCATGAAACTCCTCACAAAGCACTCAATCAAATCACCACCGAGAGGTGTTTGGAGCTCTTGCATATGGATCTCTTTGGTCCACCCTCTCATGATAGCCTTGGAGGCAAGAAGTATTGCTTGGTTATTGTGGATGATTTCTCAAAATACACTTTGGTGTTATTTTTCAAGTACAAGAGTGAGACTCAATAAACCATCATCGATTTTGCTAATGAGGTTCAACAGAAGCATAATGCAACTATTCTCTCAATTCGAAGTCACAATGGCACCGAGTTCAAAAACTATACCTTGGATGAGTTTCTTAGTGATGAAGGAATCAAGCATCAATACTCCACTCCATATACCCCTCAACAAAACGGAGATGCCGAAAGGAAGAATCGCACTTTGATGGATGCGGCTCGGTCTATGCTAGCTGAGTTCAAGTATCCATACAACTTTTGGGCCGAGGCCATCTCCACTGCTTTCCATGCAACCAACCGGCTTTATCTCCGCAAGAAAAAGAACAAGACACCCTATGAACTTCTCACCAGGAAAAAGCCTAATGTTAGCTACTTTCGGGTGTTTGGTTGCAAGTGCTACATTCTCAAGAATGGAGTTCGTTTGTCCAAGTTTGAATCCAAGGATCAAGAAGGAATTTTCGTTGGCTACTCAAATCAGTCCCATGCTTATAGAGTCTACAACAAAGCCAATGGAAGAGTTGAAGAGACGAGCAACGTGAAGTTTGATGAAAATCATGAGTCTCTTGTTAGGCAAGATGGTGTTTATGATCCAAGTGATGAAATTCCTCCTAAGGCCATAAGAAGAATGGGTGTGGGTTTCCACCTCCCCATTGAGGATCCCCTTATGGAAGAAGGAGAAGGACCAAGCTCTACTCAAGTGGAGCCCTCACTTTCACAAGATCATCTTGCCCCTCAAGGACATACATTTTTGGCACAAGCTCTTCCGAAGCTTCCCATGCTTATTACTCTCCAAGCTCCAAAGATCAAGCTCCCCACGATGGGGCTCCTCCTCAAGGCACCTCCCACGGACAAGATCTTCGTCAACCTCATCAACCTCCCCAAGATGGGGCTCCTCCTCAAGGTCACGGCTCTCCCCAAGGTCAAGATCGTCAAGATCAAGAGCAATTCAATGATCCTCAAGGCTCCACTCCAAATGAAGACTCCCCCAAAGTGGAAATTGATGAAGATGACCCTCGTGTTCGTGCTTATAGTCAAGAAGGCGGCTCAATTGGTGGCAATGACCAAGTGGTAGCTCAAGAATCTCGTGTTGAAGCACAAGCCCGCCGTCAAGCCTATCGTTTCGCCAAGCTTATTCAAGATGGACATATCCTTGATAATGTCTATGGAGATTTCAATAAAGGTTTCACTACTAGGCGGCAACTAGCTTCCTTTAGCTCTCACCATGCGTTTATCTCTCTTGTGGAACCACAGAAAGTCTTCGAAGCTCTTGAAGATGATGATTGGCTTGATGCTATGAACGAGGAACTTCACAACTTCAAGAGGAACAGTGTTTGGACATTGGTTGAGCGGCCCAAAGATTGTCAAAACGTCATTGGAACCAAGTGGGTCTTCAATAACAAGTGTGATGCGAATGGAATTGTCGTGCGCAAGAAGGCAAGGTTAGTTGCCCAAGCATACTCACAAGTTGAGGGCATCGACTACGGTGAGACTTATGCCCCCGTTTCTCGCCTTGAATCCATTCGTATGTTTCTTTCCTTTGCTACCCATCATAAATTTAAGTTGCATCAAATGGATGTTAAGAGTGCTTTTCTTAATGGTCCTTTGAAAGAGTTGGTATACGTCAAGAAACCTCCGGGTTTTGAGGATCCACTTTTTCCGAACCATGTCTACAAGCTCAATAAGGCACTCTATGGCCTCAAGCAAGCCCCACGTGCATGGTATGCTTTCCTTAGGGAGCTCTTGTTAGACCGTGGCTTCGAAGTGGGCCTCATTGATCCCACTCTTTTTACTAAGAAAGTTGGAGGCCACTTGTTAGTATGCCAAATCTATGTTGATGACATTATCTTTGGGTCTATTAACAAAACTTTTAATGAGGATTTTGCCAAGCTCATGACTGATCGCTTCGAGATGTCCATGATGGAGGAGTTGAAGTTTTTCCTTGGGTTTGAAGTCAACCAATTGAGGAAAGGGACTTTCATCAACCAAGCCAAGTACATCCAAGACATGCTCAAGAAGTTCAAGTTTGATCAAGTCAAATGTGCCAAGACTCCCATGTCAACTAAGGTTAATCTTGATCTCGATCCCAAGGGTAAGGAAGTGGATCAAAAACTCTATCGGTCTATGATTGGGTCTTTGCTCTATCTTTGTGCATCCCGATCGGATATTATGTTGAGTGTGGGTATGTGTGCAAGATTTCAAGCAGCACCAAAGGAAAGTCACATGGTGGCGGTCAAGAGAATCTTTTGATATTTAGTTCATACCCCAAACTTTGGGTTGTGGTACCCCAAGGGAGCCAGCTTTCATCTTATTGGTTTCACGGACTCGGACTGGGCTGGTGACAAAGTGGGAAGAAAGTCAACCTCCGGAGCTTGTCAGTTTCTCAGAAGATCTTTGGTTTGTTGGTCCTCGAAGAAGCAGAACTGTGTGTCTATGTCCACTACCGAAGCTGAGTACATCTCTGCCGCAAGCTGTTGTGCTCAATTGCTATGGATGAAGCAAACTTTGAAGGATCTTGGACTATCTTTTGACAAGGTGCCTCTTCTTTGTGACAATGAGAGTGCCATTGCTATTGCTCACAATCCGGTGCAACACAACCGGACCAAGCACATTGAGATTCGTCATCATTTCATTCGGGACCATGTTGCTAGAGGAGACTTTTCACGAAGCCTCTTGATGAAGCAAGGTTCTGGGAGATAAGACATGAGCTAAATATCATCGATTCGAGCAATATTGCTTGAGTACCTTGCACACCTACCCGCGTCTCAATGTGTATCTTGTTTGGATGTAGGCACGGATTTAGGGGGAGTGTAGTTCCTCTTATGAAAAAATGCTATCCCTATTATGCGTAGATTAAAGTTTTCATACTCTATAGTCTCTAAAGGAGACCATTTGAGCTTCATGATGAGTGTTGGTAATGAACCCAAGATATATCTTCGCGGTGTCAAGGCATTTACTCTTATATAAGGTGGCCTCGGCCACCGACCCGTTTTTATTTGTGTCTTTGACCTTTTTGTGTTTTTCTTGGATTTTGTTGGCTTTGGTTCTTCACAGTTTGAGCTCTCTATCCTAAGCCTTTCCTTTCCTCAATCCCTCTCTATTCCCTGCACAAGTTCTTCCTTGTTATCTTCCAAACCTGAGAAGGTCTTCCTGGCGTCACCAGAACTTCCGTCGATGTCGAACTTCCGTGGAACTTGGTTGTTCGTCTAAACCACCTGCTGACCTGGAACGTGTTCAGCCTGACCCGGAGCTTCCGGTCCACCGGAACTTCCGGTCCCTGACCTATATAAGGTGGGCCCTGGGGGAAAACGGGATCTTCTTCCTTTTTCCCCCAAGACCCATCCTCTATTTGGAGCAGCCGCCGGCCAAGACCTCTCCGCGAAGGTGCTCCGGCCCCTTCGTCTCCGGCTACTCCTCCGCAGATCTGCTCCTTGGTAACCTTCCCTACCTCGATCTCCCGCCTTGGACTCCGGTATTTGCCCTCAACTCCCTCCATTAATGGAGATCTTGCTCTCTCACCATGGCTTGAGTTAGGGCACACCATGTCTAGGCTAGTTCTTTGGCTAGAACTTGTTGGGAGATCTTGGTAGGCCTAGGGTATCATGCTAGAGTAGATTGGTCCAATACACTCTTGAAAATCTTTGCACTTGTGGCTTTTAGATGTAGATCTAGTGAACTGCTGTTTGGAACCGTCAGTTCGTGGTCTCACTGAAACTTCCGGTGAGCCACGACCGGAACTTCCGGTGGACTATTTTCACCGGAAGTTCCGGCGATTCAGCGGAAGTTCCGGCAACAATGCAACTTTTTCCTGATTGTATTTTTCCAATCTATTTCTTTTGTTTCCTCTTCCAAACGTGTGCACTTACACCACCTTCCCTCCCTATTCTTGTGCTTTCTTCTCAGGGCAAGGAGGTACCCGCCAAGGCAAGCATACCCGTCGACCATCCTCTGACATTCCTCCTGAGATTGATGAAGAAGATGTTGAGGTTATGCGTCCAACCACTCAGACTAGTTGTCAGAAGGCTGCTGCTACTCGCCGTGCTGCTGCTGCTGAAGGGAAGAGGCCTGCTCTTGCTCAGAAGGCCACTGCTGCTGGGCCAGACATGACCAAAGCCAAGATTTCTAAATGGTCTCAGAAAGCTTACTCTGCATTCAGGGGTATGGTACCCTACCTCGTGGCTCGTGACCGTCTTTGCTTGGACCCTCACTTCCACAACTGCTGTTAGGAACAAATATTTGCTGAAATCTATGCAACAAAGAAGAAGTTCGTGGTTGCTCCTCAAAAGTACATCAATGTGACTCACATGTAAGAGAAGCATGCATACTTTGGCGAGGCTCTTGATATTTGCCAGAAGTTTGGGCTCATTCCCCTCATGGAGCACCGTCAGAACTTTGATGTGAATGCTATTGCTTAGTTTTACTCAACTCTGTTTATTCACATGCAGTCCTCTACTGAAGGTGTGTTGAAGTGGATGACTAGGGGAGTGTTTCTTACCGCCACTTGGTCTGAGTTTGCTGAGCTTCTTGGCTATCCCCTTCAGCCTAGGCACGGGGCAAATGGTTGGCGTGTTCTTTGTCCCAAAGCTGCTGATCCTGAGGTCCTGGAGCCTCTCTACATTGAAGGGTGGGGAACTGTTGGGTTTGTGAATCATCTGCTGCCAGTTTTTGACATCATGCGTAGGGTGTACTTGAACACCATTTCTCCCAAAGCTGGTAACTTTGATCAGCTCCATGGCTATCAGGTTGACCTCATGCATCAGACTTATCTCCGCCGTGACACTGATAGTCCCATGGATGTTATGCACTTCATCTACTCAGAGCTGTGGCAAGCTATTATTGAAAAGCGCTCCTGCATCTATGCTCCCTTCATTCAGACCCTCATCAATCACAAGTGGCTTGAGACGACTGGCACTAGCTTTCCTGAAGACAACATCACCATTCATGAGGAGAAGAAGCTGCGTGTGAGTAAGCACCAAAAGCCTCGTTCTCAATAAGAAAAGGAAGATGAACTCCAGAAGGCCCGAGATGAAGCGGTGGTCCCTCCTCTGCTCCTGGGGGCTCTAGTGCTGGTGGTCCGTCTCTCCAGAGGCAGCCGTCTTGGGCAAAGAAGCTGCTTGGGAAGGTGAAGAAAACTTTCTGCTTTCTGCAGGACCGCGAGTATCAGCCCTATGTAGATCAGCGTCACAATGTTCAGCGCTAGAAGGCCATCATGACAGCTCTCAACATTCCTAGCTCACCGGTCACTAGCTCTGTCACTGTTCCCAAGGATGATTGGATTCGCGACAACTGCCACTGGTCTGAGGATGAGTCTGAGGAGGAGGTCACTGGTCTGTCGCCTGAGTGGGGTCCTTGGGTCCCTGAGTCTGCTCCTCCTTCCTTTCATGTCTGGGACGATTAGATTGATCTTTTCTTCCTTTTTGGTGTCTTGATGCCAAAGGGGGAGAAAGATGTCTATTAGGTTGTCTACGGGATTTGCATGGGTTGAGTCGAGAGCCTGTTCTTGCCTTTGATCTTTTCTTGCTCGCGAACTCTCTAGTTTATTTGTGTGCTTGTGGACCTTTTATGTCTGTGAACTTATGTGTGCTTGTGGACCATGTTATGTTTGAGACTATGTGGTATCTTATGCAATGCCGTGCGTGTGGCATCTTGTTGTCATCTTATGGGCATATGCATATGGTGGTGGAGCCTCATAGCTCTTATTGTTATTATTACTCGTTTGTCTCCACCACATTTGGTTGGTTCTGGTATGATCTCTATCTTTTCTTGTCCTTGCACTTGTGCTATCTTTGCAATTGGTAGGGGGAGACTCCTTGTATGTGTGCCAATCTTGTCCTTAGAGTTTTTCTCTACCATGCACACATACAGGGGGAGCTTGTCCCGTCCATTGCAAAGATTGCTTTGATTCTATGCAAATCTTTGGGATTGTCATCTAACACCAAAAAGGGGGAGATTGAAAGGACTATATCTTCCCATGCTGTTTTTGGTGTTAATGATAATCCCAATTATGTTTTAATTGTGCGCCTGAGTTTCAGGGGAAACGTTGTTGATGTCTCCTTCAATTATGGTGGATGCTCTCTTGGGGTCTCATGAAGACGGTGGCCTTTTAATTTTCTCCTAGTTTCTCTCCAGTTGTTGTTTTTAGGTCACCGTACTATTAAGAGGGGGTCCATCTTGGAAGGCTGTGGGCAATCACTTGTTCTTGCACAAACCTATATGCACCGCCACAACCATCCTACTATTCCGTGAGAGAGTGAGTTCCTGTTCTGTTGGAGCCTTCTGTGTCTCACCGGAACTTCCGGCCTGGCGCCGGAAGTTCCGCTCAAGCTTTTTCTGCGGGCTGTTCTAAGCTTTGTTCTAACGCTAGGTCCGCCCCAAGTTCCGCTGGTGGATCAGTAACCTTTTGTATGAAGTGTTCTATTTGCCGGAACTTGGGACAGAACTTGCATCGGAACTTGTCCTGCCAAAAGGTCCTGAGCAGAACTTCCGCCCAGCCGCCGAAACTTCCGGCTAGATTCGGTTCCCGACCTAGAAATTCCGCCCCTAGTTCCGCTCCAAGTTCCGCTGAAGGCTCAGTAACCTTCTGTTTTGAAGTGTTCTATTTGCAAGAACTTGGTCGGAACTTGTGTCGGAAGTTCACCAGAAGTTCCGGTCTGTTTTGACCTGAACTTCCGGTTGCGCTTCTGGAGCGGGCGTCAACGGTCTGATGACCATTGGAGCCAGTCTGGGCGGAACTTCCAGCCTCTCACCGGAACTTCCGTTGAGGTCGCAGGGGGCTGTAATGGTTCAGCGCGAGGGGGCCTATTTAAGGCACCCCTCTTCTTCCTCCCATTCTCTCTCGATTTTTTCTCTCTCCTCCATTAATGCTTGAGCTTCACCTCACTAGATCTCTCTCTAGCCACTCAAATGACTTGATCTTTTGAGAGGTGAGGGAGGTGACCTAGATCTACACTTCCACCAAAGAAGATTTGATTTCCCCCACCCATCCTTTGTGGATCTTGTTGCTCTTGGGTTTCTTGAAACCCTAGACGGTGTAGGGCATCCTTGGAGCTAAGGCTTGTGTTGTAAAGCTTCGAGATGTCGTTGAGGGCCTCCAATTGAGTTGTGGAGCCTCCCCCTCAACCTTGGTGTAAAGGTTTCGGTTGGCGCCTTCAAGGTCACCGGTTAGTGGATTGTGAGGCCTCCTTTGTGGGGGAGCTCACCAGAGAAGAAGGTGAGGCCTTTGTGGCGCTCGGGTGACCTTGTGCAGCCCGACACCTCTCCAACGTAGACGTATCTCCTTGGGAGTGAACTACGGGAATTACATCTCCGTGTCCCCGCTCCGGTTACTTCGTTCCCTTCCTTTACTTCTTGCTATTTACCGTTTTTGTGGTTGGTGTTTGTTTTCTTGCATTTAGGTTGTGCACTTAGTTGCATCTCTAGATAACTTTCCTTCTCGTTGAGCCTAAAAGTGAGAAGCCAATTAAAATTGGGTAGACGCCTATTCACCCCCCCCCTCTAGTCGTATCAAGTCGGTACTTAATACAATTTTTTTATAGCGGGGCGAAAGTTAGTTTCGAGGAAGCCCTACCTCTATCGCATTGAGACATATTCTCCACCTGGCTGCTCACCCTCGACCGGACCATCCCTGCTGCTCTACCATTGAGCACCACTGTACCGTCGTTTGCTGGTATGTACATCCCAAACCTCCAGCGATTACATTCTTTGTGATGGAAAGAATACATTTATTTTGTGCATTGCAAAGTAAATAAGCTGGTGGCTTTTGCAGGAAATGGAATCGACGATGACGGATGATTTTTCTGTGATAGTTGATCCTTGTAAAGCAGAGGAGGATGTTGAAGCAGCCCCATCAGATACATGTGAAGCGGATGCGGAGGCCGATTGTAGCACCCCGGAAATTCCTAAACTAGAGATTGCTTGTTCTTTTCTTTTTATTGCATCATCATGATATCATCATCATGGTAATCATGCCACTTTGCATGGATCATCCTTGTTGCATCTTGCTTAATATTGCTAAAACCTAAACCTCTTCCCTCTTTGTATCTCAATATTTTGTTTTCTACAATGTTGGGAATCCACTTGTTATGGTTCCACTAGTTTATAAATGTTTTTATCGAATTTCTAAAACCTAAATCCCATATCTTGTAATATGGCCAACTTGGATATGTATGTTGGCATTCTTTTTCTCTTGTGATATTCCCCCTTATCTATTATTGCCAAAACCTCTTTTCAAATACATCTACAAAAGGTTCAAAAGTAATTGAGCGGTGTCCTATTTGAATTTTCTTAAAAAAATAAGATAAACAAAAAAAATAGAAATAGAATAAGAATAAAAGAGAGAGAGAAGCCAGGCCAGCACCAGGAGCCTAGGCAGCAGCCCAAGCCGCTACAGCAACCAGCGCAGCCCGCTAGCCCTCTCTCCCCGGGCCCAACCGCTCTTCCGGCTCGTATCGCTTCGTAGCGGCAGAGCAAGCGCCATTACTGCTCATCTCCTACCTACCTGCCTCTGTCTCTCTCAGCGAACGACGGAAGCGGGAAGGTACCCGTCGAGTCCCCGTCATCCTCGTCACACCGAGCGACACTTCCTTCTTATCCTCTCCGAGCGGCCTCTGAACCCTAGCCTTCCCCTCAACCACCCATGCCACCGCCGTTTCTCTCTCTCTACATCCCCTTCTTCCTCTCCGACTGAGCCAACATCTTGGTCGACGGCGCCGTCCCCTAAGCGCGGGTGCCACTTCCTGTTCCGCCGCGGATCCTGGAAGCTCGCATGAGGAGTTATACGTGGCGCCTATGCTTCCTCCTCTTTCCTGGCCGAGCAGAGAACACCACCACCGTCGTCGTCATCATCTCCGACCACCCCCAGCCCCGATTCCTCTGGGAATTGGTTTAGGTGAGCACCCCTTTCCGTCACCGCTCTGTCCTGTATCTTTCCCCCTGTTGCCAAGCTATAGACACTGACGCCAACCCTTCTCTGTAGCCCGACACGTCCTCCATGTCCTCATGGTTCCGCAGCATTTCACGCGCGCCGCGCTCTGGCCGAATTCAGCAGCAGCAGAACCTTGCAAGCAACCTCCATTCATTCATGATTTCCGCCGTACCAGAGCCTCCTACGGAGAAACTTCCAACACGACTAACCTTCCCGGCAGTCCCACCTTTCCAACGAGCTCAACCATGACCTAAATGGAGGACGATCACATTTGCAATCATCTTCTGAAGTTCACTGCAGCTCTTCGGAATCCTGTCGAATCCGATAGTTACCGTATGTTTATTTTCTTACTCTGAACACCCTAATTTTCCCGTCGCTGCATCCCTCGTTCGGGAAAACGTCCTGAATGGAAGATGTAGCCCTTTTATTAATCTCCAATTTTTGTTTTTGAGGCATTGCTCAACTCACTTTGGTTTGCTCTCCATGTTCAACCGAAATCGGGATCAGCTAGCCCTTTTTCGTAGGTCGAGAATCCAGGTATGATTTAGACTTCCGTCGATTCTTGTTGGTTTTGTAAAAACCATCCTTGCTGATGCGCAAATGGGCCAGCCCAGTCACTTATCTGCCGTCCGCGCACGACATGCAACCAGCCCCGTGGCCTAGTTCTCTCCCTACCAGTGGGTCACTGCCTTTTAACCTTTTCCTTAACAATTCTTTTTCCTATTTCAATAATGCAAATCCAAATATAAATTCATATCTATAAATATGTTTGGAATTTGGGAAATTTTCATAAGGAGAAGTGAATCATTTTCAAATGCGATTTCATATCTAAATTCAAATTTGACTAGAGTTGATTCTATCTAGTCAAACCTTTGGCATTTGACCATATTTAAATTACTTTGCAATTAAATATTGTTTTAAATTCTCAAATTCAAATAATGTGTATAATATATGTTTTTGAACCATGAAAACATGAGGATTATGAATATGCTATTTAAAGTATCTTTTGAGCAATTTAAAATTTCGAAATAATTTAATTGCTAATAAATACCATTTCTTAAATATTGCATAACTTTAAATCTGTAACTCTAAATTTGACAAATGATATTTCTAAATTGATCAGCACGACGAGCCCTTTACAACCGTCCATTCCATACTTGCACTTGCATCATGGGTAACTTGTAAAATCAGAACTGTTTATGCGAGGAATACATGATGAATAAAATGGGAAAATAATTATGTCTTGTTAATAATGCCTTACTAATGTTGTATCATCCTTGTACTATGCTAATGACATATTTTCAACATGATTTGCATTATTAAATTTCCATGTTATGCATCATATCATGATCATTTCCGGTTCTTCCGCATTAGTTGTAATTTGTTGCATCGCTTGTTCCTTTTAGTGTTTTGCTTCTTCACGGATAGGACGATGAGATGTTGTGAGTTTCGACAAGTTCTTCGGATATATCTTCGACAATTATTTCCAGGCGAGAATTCTGCCCCTTTCTACCTATCTTACTTTTATAGTGTTTAGTTCCTCCTATTGATCTATTGCTATATGTGTTGCGATGCTTTATTTTTCGTACCCATGATATGTAGGGTTCGCAACATAGAAAATAAAAAATTTCCTACGATGGGAACAACTATGTACCAAGATCTATCTACTAGATACAAACAACGGGCGGATGTATATCCGTAGAGAACATACCCTTGAAGACCGATAAAGCTTAACGAGTTAAACTCGTGGTTGATGTAGACGATCTCTTGCCGATCTCAAGATCGAGAGGAAGTCCTTAGCACAGCAACTTAGTGGAGCATCCATGCTCACACACACGTCCGAGGCACCGAGCAACCTCTTCCTCCTCGCTCCAGCGATGCAGCGAAAGAACTACTCTTTCTTGCCGAATAGCCACCGGGAACATGTATCTCGCTAGTCCGAGACCATGGGGGATAAATACTATAAGGGGAGAGAGATCCTTCACGAGGAGGTGTGAGTGAGAGGAGAGGAGGGGTCTCCTTTTGTAGGAGAGGGGGGAGGTCCCCAAGGGGGTGGCCGGCACATGGGGCTGCCCCTTTCCCTCCCCTCATTCCTGTGGGTGGACACTCCACTCACAAAATTCCTTTCGATTCCCTCCACTCAAAAACCCATTCAAATTCCCAATAAATTTCCACCAAATTTAATGCAAACTCTCATTAAATAAAACTCCTTTTATTTATTAAGATTTTTTTCAATTACTTTAATGACAAACATTCACATATAACCCCTTGCTAGTATTTCATTTCACATGCAAAAACACTTTCTGCAATTTCACCCGAAAACCTGTTTCGGTATCTAGTGAAATAAATTCCTGCGCTTGTTATTCTTTCCGGCATGAAACTTTTGCTCCAAATGGATGTCGGTATCTCTTAAGTGTGTCACCCTACGGTTCGCAAATAATGTGGACATGATCGAGACCCTTCTCCGATCAATAACCAGAAGCAGGATCTGGAGACCCATACTGACCCCCACACATTCAACGATGACTTTCTTGTGATCGTCAGAACCTTTTACGCTAGTATCTGAATCCTTTTGTTTCACGATATAATACATGTCGTAGATTTGATCATCAGTATCTCCATACCTAGTTTGATCTCGTTACTGACATGTAATCTTTTCTTGTTCCCATGATATAATATTCTAGTGATCAAATCACTTGCTTGCAAGCTAATCGATGTGATATCACCGAGAGGTCCCAGAGCATATTTATCCGTCATCAGGATGAACAAATTCCACTCTCGATCCATGGGCCTCAACATAACACTTTAGTAGTTCTGAACCCATCTTTATAATCACCCTGTTACGGTGTGACGTTTGAGGTTATCAAGAAACTCTTCCGGTGTTAGTGATTGACATGATCTCATGTTCGAAGGATTAGGATCACTTCGTATGATGTTATATCAATATAAACTCAATGACTTTGATTGTAATGCTATACTTCGGATGAATGTTCATTACACCATTACACTAATGTTGTGACCTTGTTATTAACAACATCCAATGTCCATGATCAGGAAACCTTGATCATCTTGTTAATCAACGAGCTAGTTTATAAGAGAGGCATAACTAGGAACTCTCTATTTGTTTATTAAACACACATGTATAAATGTTTCCGTATTAATACAATTATAGCATGTAAAATAAACATCTATATATTTGGAATATACATAATAACCACTTTATTATTTCCTCTCAGGTCATATTCCCTTCATGATATTCCTTGCAGCCATTATATTACCTTGGACACATCCTATTACCTATTGTTCGGTAGATAGTCAGACTTGCGAGTCGTATTTGCTTGCACAGATGTTGCTTCGCACCGTCAATGTTCCACAGTTGTTGGAGAAATGCTTCATGCTTAATGTTGGAGATGATCATTGGTTTAGTTACAATTTAACAACTAATATTGAAAGTCGGTAAATAATGCAGAGGCACAGGTGCGCAATAGATGTTATTTGGTTTTTAACCGTCCACTTGTGTCCCTTAGGACCCCGAGTACTTGATACCTGTTCCTTGAATATGCGCACTATCCGCATGTGGGACCATGAATCCCCTTAGCATGAGCTTGAGTCATATCTTATTTCTTGGGGCCAGGGTTTATTATTATCTTGTACTTATGCCATGATTATGCCATGCTTTACTGCTTTATTTACTATTGCACGTGGAGCGCCTGTACTATTTTGGATCACGGCACGATTTCAAGGTATCAACAAGCCTAGTCACACTTTCGGGTTTCTAGTCGTTTACAGCCGTTCTCGCAAACCTCTGGGTCCGTCACGGAGCCGGACAACTTCGTAGCGGGTAACTTAGTGGGGTGGCCCCCTGAAACATTATATGAATCTTGCGATTTCTTTGTCGTAAGGCCTCGTTGAGTTTTCATTTGGTTTTTACAAGGTCAATCATGTGTGTGTTGCTATTTGTGCCCCGCTGCAGGGTAAAACTTTTTGAAATCTGTGTCCGCGGTTATGGACGACTTGTAGCACAGTATCTCGATCATAGACAACTAAAACTAAAGTAGTGCTATAAATTTGACTTTGTAATGACTAGTAAGCAACTTCACTACAATGGAATGAATGAATAAAAGTGCCAAAAACTACTGGGTTTGGGATGTCTCATGCTATATGTATCTGACTAATAAGTATTGCAAATACAACGAAATGGTTAACTAAAATGCCCAATGCTTATGTGTAAGATCCCTCCTCTGTAAAGGAAAAGGATCCCTGTGATTGCAATGCTAGTCCCTGGATCATTGCTAGCATCCACAGTTTAAGATGAAGTACACATATACAAAGGTCATTTATTACATCCATTCCAGAGATAAACATAGTCTTTACAACTCAAGGCCACATGCCTAATACAAGAGTTTGGAATAAGTAAATAATTATAAGTCTTCATCTTCATGTGCCACAGGCAAACATGTTGAGTGTAGACTCATGACACCTAATCCTCATCGGAGTAACCTGCAACATCACAAGTTACAGCCACAGTGGGTCAATACTTTGGAATAGTATTGGCAAGTGATACCTTAGTAAAATTTAGGTGGACTATATTACTATATGCATTTTGGCTAAGTGTAGCTTGGCTTGCTTTGCTCAAAATAGGTTTTTCCTATTAGTTGAAATCACTAAGTTTTTCTTTGTCAAAAACTTTTCCCAAGGAACCATCAATAGACATTGAGGTCCTTCACCCTTGTTCACCCACAAGTTTTTACTTTGAAGTTGGAGTGATGAGATTCTTGATAGCTTCCATGTCTTGATGCTCAATTTGTCCATTTCCATGGACTTGGCTAAGTACTTAGATTTTTCCATCTGCAGAGGTTGTGCACTTTACCCACCAGACTTGGTTTCACCAAGACAGGACCTTTCAGAAGCCTTCCCTTAGCCAAATGGACGCGTTCCAACCTATCATCCCACTACCAGCAACTGTCCAAATGACTAAGTTCTAGCAACCTATGTGATCCAGGCAGAGCCCATATTGCCAAGTGGCTGAACTAGAAGCCTCTCAACACTTGGCCTCTAAAATCCCTTTGTTCCTGGGTGGCTTACCACAAGTGAGATACACAAGGTAAACCATAGCCATGGGCCTTGTGTAACCACTCAACCAAATACCACCAATCAAGTCCCATTCCACCCAGGTGATTCATTGACTTAGTTGTTTTATTAAGAAAAACATAAGTCCAAGGACTTAGAAATATTTTCATCATAGCATGTATATATTTTACCAACCCTTGTTTGCTACTAGCTAGGCTAAGCATGGCATAGATAGTAACTTAACTTAGAAATTTCCTAGCAATTCTACAACTACTTAGGATTTCCCAACATGGCATTTTGCAAAATAGTAACATGCAAGACTTAGAAAAATATTTCTAATGCTTGTATAAAATATAGGGATAGAAATATTCATGAAATACCACTTGCCTTGGTAGTTGGGAGAGTAGCACTCTTCACAATCACAATCACTAGCACCAAAATCTACACATAGAATATAGCCACAATCACATACAACATATATTCAACGAAAAATATATATGCATGCATGCAAGATGCTAGGTGATGATTTTTAAAACTCAACCAAGCAAGTGCATAGTACTGAATTCTAAACAAGTCAAAACTTTGCCAAACCAAGTTTATTTGACACTAAAACAATTTCCTAAACAAACCCTATACTCAAAATAGTCCTAAACAAGTTTCTGCAAATAAAGTCGTTTTAACAGAAGCTAAACACTAAACACATTGCATAAACATAAAGGGCTTGTCTCCCTGATTCCAACGGTATAAAGTTTGCTAAAATCTAACATGGGAATCAAAAGTTACAAGCAAATCAAATTTGGATACAAATCTGATTTCAAATTCTGTTTTAATTCAAACCCTAGCCATGCGTCGTGCTCTGATTCGTCGGTACCGCTTCGCGTGGATCGACTAGCGTGGACCGTCAGATCAAACTTAAAGTGCACGGCTCAGATTGTCACTTACCCCTTCGATGCAGATCTAATCTAGAGCGCTAGATCTAGATCCTACGGCTTCTAAGCGCGTCACCATAGACTAGCGGCAATGATGCAGACGTCAAGAGCTGGCCATGCGTTCTAGGTCCGGGAGGGAGGGTGCTTACCAGAACCGCAGGGTCGAGGCAAAGCTCAATGGGGAGGTGGCTTGGCAAGGGGCGCACGGCAAGGGCTGCTGGAGCTCGTCGGAGTCGTGCACGGCATCGGGAGGTTGCTGTCGAAGTTGTTGCCGAGGTTTCACGTGGCCCTAGCACGAACCAGAGGGATTAGGAGACGCGCAAGACAGTGGCGAACATCCTCGTATGCAAGAGGGGGCAAGGGGCGCGCTCTGCTTACCGTAATTGGTCGCCGGAGTTGAGCGGCGGCTCGGTAGGTTGCGGGCACGAACGGGGACGGCGTCCTGGGTCACGAGAATGCAAACGAAAGGTATCAGGGAACGTGCAAGAACATGCTGGTCACGATACTTTGAACCAGAGAAAGGGGAGGCGGTCGAAGATCACCAGAATTAGTCGCCGGAGGTCGTCGGTGTTACGGGGTTTCGAGATCGAATGCGCGCAGCCTGGTGGCGGAGTAGCGAGGAAAGTGGGGGGAAATGACCGCGGCGGCGAGGGGTTTAAGTAGCCAGAAGCGGGGTGAGTATTGCACGCTGAATCAATGGAATTTAAGCGAGTTTTAATCGCGGCGTCACTGCACGGTGGTAACGGCGGAGCATTGTCTGCGCGCGAGAAATTGGGGAAGACGACGCTGACGTGGAGGGCCCAGTGTTCAGTGGCTGTGGGGTTGGTTCGTCGCGGGTGTGAGAAGACAGAGAGAAGAGTGGCCCGGGTGGGCTGCTTTGCCTGTTGGGCTGGAATGGTGGCGCCAGGCCCAGCTAGATTTCTTATTCCTTTTTCTTTTTCCAGAATGATTTTCAAGAATGGTTTTCAAATGATTTCAAAAGCTATTTGAATTCAAATCTTTTTGGGATTTTTGTAGTGTGCAGCAGTCACAAAACTTGGCATAAAACCATGTGGTCACTTTGAGTTGGCTTGGTCATTTTTGGAAAAACAAAATAACAGGGACATTGCACTTGGTTTGCAAATGTTTGAAAATGGTTTTTGAAACCATTTCTATTTTGTAAAATTTTGTTCTAACTCCACACTCAAACCAATCAACAAGGGAGACAAACAATCTAGGTTTAAAACATTCAAGCTCTCAAATGGGGATGGGCATTTGATTTAAGTTTGCTCACATAAAATGATAGCACTATGTGCTTCTGTTTTCTTGAAATGAGTTTGAAATTGATCTCAATTCTATATGCATGCATGAATGATATGCAATCTTTGAAATCATGATTTTAGGGATGTTACAAATCTAACCCCCTTAAGGTGAATCTCGCCCTCGAGATTCGGATTGGCTAGCAAATAGGTGAGGGTGGTCTTTCCGAAGATCATCTTCTCTTTCCCATGTTGCTTCCTCTTCGGAATGATGATTCCACTGCACTTTGCAGAACTTGATTGTCTTAGTCCTTGTGACTCTTTCTGTAGTCTCAAGAAGCTTGATAGGTTTCTCTTCATAGGTGAGATCACTTTCCAATTGAACCTCCTCCAAAGGTATAGTATCCTTCAAAGAAGTTTCTTCCATTTCTGGGTGACATTTCTTAAGATGACTCACATGAAACACATTATGGACAGCTGATATAGATTCTGGTAGTTCAATTTCATATGCAACTTCCCCTTTGCGACTCAGAATCTTGAATGGCCCAACATATCTTGGTGCCAATTTTCCTTTGACTCCGAATCTTTTCACTCCACGAAGTGGTGACACTCTAAGATAGGCTCTATCACCAACTTCGTAGGTGACTTCTCTACGCTTAGGATCTGCGTAGCTTTTCTACCGGGACTGTGCTATCTTCAACCTGTCCTTCACCAATTTGACCTTCTCTTCGGCTTCTTTGATAAGATCTGGTCCAAATAAACTTCTTTCTCCCACACCATTCCATAACAATGGGGTGGTACACTTTCTTTCATAGAGAAACTCAAACGGTGCCATCTCAATACTGGCTTGATAGCTGTTGTTATAAGAAAATTCTGCGTAAGGAAGACTTTCATCCCAACTGGCTCCATAGTCTAAGGCACATGCTCTCAACATGTCTTCAAGAATCTGGTTAGTCCTTTCTGTTTGTCCATCAGTTTGAGGATGAAAAGCAGTACTGAATTCCAACCTCGTTCCCAATGACTCATGTAGCTGTCTCTAGAAATGGGAAGTGAATTGAGTTCCCCTATCAGACAAAATACTCTTGGGCACTCCATGTAGACATACAATTCTACTCATGTAGATTTTGGCTAACTTAGCACTTGTATAGGTTGTCTTCACGGGTATGAAATGAGCCACTTTAGTTAGGCGATCCACTACTACCCATATGGAATCATATCCTGACCTGGTCCTTGGTAATCCGGTAATGAAATCCATACCAATTTTGTCCCACTTCCAATCAGGAATAGGTAGTGGTTGAAGCAAACCTGCTGGTTTCTGATGCTCCGCTTGCACTCTACTACACATCACACAAAGCAATATGTTCGGCGATGTCCTTCTTGAGATTATTCCACCAAAATCTTTCTTTCATGTCCATGTACATTTTGGTGTTACCCGGGTGAATAGAATACGGAGAGTTGTGTGCTTCCTGCAAAATCAGTTTCCGTAGCTCCGGATCTTGTGGAACACAGATACGTTTCCCATGCCATAAAGTACCCTGTTCGTCTTCATGGAACCCTTTGGATTTTCCTTTGCCAATGTTCTCTTTAATCTCTTCGATTTCTTTATCAATCTTCTGGGCTTCTTTGATCTTGTCCAACAAAGTGGGTAGAACATCCAAAGACATGAGATGTCCTTCAGGCACAATCTCCAATATGAGTTTTCTAAATTGGGTACACAGATCATCTGGCAATTCTCCTTTGGTAAGGCCATTCACAAAAACCTTATGGCTTAGAGCATCTGCTACAACATTTGCTTTACCGGGATGGTATTGCAAAGTTAGGTCATAGTCTTTGATAAGTTCTAGCCATCTTCTTTGTCTCATATTAATTTCCTTCTGGGTGAAGATATACTTCAAACTTTTGTGATCCGTGAACACTTCTGGCGCTTTCCCAAAAGATAGTGTCTCCATGTTTTGAGTGCATGGACGATGGAGGCTAACTCTAAATCATGAGTAGGATAGTTTACTTCATGAGTTTTGAGTTGTCTCGAGGCATAAGCCACAACTTTACCGTCTTGCATAAGTACACTTTTAAACCTTGATGAGATGCATCACAATATACTTGGAAATCCTTTTCCAAATCTGGAACACAAGACTGGTGTCTTTACAAATCTCTTCTTCAACTCCTGAAAGCTGAGTTCACAACCTTCAGACCAAGCAAACTTCTTGTCTTTCGTTAACAATTCAGTCATGGGCTTAGCTACCTTAGAGAAATTCTCAATAAACCTTCTGTAGTAACCTGCTAAGCCAAGGAAACTACGAACTTCTTTCACGGACTTGGGAGATTCCCATTCAGTCACAGCTGAAACCTTAGCAGGATCAACTGCTACACCATCCTTTGTCATAACATGACCAAGAAAACGAACCTCCTCTAACCAGAACTCACACTTGCTGAATTTGGCATAAAGTTTATGCTCTCTTAATTTCTCAAGTATCAAACGTAAGTGTCCTTCATGTTCTTCTTTGCTCTTGGAGTAGACTAAGATGTCATCGATGAAAACGACAACAAACTTGTCAAGGAATTCCATGAACACTTTGTTCATCATATTCATGAAGTATGCTGGAGCATTTTTCAAGCCAAAAGGCATTACGGTAAACTCATATAATCCATACCTTGTGGTGAATGCTATTTTTGGTATGTCTTGTTCTCTTATCTTGAGTTGAAAATAGCCTGACCGGAGATCAATCTTTGAGAACACACATGCTCCTTCTAGCTGATCAAACAAGTCATTTATTCTAGGCAAAGGATATTTGTTCTTGATAGTTACCTCGTTGAGTGAACGGTAATCTATGCATAACCTTTGACTTCTATCTTTCTTCTCCACGAACAAAACTGGGGCTCCCCAAGATGAAGAACTTGGTTGAATAAATCCTTTCTGCAACTATTCTCCAAGTTGCTTCTTGAGCTCTTTCAGTTCATCAACTGACATTTTATCGTTTCTTTGCTATTGGTCCGGACCACGGTACCAAATCTATAAGAAATTCCACATCTCTATCTGGTGGCATTCCGACAATTCTTCCGAAACACATCCGGATAATCACTCACAATGGCAGCTGCTTGTCCATGTTAACCCCCTTAAGAGAATTAAGCATACTCCTTTTTGCTTCAAAGCTGGTCTTGAATCTGATCCTTTTATTTTCTGGAGTTGTGAGTGAGACAGTATGATTGGCACAATTTATCACTCCTTTGTACTTAGTCATCCAGTCCATTCCCAGAATGACATCCAATCCTTGGGAGTTTAGTATTATCAAGTTAACGGGAAACTTATACTTCCCAAATTCTATGACTAGATCATGACATCCAGAATTCACTATCATTTCTCCACCAGGAGAACTTACTTTTATAGGACACCCAATAGTTTCTACCGGTAGTTCATTTCTTTCAACAAATGCTCTTGATATGAATGAATGAGATGCACCAGTATCAAAGAGTACAAATGCTGGAGTAGAATTGAGTATGAACTTACCAGCAACAGCATCAGGCTCCTCATAGACCTCCTCCACATTGATGTGGTTTACCTGTCCCTTTTGGAAAGGGTTGGGCTTGATAGGTCCTTCAACTTTCTTTTCTGGGCACTCATTTGTATAATGCCCCATCTTCTTGCATTTGAAGCATTCAACCTGACTGATGTCTCTCTTAACAGGCTGACTTCCACTTCCACTTCCATTACCACTGTGGTGGCTCTTATGTCCACTCTTATGGTTCTTGTACTTGTCATTGTCATGACTGCGATGATGCTTGTTGTCATGACGGTTGTGGTTGTGGTGCTTGTTGAATTTCCCATGCTTGTGGGATCCTGAGCTTCTGCTGTCATCATAATAAGATCGTTTGTGAGACGATCCCGAGCTGTGCTTGTCGGAGTGCTTTCTCTTTCTACTCTCGACTTGCTTTATTTTGTTCTCCAAAATAGCAGCCTTGTCACAGAGCAACTGATAAGTGGGACATATGCCATAGCCAATTGCAGATTCAGCTCATCATTCAAGCCTTCCAGAAAATTTTCCTTTCTCTTGGCATCGGTGTCAACTTCATCCGGTGCATAACGCGCCAGATTGTTGAACTCTTCAATGTATTCAGCCACGCTGCGGTGGCTTGCTTGATTGTGGAACTCCTTCTTTTCGGACTCATCACTCGATGAGATATGAGCGATCGAAGCCATCCTCAAAGATAGCCCATGTCACTTCATCCATGGGAGTGGTGATCTGGAAGTTGTCCCACCAAGTGGCGGCTGGCCCTTCCAGCAGATGTGCTGCAAATCTGACTTTTTCAGCATCCGTACAGCCCACGGTTACTAAGTCCTTGTTCACAGAACATAGCCAATCGTTGGCCACCATGGGATCAGTCGTCCCTGAGAACTTAGGTGGCCTCAATCTCAAGAACCTGGTGAGCATATCAAAGCCCGGAGGGTTGTTGTTGTTGTTGTTATTGTTGTTTTGGTTCGGGATGAATGTTGTCATCATCTGCATCAGCTGTGTTTGAGCAGTCATCATTTGCTGCATTTCTGGAGTGATGTTGTTGTTGTTGTTGTTGGGGTTGGGGTTTGCACGACGGGGAGGCATCTATGGTTTGTTCAAATAGAGATAAGAATGAGATACCCATAGATGTTTTCATGCACATTACATCACATAAGCAAACACATAGCATGCAACACAAGATAAAAGTTCAACAACAAGATAACAAGTTCACACAGTAAAACACACAAGTAGCAAGCCATCCACATGTCGGATGGTCCAATAACAAGTTCTCAAAAATAACAAGTACGATAATGAAAGATAAATGAGTAGTCAAGTCTACTCATCGGCATCAATCTCCTCCTCGACAAAGGTAAGACCTGCGTTCTCCATCGCGGTCTTGTTCTCCTCAATGCTAGTGGTCAAGCACTCTATCTTGGCCTTGTGAGCCCTCTTCTGGGAACGAAGCCTCTCGATCACCGACTGCTGCTGCTCTTACTCGAAGTCCTTGGACTACAGTTCTTCAGTCATGTCCCAGATCTTCTTGTTCCTATCATGGACACGCTTCTCCTGACTCTTGAACTTCCTGTCCTGGGTCTCGAACTTCGCCTCCATTTCCTTGACTATCTCGTCCTGCTGCGCGAAGAGCTTGTCCTTCTCATGGCTGCCCAGGCTTCGTCATTGCTGAGCATGACATTGGTCCTGTCAGTGTCCACGTGCCTAATGAGAGACTCTAAGTCCTGAAGGTACAGGCGTATCGGCTCTGCTGCATCCCTCGAATAGTCCTCGAAGTCGATGGACTCTCCGTCCTCATCACGTCCCCCGAAGACGTGAAAGTGGGTGCCTCTAACCTATCGGGAGTGTCGCCCTAGCAGACGTCCTATCAGATCCTGCATCACTACCTCAAGGCCTCTCTCCCTATCATCGTGCATAAGCTTGAAGACGATGGCCTCCGTAGTAGGCTCTGTCTGGCGTCCGGGCTGGTTCACCTTGAAGCCCCAGAGGTCCTTCCTCTCGAACTTGGTGAGGGGATGCACCATGATGCTGGGAAGAGGGAGATTGAGCAGAGTGGTAAGCTCAACGATACGAGGACCAAAGCGGGTAACCTGGAACTCCTCAACAGTGCTGATGGTAATAGGCATCTATTTATAAGATAGAAAAGTTAGAACAACACAATCATGATAAAATAAAAGACATAACAACACATACATATCCTTGGAAAGCAAAACACACAAGTCATGCATACATGAAACCATTACAACAACCAAGGTTCAAACTTATTTTAAGCAACATTTTGGAAAATAAGGTGATAGGTGGTGGTCCAACTAACTAAGTACGTTTTACAATCCTATCTCACTGGATCTATTGGCTAACACAATGTTTCTAGAGGCAATCAGCCTATCTTGCTCACATGATTCCATCACTAAGTCTATAATATCTCCTCTCAAGGTTTGGTTGGTAGCTTCCAACTCTTGGGTATGTTCCTTCTCTTTCCTTAGCTCATTTTGGAGGTTGAGCATTCTGCACTTGACTCTGTCACCAAGTTCTTTGATGGTCTTCCAAGCTGCATCCCTTGCTGATTCAAAGAATGTAGGGTGCACCACTGAGTTGGTGAACATGCAGAATCCTTTTTCCTGATGGTTGTCTTCCTTGTTTTTATACAAGTGAAGTTGCACCCACCAGTATTCCACTCCTTCATCCATCACTGGAAAACCTTTGTACACAACTGCACCTTGTATCTCTAATGCAACCATGAGGTCCTTGAGAGCTTTGGGGAATTCTGTCTCACTCTCCAAAGTCATTGTCATGAGTGGTCCTTTCCTTACGGCTTCGTTGATGGAGTTCATCTACAAATAGAGATGAGAGAGAGAAGATTAGAAAAGTTTACGAGAAGAATAGACAAGTGTAGAAGTAGTTGAAATTTTTCCTTAGTGGTTTCCAATCCTAGGGTCATAATCCTACAGGAAACACAGTGCTCTGATACCATCTGTAAGATCCCTCCTTTGTAAAGGAAAAGGATCCCTATGATTGCAATGCTAGTCCCTGGATCATTGCTAGCATCCACAGTTTAAGATGAAGTACACAGATACAAAGGTCATTTATTACATCCATTCTAGAGATAAACATAGTCTTTACAACTCAAGGCCACAGGCCTAATACAAGAGTTTGGAATAAGTAAATAATTATAAGTCTTCATCTTCATGTGCCACAGGCAAACATGTTGAGTGTAGACTCATGACACCTAATCCTCATCGGAGTAACCTGCAACATCACAAGTTACAGCCACAGTGGGTCAATACTTTGGAATAGTATTGGCAAGTGATACCTTAGTAAAATTTAGGTGGACTATATTACTATATGCATTTTGGCTAAGTGTAGCTTGGCTTGCTTTGCTCAAAATAGGTTTTTCCTATTAGTTGAAATCACTAAGTTTTTCTTTGTCAAAAACTTTTCCCAAGGAACCATCAATAGACATTGAGGTCCTTCACCCTTGTTCACCCACAAGTTTTTACTTTGAAGTTGGAGTGATGAGATTCTTGATAGCTTCCATGTCTTGATGCTCAATTTGTCCATTTCCATGGACTTGGCTAAGTACTTAGATTTTTCCATCTGCAGAGGTTGTGCACTTTACCCACCAGACTTGGTTTCACCAAGACAGACCTTTCGAAGCCTTCCCTTAGCCAAATGGACGCGTTCAACCTATCATCCCACTACCAAGAATCATCCAAATGACTAAGTTCTAGCAACCTATGTGATCCAGGCAGAGCCCATATTGCCAAGTGGCTGAACTAGAAGCTTCTCAACACTTGGCCTCTAAAATCCCTTTGTTCCTGGGTGGCTTACCACAAGTGAGATACACAAGGTAAACCATAGCCATGGGCCTTGTGTAACCACTCAACCAAATACCACCAATCAAGTCCCATTCCACCTAGGTGATTTATTGACTTAGTTGTTTTATTAAGAAAAACATAAGTCCAAGGACTTAGAAATATTTTCATCATAGCATGTATATATTTTACCAACCCTTGTTTGCTACTAGCTAGGCTAAGCATGTCATAGATAGTAACTTAACTTAGAAATTTCCTAGCAATTCTACAACTACTTAGGATTTCCCAACATGGCATTTTGCAAAATAGTAACATGCAAGACTTAGAAAAATATTTCTAATGCTTGTATAAAATATAGGGATAGAAATATTCATGAAATACCACTTGCCTTGGTACTTGGGAGAGTAGCACTCTTCACAATCACAATCACTAGCACCAAAATCTACACATAGAATATATCCATAATCACATACAAGATATATTCAACGAAAAATATATATGCATGCATGCAAGATGCTAGGTGATGATTTTTAAAACTCAACCAAGCAAGTGCATAGTACTGAATTCTAAACAAGTCAAAACTTTGCCAAACCAAGTTTATTTGACACTAAAACAATTTCCTAAACAAACCCTATACTCAAAATAGTCCTAAACAAGTTTCTGCAAATAAAGTCGTTTTAACAGAAGCTAAACACTAAACACATTGCATAAACATAAAGGGCTTGTCTCCCTGATTCCAACGGTATAAAGTTTGCTAAAATCTAACGTGGGAATCAAAAGTTACAAGCAAATCAAATTTGGATACAAATCTGATTTCAAATTCTGTTTTAATTCAAACCCTAGCCACGCATCGCGCTCTGATTCGTCGGTACCGCTTCGCGTGGATCGACTAGCGTGGACCGTCAGATCAAACTTAAAGCGCATGGCTCAGATTGTCACTTACCCCTTCGATGCAGATCTAATCTAGAGCGCTGGATCTAGATCCTCACGGTACGCTAAGCGTGACCATAGACTAAGCGGCGGCGTGGCGCGTCTGTCACAAGCGGTCTTTGGCGTTCTAGGTCATCCGGGGAGGGGAGAGGGTGCTTACCAGAACCGCAGGGTCGAGGCGAAGCTCAACGTGGAGGTGGCTTGGCAAGGGGCGCACGGCAGGGGCTGCTGGAGCTCGTCTGAGTCGTGCACGGCGTCGGGAGGTTGCTATCGAAGTTGTCGCCGAGGTTTCACGTCGCCCTAGCACGAACCAGAGGGATTAGGAGACGCGCAAGACAGTGGCGAACATCCTCGTATGCAAGAGGGGGCAAGGGGCGCGCTCTGCTTACCGTAATTGGTCGCCAGAGTTGAGCGGCGGCTCGGTAGGTTGCGGGCACGAACGGGGACGGCGTCCTGGGTCACGAGAATGCAAACGAAAGGTATCAGGGAACGCGCAAGAACATGCTGGTCATGATAGTTTGAACCAGAGAAAGGGGGGCGGACGAAGATCACCGGAATTAGTCGCCGGAGGCCGTCGGTGTTGCGGGGTTTCGAGATCGAATGCGCGCAGCCTGGTGGCGGAGTGAGCGAGGAAAGTGGGGGGGAATGACCGCGACGGCGAGGGGTTTAAGTAGCCAGAAGCGGGGCGAGGATTGCGCGCTGAATCAATGGAATTTAAGCGAGTTTTAATCGCGGCGTCACTGCACGGTGGTAACGGCGGAGCGGTGTCTGCACGCGAGAAATTGGGGAAGACGACGCTGACATGGAGAGGGCCCAGTGTTCAGTGGCTGCGGGGTTGGTTCGTCGTGGGTGTGAGAAGACAGAGAGAAGAGTGGCCCGGGTGGGCTGCTTTGCCTGTTGGGCTGGAATGGTGGCGCCAGGCCCAGCTAGATTTCTTATTCCTTTTTCTTTTTCCAGAATGATTTTCAAGAATGGTTTTCAAATGATTTCAAAAGCTATTTGAATTCAAATCTTTTCGGATTTTTTTAGTGTGCAACAGTCACAAAACTTGGCATAAAACCATGTGGTCACTTTGAGTTGGCTTGGTCATTTTTGGAAAAACAAAATAACAGGGACATTGCACTTGGTTTGCAAATGTTTGAAAATGGTTTTTGAAACCATTTCTATTTTGTAAAATTTTGTTCTAACTCCACACTCAAACCAATCAACAAGGGAGACAAACAATCTAGGTTTAAAACATTCAATCTCTCAAATGGGGATGGGCATTTGATTTAAGTTTGCTCACATAAAATGATTGCACTATGTGCTTCTGTTTTCTTGAAATGAGTTTGAAATTGATCTCAATTCTATATGCATGCATGAATGATTTGCAATCTTTGAAATCATGATTTTAGGGATGTTACATTATGTTATCAGAATGACTCATGCTATCTATACCTGACTAGTAATTGTTGCATCTATAACGAAATGAATAAAACTGCCAACTGTGTGAGTTCCTCGGTGTACTTCCTCATTTGGTCTCGAGGGGGAAATACCAGGCTGGGTATGCTTGGTGTTAGTATCAGGATGAATCCGAATAGGTCTTTCTTATCCCTCTGTGATAGCCAACAGTTGTATTGAGGGTCTATAGGTTGTTTAGTGCATGCCGCGCTGCCACTTCAGTCCACCATACCTATGTAGGCAAGAACCGCCGAATTCTAACACTCGCCGTGTACTGGCCTCAGTACTGACCGCTCTCTTTTCCTTTGCCCTTTGCCATCACCCTTTTGTTAAGTAGGTTTTGATATTGACGTCGTTAGCAGGGTTACCCTTCCGGCTTGGCCTGAGCAGGGTTATGGACACCATTGGTTATTCTTCAGGGCTCTTAGCATAATTTGCATCCTGTCCGTACTCAGACGCTATATCGTTTTCAAGGTGATTTGGATCTTTGAACTTTATATCTGTATTCTTGACTCTTTCAGTCACTATTGTATATATCTGTTCTGTGGGTTCCATCATGGACTAATGTATTTTTTACTCTTTGATTCGTTATTGTATATATGTTTTACTTCGTTTTCCACCCGCACGAAAGGCCTGGTGGGCGCCTTTGAATCTTTTCTATGCGGGTTTGGCGGGAATCGCTAAAACCTACATAGGGACGATCTGAGGGTGTTACAGAGTGGTATCAGAGCTCAGTAGTTGCGATACCCCACTGGTCCAGCCTGTAGGATAACCTAGCTAACGGACATTGTAGTGTGTCAAAACTATTTTGGAAAATCTATTGGATACATCTAATTAGGTCTGCTTTTACTCCTTATCCCCTACTATTTTCCTCTTAGCTCTGCGTGTTTTGAATATGCTCTCTTATCTTTTCTTCGAGTCCAAGATTTCTCATGGTCCGCTTTTCATCGTACCTTCAGGGTTTCGATTACATCCTCTTGTAATGGTTCTTTGACATCCGGTCTTCATGCTATCTGATGAAAGTTTCATCTGTTGTATCTATCAGTGGACCCAAAAATTCACTAATTTTTTTTTTGTATCTTGCGGTGTTTTTCAACGCGGCGAACTCATCTGCATCAGATCTGATGAAGAGCTTACATCATTCTTTTGTTTCCGAAACTCGATTGTCGAGATCTTTAGTCTGATTCCGAGAATTGGTTGCATAATTCTCCTAATCATGTGCAGGGTAATGCTTTGGGTGCGCGATGGACTGATCACCATCCGACTACTCTTATCATTCGCTCTTGTATATTGAATCGGTGGATTAAGAAAATTTTACTCCTTCCACAGAAGTTAGAGGTGCCCTTATATGTTGAGGCCTTTACCTTCATCCTTTGTTTATCCGATGTGTTCTCGCAACGAACGTGAGCAACACCCCTTGTTGGTGGTGTTGTTGATTTCAAGATGGAGAAAGAATCTTTGTTAGTGGTGTTAATAATATCTACATGAAGCGAGAAGATTCAGATCATTGGCCTTCTTCTCCGTACCATGAGGCGAATCTCGAGGACGAGATCCAATGTTAGTGATGTCGAATTGTAGCACCCCGTAAATTCCCCAACTAGAGATTGCTTGTTCTTTCCTTTTTATTGCATCATCATGATATCATCATCATGGCCATCATGCCACTTTGCATGGATCATCCTTGTTGCATCTTGCTTAATAGTGCTAAAACCTAAACCTCTTCCCTCTTTGTATCTCAATATTTTATTTCCTACAATGTTGGGAATACACTTTTTATGGTTCCACTAGTTCCTAAATGTTTTTATCCAATTTCTAAAACATAAATCCCATATCTTCTAATATGCCCAAATTGGCTATGTATGTGGGCATTCCTTTTCTCTTGTGATATCCCCCCTTATCTATTATTGCCAAAACCTCTTTTAAAATAAATCTACAAAAGGTTCAAAGTAATTGAGTGGTGTCCTATTTCAATTTTCTTAAAACAAATAAGATAAACAAAAAGAAAACAGAAATAGAATAAAAATAAAAGAGAGAGAGAGAAGCCAGGCCAGCACCAGGAGCCCAGGAAGCATCCAAAGCCGTTGTAGCACCCATCGCAGCCCGCTAGCCCTCTCTCCCCGGGACCAACCGCTCTTCCGTCTCGTACACCTTCGCAACAGCAGAGCAAGCGCCGTTACTACTCATCTCCTTCCTCCCTGCCTCTGTCTGTCTCAACGACCGACGGAAGCGGGCAGGTATCCATCGAGTCCCCGTCATCCTCGTCACAACGCACCAACACCGAGCGAAACTTCCTTCTTATCCTCTCCGAGCGGCCTTAGAACCCTAGCCTTCCCCTCTAACCACCCATGTCGCTGCCGTTTCTCTCTCTCTCTACTTCCCCTTCTTCCTCTCCGACTGAGCCAACATCTTGGTCGACGGCGCCGCCCCCTAAGCGCGGGTGCCACTTCCCGTTCCGCCATGGACCCTGGAAGCTCACAGGAAGAGCTAGATGTGGCGCCTCTGCTTCCTATTCTTTCCTGGCCGACCAGAGAACACCACCACCGTCGCCGTCATCATCTCCTACAACCCCAAGCCCCGATTCCTCTGGGAATTGGTCTAGGTGAGCACCCCCTTTCCGTCCCCGCTCCTTCATGTATCTTTCCCCCTGTTGCCAAGCTATAGCCACCGATGCCGACCCTTCTCTGTAGCCCGACACGTCCTCCATGTCTTCCTAGTACCGCATCAGTTCACACGCGCCGCGCTCTGGACGAATTCAACAGCAGCAGAACCTTGCAAGCAACCTCTGTGCCTTCATGATTTCCTCTGTACCGGAGAAACTTCCAACACGACTAACCTTCTCGGCAGTCCCACCTATCCAACAAGCTCAACCATGCCCTAAATGGAGGACCATCGCATTAGCAATCATCTTCCGAAGTTCACTGCTGCTCTTTTGAAACCTGTCGAATCCGACAGTTAACGTGTGTTTATTTTCTTACTCTGAACATCCCAGTTTTCCCGTTGCTACAGCCCTCGTCCGGGAAAACCTCCTGAATGGAAGATGTAGCCCTTTGATCAATCTCCAATTTTCGTTTTTGAGGCATTGCTAAATACACAGCGGTTTGCTCGCCATGTTCAACCAAAATCGGGATCATCTAGCCCTTTTTCGTAGGTCGAGAATCCAGCTCTAATTTAGACTTCCGTTGATTCTTGTTGGTTTTGTAAAAACCACCCTGGCTGTTTTCTATTCTTCTTCCGTTGTCCTTGCTGATGCGCACATGGGCCGGCCCAATCACTTATCTTCCGCCCGCGCGCGGCATGCAACCTGCCCCGTGGCCCAGTTCTCTCCCTACCAGTGGGCCACTGCCTTTTAACCTTTTCCTTAACAATTCTTTTTCCTATTTCAATAATGCAAATCCAAATATAATTTCATATCTATAAATCTGTTTGGAATTTGGGAAAACTTTCAAAAGGAAACTTTCATATCTAAATTCAAATTTGACTAGAGTAGATTCTATCTAGTCAAACCTTTGGCATTTGACCATATTTAAATTACTTTGCAATTAAATATTATTTTAAATTCTCAAATTCAAATAATATGGCTAATATATGTTTTTGAACCAGAAAAACATGAGCATTATGAATATGCTATTTAAAATATCTTTTGAACAGTTTAAAATTTCGAAATAATTTAATTGCTAATAAATACAATTTCTTAAATATTGCATAACATTAAATCCGAAACTCTTAATTTGACAAATGATATATCTAAATTGATCAGCGCGACAAGAACTTTCCAACCGTCCATTCCATACTTGCACTTGCATCATGCATCATGGGTAACTTGTAAAATCAGAATTATTTATGCGAGGAATACGTGATGAATAAAATGGGAAAATAATTATGTCTTGTTAATAATGCCTCATTAATGTTGTACCATCCTTGTACTATGCTAATGACATATTTTCAACATGATTTGAATTATTAAATTTCCATGTCATGCATCATATCATGATCATGCCGGTTCTTCCGCATTAGTTGTAATTTGTTGCATCGCTTGTTCCTTTTAGTGTTTTGCTTCTTCCTGGATAGGACGATGAGATGTTATGAATTTCGACAAGTTCTTCGGATATTTCTTCGGCTATGTTTTACAGGAGAGCATTCTCCCCGTTTATACCTATCTTACTTTTATATTATTTATTTCCTCCTATTGAACTATTGCTATTATCTGTGTTACGATGCTCTAGTTTTCATACCCGTCATATCCCTTGCAGCCATTATATTGGATTGGACACATCCTATTACCTGTTTTATGGTAGATAGTTAGCCTTGCGAGCCGTAGTTGCTTGCGCAGGTGTTGCTTCATGCTGTCAATGTTCCACAGTTATTGGAGACATGCCTCATGCTTAATGTTGGAGATGATCATTGCTTTAATTACAGTTTAACAACTAATATTTAAAGTAGGTAAGTAATGTAGAGGTACCAGTAGGCAATAGATGTTATTTGGTTTTTAACCGTCCACTTTTGTACGTAGGATCCCGAGTACTTGATACATGTTCCTTGAACATTTGCACTATCCGCATGTGGGACCATGAATCCCCTTAGCATGAGCTTGATTCATATCTTATTTCTTGGGGCCAGGGTTTATTACTATTCTGTACTTATGACATGATTATGCCATGCTTTACTCCTTTATTTACAATTGCGTGTGGAGCGCCTGTACTGTTTTTGGATCGCGGCATGATTTCGCGGTATCAACAAACCTAGTCACACTTTCGGGTTTCCAATCGTTTACAGCCGTTCTCGCAAACCTCTGTGTTCGTCGCGGAGCCGGCCAACTTCGTAGCGGGTAACTTAGTGGGGTGGCCCCCTGAAACATTATATGAATCTTGCGATTTCTTTGTCGTGATGCCTCATTGGGTTTTCATTTGGTTTTTCTGGGGTTGATCATGTGTGTGTTGCTATTTGTGCCCCCTGCAGGGTAAAACTTTCTAAAAGCCATGTCCGCGGTTATGGACGACTTGGAGCACAGTATCTCAATCATAGACAATTAAAACTAAATTAGTGCTATAAATTTGACTTTGTAATGACTAGTAAACAACTTCACTACAATGGAATGAATAAATAAAAGTGCCAACAACTGCTGGGTTTGGGATGTCTCATGCTATATGTATCTGACTAGTAAGTATTGCAAATACAACGAAATGGTTAACTAAAATGCCCACTGCTTATGTTATCAAAATGACTCATGCTATCTATACCTGACTAGTAATTGTTGCAACTATAACGAAATAAATAAAACTGCCAACTGTGTGAGTTCCTCGGTGTACTTCCTCGTTTGGTCTCGAGGGGGAAATACCAAGCTAGGTATGCTTGGTGTTAGTATCAAGATGAATCCGAATAGGTCTTTCTTATCCCTCTCTGATACCTGACAGTTGTATTGAGTCTCTATAGGTTGTTTAGTGCATGTCGCGCTACCACTTTAGTCCACCATACCTATGTAGGCGAGAGCCACCGAATTCTAAGACACGTCGTGTACTGGCCTTAGTACTGACCGCTCTCTTTTTCCTTTGACGTTTGCCGGCACCCCTTTTGTTAAGCAGGTTTTGAGATCAGCGTCATTAGCAGGGTTATCCTTCTGGCTTGGCCTGGGCAGGGTTATGGACGCCATTGGTTATTCTTCAGGGCTCTTAGCTCAATTTGCATCTTGTTCGTACTTAGACGCTATATCATTTTCAAGGTGATTTGGATCTTTCAACAGTATATCTATATTCTTGACTCTTTGAGTCGCTGTTGTATATATCTGTTCCGTGGGTTCTATCGTGGAATAATGTGTAATGGTATTACTTTGTTTTCCACCCGCACGAAAGTGCCTGGTGGGCACCTTTGAATCATTTGTATGCGGGTTTGGCGGGAATCACTAAAACCTACATAGTGCTGATTTGAGGGTGTTACACCGATGCTTGTATTGCATCGGGATCTTGGGGAGCGTTGAGTGATGCTTGGAAAGCGGTGGAGGGACAATCGAGATCCTCATCGGCTACTAGATCAAATTCGGCTATGTTAGTTGCTGTTGCAAAAGCAACATTTGCGTGGGATGCTAGGAATGCGTCATCTCGTGGTCGTGCTTCTTCAGCGTTAGCGGCAGTGGCTCGTCATTTTTCGGTGGTGCATGCTCCATCTTCTCAGAACACATCGATGTTGTCTCCCTGACTCCCTCCATCTTTTATGTATTTCGCTCTAGGGTTTTTTCTAGACACAGTGGATATTAGTGTAATCTACTAGTACTAGGAACAAAAAAGAAATTTAATCACAAACTAGTGGTCTGAATGGGATGAAACGTTCACAGGATTCAAACCTAGGCATCCTCTGATTTACTGATTTTTTGTCAATTTTTTCGAATAGTTTTACTTTGTTGTTTAAAATCTGAGCTATTGTCATTCCTTGAATCTAAGATGGAAGGTAGAACTTGGGGCAAGTTACCATGAGACCTTGGTTCACCAAGTCACTTATGATACATCTATTTTTCTCCCCTTATTTATGGTAAAACGACAAAATTCAGGTGGGGGCCTTTCTGTCCTCCCCGGTTACCTCTGGAAAAAATATTCTTCATTCCCTTTACCCTGTTCCGGCATGGTGAAGAATTTTTCTAGTGCTTTCGTACTACTCTAGTTGATTCCTTGTGCTATTTAGATATTTTGTCGACACACTCTGCTTTTTAGGTAGTATTTCAAATGCGTGCAGTTTATGAATTTTCGATGATAAATTTCCTGTCAAATCATATGATGCATTATGGTGTTTACTTATTTTTTTAGGGATGTGCATTGTGTAGTTTACTTAATTCTGATGATGCACTTGTGCTATTTGTACCATCCTATCAGCTTTAGTGGAAAAACATTTGCAATAATCAATGACGTGCCAAGCGATGTAGTCAGTTAGATTCTTGTGAGGATACCTCCGCACCCATACTGCATACTAAGGTCATCAGTCACCCAAAAACGTTGGATGGACTTCATGGGATGCAACGATTTAAAAAATCTAACCCTCTCACACAATAGAGGAATGCCGTTACTTAGATTTTTCACCAACAGATCGGAGGATGCTCGATCATAACAGATCATAATTTTCACCAATCCATCTTCAAGAAGATGAATAGCCTAGTGTAAGTACATAAAGCCTACAAACCATATGTACTCGAATGTCACAATGGTAGAGTTCTACTTGATGGCTTAGATGATGTAGAGCTCGTTGAGAACCCCATGAGGAAGGTATGATGAGCACAACAGCAAGATTACCTCAGTTATGAAACCAAGGTTATCAAACCAGTAGGATAAAGGACACAGCTCCCAAGGTGTTGCTAGCAACTTGGAACATGCACAACACAACCACAATACTTTTCCCCAACTTATAGTGAGGTTGTCAATCTCACCGGTTTGCTGAAATCAAAGGATTAAACATATAGTGTGGAAGATAGTAATTGCTTGTGTTAATTGCAAAAAGTAAACAGTAAACGTTAAACAGTAGATGGTATATCAATTGAAAGGATTGGACAAGGGTCCACAGTTCACTAGTGGTGTTCGCCATAAGATAAATAACATGCTGGGTGAACAAATTTCAGCGGGGCAATTGACAGATTGAGAATGCATAACTATGCATATATTAGACATCTTGAACTCTACGAGATTTGTTTAGGCATTACAACATGATACATACACCGTAATCCAACTGCATATATGACTAATAATCCACCTTCAGGTTATCATCTGAACCCCTTCCAGTATTAAGTTGAAAGCAACAGATAATTGCTTTAAGCAAAGTGAGGAAAGTAAACAATATAATTGCCCTTGGACAAAGGATTGTTGTTTTCTCCCTAGTAGCAACAACACATCTACAACCTTAGAGATTTCTGTCACTTCCCAAATTACTAGAGGCATGAACCTACTATCAAGCATAAATACTCCCTCTTGTATTTACAAGCATCTACTTGGCCAAAGCATCTACTAGCAACAGATATCATACAAGATCACAAATAACATACACATGATAGAATCAACAATCAATTTGACATAGTACTCAATATGCATCAGATCCCCGCAAAAAAAACATGTAACATTACAAATAGATGATCTTGATCCTGAACGGAGCTCACAAGAGATAAACATGATAGCACAAAAGAGGAGAGAAACAACCATATAACTACTGTATGGACCCATAGTCCAAGGGTGAACCACTCACGCATCACTCTGGAGGCTGGCATGGTGATGAAGAAGGCCTCCGGGATGATGTGCCCTCTCCGGCAGGGTGCCGGGAAGAGCTTCGGATCCCCCCTATCTAGGGATGGATATGGCAGCGGCTACGGACTTTTTCGTGGATTTTTGATCGGGTACTTATGGTTTCTGCCTCAGGGTGTTTATATAGGAGAAGGGGCAAGGTCGATGGACGCCCAAGGGGGCCACACCATAGGGTGGCGCCGCCTAGGGTGAACCCGCGCCGTCCTAGGTGTGGCCGCCTTGTGGCTCCACTTTGTCTCTCCTTCGGGCTCCGTGTTGCGTCTGGAAAAATAGGAACTTCAGCTTTTGTTCCTTCCAATTACGAGAATATTTCTTTACTAGCTTTTCTGAATCCAAAAACAGCAGAAAACAGGCAACTGGCACTGCGGTGTCTTGTCAATAGGTTAGTTCCAGAAAATTTATAAAAATGCCTCAAAATGTAGACAAAACATAAGATAGTTGATACAAAACAAGCATGGAGCATCAAAAATTATTGATACATTTGTGATGTATCAAGCATCTCCAAGCTTAACTCCTGCTCGTCCTTGAGTAGGTAAGTGATAAAAAGAATAATTTTTAAGGTGACATGCACCATCACAATCTTGATTAAGATATTGTCAAGCATTGATAGATGGGATCATAGTACTCTAAACATGAGCAAAAAAGATGTAGTTCTATCAATAGAACATATCAACTAAGTTGCAAAATGAAAATGTACAAACAAAATATCATGAATAACAATGCATTGAAATACATTTGTCTGTTTCAGATATAGAAAACATAGCATGAGTGGTATTCAGTTTGTCCTTCATGGAATAGAAAAACATAAATGCATAGGACACCTTCAAAGTTCATAAGGGTGACTAGATACAAATAATTTAAGAACAAGCAATACCAAAATTATGAATCAATCAATATGTTTTGGGACAATGCACATTGAACTAAGAATGACAACTATGCTCTCTTAATTGGTGCATAAAGATAGAATATGGAGACTCAACAAAAAGTAAAAAGAAAGGCCCTTCACAAAGGGAAGCATTGATTTCAAGTTTCATAAAGAGCTTCCAAATATTATGGTACTTACTATCTTTGAGCTCTCATTGCCCCTATCATTGTCATCTTGAATTGATTAAGGTTAAAGTGAGACAAATATGAGTTATTTGCTTGACAAGTTATAATTTGAAAATCTCATGCCCCTTGCGTACGAGTACTAAACCTCATGCTACTCAACTTTGGTCACAAGCAAGTTATTGTCATTGTAAGTATATGTGTATCATAGAGAACCGCCAACGGGGTACCCCTTGCCCCATGAAAAAGGAGCTACCCATATCAAAATGACAAGGCAATAGAAAATGAGCATCTCAGTGATCTTTTTATTTGCTCTTTGCATAGGTTTTTATTGAGGATGCTTCACAACATGTTCATTATGGTTATGCTGCAAGTTTCCACCATCATTAGGCATGGATTAGGCTAGCCGCCTAGGCATTTCTCTAACACATATAAAAACTCCATGAACTTACAAGTTCCCCTTTCATTTCACACCGCCGGGATCCATAAACAAAAGAACATGATATCAACTGGATAAAATAAGTGCAATGTTGAAAGCGTTCCCCATGACAACATGGTTTTGCTAATTCACAACTTATAATTGCAAGCATATAAGCAACATAGATGGACACAATGGTTCAAGTTTAGTAAGTGCAAGAAATAAAAGTTTGCCATCATGTTTGTGAGATCTTTAATCACTAATTTTCATATAACAAATTTAATTTGGAAGATAGATAAACACATGAATATACTTGGAACGGTGTAAAACACTATGCATGGGAATTTATAGTGTACTCTTTGGAATAACTTGGTTTATTAGGAGTTGGATGCACGAGTAGAGCAGATACTCAGTATAGGTGGAGGCTAGCAATAGACTGGGAGCGACCAACTAAGAGAGCAATAATGGCCATAATAATGCGAAGCGACAAAACATTATTAATTAAAGCATAATGTGATATCACAAGTCAAAAACTAAATGATCATAGAGGCTAAGATGACTGGTTCATAGTCTTAACATGGTGTAAGCATGTGCCAAGTCAACCCAAATAAAGCATCAAAGGAGAATACCATAATATTATCCTTTTGTATGCTAAAACAAAACATGATTCTTCCAAGGCACATTAAGCAATCTCAATTGTTTGAAAAAAGTCATGCTACAACAATAATAACTAAGCATATGGTCAAAGCAACATCTAACATGATGTTGGGGATATGCTATATGGGTATCCTCATAGCATGTCTCCTATCCGGATAATCCGGGTGGCCCACAGTTGGTAGCATGTCCCATGGCCTGCTGGACGGCCCAGTTAGATGGATCCAGAAGGGAGGCCCATGCCGGATAAAGGAAGGCTACGGTTGGAGTCACCGACGTACCCGGAGCCTTGGAGTACAAGACACGCAAGACTAGTAATATTTGGTGTAGGACTCTGTAACCTGTCCGGCTAGGACTTTTCCCTATAACCCTAGGACTTGGCGACTATATAAGTCGGGCCTATGGGAGCCTTTAGGGAACAATCTTCGACGACCAAGTAGCGATTAGTACACACCTCGCACAACGAACCTATCTCTGTAACTTGGCGTATTGCCCTTATAGTGATTTATAGCAGGAGTAGGATTCTGCCACCATTGTGGGATCTGAACCTGGATAAGCTATGTTACCTTGTACCCATCAACCGTCCGCCTTCCCCCACGTCTCTAAACACGCACTTTGAGGACCCCTCCATGGCGTACTCGTCGGCAATACCACGACAGTTGGCGCCCACCGTGGGGCAAGAGGCGCTTCAGGCTCTTCAGCGGGCGAGGACCAAGATCTTCGCGGGAATTGGCAAAAACGTAGCCATCGGTCGCGTTCTCTTCTCTGGAAACATTCCAATTGTCCCTCCCGACGAGTTCTGGATCCCGGTGAAGACGAACCCTACACGGTGTTCGATCATTCCTATCGGAGACATCCACCTCTTCATTGGCGAAACCGACTCGGGCACTAGTTCCCTGGAAGTCGGAGGAGCATCAAGGCCCGCATGGACCGCCTACGGGAAGGATACGTTTGCGGAAGGATTGATGTCGGATCTCTCTTTGGAGTTTGCCGGCAAAGATCGGAAAAATTCAAGGCCCACCCAAACCACCCCTGTGCAGGATATAATGGTGGAAGATCCTTTGCAAGTCCGCCAAGCTTCGCCTGCGGCCCGGACAATGAGATCCAAGTTCGTTGGCGTGGTTACCATCTTTTATCTGGCGTGTTGCGTTCAGAGAGAGGGTGAAATCCCTCGTGATTACCTGGCCAGGTGGCTCCGTATACGAGCCGATCTGGCCCACTACCCCAATGATGATGCTATGTATCACTTTGTGGAAGGACTGGACCATGGAACGCTTCTCCGTCATTCTCTAAGACGGCAGCAGGCGTCAGGACGCCTTACCTTCGAAGGCATGGTGAACACCGTCAACAACTACGCGGAGGCTGAAGCGGCAGCTCAGACAGCGCTTGCGCTCATTGACGAAGCCCCTCCGATTCAGCCACCGCCTCTGGCCGCCATCGTCGCAGCTATGCCGCCACCTCCAGTCATCGTCGCTACTATTGCACCTCCACCCCCCGTCATCGAGGAAGTCCTGGCACCCTCCGACTCTGTAATTGACGCGCTCTAGGCCGAGTTCAGCGCAGACTCGGAGGAGATAGATTTCAGTCCAGAGGAACTAGACTCCGCCATGCAGGCGATGGAGGAGGAGTACACGCTCGACGAGCAAGCCAACAACACCGTCACGTCTCAAGAGGTGTTCGTCACCATTGGGACGGCGATGGATGAAGATCAACCTGGTCGAGCTTCGTCTACAACGCTGGAAAAGGGGAAGGGGCCACTTATTGCTGCTGACGATGATCGTGCAAAGGTCATGCCTCCTCCGCCTAACCTAGTGCAGCAGCCACAGGAACTCGGCACCGGCCCGAGCAACAACAACACCACAAACTTGCTGCCTCCGGCATCCACGTCTGCTGCGGCCCAAGTTACTCCAGCTGATAGAGTGATGTACGGCAATCTCCTCGTTGAGCCACTGACCATATCTCATATCCGGAACGTGACTCAGCTTGACGAGAAGCGCCAGGAGCTGCTGGAGGAAGCGCAGGCCATCACGGAGCAAGGTGCTAAGTTGGATCGAGATCTGGTCAACGTGCAGAAGTCCATAGAGAAAGCTAGAGCAATGGAGGCTGAGTACAAGACTCTGCAGCAGCAGCAGAAGGCCAAGAAAGCTCCGGCTCGCATCATCAACGATCCTGGTGTACGGCTAAACCTAGGATGGGCTCCCTCGAAGCCAGCACAGGCCAAGCCATACATTGAGAGTGAAGGAAAATAGGTGATGCTCACCCTACTCCTTAACCTCATCGTCGCCAAGACCCTTCTAGAGCAGGATAGATCGCCCGAGGCAGTGGAACATGTCTATGACCTAGTGTCCAAGGCGGTGAAGCAGCAGGAAAAGACCACCTCTCAGAGGCTTGAGTCTGACCTAGCGCTTTGCTAGTCTAGCCAGTATAAGCCGCCAAGGGACAGATCTCCTCTTAATGTCGGGTCCCAGACGGGTTCATCAGAACAAAGACAGAGGGATGCGCTCAATAGGAAGGATACTATCCCCATATCCTCCAACCACGGAGAAAAGGCCCGACCTCGTCGCCCATCGCCACTGCCCCGATCCCCCCAACATCGCGAAGATCCCAAGGCTCACCATCATACGGATATGCCCCCGCCAAGGAAGTGCGGAATCGTCATCCGCGACAACATGTAGCAAACCCATCATGACGGAGAGCGCAACCAAGGACACAAGATAAGGTCACGCCATGACCCTCCGCGTTTGTCAACACCCGGATTTTTAATCCCAGATGCCTGTTATGCCATACATCGCAATCCCAGGATTACCATTTTTGTGAGACATAACAGATTTGGATATCACAGTACATCATCCATTATAAACCATACATAAGGTCTTACACAAATAAGGATCTCATGATCTAGTTCTTAATACAACTCAAGCAGCGGAATAACGTAATAATAAAGGTAGCGTAGGCGAAGCTCCATCTTCGGGGTTACAGGCACTGCTGACAATGGGAGATGATCCTAGTTGTCGTAACCTTCCTAGTGTCCTTCGTCCTGGTACTCCTCTTCATAGTATGGCCATGGGAATAGCCATGGACAAAGCCATGAGTACTCTTTAAGTACTCACAAACTAATACTAACAAGTGAAGGGGTTTTTTGTAGTAGGACACTAAGCTCTAGGGTTGTTTTGCAAAAAGACAGATTTACCTCTACTAAGTTCAGAAGCAAGAAAAGCTAGTTGAAATTTTATAACACCTAAATGGGAACTTGAATTTCATAGCATAACTCTATTGTGGGTAAGTCAAATTCTCAATTCATTTCATAAGTCATTTTGAAAACATCTGACGGGGGAACAGTATGGCCACTCCAACTGTCCATAACCGCGGACGCGGCTATTCGAATAGTTTGACACTCTGCAGAGATTGTACACTTTCACCACAACATTCGATACATCCGTCAGGAACAGATCCTGAATTCACCATACTCAGTATGCGGATAATCAATCCTAACCTTTCAATTACACGCCCTAGTATAGGCACCTCTCCTGTGAGTTTGGCCTCCCAACCATGACCACCTGTCATCTTGGGTACTACATAGGTGGACAATCTTCACAAGGTAGCCTTAGCTCAGACCTTGGCCGTGAGTGAACCCATACTAAGGTATATAAGTTTCTAGTCAAACCCTACCCAATTTTCGGGTATTGTGGTTGTACGGTAAAATTGGAATGGTATCGCATCCAGACAACCATCAGTTTTATATAGGGCTAAGGCTCATGCCTTAACATTTTCATCATCCAAATCATCTGGTGTTCGAAAACACATGTCAAAACATCTCAGTAGAATGACTCATCATTCTTTGGTTTTCATAACCATTTTCCACCAAGTATTCCCATCTAAAGTTGATCAAGTTTTATGCTTAGCATTAGCATCTACAAGTGGGGTTATGTACTAATGAGGGGTGGTAAACTAGTGGAGTTTAACTAAGTACAATCTCATGCCTTATGATGACATCTAGATTATCAAGCTTAGGCCAAATTTAATGCTCTTTATGCAACCTTCAGTTATCTTCCTAGAATCTACAAGTCACTTAAGTAAACTCTAAGAAATAGCTTTGATAAAGAAATAAAGTAGAAAGCTTGCAAGTAAAACTAGGAGGGGGTATCATCAAATATGTCTAACCAAGCATGCTTAGTGCATTGCATAGGTTATATAACTTTCATAAATGCAAGTGTTAGCTTGCCTTGTGCAGAGCAGTGGTTGAAGTTCTCCTCGGCTTCTTCTTCGTAGTATCCTCCTTCCTCCTCATATCCTTGGTCGGTACTAGCGTCTATAAATAAGTACGAGGTACACAATCACCAATGAATACTTAACTATTTTCAATCATCACACAAAGGTGTTCTATAGATGATCTAGCATCATCACTAATATTACAAGAATAAAGCATTTGTCTAATTTAATTTATTTTTAGAAAAGTAATTTCTACTCATTGAAAAACTACTTAAGATTTAATATTCTCCAACTCAAACATGGGATCATGTTGACACATGTCATCACCACATATTTTAGTACATGAGAATGTGATTTAAAGTGGTGTCACAATTTAATAAGGTTTAACCTTTTATTTCAATTACATAAAGTGACTAGAAATGCCTATGTGGCATTCTTTTATTACTTGAACATTAATTTTGTAAGTAAACCCATATGTTTTTATGTATTCTTAAAGGTATGATCAAATGAGATTTTTGAGAGTTGGAATCAACTCCATAGCTATGATAGTTGAAATTTGAAAAATGTTTGAATGCAGAAAAGCTTCTGACTTGTTATATTTACCAAGGTTGATCTACATATTAAAATGATTTGAATCCAACGGGCTTGGATTAAGCATTTCAATACCTTTCTAACAAAATTGGTTTCATGCAATTTGGTTCACTGAATCGAGCTGGGTTGATTTTTGAAACTAGGTACAAAACTAAGTTTGAATTAAAATAGAAAAAAGCTAAATTCAAACGAGTGGGCTGCGCGGGAGATGTTCATGGGCCAGCCCAGTGTCACTCCATGAACCGGGCTCAACCTTGCGGCTACCGGTCGCTATGGCTCATGAAACGCTTGGCATGGGGCGATGTGGTGCGTTGGATTAGAAGTGAGATCAACGGCTGAGAGTTGTCGTCGACGATGAACATGTCACCGGCGAGCTCGAACCCTAGCGGCTCGGTGGGGGTGCATAGGGGCATACCGGGGCTCCAGTGACGACGGCGAGGTGGGAAAACGATGAAGTCGACGACGGCGAACTCAGGGATGGTCGCGGAAGCTCCGGGGGTGGTCGAAATCAACGGCTCCCTTCTTTTCCAAAGGCGGCCTACTCCAGTGCAATTCCGGCGAGTTGCTGCTCCTCGTGCTCCGGCTAATGGGTGGAATGATCAGTGAGGTGAGGGGAGTGAGATGGTGTGAAGAAATCAAGCAGGGGTCGTCTCATTTTATAGGCTCGACGGCAAGACCGAGAGGGATGGGCAGGCGACGGTGGCGACACGGCTACGGGCAGCTAGAGGCATGGCCGAGGTTGGTGATTGATGGGCGGTCTCCTGGCGATGCTCTAGAGCTCAAATGCACGTGTAGGGGCGGTGGAAATTGGTCGGGAACGTGCGATGCTCTGCGAGGAAGAGGCGGCGAACTCCACGGCGAGTGTTGGCCACGGGGTACGGGCGGTGAAATGAACATGTCTGGTGGTCTCCTAGGACGGTGGGGTGCATGCTGACGGGCGGCAAGGGCTCAAGGTGGTCGGGTTGGGTGGGAACGACGCGTGCTCCACGGTGCGCGTCGGCATGGTCGACAGCGGCGCGGGTGCAACGTTCCTAGCAGTTCTGGTCACTGTCTTCGATCTAGGGCTGGTCGAGAGTGGGCGGTGACGCATGGGCTGCATGCTAGACAAGGTTGGCACGGCTAGTTCTTCTTCTAGCTTGCTGTCCACACTGGGGTGACATGGTGAGGCTCAGATTGCTCACCATTGATGGCATTGGCAAGCTCACGGTGGTGCTAGAGGTTAGTTAAGGGTGCTAGATGATCTACTAAGGCTAGTTACAACCATAGAGGGAACAAGGTTGGCCCAAAACACTGCTCAACATAGTGTTTTTGATTTGAATCTGCAACCTGTTTGATGAAATGGCCGCAAGAACTTGAGTTTTGAATTTTTAAAAGATTTTTGGTGGCTGTGCTAGACATATGTTGAGGATTCGTTGGGTGCTTGGGTTTTGAAAATTGAGCTTGTTTGAGTGGTTTTTGAAATAGTGGGATCTTCCCATATGAGATAGATTCAATTTTAAACTGTCATTTAAACTAAGCATTTAAATCTTTTTGGATGATCACAAAGTGGGCCTTGGTACCTTATTATGAGTACTATCGATGGGTGCAAAGATCCATACATATTTCTGTTCAGTTTAAGAGTTAGGGATAGCCAAACTAGGCATGGGAGTTAATTTGGCCAAAGTGACCATTCACTTAATTTATTTGTCTTTGGGAAAAGTTTGGGGATTGTTTAGATGATGTTTATTTCACCTAAGAATGATTTTACAAGCAAACAAACACAGAACCATGGAAATTCAAAAGAATCCAAATTTTAATACACACACATATGAATGCTTTCATACTTTTAATTGGAAAAGTTTTTGTTAACCCTAATTTTGATGATTAGAGTTTTATGATCCAAGTTTAGTATTTTTGGGATGTTACAAACCTTCCACCCTTAAACAAAATCTCATCCCGAGATTTGAAAAAGGATGAAAAAGATTACCTAGGATTTGAAGAGATCGAGAAACTCCGTCCTGATGTGATCTTCTCGCTCCCAGGTAGCTTCTTCTTCTGTGTGGTTGCTCCACTGAATCTTGAGAAACTTGATGCTTCGGGTTCTGGTAGTTCTGAAAGATTCTTCCAAAATATGGATGGGTACTTCGGGATAGTTCAGGTCATCATTGATCTCTATGGTCCGGTGATCAATATTCTTGAACACTTCAGTCTTCTCCGGGAATTCGAGGCACTTGCGAAGTAATGAGATATGGAACACAATGTGCACGACTGACATCTCTTCGGGTAGTTCCAATTGATACGACACTTCTCCTCGACGGTTCAGAATCTTAAAGGGGCCGATATATCTGGGGGCTAACTTTCCTTTCAGTTGGAAACGCTGCATTCCCTTCAACGGCGACACTTTCAGATACACAAAATCTCCAATATTAAAGGCGAGGTCTCGACGTCTCTTGTCGGCGTAACTCTTTTGTCTGTATTGGGTGGTCTTGAGGTTCTCACAAATCTTGTGAACCTTCTCTTCTGCTTCTCGTAGGATTTCGGGTCCGAAACTATGACTCTCTCCTACTTCCAACCAGTTCAAAGGGGTGCGACACTTCCTTCCATACATGAATTCAAATGGGGCCATTTGCAAACTAGCTTGATAACTATTGTTGTATGAAAATTTTGCAAACGGCAGACAGTCTTCCCACTTAGATCCATATTCTAACACACATGCTCTCAGCATATCTTCGAGTATTTGATTTACTCGCTTTGTTTGTCCGTCGGTCTGAGGGTGATAAGCTGTGCTGAAATCTAGTCGGGTTCCTAAACCTTCTTGGACTTTCTTCTAGAATCTCGAGGTAAACTGAGTTCCTCGATCCGATACGATGTTCTTGGGGACTCCATGCAAACTGATGATTCTAGCGATGTATAACTCCGCTAGCTTCGAACTCTGATATGTGGTCTTGACTGGTGAGAAATGGGCAACTTTGCACAATTTGTCCACTATGACCCAGATAGAGTCATTTCCCCTACTAGAAGTAGGCAATCCGGTGATAAAGTCCATCCCAACAGAATCCCATTTCCATTCCGGAATCTGCAATGGTTGCAACAATCCAGCGGGTCTTTGATGTCCCGCCTTGACTCTCTGACATATATCACACTTGGCGATATAGCTTCCGATTTCTCTCTTCATCTTATGCCACCAAAATTGTTCCTTCAAATCTTGATACATCTTCGTTCCTCCGGGGTGGATAGAATAAAGAGTATCATGAGATTCCTTCAGAATAACTTCTTTCAACTCAGAATCTGATGGTACACAAAGGCGTCCTTTGTACCACAGAACTCCTTCTTCGTCTTCAGTGAATCCGGGTACTTTGCCTGTACCGATACGACGCTTGATTCCATCGATACTAGCATTTCCTTTCTGTGCCTCCTTGATCTGGCCGATCATAGTGGGTTGAAGTTCTTTGCTATCCAAAAATCCTTCACTCAATAATTCCATTCAAAAATCTTCCATCTCTTTGTGCAAGCTTGGTTGCTCCTTTAAAATCATGGAGTTCAAGCGGCACGAAAATATGCTAAGGGCATCTTCTACCACATTTGCTTTACCAGGGTGATAGTGAATGTCCAGATCGTAATCCTTGATTAACTCAATCCATCTTCTCTGTCTCATATTCAGCTCCTTCTGAGTGAATATATACTTCAGGCTCTTGTGATCCGAATAAATCTCACAACGGTTTCCCATCAGGTAATGCCTCCATGTCTTTAGGGCTAGAACTAAGGCTGCGAGTTCGAGGTCATGGGTTGGGTAATTTTGCTCATGTTGTTTCAGTTTTCATGATAGATAATATATAACATTGCCTTCTTGCATTAGCACACATCCGAGACCGATCTTGGATGCATCACAATACACGTCAAAGGGCTTCGTGATATCCGGCATGATTAAGATTGGGGCTGAAATCAATCTTCTCTTGAGTTCTTGAAAACTCGCTTCACATTTGTCCGTCCATTCAAACTTCTTGTCTTTCTTCAGCAATTGGGTCATGGGTCTGGCGATACTCGAGAATCCTTCTACGAACTTGCGGTAATATCCTGCCAATTCGAGAAATGCACGAACTTGGGTTTGAGTGGTTGGGGCTTGCCAATCTTCGACATCTTTCACCTTTGCAGGGTCAACGGCAATTCCTCCGGCTGATACAATGTGGCCGAGGAATCCTACCTCCTATAACCAGAATTCACATTTGCTAAACTTGGCATACAACTGATGCTCTCTAAGGGTTCCAAGAATGGTCCTTAGGTGTAGCTCATGTTCTTATTCTGATTTGGAATAAATCAGAATGTCATCAATGAAAACAACGACAAACTTATCCAGGAAGTCCATAAAAATCTTATTCATGAGATTCATGAAATAAGCGGGGGCATTGGTTAATCCAAAAGACATGACAGTATACTCGTATAATCCATATCTGGTGGTAAAGGCAGTCTTTGGAATATCCTCTGCGCGAATCTTGAGTTGATGATAGCATTTTTGAAGATCAATCTTACAAAACACTTTGGCACCGGTCAACTGAACAAACAAATCTTCTATCTTGGGCAATGGGTACTTGTTCTTGATAGTGACATCATTCAACTTCCGGTAATCCGTACACAAACGGTTACCTCCATCCTTCTTGTCCACGAACAAGACAGGTGATCTCCATGGTGACGCACTTGGTTGAATCAATCCAATTTCCAACATGGCATCTAGTTGCTTCTTCAGTTCTGCTAGTTTAGACGGGTTCATACTATATGGTCTCTGGCTATGGGTCCTGTTCCGGGGATTAGTTCAATGATAAACTCGATATCCCGATCTGGGGGCATACCGGGCAAAACATATGGAAATACATCGGTGTATTCACAGACTATCCGGACTTGGTCAATGGTAGGTTGGGCTATACTCTTGTTGCACTTGAATTGACGAGTTAAGGTTTCAGATACATGCTCGACTGATATTCCGGCTGTACTGGTCATGGTTATGGATTTCTTGGCACAGTCAATTAATCCTTTATGTTTGGACATCCAATCCATTCCTAGTACTACTTCCAAACCTTTAGTTCCGAGTACTATAAGATTAGCATAAAAGTCTATGCCATGGATTCAGATAGGGACGACTTTGCAGATTTGTCTAGCTTTGGTGGTTGAACCGGGGATTTGAAAAATCATAACATGCTTCAGTTTTATTGGTTGAATCTTACTAGTGCATGCAAATTCTTAGGTGACAAATGAGTGTGATGCACCAGAATCAAACAAAACTCTAGCAATTACTGAATTAACGAAAAACATACCCAGCACGACATCTGGCGCTTCCTGGGCTTCTTCAGCATGCATGAGAAAAAGACGGCCGTTGCGGTTGAGCGAATTCCCTGGGGCAAACCTTCTTCCGGGCTGGACACGACGCTGCTGCTGAGCTGGGGTATTGGCATTGGGGGTTGCGGCATTCTTCTTGGGGCACTCATTGGAGTAGTGACCCTTATTTCCACAGTCATAACAAGTCACTTGCGACTTGTCCTTTGCTGCGACAGGCACAACAGTGCTTCCAGTCCTCGGGGCAGTGTTGGTGTTGGCGGTAGCATTGTTGTTGTTGAACTTGGGTGGTGCACGGCTGAAATTGTTAGAGTTACCGGGGTTGTGGTGATTTCCTCCAGGCCTCGGGTTTCCATGGTTGGGATAGGTAGGACAGTTCATTGGGGGTCTGTTGGTTCTCGGTGAAAATCCTAGAGATGGGTTGGGGCGATACTTTGGGGTCTGATGGGTTCCTGGCTGATGAATCATGGGACGCTTGTGGTTCTCATTGGCTTGGTTGATCTTTCCTTCCATCTAGATGGCAGAGTCGACAAGAGCTTCAATATCAGCAAAGGGGATATTGACCAACACCGTCTGCATCTCATTGTGCAGACCATTCAAGAATATTTCTTTCTTCTTGGCTTTAGTGTCGATCTCATCCGGGGCATACCTAGCTAATGACAAGAATTTGTCACGGTATTCCACTACGGTCATCCTTCCTTGCTTCAGTTCTCTGAACTCATCTCTCATTCTCTTAATCAAACCCGATGGCAATCATCTGTCCTCCGGTCATTGCACGAACGCTGTTCCACCATGCTCTTGCATCTTCGGCTAGATAGTGGGTGGCAAACAGAACTTTCTCGTTAGCTTCCACTCTGGCAACTTCTAGGTTGTTCTCCATGGTTTGTAGCCAATCATCTGCATCTAGAGGCTCTTCTGACTTAGTGAAAACAGGTGGGTTGGTGTTCTGCAATTTTTTTAGCTTAGATCCATGGTTGTCCTGGTTTCCTTGGCCTTTATTGTTGTGGGCTAGCAGAGCTATCTGCTGGAGGGTGGCTAAGTTGTCTTGATGTTTGGCTCTTTCATCTTCATGATCAGAAACCAACATTTGCAGGATCTATAACATCGGGTCCAGGGATGAACCACTTCCTCCGCGTGGCATCTGAAGATTGAGATAGATCTTGAGAAAAGAGGGAAATTTCTAAGGTTCAGAGACTTTTGAAAAGTTTTTAAAGTTTGACTCAGATTTTTTTGCAACTTGCTTTTCATTCATTCATTCATAGCACACGATACAAACACACACCACAAAACAAGAAAAACAGATGGTTTTAAGAACCATTCTAGAAACTACAATACAGTGGGACCGAATACAACTCACTATGCTAGTTCTCGGGTGCTACTACTCCTCGGAGTTGGTGTAGTCATCATCCTCATCGTCATCGATGAAGGCAAAATCATCCTCATCGGTGAAGAAGTCCATAGCCTGATCCTCCAAAAAATCATCATCATCACTGAGATAGGAGTAGGGGTCTCCACTAAGATCTTCTCCGACATTCTCTCTTTCCTCCAAATGCATGTCTCTCTCGTGGATGGTCTCCTCCAAATCTGAGATACGGTGGCAAAGACGGGCAATGATGCGCTCCTTCTTGTCAAGCTGACGGTGGCGAGACTAGCGATCCTTTGCTAGCATGGCGATGGTCTGATCCTTCGTCTTGATGATGGCAGACTTGTGGTTTGAGTAGTCACGGCAATTATCCAATTCCTGCTGACGATCATACATCATGAAGCTAAGGTGGTCCAACTGAGTCTTCAGCTCGTGGTGGTATGGGGCTTCCAGTGGCTGTCCCATAGCATCACGCCTTGGAAAAAACTCAAAGCGGGTACCCTTGATCTGGTTGATACTCTGCCCACACAGACGGGCAAGAGCTTCCTACATGGCCCTGGCAAGTCCATCTAGCCAGTTGTTCTCTCTTAAGGTGAACTGAATTCTCTCTGCAGTGGGAGGTTCAATCTTTCCTCGGAGACTTGCAACAACTAGCCACTACAAATCTTCTTCTCCTTGATCATTGAGCTGAGCTCCGTAGAACTCGGGGTGCGGACGCTCCAGAAGTTCCGAAAGCTGGTCCAAGTCCCGCACAAAGATGAGGTCTCCTCCATTCCCCAACTGATAAAACTTGTTGTACTTCACGTCCATCTATAATATTATAGGATGAGTAAGTTATTAGAGTGATCAAGTGTGTAAAATTTTATGTTTTTTGCAAGAGTTTTTGAGGAACATGAATTTTTATGAAAGAAACAAAGTGATAAGAATGGGAATAAGTTTTTGTAAATATTTACTTCCTTTGGTTTTGAAACTAAGTTTTTGATTCATACGTCCAGTCTAACTAGGGTCTCCTATGGTTAGGATGGCTCTGATACCAACTTGTCAACACCCGGATTTTTAATCCCAGATGCCTGTTATGCCATACATCGTAATCCCAGGATTACCATTTTTGCAAGACATAACAGATTTGGATATCACATTACATCATCCATTACAAACCAAACATAAGGTCTTACACAAATAAGGATCTCATGATCCAGTTCTTAATACAACTCAAGCAGCGGAATAACATAATAATAAAGGTAGCATAGGCGAAGCTCCATCTTCGGGGTCACATGCAATGCTGACGATGGGAGATGATCCTAGTTATCGTTACCTTCCTGGGGTCCTTCGTTCTGGTACTCCTCTTCATAGTCTGGCCACGGGAATAGCCAGGGAGAAAGCCATGAGTACTCTTTAACTACTCGCAAACTAATACTAACAAGTTACGGGGTTTTTGTAGTAGGACACTAAGCTCTAGGGTTGTTTTGCACAAAGCCAGATTTACCTCTACTAAGTTCAGAAGCAAGAAAATCTAGTTGAAATTTTATAACACCTAAGTGGGAACTTGAATTTCATAGCACAACTCTGTTGTGGTTAAGTCAAATTCTCAATTCATTTCATAAGTCATTTTGAAAACATCTGACGGGGGAACAGTATGGCCACTCCAACTGTCCATAACCGCGGACGCGGCTATTCGAATAATTTGACACTCTGCAGAGATTGTACACTTTCACCACAACATTTGATACATCCGTCAGGAACAAATCCTGAATTCACCATACTCAGTATGCGAATAAGCAATCCTAACCTTTCAATTGCACGCCCTAGTATAGGCACCTCTCATGTGAGTTTGGCCTTCCAACCATGACCAACTGTCATCTTGGGTACTACATAGGTGGACAATCTTCACAAGGTAGCCTCAGCTCAGACCTTGGCCATGAGGGAACCCATACTAAGGTATATAAGTTTCCAATCAAGCCCTACCCAATTTTCGGGTATTGTGGTTATACGGTAAAATTGGAATGGTATCGCATCCAGACAACCATCAGTTTTACAAAGGGCTAAGGCTCATGCCTTAACATTTTCATCATCCAAATCATCTGGTGTTTGGAAACACATGTAAAAACATCTCAGTATAATGACTCATCATTCTAAGGTTTTCATAACCATTTTCCACCAAGTATTCCCATCTAAAGTTGATCAAGTTTTATGCTTAGCACTACCATCTACAAGTGGGGTTAAGTACTAATGAGGGGTGGTAAACCAGTGGATTTTAACTAAGTACAATCTCATGCCTTAGGATGACATTAAGATTATCTAGCTTAGGCCAAATTTAATGATCTTTATGAAACCTTCAGTTATCTTCCTAGAATCTACAAGTCACTTAAGTAAAACTCTAAGAAATAGCTTTGATAAAGAAATAAAGTAGAAAGCTTGCAAGTAAAACTAGGAGGGGGTATCATCAAATATGTCTAACCAAGCATGCTTAGTGCATTGCATAGGTTATCTAACTTTCAAAATTGCCAGTGTTAGCTTTCCTTGTGTAGAGCAGTGGTTGAAGTTCTCCTCGGCTTCTTCTTCGTAGTATCCTCCTTCCTCCTCGTATCCTTGGTCGGTACTAGCGTCTATAAATAAGTACGAGGTACAAATCAACAAACAATACTTAACTATTTTCAATCATCACACAAAGGTGTTCAATAGATGATCTAGCATCATCACTAATATTACAAGAATAAAGCATTTGTCTTATTTATTTTATTTTTAGAAATGTAATTTCTACTCATTGAAAAACTACTTAAGGTATAATATTCTCCAACTCAAACATGGGATCATGTTGACACATGTCATCACCACATATTTCAGTACATGAGAATGTGATTTAAAGTGGTGTCACAATTTAATAAGGTTTAACCTTTTATTTCAATTACATAAAGTGACTAGAAATTCCTATGTGGCATTCTTTTATTACTTGAACATTATTTTTGTAAGTAAACCCATATGTTTTTATATATTCTGAAAGGTTTGATCAAATGTCATTTTTGAGATTTAGAATCAACTCAAAAGCAATTATGGTTGAAATTTGAAAAATGTTTGAATGCATAAAAGCTTCTGACTTGTTATTTTTACCAAGGTTGATCTACAGATCCAAATCATTTGAATCCAACGGGCTTGGATTAAGCATTTCCATACCTTTCTAACAAAATTGGTTTCATGAAATTTGGTTCATTGAAACGCGCTGGGTTGATTTTTGAAACTAGGTACAAAACTAAGTTTGAATTAAAATAGAAAAAGCTAAATTCAAACGAGTGGGCTGCGCGGGAGATGTTCATGGGCCAGCCCAGTGTCACTCCACAGCACGGGGCTCAACTGACAGGGGGGGTCTACCGGTCAGTGGCTCATAAAACGTGAAGCGGTACAAGGCGATGTGGTGCGTTGGATTAGAAGTGAGATCAACGGCTGAGGGTCGTCGTCGATGATGAACATGTCACCGGCAATCTCGAACCCTAGCAGCTCGGTGGGGGTGCATAGCATACCGGGGCTCCAGTGACGATGGCGAGGCGGGCAAACTACAAAGTCGACGACGGCGAACTCAGGAATGGTCGCAGCAGCTCCAGGGGTGGTCGAAATCAACGACTCCCTTCTTCTCCAGAGGCGGCCTGCTCCGGCGCAATTCCAGCGATTTGCTGCTCCTCGTGCTCCGGCTAAGGGGTGGAATGATCAGTGAGGTGAGGGGAGTGATATGGTGTGAAGAAATCGAGCGGGGGTCGCCTCCTTTTATAGGCTCGACGGTGAGACCTAGAGGGATGGGCAGGCGCCGGTGGCGACACGGCTACGGGCGGCTAGAGGCATGGCCGAGGTTGGCGATCAATGGGCAGTCTCCTGGCGATGCTCTAGAGCTTAAATGTGCGTGTAGGGGCGGTGGCAATTGGTCAGGAACGTGCGATGCTCTACAAGGCAGAGGCGGCGAACTCCGCGGCGAGCGATGGCTACGGGGTACGGGAGGTGAAATGAACATGTTTGGTGGTCTCCTAGGACGGTGGGGTGCATGCTGGCGGGCGGCGAGGGCTCGAGGTGGTCGGGTTGCGTGGGAACGGTGCATGCTCTGCGGTGCGCGTCAGCATGGTCAACAGCTACGCAGGCGCGTGTTCCTGGCGGTTATGGTCAATGTCTTCGAGCTAGGGCTGGTCGAGAGGGGGCGATGAGGCATGGGCTGCATGCTAGACAAGGTTGGCACGGCTAGTTCTTCTCCTAGCTTGCTGTCCACACTGGGGTGACATGGTGAGGCTCGGCCTACTCACCATTGATGGCATTGGCAAGCTCATAGCGGTGCTAGAGGTTAGTTAAGGGTGCTAGATGATCTACTAAGGCTAGTTGTAACCAGAGAGGGAATAAGGTTGGCCCAAAACACTGCTCAACATTGTGTTTTTTATTTTGTTGATTTGAATCTACAACCTGTTTGATGAAATGGCCGCAAGAACTTGAGTTTTGTATTTTGAAAAGATTTTTGGTGGGTGTGCTAGGCATGTGTTGAGGATTCTGTGGGTTCTTGGGTTTTGAAAATTGAGCTTGTTTGAGTGGTTTTTGAAATAGTGGGATCTTCCCATATGAGATAGATTCAATTTTAAACTGTCATTTAAACTAAGCATTTCAATGTTTTCGGATGATCACAATGTGGGCCTTGGTACCTTATTATGAGTAGTATCAAGGGGTGCAAAGATCCATACATGTTTCTATTAAGTTTTGAGAGTTAGAGATAGCCAAAGTAGGCATGGGAGTTAATTTGGCCAAATTGACCATTCACTTAATTTATTTGTTTTGACTAGTTTTTCTTTGAGAAAAGTTTGGGGATTGTTTAGATGATGTTTATTCCACCTAAGAATCATTTTACAAGCAAAGAAACACAGAAAAATGGCAATTCAAAAGAATCCAAATTTTAATACACACACATATGTATGCTTTCATACTTTTAATTGGAAAAGTTTTTGTTAACCCTAATTTTGATAATTAGAGTTTGATGATCCAAGTTTAGTATTTTTGGGATGTTACAGCGTCCGATAAGAAACCGTGATAGGCGTGAGGCATCGCAGGAGGGTAACAGCAAAAAAGCTAACCCACCGCCACCTCCGCCCCCGTCGCCACCTAGCAGTCACCATGGCGGAGGAGGCCCGCGTCGTTCACGCAGCCCATCCCCTGTTGACAAGAAGAAGAAGAACCCAGAGTCGTACGACGCATGTTTGCGGATCGATAAGATCCACGAGGCCCGGTAAGGACCATACCCGGGACCACGTTGTTTTGGACCTGCAATACGGTCCGCAACTTACCCCAAAGGTTTCCGGATTGACAAGACTATCAAGCCCTACGACGGCACCGCCAAGCCAGCCACATGGTTGTAGGACTACGGCAACGCGGTGGAGATTGCCGGAGGTAACCCCAACGTTGTCGTCAAATACCTCCCTTTGATGTTGGCGGGCACGACCCGCCAATGGATTGACGACTTGCTGGAGAAATCCATCTGCAATTGGTTGGACATGTAAGAAGTGTTCACCAAGAACTTTGAGGGTACGTACAAGAGTCCCTGCATTGTTGGCGATCTACAGCGGTGCGTGCAAGAGAAAGACGAGACATCTCGCGCCTACCTCTCCCGCTGGCTGGACATGAAGAATTCCTGCGCAGGAGTGCACGCTTAGACCTCCATGGCCGCCTTCATCGATGGGTTGGAAAGGGGCACGTTGCTCCGACATAAGCTGAAGCACTTGCAGGACAATCACCAGCTTGACTTGAACCAGATGATTCAGTTGGCTAGTGAGTTCGCAGCCGCTGACGATGATGCTCGCGGCTCCTTGCCGGCAACGGCCGTTCCAACTCAGGCTCGGAGGAACAGCAGTACAAAGCAGAAAACTGCTCCATAAGAACAGCAATCTCCCGACATGGTCGCCATGACTTTTGCAGGATGAGGTGATGGCGGACAACATGGCCGAGGACGGGGAGCTGGCCGTGGGAAGCAACGAGGAAGCAAAACCACCTCGGCGCCGCTCCGCGTTCCCCAAACCTACGAAGAGTACCGTGATATGGCATTCCTCGTACACCTCGACGTTAACGGTAAAGCCACCCATACCAATCGACACTGCAAGTTCGTCAACGACCTCTAGGAAGACCCGGAGTCCGGCTACAAGTGAAGTCGGAAGAACAGACCGCGAGGCAAGGGCAAGGGGAAGAAGAAGAAGGAGGAGTCCAAGGATTCAAGTGACATGGACAAGGATGTTGACCCCAAGCACGCCGCCAAGAGCGACGACAAATACCAGAACCCCTTCGTGAAGAAGGCGCCAGTATACCACACTTTCCTTGGCACCCCCACCGTCCGACAACAGAAGACCTCTATGAGGATCCTGATGGCCACTAAACCCCCAGTCCCCCAGTACCTGTGCTGGTCAGAGGTTCCAATTACTTGGGACAGGACGGACCACCCAGACCTTATTCCTACGGAAAACCAATACGCCATGGTCATCAACCCCTTGATTGACGGTGTGGAGTTCACCAAGTGTATGGTGCATAGTGGAAGCAGCATCAACATCATGTACCTGGATACACTGCAGAAGATGAACTTGACAGAGGCAAACCTAAGGCGGACCAACACCATCTTCCACGGTGTAGTTCCTGGTCGGGAGGATCGGTCCCTTGGGTGCATCACACTTCAGGTTGCCTTTGGCGATGTTAATAATTACCGCCAAGAGCGCATGACCTTTGAGGTGGTCCCCTTCAAGAGCGTGTACCACGTCATATTCGGCCGCAACATATTCCACAAGTTCATGGCCAAGCCATGCTTCGTCTACACCAAACTCAAGATACCCGGACCAAACGGTGTCATCACCGTATCCGGAAGCTTTACCAAGGCAAGGGACTGCGATATTAATGAAACAGCCTTCGCGGAAGTTGTCCGCTACAGTGAAGAATTCAAAGAGATCCAGAGCAAGGTCGATGACTCAGAGATGCTCACGTTAAAGAAGCAGATCTCCAACTCCGCTCCTGCATTCAAGGCCGCCATCGATACCAAGCTGGTGGAACTTGTGGTAGGCGATGCCTCCAAGGTCACCGCCATTGGGACGAACCTGGATCCCAAATAGGAAAGCGCGCTCGTCGAATTCCTCCATGAGAATAGGGACATCTTTGCCTGGCAACCTGCCGACATGAAAGGTGTACCTAGGGAACATGCCGAGCACAGCTTAAACATCGATCCAAAATGCAAACAAGTGAAACAACCTCTACAACGCTTCGGAGACGAGAAGAGACGCGACATTGGCAAAGAGATAGCTAGGTTACTTAAGGCTAGATTTATCCGAGAAGTCCTTCACACCCAATGGGTGGCCAATACTGTACTTGTCCCAAAAAAGGGAACCAAAGAATTAAGAATGTGCGTTGATTACACCGGCTTGAACAAAGCAAGTCCCAAAGATCCGTTTTCTTTCCCTCGCATTGACCAAGTCATTGACTCGACGACTAACTTGGAACTTTTGTGTTTTCTCGATGCATACTCAGGATACCACTAGAGAAAGATGAGGAAGTTAGACCAATTGGCCACTTCGTTCACTACCCCATACGACACGTTTTGCTATGTTACAATGCCCTTTGGGATGAAAAACGCAGGTGCTATGTACCAACGGACAATGCAACGTTGCCTTCATGACCAAATTGGCCGGAACATTCACGCCTATGTGGACGATATCGCGGTGATGTCTAAAAAGTCAAATGACTTAATCTCCGACTTAAAAGAAACCTTTGATAATCTCCGGAAATACAACATGATGCTTAACCCTAAGAAGTGCGTCTTTGGGGTTCCATCCAGCAAATTGTTGGGATTCATCGTTTCCCAACGTGGAATCGAGGTCAACCCGGAGAAAATAAAGGCCATCTTAAACATAAACTATCCGACATGCCTAAAGGACATTCAATGACTAACAGGTTGTGTTGCAACAGTTAGTCGGTTTGTCAGCCGACTTGGAGAGAAGGCTCTGCCGCTGTACAATTTGCTAAAGAAGGTGGAAAAATTCACGTGGACGGACAAAGCAGATGCAACATTGAAGTAGCTCAAGGAGATTCTTTCCTCAGCGCTCATCCTTGCAGCACCCGGGCCTGCAGAGCCCCTGTTAATCTACATGGCGGCAATCAACCGGGTAATCAGCATCGTCGTCGTGGTAGAGCAGAAGGAACCAGGCTATGAGCATGGAGTTCAACGACCAGTTTACTATGTAAGCGAGGTCTTGACAGAGTCCAAGAAGCGTTACCCGCACTACCAGAAGATAGCTTATGGAGTATTCCTTGCTTCTCGGAAGCTGAGGCATTACTTTCAGGAGCACCCAATCACAGTGGTGAGCAAGACTCCACTGTCCGACATTATCAACAACAGAGACGCTACGGGAAGGGTCGTGAAGTGGGGCATTGAACTTGCCGCCTTCGAGATCACCTACAAGAGACGCGACACTATCAACTCACAAGCCTTGGCGGATTTTATCGCAGATTGGACGGAGATTCCAGATGCTACTCCATTGCTGGAACCAGAGTATTGGGTGATGCACTTTCACGGATCAAAGTTGCTCAACGGCTCGGGGGCTGGTGTATTGCTACAGTCACCAACAGGAGACAAGCTACACTACGTTCTGCAGATCCACTTCGAGGCTACGAACAACATGGCGGAGTATGAATCACTCATTCACGGCCTACGTGTAGCCAAGGATATTGGCATCAAGCGCATAGTTTGCTGTGGAGATTCCGACTTGGTTGCCTAGAAGGTGGCTGGCACCTGGAATGCGCGGAACCCTATGATGGCGGCATATCGAGACGAAGTGGACGAGATAGCCAAAAGCGTCTTGGGCTACGAAGTCAAGTATGTGCCTAGGGAGCAAAACGAGGTGGCTAATCTGCTATCTAAGCTTGGATCAGGGTGCAAACGAATTCCGCCAGGAGTGTTCCTAGAGCATCTACGTACACCATCCATGAAGGGAGCCGACATCGACTATCCGGACAGATTCGACTCTTTCGTCCACATGGTGGCAAAGGTCCCTCCGGCTTGGACAAAACCGTTCATGGAATATCTCGAACACGGAACTTTGCCCGACGACGAGGTCGAAAGACGGCAAATAGTACGACGAGCAAAGGGTTATACCATAATCAATGGACAACTCTACAAAAGGAGCACTACTGGTGTATACCTAAAGTGTGTTTCCCAGCTAGAAGGTATGGAAATCCTACGCAAAATCCATCTCGGAGATTGCGGGCATCACGCCGCTCCTCGATCATTGGTAGCGAAATCCTTCCGGCAAGGATTCGATTGGCTGACCGCGAAGGCGGACGCCGTCAAGCTGGTTGAGACATGCATGGGATGTCAGTATTATGCCCGACAACCACATGTTCCTGCTGAAGAATTGCGAACAATACCAATAACTTGGCCGTTTGTAGTCTGGGGGCTAGACATGGTGGGACCGTTACAGACGGCACCACGTGGGTTTACGCATCTGCTAGTAGCAGTTGATAAATTCACTAAATGGATAGAAGCTAAACCCATTAGAAATCTTGATGGGGCAACTGCCCTCATGTTTGTCCGGGATCTAGTGGTGAGATTTGGTCTCCCACATAGCATTATCACCGACAATGGCAGCAACTTGTCACTCGGAGAAGTGGAGGCTCATTGTTGGGAGAAAGGCATCCGACTTGACCTTGCATCTGTGGCACATCCACAATCCAATGGTCAGGTTGAGCGAGCCAATGTATTAATTCTACAGGGAATCAAGCCACGTCTTGAGGCACCGCTATATAGAGCAGCTGGAGCCTGGGCGGAAGAATTGCCATCTATGATGTGGAGTTTACAAACTACACCCAACAGATCCACCGGCTACACCCCTTACTTCATGGTATATGGAGCAGAAGCTATCCTACCTTCCGACATACTTCACGATGCACCAAGAGTTGCCGCCTACAACGAAGATGACGCTGAAGAATCCAGACGCCTAGATGTGGACCTTCTCGAGGAGGAGCGTGTTTTGGCATGCCAAAGATCCGCCATCTACCAACAGAAGCTATGCAGCTACCATAGTCGCCACGTTCGGCATCACTCGTTTAAAGAGGGGGATTTGGTGCTCCGACCTAAGAAGAAGAAGTCGCACAAATTATCCCCGCCATGGGAAGGACCGTTCATCATAAGCAAGGCACTACTCAATGGGTCTTACTACCTCGTTGATAATCGTGAACTAAAGGATAGACCCAACGAGGATCATAAGCGTAAGCGACGTGACCCGGATGATGACTACCCGGAGCTTGATCGGCCATGGAACATAGCACAGCTACATCCTTTTTACACTTAGTATTTTTTATCTAATTGTGTACCTCTTATATGATCAATGAAATAAAGCTCTCTGGTTCACTCATATTTCTGAGTCTTTTACCTCCTTTAGTGTTCATTTTTGGACCATATAAAACCTTTATGAACAAGTTTTGCGATTGCACTTGTGAAAATTCCGCCTACGGGCGTTAGCTTCAGTTTTCTGGTCTACACGTTCTTTGTCGTTTTTATGTGGATTCTAGAGTAGTGACTTTTGGAACTTATTGTCGGAGATTTTGTGCTTAGGTTATTGACGGTGCCATTGGGCATCATCACTTGAGCGCATGGTTCCAACAACGAGTCTTCTGACTCACGAAAGGTCAAGCATAAGAACCAAAGTAATGGATAAGCCAGCACTTGCTTAAAAAATATATACATGTTGGACGACAGCAATCATAGTAGAAGCACCTGAGTCCAATTCCATGGCGGAAGGGCCAGATGCCTCCTTAGCTTGTGAGCTTGTCGGAACGGAGGAGGGCTTGACGCTGGGAGTAACAGGGGCGATGGCGGGAGATGTGTCGCGATGCAGCATGTCCTTGATGGTTCTAGAAGCCCCCAATGTTTTGGAGGTCTTCTTCAAGCTGGTCATGGCTTTCTTCCTGAAACGTGCAAAATGCATAAGTACAGGAACAAGACAGATAAATAGACAATGTCGGAGAGAAAGAAGCTTACAAAAGAGGGGGTGCTTTGGCAAAGGGATCCCTGTAGTCTTTCTTTTCTCCGCCTCCAGGGAGGCGGTAGTCTTCTTGGAGGCTCCACCCTCCGTCTTCTTCTTCTTTCCTCCGTCGGCAGCGTCAGAGGTGGAGCTCTTCCGGTTTCGTGCCAATGGAGCATCGTCGGCGGACACGACGGTGACTTCCTTCTTCTTTGGATCATAGATTTGAGGAGCCATGCTGTCCTCATCTATGTGGCTAAGATGTAAGGTGAAGAACCACCGTGTTAGATGAGATGGCAATTGCTAGATGGAAGAACTGGAGTATATGTCATACACGGAAAATGAATAGTTACCTTTGGGAACTTGCTGTCTACGAACATGTCGTAGGTGATGGTGAATCGACGCTTCTTGTCCTTCACCTTGATGATGTCCTTAAGACGGAGCATGACGGAGTCGCTCGAGAAATTGTCCACGGAGATGCGGAGTCTATCCCTTCTATCGGTGGTATACTCGTGCATCAGCTTCGCACGGTGCTGCAGAGGCTTCATTCTCCTGATGAACCAGCACATGGCTAGGTCCAAGCCGGTCAAACCCGTCTCCACAAACCACTATATCCGCCTTATGGTGCGGGAAGCGTCGATGTCGGAGGGAAGGGAGGCCTGGGATCTCCATGTCGAAGTTTCGGCGGCGGATCCACCGATGAAGTCCGGGTACGTTACTTCTCGGCCGGCCAGAGGGATGTCTGGGCCGTAAAAGTAAGTACGCTGCCAGTTCTTGCAGGACTCGTGGCCGACGATGTCGAGGAACCGCCGGCCAGGATGGATCTTGAAGCTTATGGTGCCACAATTTCTAAGTTCATCCTTGCTGGCTCCGGATTCACCTTGACGGTGAAGAAATACCCAAAGAGATCTATCCTAGGCTTAATCCCTAAGTAACCCTCGCAGAGCGCCGCGTAATTGCTGAGCGCTAGGATACTATTGGGAGAAAGGTTTTGGGCCTGGACTCGGTAGTGGTTTAAGACAGAAAGGAAGAAGTTAGAGATGGGCAGGGAGACGCCGCGTACCAATTGTGCTTTGAGGTACACCTTTTTTCTGGCCTGGGGAGAAGGTGTGACCTTGCCGGCCGGCGCCGCCTGCCAGGCGAGCCCTTCCATCGCGGGGAGATATCCCTCGACAATTAGTTCCTCGATGTCGCAATCCGTGATGTACGAACCGCGCCAGTCGCCCTTGTGGGAGTCATTGTCCTCCTCCAGCAGCTCTAGCGCCGCCTGATTATGGTCGCCGCCAGTGGTCTCAACCACCACAGAGATGGGAATGACCAGGCCCTCTGGGGGCAGAACGATGGAGCTCGCCGGTTTCGCCACGGCTTCGCCCGACGCTGCCATCGAGGAAGTAGAGCTGCTGCTTGCCATTGTGCAAGTTTGGAGGTGACTGGTGAGATTGGGAGCTAGGATTTTTCGTGAGGTTGCGCGGAAAGCTCAAGGAGGCGCTCGCTGGAGGAAGAAGATGATGCGAAGAGAGAATGAGGTGAAAAGTAAAAATTCCACCGCAGTTACTATTTATGATCTCTAGCGTCAAGATTCGTGCAGCTTGATCAGACGGTTGCCGCGTAGACGGCGTGTGTGCAGACGTGCGCGGAAATTTCGCCACGTCCCAACCGCCGCCTCCAACGGTTCGTATCGCTAGCGGGAAAAGTGGACATGATTGCGTTCTCTGCATGTGTGAGTTACGTGGCGTCGCTGACCTACGTCTACATCTCCCTAGATGACATAGGAAGATGAGCCATCACATCAGAAGATTCCGGCATGGACGGATCTAGTCCGGCTACAGAAGAGTACGATGGAAGATTCAACAAAATCTCCGACTTACAAGTTGAAAACGGAAAAAACATGCAGGGTTCTTTGGGAGGACTACGAGATATTGCTTGACGATTTGCCGACATCCATCTAGACGGAGCATTCCATGTGAAGAGGCAAGACGGCACAAGATCTCGGAGTTCTCCGGGGGCTACTGTTGGGGATATGCTATATGGGTATCCTCATAGCATGTATCCTATCCGGATAACCCGGGTCGCCCACAGTTGGTAGCATGGCCCATGACCTGCTGGGCGGCCTAGTTAGATGTATCTAGAAGGGAGGCCCATGCCGGATAAAGGAAGGCTACGGTTGGAGTCACCGACGTACCTGGAGCCTTGGAGTACAAGACACGCAACACTAGTAATAGACGGTGTAGGACTCTCTAACCTGTCCGGCTAGGACTTTTCCTTGTAACCCTAGGACTTGACGACTATATAAGTCGGGCCTATGGGAGCCTTTAGGGCACAATCTCAGACGACCAAGTAGCGATTAACACACACCTCGCATAGCGAACCTATCTCTGTAACTCGGCGTATTGCCCTTATAGTGATTTGTAGCAGGAGTAGGATTCCGCCACCGTTGTGGGATCTGAACCTGGGTAAGCTGTGTTACCTCGTACCCATCAACCGTCCGCCTTCCCCCATGTCTCTAAACACACACTATGAGGACCCCTCAATGGCGTACTCGTCGGCAATACCACGACACATGACATTATAAAGTCTAGGTCGGAGTCAAAACAAGCTTCCTTTTGTACCACTATAAGCATGAAACTTTCTACTCTTTTCCAACACCAATCGACTTATTTGAAACAACTCACAAAGATCATTATCAATAAAGACCAGTGAGCTTGTCTCACAAATGTACAAAGAAGAACTAAAAAGTTCTAAGCAGAAAGCATGAGAAAACTAAATCTAAACGTAGTGCTAGCAAAAGAGAACACTCACAAAACAATAAGAGTGAAAACTAAAGTGTTCTAGGCAATGAAGAACTAGGTGTGACTTCTCCAAAAGAAATGAGAGGGGGTCCAACTAATTTATTGCAGCAAACCAAGCAAAATAAAACTAAAAACAAAAACAAAGACACTTGAAGAACAACATATAGTGCATGAAGCAAATACAAATGAAGTGTCTTGAAAGAAAACCTGAGATTTTATTGATGAAGAAGGGGATGCCTTGGGCATACCCAAGCTTTAAAGCTTGTACTTCTTAAATATTTCTTGGGGTGAAACCGGTGGCATCCCCAAGCTTGAGCTTTTGTCCATACTTCATCTGATCACATTATTCTCTCCCTACACTTGAAAATTTCCTTCGTACAAAACTTCACACAATCTTCTTTAGCAACATTAGTGTATTCAACATAATAAGCCTTTGGGTTTATTTTCAACACAAGTAAAACTTCCATATAAACACAAGCTACTATAGCAGTTCCTTTTAAAATCTCAAGTGATCAAAGAGAACTCAAAAGAAACCGATTAAGAGGAAAATGCAAATAATGGCAGAAATCTGTCAAAACATACCAGCAGGCAAAGACCGTTTTTTCGAACATCTTCCATTGCTCAAATCGAAAAGTGACAAACTAGAGAAAGTTACATAATAACATGGGGCATATTAACAGAAAATTACAGATCAATCAGATGTTCTAGGATTTTTCACGATTTTTTAGACTGAAGCACAAAAATCTGTTTCGGGACAGCAACTTCCCCAAATCTTACTTCTCTCTCATTAGAGGTTATTATTGGCACAAAACCACACAAAAAGGATAAGGAGAGGTTATTGCAGACGCAATAACTTTCAAGACTCAACAAAAGAAAAACTTACTGAAAATAAAAATCGTGTTATCTCCCAATAGTGCTTTTCTTTAATGCCTTTCAGCTAGGCATAGGAATCAAGAATCAAGTATTTTCGAATGAAGAAGCATTAACATCAAATTTTGTTTTAATAGAAAAATCAAAAGGTATCTTCTCTCTCTTTCTAGGGAAGTTTTCTATACCTTTCTTGAGTGGGAATTGATATTTAATGGTGCCTTTCTTCATATCAGTAATGGCACCAACAATTCTAAGAAAAGGTCTTCCCAAAATAATAGGACAAGAAGCATTGAATTAAACATCTTAAACATAGAAATCAATGGGGACAAAGGTATTGTTAACCATAATAAGAACATCATTAATGCTTCCCATATGTTTATTTTTAGCATGATCATCAAGATGGACATCCAAATAAAAATCTTCTAATTGTTGCAAATCAAGCATTTCATAATTTTTTCTAGGAATAATAGAGCTAGCACCAACATCACATAAAGCTTTGAGATAAAAATCATTCACTCTCATATTAATGATGGGTTCCCAACCATATTCTAATTTCCTAGGAATAGAATCTTTATGTTTCAAATTTTCTTCTTTAATTTTCATGAGAGTATTTGTACTATGTTTTGTAAAAGCAATATTCATAGTACTAGCATTAGGACTTATAGCAAGCTTTTGTAAGAACATAATTACTTCAGAAATATTGCAACCGTCAGGATCAAAATCAAAATTAGAATCCAAAGTACTAGAATTATTGTTTCCCATATTTCGAAAAATTTCAGCATTTTTATTTGAAAAAGGAATGGGCAGTTTAGGTGGTTTGCTAGCATCAACATTACTAGTGGTGGTAATAGTACAAATTTTAGTCATATTACTATTTCTAGCAATTTCATCTTCTCTTTCCCACCTACCATGTAATTCAGCTAACATCCTAATATTTTCATCAATTCTAACTTGTATGGCATTAGTAGCAGCAAAGGGATTTTCCATAGTTTGAGGTTTAGCAACCATCTTATTAATCAAAGAACATTGCGCTTCAGACAAAGATGAAATAAAATTTTTTTAGCATTCAAAAGATTTTCATCAATAGTTTTGTTGAAGGCAGTTTGTTTACTAATAAAATCCTTAAGCATGACTTCATGTTCAGAGGGTGCACTTATGTTGTTGCTGTAGGAATTTACATAAGCATTACCATTATTAGGAGGATATGGCCTCTAATTATTATTACCAAAATTATTCCTATAGGCATTGTTGCTAAAATTATTATTTCTAATGAAGTTCACATCAACTTGCTCTTCTTGAGCAATCAAAGAGGCTAAAGGAACATTATTTGGATCAATATGAGAATTTCCATTAACAAGCCTAGACATAATAACCACAATTTTATCACTCAAGGAGGAGGTTTATTCAAAAAAATTACCTTCTTACCTTGTGGAGATCTCTCAGTGTGCCATTCAGAATAATTAACCATCATATTATCAAGGAGCTTTGTTGCAACACCCAAAGTAATAGTCATAAAGGTACCTCCAGTAGCAGAATCCAACAGATTCCTTGAAGAAAAATTTAGTCCTGCATAAAAGGTTTGGATAATCATCCAAGCAATCAGCCCATGAGTGGGGCAATTCTTTACCAAAGATTTCATTCTTTCCCAATCTTTAGCAACATGTTCATTATCAAATTGTTTAAATTTCATTATTTCACTTCTCATGGATATAATCTTAGCAGGAGGATAATATTTTCGAATGCAATCATCTTTGCATTTAATCCAAGAATCAATACTATTTCTAGGCAAAGATAGCAACCATTCTTTAGCTCTTCCTCTTAGAGAGAAAGGAAACAATTTAAGCTTAATAATAACTCCATCTAAATACTTATATTTTTGCATCTCACAAAGTTCAACAAAATTATTAAGGTGAGCAGTAACATCATCATTACTAGCACCAGAAAATTGCTCTTTCATAACAAGATTAAGGAAAGAAGGTTTAATTTCAAAGAAAGTAGCTTCAGGAATAGGTGTGCTCATGAAATCATTGTTGTTTGTGCTAGTGAGTCACACAACTAGAAACTGAAGTAGAAACTAATTTTTGTGTGTTTTTGATAAAAAGAAACAAAACCAGTACAACTTTTTTTTGAATTTTATATAACAAGCAAAACAAAGAAAAATAAACTAAGAAAAACAAAAACAAAGTAAAGAGATTGGTTGTGAGAGACTCCCCTTGCATATATCATTTTTCTCCCAAAAAAGTGATTTGACGGGGAGGAAGAGATTGAAGTTGTCCTTATCTCCTTGGCAATGGCGCCAAAAAAGTGCTTGATGGCTCAGATGATATAGAGCTCGTTGGGAACCCCAAAAGTAAGGTATGATGAGCACAATAGCATGTTTCCTTCAGTTATGAAACCAAGGTTATCAAACCAGTAGGAGAAATGACACAGCTCCGAAGGTGTTGCTAGCAACTTGGAACCTGCTCAACACAACTACAATAGTTTGCCCCAACTTACAGTGAGGTTTTCAATCTCACCGGTTTGCTGAAATCAAAGGATTAAACATATAGTGTGGAAGATAGTTATTGCTTGTGGTAATTGCAGAAAATAAATAGTAAAAAGGAAGGAGAAGATGGTATATCAATTGAAAGGATTGGATCAGGGTCCACAGTTCACTAGAGGTGTTCTCCATAAGATAAATAACATGATGGGTGAACAAATTACAGCAGGGCAATTGAAAGAATGAGAATGCATAACAATGCATATACTAGACATCTTCATCTCTTTGAGATTTATTGGGGCATAACAACATGATACATAGACCGTAATCCAATTGCATCTATGACTAATAATCCACCTTCAGGTTATCATCCGAACCACTTCCAGTATTAAGTTGCAAGCAACATATAATTGCATTAAGCAAAGTGTGTAAAGTAAACAATACAATTGCCCTTGGACAAAGGATCGTTGTTTTCTCTTTAGTAGCAACATGACATCTACAACTTTAGAGCTTTCTGTCACTTCCCAAGATTACTATCGAGTATAAATACTCCCTCTTGGCCAAAGCATCTACTAGCAACGGAGAGCATGCACGATCAAAAATAACATAGACATGATATAATCAATAATCAATCTGATATAGTACTCAATATCCATCGGATCCCCGCAAACACAACATGTAGCATTACAAATAAATGATCTTCATCATGAACAGAGCTCACAAGATCTAAACATGATAGCAAAAAAGAGGAGAAAGAACCATCTAGCTACTATACGGACCCGTAGTCCAAGAGTGAACTACTCGCACATCACTCCGAAGGCTGGCATGGTGATGAAGAAGGCCTCCGGGATGATCTCCCCTCTCTGACAGGGTGCCGGGAAGAACTTCGGATCCCCCCGATCTAGGGATGGAGATGGCGGTGGCCTCGAGTTTTTTATATCGGTGAAGGGGCAAGGTCGGTGGACGCCCGAGGGGCCCACACCATAGGACGCTGTGGCCTAGGGTGGACCCGCGCCAGCCCTACGTGTGGCCGCCTCGTGTCTCTACTTCGTCTCTCCTTCTGGCTCCGTGTTGCGTATGAAAAAATAGGAACTTCGACTTTTGTTCCGTCCAATTCTGAGAATATTTCTTTACTAGCTTTTCTGAAACCAAAAACAACAGAAAATAGGCAACTGGCACTGTGGTATCTTGTCAATATGTTAGTTCCAGAAACTGTATAAAAATGCATCAAATTGTATACAAAACATAAGATAGTTGATACAAAATAAGCATGGAGCATCAAAAATTATAGATATTTTTACGATGTATCACTACTTCATTGCCCACAAGTTTCTAATATGATAATGGCATGGGATCCAATTAGTGGAAGTGAAACGGTGATACGAGAACCACCAATTTGGTAGAGATGTGAGTATGACTATGGGACAATTCTTTGTTTGAGAAACCATTGGCAATTGTCTTCATACTATTGTAGAAATTTCTGAGTTTTTTGGATATTAACCAATGGTAACCAAGCATTGGTCCAGAGGTACACATTAGAGTTTGAAAAATGGGAGGAATGGATTGAACTTGCTTAGATGCTGGATAAGACTGATCACGTGCCAGCAACTCTCATAGGGGTAATTTTGTATTGGCCAATAGTGAAGTCCAGATATATAATTGCCTTCAACAACGTGACAACAAAACTATGTCATGTTGAGTGCCCACATGAGACACATGATATTTCCAGACACAATTTTGTCATCTCTAATGGACATAATGGAGATGTTGCCCTTGCGGTTATAAGAGACTTCAATCTATGGACGTGGTCTAGTGCAATATTATCAACAAGCAAATGGGAAGCTTGGGTGCCTCATATAAAGGTTGAGTGGGATACTCTCCTTGGCCTTGAGAAATCATGGGCATCTGGTGGGAAAGATTCAGTAAGGTTACTCTGCGCATTTGAGGATAGAGAAATGGTGGTTATATGGGCGAAGGAGTGAGTATTCAAATTAGATCTCAATAGCATGAAGTGTAAGAAGTTCAGATCTCCTAAACGTTGGTTTACTTTACATCCCTACTTAATGACACCTGGTTAGTGTCTTCATTCATGTCAAACCCTTTCACCTTTGTACACCTATGATTTTGCTAATAATTTCTTTCATTTCCTTCAGCAACCGATGTGATTCGGAGTGCTAAATCAAAGAAATGAAAATGAAGTCCTGTCAGCAACCCAGCTGATTCAGACTACAACATCCAGGAGATGAAAATAACACTCGTATGAACAAGCAAGGCTTGTTTGGGGAATCATGTGTTAGCCCAGGTTATGTTATTTGGATCTGCAGTCTGATGTTTGTTTGTTTTGGTAGCTGATGGAACTGTCGCGGCACCTTTGTTTTTGCTACAGTCAAGGAGTTGCAGGGGCTGAAATGTTAGAGTTATTTGTTCTTTTTGGGGGCCTATGCGTGTCTGATAAAGCATTTTTTATCTCTATATAGTATTGTATGCGTGATGAAAACTTATTTATGTGATCTACATATACTCGTGTAGCTAGTGTTTGTGTTTTGATAGTATGTAGTAGTATTTGTTTTGCAACAGGATTTTTCTTTGATCTGAATTAGTACTACCATTTTGTTAGTGCTTCCTATAGAAGATTCTGTGATGACACCTAATAATTAGTAGACCTTGGTTGCACACCATTTTCACATGCGCTTATGATAAATGGAACTATATTCTTAAGTCGAAACTACTTCAGACATTTATTTGTTGCCTGACATGGATTCCTGAAATAGAGAGAGAACAACCTATTTTTTAAACTTATTATTTGTACAATCTCCAAATTCAAAATTACAGTCAGCCACCAAAACTCACCGCCTATCCTGTTTCAATCAGAGGCATCATTGGATCTGACTCACACCTTAAATTCCTGACTAGATGGCATACGGTCTACACAACATTTTTTCTATTAAAACTTGGCCGGTTGCCAAATTCGAAATCATAATCGAGCAGAAAAATATCCCACCCACGTAGTACCATTTTTTATTATTACTTCGACGCTAGCAAAATTCAAAATATCAGTCAAGTGACGAAATTTACCGCCTACGTCGTGTGAATCGAAGGTATCCAAGTTTCTGTGAAAAAATATGGATATGGATGATTAGTTGATTCTCTCGGCCTTGAATTCCTCGACAGATAACGTATGGTCTACTACATTTTTTCTATTAGTGGATGGATGCTAGCCAAATTCAAAATCTCAATCGAGCAGAAAAATCACACACCAAGCTTGAAGTATTTCGTGCCCCTCTATTTCAAAAACTATTGGCTTTAAAATTACCATTATACCCATTGGTTAGATGCCCAAGCTATAGTGGGTATCTTGGGGGCACGATTGTAATTATATTTCTTTTCACCTCCATAATCCCAATTCGTGCAGTTTTTCCCGTGGGCCCTCCCAAAAATCCCAGGATCCTCTACCACGCCCTTAGCTCCACGACCACCACGCACACCGGCCGACGGCAATTCCACGGCGGCCTGAGCCGCTTGAGATGAGGTCTCGTGCACCGCCGCAGAGCCGCTTCACCGACGCCCACCCCACTGGATCTAGCTCATCGGGTCTCTCTTCCGCTACACCGGAGTTGCGGTCTCGCTGACCGTGCCAATGGTGTCATTGACCACTCAAGCTCTACTTCCCCGCCGCCGAAAGCTACCCAACCATACCAGAACAACTTCACCGGTGTCCACCAGACGGGATCTAGTTCAATGAGTGCCCTGTCCATCGCTCCAGAGAAGCTACACGGGCATCGCCGTTTGCTACACCGCATCTGCCTTAGAGACGCTCTCGTCCACTGCGCTCAAGCCAGCATCCACCGCCCAAGATCTGCTTCCCCACAACCGCATCACCCTCGGTTATGTGACACCCTCGGGATCAGGTCTAAACAAATTCTAGACCTTAGGCTGATATAATCTTAACCCTAAGCTCGAGGATATACAGTGAAGAATCGATAAAACAACAGTGACCCTACAACACAAAAATTATTACAGCAAGCTCATAACTAAGCGAAGAACCAAAATATTACAAGATGAGATCACTAACCACAAACATCAAACAAGAGAAAGAAACTTATGCTATTAAATATAGAAAACTTAACAAATGGCCTAAGAGGCCTGAAACATAACGATTACGTCCCAATCCATAGATCCCAGACTGCCTACTGGGAACCCCAAGATACTCGTCGATGTTGATGCCGTACTGAACTCTTCTTCTATGGTAATACTTACTCTGCATCAAAAGTATCAACAAAGCAAGGGTGAGTACAGGGTGTACTACATAAGACTTATGGCTGGTGGAGTTATTTTTCATAAATCTATCTTAGTTTGTAAAACAAGAGGGAAAAGAAACTCGACTACTTAGAATATTTTAAAAGGGGATAAGAGAGCGGTATCTCTAGTTTCGATCATCTTTTGATATCCACCAAATCTTTATCAGATGAACCTACCAACTAGGATCACCCCTTGCTCCCTGAGAAAGCATCCTTGAACACACTTTTCTTACCAAGTTTTACGATTAGGTTCAAGTTCTCTATGATCTTAGAATCCATTCCCAAGTCGTCCCTAACGGCAAACATGGATTTTCAAAAAGATCAATACTCTGAAGGGGTGTACAACTTTACTCATACGTACTAATCGACTCTTAATGCTAGTACATTAGCCCTCTTCCTTGGAAGGGCGATAGAGGGTGGTTAGACACGACCTTTACCTTTATTTCTCTAAGACTATGAGTCATACACTAAGGAGATGCCACTGTAAGGGTCAAGTCCCGAAGCCGGTCCCTAGATATGTGTGCGGAGTTCAAGATTATGGAGGTCGTTCCCCTCTTGTTCCCGACCATGCTTACCTACCTATTATGAATGCACCTCTTCACCGCCTTCGAGAAGAACCAGAATGCATATGTCGAATGGAATGCCCGAACTATGTGACGCATGAAATATACTAGGCAAGTTAGTTGGTCAAGGGGGTTTCCAGGCGCCCGTGTGGCTGTACGCTCGTCTTGGTTCAAGGCAAGAACTCAGATCCTAGTAGTGGTAAGTATGGGACTACAAAAATCACAACCCTCCATGGACTCCAATACAAGCCTTACATGTTTAACTTTCAACTCTGATCATACCACATCGTCCTGTCATACTAGGCTCATTCATAGCTCTGATTCATCAACCGGATGGACCCATAGTAACATCTAAGCATGGCTAAGAACAATAGATATAAATAGTTCTGGCGAAGCTCATAAACCAAACCCTAGTTATGTTAGGGGCAATGGATTAGGGAATATAGGCTACTATGGGGACATGCATCAGATAGGATTAATTTATCTATCTATAAAAGCCTTTGGAATCGTATGCACATGCCAATAATTTAAATACTTTGAAATCATAGGGTAATATCATGTGTGGGGCTATGATTGCCTTTGCCTGTTGATACCCAACTATACATCTTTATACACCTAGTACATGACTTGATTACAGTTGGTCAAATATTGATCTTTGATGGTGTTGATCTCGGTCTTCGGTTTCGATCTAGATATCGTATTCTACCGGATAGAACCAAAATACCAGAAAGAAAGGGAAACAATCAACACATGGCATCGATGCAATACCCAAGCAAGAATGATGATATGACAAGTTAAAGTTATTGAAATGAAACCTAAAACATGCTCGGTAATTTTAAAACAGGGTCCGAGGGGTGCAAACCCTAATTCAGGGGATCCTCAGAGTCACCTATGGGTGTTCATTTTTTCTTCTATTTAAACTTGTCATTGAAGTTGGTTAACAATGCATCGTTATGACTCTATCAGATAGATCTTATTTTTCTAAACAGTTTGATATTTTATTTGTATATTCCTTATTTAAAATGAATTAGTTATGATTTCCCCCAATTTTTTTCAATTTTTAAATCATTTTAAAACTTAAACGTTTTTGGAATTATTAAATTATGTTACATCTAGACCCACATGTCATATATTTATGAATTTCAGAAATTAATTTCCAAAATGAATAAAATCCTGAAGGACCAGGCCCACCTATCATCATTTTCGATTATTAAAAAATTTACAGAAAATGGTTAAGTAAAAGAAAAAGGCTTTATGACCACATGCTGACGTTAGCAATGGCGATCCCCACTACTATGGTTGGACCTAGCGATTGGGAGCCAGTGGGGAAGCGCGAGTGGGCTCGTTAGAGAGAGGGCAGTGAGACAAGCTGATTAGTGGTCGCGCTACCTTGAAATGGTTACCGGAGCAGCTATAATGACGATGTCCTACGGCAGCGCATGACGTATCACGTTGACAACATGAAACAGGAAGGGAGGAAGACGATGGATAGGTCTGGGAGGACCGCGAGATCACCATGAGCGTAATGGAAGCGGCGGCGAGGCCAGGGGAGGTTTGGCGGCACCGGAATCTTCATTCACGGTTGCAGCCGACGGTGAAGTCAAGCTTGGATGGCCCGATTCTGAGCATGCACATGCGATTCCTCTGGCGGGGATATGTAGTCTGGCTCGGCGGATCTCCTGGGCACATCATCTGGCCGAGGAGATGCTGGAGACAGCGGGGTGGTGCGACATCTGCAATCTAGCATTTCGGCCAGAGAGGAATCATGCATGGGGGGGAAAGAGGACCAGAGGGAGAGAGAGGCGTGCGGGGCTAGATCTTATCCTCGCGGGCGTCGACGGGGCGCATCACAACGTTTGGCGTGCATCCCGGCAAAGGCGAACGGAAGTGGACGCAACATGGAGGAGCTTGGCGTCGGGGACGAAAACAATGAGCGACGGATCGGTATAGGGCCAGGCAATGTGGGCCGGCTTTAGTGCCGCGAGGCGCTACGCGAGCGTCAGAAAGGGGAGGGAGAGAGGGAGGAAACCTGGGCTACGGCCCGGAAAGCTTCTGGCTCTATTTTTTTATAGAAAACCTTTTTCTTTTCTGTTTTCTATTTTTTTTGTATTTTCTATTTCTTTTCTGTTCTGAATATTTCCAAAATATCAGAGGGTTGTAAAGATGATAGAAACACTCAGGCCCTTCCACACTATTTGGGCTCCATAATTTTGGTAATTTTTGAAAGTATCAAAACCATTGGAAGGTTTTCAAAGAGAGAGGGGAATTAGGGTTTAGGGTTTTGCGTTAATGTCTTCTTTGCATTCATTATAAGTATATGATGATCATGATGCACAAATAAAATCCTAATTCCATTTAATAAAACTACGGGTGTTACAGGTTACATGGACGTTACCCGCATTGTACCGACGATGCTTAGACGCCTCTACGACCTAGGTAACCAAATCTCCAACCCCTTTTTGTTTTGTCAGCAGTATTGCAGGTTCAAGCCTGTCGCAGTAAACTACATTTTGTAAATCGTGCTAGTACATACAAGTCATTAGGCATGCCTGTTCTTTGTTCTACATACAAGGTCACTATACATGTTGGTTTACATTCATTACTCTACAAATTTCAAGTTATGCACATATTTGTTATTCTGTCCTACACATGTTCTTAGTTACTCCCCTACAATAGTAATTGCTTGCTACTATGTAGTTCATGCAAAATATAAAGTCAGTAGAAAATATTAGTGTGGATTCCCTGCTCCACACATTACTGAATCTTGCTGGTTCGTGCTGCGATAAGTTCCTGCTATTATTCTGCTATCCTGTAGTACCCTTTTCTACTCATCGTCCTAGTTCGAATATAATTTTGTTGATGCCATCTGAATCTTTAAAAGCTGCAACACTGACTATTTTATTTTTCCATGCATAGACCTCAAAAGGGAACACTGAACATGTTGGTTTGCACAAATTATTTTGTAGGTTCATAAGAGATGCCATTGTTTCCTTATTTGGTATTGCTTCATCCTAAGCAACGACATAAATATCCTCTACTATGTAGTTCATTCGTGGTTTACATTCCTGCTCTAAAAGTTCTCTTTTGATGCCATTATAATTTCTATACTATTGAATCCTAGCTATGAAAGTAACTGCATGACCATTGTGTAGCTCACTGCAAATTCTGGTCACCCAACGTCTCTTGCATTTCAGGATATAATACTACTTTCATGTATAATTCTTGAAATGACCAGGCTAGTTTATATTTGCTGAAATTCTAAGAAACACTCTATTCGATTGCTCAATTTATTTGTAGGCACACTTGCGGAATGCTTGCTTGTCCTCTTCTATAGGTTAACAAGCAACACCATTATATTTCATATCTAGTGGTTCGTCCTAAGCAGCGAGATAGCTATCCTCTACTGTATATATAGTTCATTCGTGGTTTGCATTCATGCTCTACAAGTTCTCTTATGATACCATTATAATTCCTATTTGGTTGATTTCTAGATACGATAGTAACTGCATGCCCATTGTGTAGCTCACCGCAAATTTTGTGTCACCCAACGTATCTTGCATTTCAGGATAAATAACTGCTTCCATATATATTTGTTGAAATGACCTGGCTAGTTTATATTTGCTAAAATTCTAAGAAACACTTTGATTGATTGCTCTTTTATTCTAGGAACACTTGTCTAACGCTTTCTTGTCTTGTTATATAGGTTCATAAGAGACGCCATTATATTTCTAATCTGGTGCCGGTTCATCCTAAGAAACAACATAACTATCCTCTACTGTGTAGTTCATTCGTGGTTTGCGTTCCTACTCTGCAAGTTCTCGTATGACGCCATTATAATTCCTATCGGGTTCATTCTTAGGCACAACAGCAACTGCATGCCATTGTGTAACTCACCAAAAATTATGAGTCAACCAACGTCTCTTGCTTTCTAGGATATACAACTGCTTCTATATATATTTGTTGAAATAACCTGGCTAGTTTATATTTACTGAAATTCTAAGAAACACTTTGTTTGGCTGCTCATTTCATTGTAGGCACACTTTCCTAATGCTTTCATGTCCTGTTCTATAGGCTCACAATCGACGTCATTATATTTCGTATCTGGTTCTGGTTCGTCCTAAAACGACCCAACTATCCTCTACCATATAGTTCATTTGTGGTTTGCATTCCTGCTCTACAAGTTATCGCATGATGCCGTTATAATTTCTATCACGTTCATTCTTAGCGATGATAGTAACTGTATGCCATTGTATGGTTTATTCTTCTATATATATTTGTTGAAATGACATGGCTAGTTTATATTTGCTGAAATTCTAAGCCACACACATGAAGGAAATATGCCCTAGAGGCAATCATAGAGATGATTATATTTCTTATGTATCCATGAGTTATTGTAATGTTTCATGAATATCCATATGTATTGATTGGCAATTATATTCATTGTTTGTGAAACTCTATACTTGTATGGTTATCTAATAGTTGTCCCTAGTCGGAGTTCATGTGAGGACACGCGTGAATATTAGACTAGCACATCGATTGGTTGATGACTATGTTTCAAAAGTCATAGACATGGAGATGTCAAACCAATGATGAGGACACATGTTGTGAACATGGGATTGGACTGACCCAACTTGAGACTCGCAATTAGACTTTCAGCTCTCTCTACGCATCTTGTACATTTTGTCCTTAGACATGAGTTTGTCGCATGTACTTGAGATGTGGATCGACCTACTTTCGGGCTATCAGACATTGCTCTGTAACTAGGTACTTATAAATGTAGCTTTCGGGTTCGTCCTGAAGCATGATGCAAGGCATGGTCGATCAAGACAGGATTTGACGAGGTTTCGACTCGTCAATGCCCATTGTTATGAGCTTGGGTTTTGGAGAATATGGGGGTGCTGGAGATCACGGTACGGTTAACAGACAAGCAACCAAGGGAAACGGGATTTACGCAAGTTCGGGCGCCCGGAGGGAAAACCCTACTCCTTCTTGTCTGCTTTTGATTACGGCGGAACCGAGGTTACAGGGGTGCGCAGATGCAATCTGGCGTGGAGGTGTGTATGCGGTGGAAAAGGATTCGCCCTCCTCGTTGTGCCCTCCTAGCGTTTATATAGTGTTAGGCAGTACTCGGGCACAGATCGAGTCAGTTACAAGTTTAGGGTTTGCCGCTTTGAATATTCTAACTGTTCTAGTCTTGCTCTCCAAGGATCCGAAGATGTCATGGGCTTGGGCCACCCGAAAATCTCCACAGGCCACGTATGTTCTTGTGGGCCTTCCTTGGGCTGGACTAGGTATGCTAATGTCGTGTACCCGTAGGGTATAACCATGTCAGTAGCCCCCGAGTTTCAGTCGAATCGCATATTCGGCTGAACAGTCTTCAATCTTTTGGGTGCAGATGTTTCTGTTCATCAGAGAAAAGAATGATTTTAGTGTGTAGGGATTGTTGATGCGTGTGCCTGACTCTCCTGACGGATCAGGGTCAGTTAACTATCTTAGGAAAAAACAACACGATCTTCTTTAGACTCGAGTCCCTAGACTCGAATCTGGAACAGATGCTGGCGTAACTCGACTCAGGCGTTGAGGTCTTACAGGATCGAATCCCAGTAGTTTTTGAATGATGTACCCAATGCGTCCGTCGGGATTTTCATCACGCCTGTTGGCACGGATTTTTACTAGTAGAGCAAAGTCAGGTGTGTTACCAGGTCATCAGACGGTATCTGTAGGTCTTATCTTTGTGTCGCAGACACAACATCCAAAATTTTATCACCGCGGAGGTGTTTCGGGTGGCCAAGGAGTATGTTACTCACTTAGGATTGGTTGGGGCAAAGTTGCCAAAAAGAATTCATAGGGTGCGCGACCAGCGCTCCCTATGGGACTAGCCCTCGAGTGTCTGTTCGAGTCGTAGACTCGAGCCGAGACTTTTAATTCAGCCATTGTTAGCTTCAAGTCCGTAGGACACAATTTTTTCGGATGCTTGAATCAATCCTCCCTATGGGAGTAGCCCTAGAGTCTATAGTGGAGTCATAGACTCGACGTAGGACTCGAAGAATCAATGTTGGTGTAGTACCTTAATCATGCCTCAGGTGCGCGTCTAGCGCTCCTGAGAGGAGTAACCCCCAAGTAGTTGCTCGAATCGTAGATTCAAGTGAGTAATTTTAGCTGTTAGCCAAAGATTTCTAACCGTTGCTAGTGTGGTTTGACGACGTCAGTGCTGACGATCGATGACCTCAACCGTCTGCGGCGCTAGAGGTGATGTGACCGGACGAATGTGGGTCACACTTTCTGACTTGGAGTTGACTGGTCATGTGCGACGTGCAGAGAATTACGCCGTCGCCTCGGTTTCCGTGCGTAGTGTAAGGCGTGCGAGGGACGGTTCACTGCTATGTTGACACGTGGACGGTTGGATATGATCCTGGCATTAGGTCTTCCAGATGAACGGTCCCTGTTCATCGTCTTCATCCTTATAACTATGGGGAAAACTGTAGTTTGTTTTTCACCCCTAGCCATTTGCTTTTCACTGCCTCCATTTCTTGAGATTTTCCCTTTGCACGCTGGACGTTCTCCGATCGTTCCCTTCCTCATCCTTGCGTGCACACCATCACCATCGTCGCTCTGTGATGGGAAATCGAAGAAGGCCTCCACCGGAGCGGGCACCAGTGCTGCTGCCGGCGGCAAGAAGGGCACCTCCGCCGCTCGTATCACCAAAGATGGATGGCGGCGCTCGGAGACGTGCGAGGGTAACCTACGCAAGCTTCGTGAAGCGGGTTTAATCCCACAGGACAAGGAGGTCGTCAAGATCCCTGGCGATGAGGTAACTCCCTGTCCACCCGCAGGGTTTCGGGTGATGTTTGTTTCTTTTGTTCTTCGTGGCCTTTCGCTCCCAGTCCACGATTTTCTTCGTGGACTGTTGTTCTTCTATTGCATCCAAATCCACCATCTTTCACCCAATTCTATTCTCCACATCGCCTGCTTCATTCCTTTTTGCGAGTGTTGGCTCGGCATAGAGCCACACTTTGGCCTCTTCTGGAAGCTTTATTCCATGAAGAGGCAGTCCAGCTCTGACGGAGTTTATCCGATCGACGGCTGCATCATTTCTCTTTGATCTACTATTCTTTCTTCTCTTTTTCTATGTCCGAGTCCGTCCAATACTGGCGGAGGAAGTGGTTTTATATCCGCGACTCAACAGTGCACGGGAAAACTTTGGCCTTGCCCCTTTCGACTCCACCCAGGAGATCTTGAAGAAGAGATCCTGGAAGAATCATATCCTGGAGGGCGAGGTGCAGGAGATAGAGGAGCTCTACCGTCGGGTGGAGGCCCTCCAGGTGGTTATGGAGAAGGAGGTGAACGGTGTGGATATCATCCGCACCTTCCTCAAGCGTCGGGTGCAGCCACTCCAGGCCAGGGCGCATCCGATGTTCCTTTACTCTGGCCGCCAAGATCCAACGAGGGTTTCGGCTGAGGAGCTCTCCAAGCAGGACCTCGACAGAGTTCTTCGGCCACTACTGAAGTACAAATCTGACGAGGTCATTCGGGGAAATCGCGGACGCCCCCTTTCAGTGCCTCTCGACCAATTTCGCAGGTGTAGATTTGCGACGTGTGCGTAGCGTCTTTTTTCGAGTGCTTTTCCTTATGATTTCTTGTACTGAACATTTATGTCTTCATTGTGCAGGAACTTAAGGTGGCAGGAATGGTGCCCCCACTACCCAAAAGGTTTCCGAAGCGCCAGACAACGAAGTTGTGGACTCCGAGTCCGAGCTTCCACCGACGCAGTTGCCGACTGAGGAAGTCCCCGAGGCAAGCGAGGGGCAGACCCGTAAGTGGGCACGGAGCTCGAGCGAATCTTCGGATGGCTCGACTTAGCCGATTCCGAGGGACCCGCTGTTCCTTGTCTGCCACAGTGGAGGTGACGGCGCTTCTTCCTCGCCTATCCCGGTCGTGCCTGTGCGGGCTGTAGCGCCGCAGCCGCCGGCCAAAAGGAAGAACGAAGAGAAGAAAGAGAGAGGGCGCTGCCCGTTTTTGACTTGAGCGACATGGACTCGTAAGTACCATCGGATGTTGTTCGTTTCTTTCTTGTCTTCTTGCTTTTGATTGGTGTTTTCCTCGCAGCCACTACTCTGAGGGCTCTTTTAGTGAGGCCACTCAGGAGGCAGTAGGGTTGTTGAAGATGACGCCTCCTCCTTCTCAGACGGTGGACACCTCTGGGGGCGATGCTCCGAAGCCTTCTCCGCAGTAGGCTCGAGTGATCGTATCCTAGAAGACTACACCGGGACCTTCGGAGTCTCCATCTGATCATGTAAGTGATTTTCCCCTATTGTCCGGGGGGGAGCCCCCGAGCCTTTGTTGGGTCGTTTTTTCTTGACGTTGTGCTCATTGTGGGGCGCAGCCCCCAAGCCCTTTTTTGATTCTTTATTTGATTGTTTTCTTTTGCTTCCTTCTATAGCCCTTTGTGCACAGTGCAAACCTCCTCGTGCAGCAGCATCTGGCGCTGGAGGCCAGCATGCGGCAACTTCAAGGTACCTGCTGAATTGATCTTGTTCTTTTTTGGCTGCTTGCTTGTCTGTAGCTTGTGTTGCTTATGTATGTTCTTGGTGCTTTTGCAGATGAAAATAACACTGCCCTTCCCGAGCTTGATGCTCTCAAAAAGATCCTTGGGCGAGCGGAGAAAAAGGCTGAGGATGCCATTGGGGTGAGGGAGCGCCTGCAACAGGAGCTGGCTGATGCCACAGCGTCCAAGGAGCGCCTGCAGCGAGAGGCTTCGGATCGCGAGGAGCATCTCGCAACCGCTGTGGCTGCACGCAAGAAGGAGGTGGCCGAGAAACTGATGGCTGCTGCCAAGGCCGTTTTCGGTGACTGTTTTTGCCTATCTCTGCTTTTTCGACTGCTCAGTCTCCCTGTCCTTATTTGATTTCTGCTTTATCTTTTTCTCCAGATGCCCTAGGCATAGAGTTCAATCGCGGTGGTTTGGAGCACGGGAGTGCTCTGGATGATGTCGCCGCAGTGGTTGAAGACCGCTGCGGTACTGCCGCGACCTCCCTTGCCAAGGCCAAGGAGATCCTCGGGCGTTTCTACAAGGAAATCGTTCCCAAGGGCGCTTCCCTTGAGGATGTCGATTCTTTGGCGGATGCGCTGTCAGAGGATGCGCCTGCAGCCTACAAGCGCAAGCAGAAGGGCATCGGTTCCTCCATGGGGCTTGCTATGGCCATGGCGTACGGGGTGGAGCTGGATCTTCATCAGGTCACCTCCCAGATGCCAACGGCTCCCAAAGGTTCCGAGGTAGCCTTCGCTCTCTACACTTCTCCCTGTAAGCGCTATGGGACGAAGCTCATTGACCTTCTGGCGGAGTATGTAGAGAGGCAGCAGGAGGAGGTCAAGAGCAGGCACTCTGGCTCCAAGGCCACTCCAGATGTGTCTGCGTAGGCTTTGTCGTTGTAGCGTTAGGATAGTTGTCTTCTTCTTTTTGCTGTAATATTTGTCGAACAATTTCCTTGTGCCACGCAGTGCCCTTTTGTTATATATATATATGATGCTTTGAGTTGTTGCTCAGTTGTGTGTTGTTCATACTCTTGCATATTTTCCTTTAGGGACCTTCGGGTGAGGATCCCGTCGATACTTCGTCTGCTCCGCAGCCACGACCATCTTTGGATGATGCATTGCAGCTTGTTTTTCTTCGTGACCCCGTCCGTAGTCTTGAGAAGGAGATACTTGGCGTCCGGGGCCATGCAGATGTGTGGAAATCGAAAGCGGAGCAGGCTACCACCAGGGAGGAATATCTGATGGGGGAGCCGCGGCAGTTGGCCGAGCAGCTGTAGTGTAAGTTTCTTTGAGCTGCTGCTCGTTTTTGGATGCCCCTGGTTTGCGAGTCATCTTACTCTATATTTTATGTAGGTGCCAACCTTGTTCCAAGGGAGGAGAAGGAGCATGTTGCGGTTCGGATTAACTGCTTGACCAAACAGGACATGGAGGCCGGAGGCTTTTTCTGGATGGACCGCGACCGGGCCACTGTCCTTGCTACTGTGCAGGATCACGTTCACCAGGTGTGACGGGTCCGGCTAGTGCGGATTTATGCATGGCTCTCTTTGGGTCGCCCACCGGGGGTGGATGGGACGCGAGATATGTGGTGGCTGCCACAATTGCAGCTTGCGGCGTCTTCGGGATGACGTTGCCATTGGCGTCCATCTCCATGAAGGACATGTTGAGGGTTCGAGTCACCTCGCGACGTGCAGCGGGATCCATGTTATCCGTGCGAGAGCGATGCTTGTTGGATTGATTTCCGTGTGAGATGGATCCGCCAGCGGCGGAGAGCGCGGCTCGCCGCGCGCTAGACTCTAAGGCCGCTTGCTTGCGTTTATCGAGCACCTCTTGCATTTTGACCTACTTTTTGTGTTCTTCGATCAGGAGCAGGTGGTATGCCATCAGCAGGTCCCGTGAGGCATCCATAGGCAAGATTTTGTTGCCCGCCATGGCTTCGCGTGCCTGGTTCCATCCTTCCTCATTGAGGTGGATTATTCGATTGGCATCGGGGTCGTCCTCGTTGGGTGGGGGGATGGTTGCCTCCTGTTTTCTCCATTCCTATCCTATGGGTTGGGTGGTGGTACGTGGGCACCCAGACCTGGTGGTTGTTCCACGTCGCTTTGGATGACCACGGCGCACTGTTAGCGCTCGCGGATTGGATTGCTGCTTCCGCAGCTTTCAGATTCGGAACTGTAGGTTCCTTCATCCGACGAGGGGTCGCACAGATTTGAGTTGCAGCTGCTGCTGTCGTACGACTCATCTGTCGACGTTGACGTTCGTAGCACGCTAGGATGCGGGGCCCATGAGGGGGGCCTGATCGATGGCAGTGGCACCCTCTCTGGGAGGCGGAGAGTGTCGTTCTGTCCCCCTAGAAGCAGAAGCTCCCGAACAGGATCTCGAGGCTGTCGCCTATGGGCTCGAAGTCCTTTATGGTGGCTGGCGAGTGGGCGGTGAAGTCGAAAGCGCCGAAGAGGATATGGCTCTCCATCACCGAGGAGTTGTAAATCACTTTGGTCGGGACCATCATGATCACACAATCAGCGCCCCCGATTCCCACAGACGGTGCCAATTGACGAGGTTTCGACTCGTCAATGCCCATTGTTATGAGCTTGGGTTTTGGAGAAGATGGGGGTGCTGGAGATCGCAGAACGGTTAATAGACAAGCAACCAGGGGACACGAGATTTACCAAGGTTCAGGCTCCCGGAGGGAAAACCCTACTCCTACTTGTCTGCTCTTGTTTACGGTGGAACCGAAGGTTACAGGGGTGTGTAGATGCAATCTGGCATGGAGGTGTGTATGCGGTGGAAAAGGATTCGCCCTCCTCGCCATGCCCTCTTAGCCTTTATATAGAGTTAGGCAGGTCTTGGGCACAGATCGAGTCGGTTACAGGTTTAGTGTTTGCCCCTTTGAATATTCTTTCTGTTCTAGTCTTGCTCTCCAAGGATCCGAAGATGTCATGGGCTTGGGCCACCCGAAAATCTCCACAGGCCACATATGTTCTTGTGGGCCTTCCTTGGGCTGGACCAGGTATACTAATGTCGGGTACCCGTAGGGTATAACCATGTCAGGATTTTCCCCTCTCTACTTGAGAGAGATATCTCTGGGCCCCTCGAGTGATTGGATCCAGGAATGCATGGCCGTGCTACATATGGTTAAGAGTTAACCTAGGAAAGGGATTCTGAATCACAGTATCGAGAAAGGGAGGTCAGCTTGGAGCTAGACCAAATATCATGAGGAAAAGGGAAAGACATGTACTAAACCTTGTGATGGTTTGTTTGAATGATCTTTGTATGCGTTTAGGAGTTGGCACGTCTTGCTAGAGGCCGCTACCAACTATTGACAAAATAAGTGTATTCGTGTCATGTCTATACGTATATGAACCTATAGGGTCACAGACTTAAGGGGTTGGAAGCCTAATGAGGATTAGATCCGAATTAGACCAGGCTTAGGGTACTAATGGGCTGCTAATGTAGAATCCCACGAGGGACGCCTATATAAGAGAGGGTGGGGCGATATGACCAGAGTTAGACCATTCCACCCAGCCGACACTCATCACGCCTGTGTTGCACGCGCGGACCTAGCAGTCCGACGTCTCACATTTCCACCCCGCACGTGTGGATACCTCGGAGGTGTTGCATCTGTGGCACTTGGACGAGTCACGCAAAGGGACCTGCTCTTGGGACGAGGACAAGGAGGAGACGTAGAAAGTCTACACTTCCTCGACACGCTTCATCAAGTTCCACAACAGCACGTCTAGTGGTAATCCCGTGATCCATGACAACAGTAATCCTAGTTTACGCGGTAGAATTGTTTTTGATTTGCGCTAGTGTAGCCTACCCGTATCCCTACAGTGTTATCAGAGCCGATGTTGTTCAGTTTTAGGTTCGGGATGTTTGCATATGTTAATATGCATATTGATATGAATGATGTGATCGTTTGTATTGCGGTGGTTCAGAATTGATCTATGAACTTGCTTTCCGTGATCGTGATTCTGTGGTTGTCGAACGACTTACCCCTACCCGTCGGTTTTCGCCATCGGGGTAGACAATGACACATAAATCCTATTGAATCACTCGAATATCAATATGATTGATCGAATCAGAACCTAGATCTAAAATCGATGTACCGTGATCAAAGGAGTTTGATCAAATCGGAACAATAGTCAGTTTATGGTAAAATTGATTTGCCGATCAAAATCCTTAAAGAAAATTGTGTAGACTTTATCTCTCATTTTTCACAGTGTTCGGAACAATACCGCGAGGGGCACTGCCCCTTCGAACCCCGCAGGGGGAGACCCCCTTTTATCGTATCCCCTTTCGTACCTAGTTAAGTTAACTAGGTGCTGTGATTTCACATGATCCAGTAGAATTTGATTACATGCATAACTTGTTTTTGCGGGATGTATGTGATTAGTATGGACCATATATGTATGTGATGCATGTATAAAATTTATCATGACCTGCGTGTCATGAGTAGGGCAACACGGCTGGAGCCATATGTGTTGTCAATAAATGTAATGCCTGCGTTCCAACTTGTGATGATCCCTATACTATGTAATTTTGATTACTAGCTATTAGGATTAGTAGTTTGTATTAGTTCTTGGAGGACTCATCACTTGGAGGATGGCTCGCATGGAACATGAAGATTGAGATCATCATGGTGGACATGTTCTGTGGCGATAGAGATCACCATGAGAAAATGGGCCATACTATGTCACAACTATGTGAATGCTATTCTTATGTGTTTTACTACTATACATGCTTAGATGATAGAAGTAGAACGATCCCTCAAAAAGTTTGAGTTAAACCATGCCCTCCCAACCAATCCTTGCACCATCCTATGCCCTGTACAATCGTTGGTGGGACTATGAAATTAGGGTGCCGTAGTTTTCCTTGGCTGTATGGGTTTGTATCAGATACCTACACGCATAAGGGTTGGTGAGCTTGATAAGTTCATCTTAACAGTTAAGGACCTTGAGGCATAAAGGTTGGGCGCCTAGTTTTGACATAGAGATGTCACCCAACAACAGGAGTCATATATGATATGATTAGCAAGAGTTGCTTACCGATTTACCTTATCTTCTAGCAGTGATGCTAAATCTTACTAGTCGACTTGTTAATTGTGGATCTTGAATCACTTAGTATCAATAGAGGGATATTGATTTAAATGGGAGTATATGCTATTAAATTGTTTAATATTTTTTACTCTTTCTTGGTTACATGGCTTAGTATTTTGCATGTTTTCTGTTGTAGATGAATGGCACCAAACACTGCATCACCTTTTTCTTTGCGTTCGATTCTTGACAAAGATAAACTAAATGGAACAAACTATTCGGACTGGGTCCATAACCTGAGAATTATTCTCAGGTCTGATAAAAAGGAAACGGTTCTAGATACCCCAATCCCCGATGAACCTGCTAATAATGCAACTGCTGCCCTTAAGAATGCCTACAAGAGAGCACGCGATGATTCTCTTGAGGTTAGCTGTCTTATGCTTGCATGCATGGAACTTGAACTCCAAAAGGATCAGGAAGCGTACGATATGATCGCCGCGCTTAAGGACATGTTCCAATATCAGGCAAGGACTGAGAGGTACAATGTTGCCAAGTCCTTTGTGGAATGCAAGCTGGCAGTGGAACCAGCTGTAGGCCCCCATGTGATCAAAATGGTTGGTTATAGTCAGACTTTGGAAAATCTTCGTTTTCCACTAGGCCAAGAGTTGGCTACTGATTTCATTTTGGCGTCTCTTCCATCTAGCTATGGGCAGTTCATTTTGAAGTACCATATGCATGGGGTGGAGAAGGGCCTTAATGAGTTATGTAGGATGCTAAAAATAGCAGAAAGTGACATGAAGAAGTGTGCAGGGCATATCCATGTGATGGATGTGCAGAACAAGACTAGCTTCAAGAAAAAGGGTACTTCTTGGAAGAAGAAGGGCAAGGCTATGGATACGATGCCTAAGCCTGCACCCAAGGAAAAGGCTAGACCTGCAGATGACATTGAGTGCTTCTTTTTTCATTAACATGGCCACTAGAAGAGAAACTGCAGCAAGTACCAGGCTTCTTTGAAGAAGAGTGGAAGTAAGAGTACTTCCCACTCAGGTACGCTTGCTGTAAATGTTGTGGAAATTCTTCTCGCTGATTCCTATGTTAACTCTTGGGTATTTGATACCGGATCGGTTGCTCATATTTATAATTCGATGCAAGGGCTAATAAGGACTAGAGAAGTGTAGAAAGGGAAAGTAGATTTTCACGTGAAAAATAAAGCAAGGGTTGTAGCATTGTTCATCGGCGTCATGCAATTTCACCTTCCGTCAAGATTTATTATGGAGTTGAATAATTGTTATTACATTCCAAGTATGGGTCGAAACATTTGATCACCTTCATGTTTGATGAGGGATGGATATTCATTTGTGAGTATGAACAATGGTTGTGTAATCTCTAAGAATGATATTTTTATACCTGATGCTCCCATTGTGAATGGGTTATTTATTTTAAATCTTGATGATGCATTTGTTTACAATGTTAGTGCTAAAAGGCTTTGGCCTAATGATTTGAGTCCTACCTATTTATGGCATTGTCGTTTGGGGCATATAAGTGAAACGCGCATGAAGAAGCTCCATGGTGATGGTCTTCTAACTTCGTTTGACTTTGAATCATATGAGACATGTCAAGCTTGTTTACTTGGAAAGATGACCAAGTCGCCTTTTCGGGTTTTCCCGAGAGAGCGACAGACTTGTTGGAACTCATACACACTGTTGTATGTGGACCAATGATCACGACATCCAGAGGAGGATATCACTACTTCATTACTTTCACTAATGATTTCAGTAGATATGGTTATGTCTACTTGATGAAGCATAAGTCTGAAACTTTTGAAAAGTTCAAGGAGTATCAGAGTGAGGTAGAGAATCAACGTGGCAAGAAAATATAGGCCTTGCGATCTGATCGTGGAGGTGAATATTTGAGTCACGAATTTAGCAATCATCTTAAGAGTTGCGGAATTGTTCCACAACTCACGGCGCCCGAAACGCCTCAAAGAAACGGGGTCTCCGAACGGCGCAATCGAACTTTGTTGGACATGGTTCAATTGATGATGAGCCAGTAAGATTTACCATTATCATTTTGGGGTTACGCTCTAGAAACGGCAGATTTCACACTTAATAGGGTACCATCTAAATCTGTAGTTAAGACATCATATGAGATGTGGACTAGAAAGAATCCTATTTTGTCTTTTCTAAATATTTGGGGTTGTGATGCATTTATCAAGCGAATCCAGTCGGACAAGCTAACACCCAAATTGGATAAGTGCATTTTCGTGGGATATCCGAGGGAAACCTTAGGGTATTACTTCTACAACCGTGAAGAGGGCAAAGTGTTTGTTGCTCGTAGCAGTGTTTTCCTTGAGAAAGAGTTTCTCACAAAGGGAACGAGTGGAAGGTCGGTGCAACTTGAAGAAGCTCAGGATGAGCCAGTCGGGGATGCTTCTACGAGTGATGCTATTGTAGCAGAAAAAGTTAAGGAACCCATGGCAATAGAAGCACCACAACCACGAAGGTTGGCGAGGCTCCGCGAAATTTTGGAATTATTATCGTTAGACAATGATGAGCCTGTGACCTATGCAGAAGCGATGGTGAACCCAGACTCTGAGAAATGGATGATCTCCATGAGATTCGAGATAAAGTCCATGGGAGACAATCAAGTTTGGAAGTTGGTTGACCTGCCTGATGGTTTTAAAGCCATCGAATGCAAATGGATCTATAATAAGAAGATTGATATGGATGGAAATGTTCACATCCATAAAGATCGAATTGTTGCAAAAAGTTTTTGACAAGTTCAAGGAGTTGACTATGAAGAGACTTCTCGCCCGTAGCGATGCTTAAATCTGTACAGATCATTCTAGCCATTGCTGCACATTTCAACTATGAAACATGGCAGATGGATGTCAAGATGGCTTTCCTAAATTGAATCCTAACTGAGGACGTGTATATGATGCAGCCCGAAGGTTTTGTCGATCCAAACAATGCTAAAAAGGTATGGAAACTTCTAAAGTCTATTTATGGGCTGCAACAAGCATCTCGGAGTTGGAACATTCGATTTGATGAAGTTGTAAAGGAGTTTGTCTTCATAAAAAACAAACAAGAACCTTGTGTTTACAAGAAGGAAAGTGGGAGAGTGCTTGTATTTCTAATCTTATATGTAGATGACATATTGCTGATTCGAAATGACATTCCTATGCTCGAGTTTGTTAAGACCTCGTTGAAAAATAGTTTTTTGATGAAGGACTTGGGAGAAGCGGCATATATTCTGGGCATCAAGTTCTATAGAGATAGATCAAGGAGGCTAATTGGATTAAGCCAGAGTACATACATTGACAAATTGTTGAAACAGTTCAGCATGGAAGAGGCTAAGAAGGGGTTCTTTCCCATGTCTCACGACATAAAACACAGCAAGACTTAGTGTCCTTCGACTACTATAGAGCGTTAGCGCATGAGGAGGGTTCCATATGCTTCGGCTATTGGATCCATCATGTATGCAATGATATGTACTCGCCCAGATGTTTCCTATCCTCTAAGTGTTACGAGTAGATACCAGGCTGATCCAGGTGAAGGTCACTGGACAGCAGTAAAGAACATCCTTAAGTACTTGAAAAGGACTAAGGATGTGTTCCTACTTTATGGAGGTGAGGACGAACTCAGTGTAAGGGGTTACAGAGATGCGAGTTACCTTATCGACTCAGATGACTCCAGATCTCAATCTGGTTATGTGTTTGTCATGAATGGTGGTGCTGTGAGTTGGAAAATTTCCAAGCAAGATACGGTGGCCTCCTCTTTCAACAGAAGCTAAATATATTGCCACCTCGAAGGCTGCAAAGGAAGCTGCTTGGATTAGGAATTTCCTGATCGCTCTTGGTGTGGTTCAGGGAGTGTCCAATCCCATGGAAGTTTATTGTGACAAGAATGGTGCTATTGCACAAGCCAAAGAGCCTAGACAGCACCAGAAGAACAATCATATTTGCATGCATTACCATCAGATTCGAGAGTTCGTTGAGGATGGTAGTTTCATGATATGCAAAAACATACGGACTCAAATGTTGCTGATCCTTTTACAAAGCCACTCCTGCAGCCTGCGCATGAGGCGCATGCAAGAGTAATAGATATTAGATACAATCTAGATTGACTCTAGTGCAAGTGGAAGACTGAAGGAAATATGCCCTAGACGCAATCATAGAGATGATTATATTTCATATGTATCCATGAGTTATTGTAATGTTCCATGAATATCCATATCAGGCAACTTGTATTGATTGGCAATTATGTGAATTGTTTGTGAAACTCTATACTTGTATGTTTATCTAATAGTTGTCCCTAGTCGGATTTCATGTGAGGACACACGTGAATTAGACTAGAACATCGATTGGTTGATGACTATGTTTTGCAGGTCATAGACATGGATATGTCAAACCAATGATATGGACACATGTTATGAACATGGGGTTGGACTGACCCAACTTGAGACTGGCAATTAGACTTGCATCTCTCTCTACACATCGTGTACATTTTGTACTTAGACCTGATATTGTCGCATGTCCTTGATATATGGATCGACCTACTTTGGGGCTATCAGACGCTGCTCCGTAATTGGGTAGTTATAAAAGTAGCTTTCGGGTTTGTCCTGAAGTGTCAACACCCGGATTTTTCAATCCTAGATGCTTGTTATGCCATACATCGCAATCCCAGGATTACCATTTTTGCGAGACATAACAGAATTGGATACCATAGTACATCATCCGTTACAACGATACATAAGTTCTTACACAAATAGGGATCTCATGCTCTAGTTCTTAATACAACTTCAAGCAGCGGAATACGTAATAATAACGGTAGAGTAGGCGAAGCTCCATCTTCAGGGTCACAGGCAATGCTGACGATGGGAGATTATCCTAGCTGTCATAACCTTCCTGGGGTCCATCTCCAGGTACTCCTCTTCATAGTCTGGCCATGGGAATAGCCAGGGACAAAGCCATGAGTACTCTTTAAGTACTCGCAAACTAATACTAACAGGTAAGGGGTTTTTGGGATAATAGGACACTAGGCTATAGGGTTGTTTTGCAAAAAGCCAGGTTTATCTCTACTTAGTTCCAAAGCTAGTCACAATTTTATAACTCCTAAGTGGGATCTTGTAATTCAGGTCACAACTCTGTTGTGGTCAAGTCAAAGTCTCAATTTGTTTCACAAGTCATTTTGAAAAGTCTGACGGGGGAACAGTATGGCCACTCCAACTGTCCATAACCGCGGACGCGGCTGTTCGAATAGTTTGACACTCTGCAGAGATTGTACACTTTCACCACAACATTCGATACATCCGTTAGGAACAAATCCTGAATTCACATACTCAGTATGCGGATAATCAATCCTAACCTTTCGATTACACACCCTAGTATAAGCACCTCTCCTATGAGTTTGGCCTCCAAACCATGACCAACTGTCATCTTGGGTACTGCACAGGTGGACAATCTTCACAAGGTAGCCTCAGCTCAGACCTTGGCCGTGAGGGAACTAATACTAAAGAATATAAGTTTCTAGCCAAGCCCTACCCAATCTTCGGGTATTGTGGTTGTACGATAAAATTGGAATGGTATCGCATCCAGACAACCATCAGTTTTATAAAGGGCTAAGGCTCATGCCTCAACATTTTCAGCACCAAAATCATCAAGTGTTTGGAAACACATGTCCAAAACATTCCAATAGAATGATTCATCATTCCAAGGTTTTCATAACCATTTTTCCACCAAGTATTCCCATCTAAAGTTGATCAAGTTTTATGCTTAGCACTAGCATCTACAGGTGGGGGTAAGCACTGATGAGGGGTGGTAAACTAGTGGGGTTTTAACTAAGTTCAATCTCAGGTCTTAGGCTGAGATCAAGGTTTCTATCTTAGGCCAAACTTTATGCTCTTTATGCAATCTTCAGCACAACTGTCTAGTATCTACCAAACTCTTAGGTAGACTCTAAGTAAGCTTCGATAAATAAATAAAGTAAGAAGCTTGCACATAAAACTAGGATTTGGTTTATCAAGTGGGTATGATCACATATGCTTAAGGCATATAGTAGTCATATAACAAGTATGGGTTTGTGGCATCAGTAGGGTATCTTGCAAGGGTTAGCTCGCATCAATATCAGTCTAAGCTTGCATAGTTACTAGCTTGCTCAATCAACTAGTAGTATTAGGCTTGCCTTGTGCAGAGCAGTGATTGAAGTTCTCCTCGGCTTCTTCTTCGTAGTATCCTCCTTCCTCCTCGTATCCTTGGTCGGTACTAGCGTCTATGAATAAATACGAGGTACACAATCACCAAATAATACTTAACTACTTGCAATCATCACACACAAGGGTCCTATAAATGATCTAGCATCATCTCTAACATTACAAGGTTAAGGCTTGGTTTAAATCTTTTTATTTTTAGAAAAGTAATTTCTACTCAATGAAAAATTACTTAAGATTTAATATTCTCCAAACTAAACATGGGATCATGTTGACACATGTCATCACCACATATTGTAGTCCATGGGAATGTGATTTAAAGTGGTGTCACAATTTAATAAGGTTTTACCCTTTTATTTTAATTAATTAAAGTGGCTAGAAATGCTTATGAAGCATTCTTTTATTACTTGAACAATATTTCTGCAAGTAAACCTATATATTTTTATATATTCTGAAAGATATGGTTAAATGTGATTTTTGAGAGTTGGAATCAACTCAAAAGCTAATATGGTTTAAATTTGAAAAATGTTTGAATGCAGAAAAGCTTCTGCTTTGTTATTTTTACCAGGGGTGATCTATAGATCCAAATGACTTGAATCCAACGGGCTTGGATTCAGCATTCACATACCTTTCCAACAAAATTGCTTTCATTCAAATTGGTGCACTGAATCGATCTGGGTTGATTTTTGAAGTTGAGTACAGAAGTGTGTTTGAATTGAAATAGAAAAAGTTTAATTTGAATAACTGGGCTGCGCGGGAAATTCTAACGGGCCGGCCTTCTAAGCGCAGTGCTCCCGCGGGCTGCTTAAGTGGGTGTCCCCACTTGTCAGTGACACGGGGCTGGGCGAAGCGGTATGGGGCAACGTGGATCGTTCGATCTAGTTCTAATCTAACGGCTGGGAGTCATCGTCGATGCGAGACAACTCCAGCGAGAACGAAACCTAGCCCGGCCAGTGAGGGTGTTGGGGCTCACCGGGCATCGGCTAGGGTCGGCGAGGCGAAGCGAAGTCGACGGCGAACTCAGGGGTGGTCGCGGCAGCTCCTGGGGTGGCTTCAATCGCTGGCTCCTTTCTTCTCCGGCAGCGGCAGGCTCCAGTGAAATTCCGGCGAGGTGGTGCTCGCCTTGCTCTGAGAATGGTGTGGCACGATCAGTGAGGAGAGGGGAGTGAGATGGTGTAAATAAATCGAACGGGGGTGGCCTCTATTTATAGTCAAGCGAGGGGACCGTCGGGGCGCACGGTGAGCTCGTCGGGGGCGACGTTACAGGCGGCTATTGGCATGGGCAAGGGTAGGGGACGGTGCTGTGTCTCCTGGCGATGCTCAACGACATGGTCGCGAGGCATGGGGCGGAGTGGTTTGGTCTGGAACGGCGGTGCTTTCTGCAGTAGGCGGCGTCTTCGACGGTGGGCGGTGGCTGTGCGGCACGGGGCGGCAAATTGGGATGTCTGGCGGTCTCCTGGGTTGATGGCGATCGTGTATGCACGCGGCGAGGGCGGCACGCGGTCTGTGGATGCTGGTCGAGGGTGGCGCTCTGGCGCACGCTCGGCATGGTCTGGGCGCGGCTTGTGCGCGTGGTCCAGGGCTTGGCAACGCTTGCGGCTGGGACAGTGAGTGGCGGTGGACGGTGGGCTGCCTCCTAGACAAGGTTGGCACGGCTAGTTCTTCCTCTAGCTTGCTGTCCACAATGGGGTGACATGGGGGTGCTCGGCTGTTCACCATTACTGGCAATGGCAAGCTCACAGGGGTACTAGTGTTGGGATAAACTTTCTAGATGATCTACTGAGCTGTGTGTGAGCTAACTAGGGAACAAGTTAGGCAAGAATCACTGCACACTATAGTGTTTGATGTTTTGTTTGATTTGTGTCTGCAACCTGTTTGATGAAATGGCCGCATGAAATCAAGTTTTGAATTTTGAAATGATTTTTGGTGGGTTTTCTAGATTGGTGCTGGTGAGTCTGCAGATGCTTGGGTTTTGAATTTGAGCTTGTTTGAGTGGGTTTTGAAAAAGTGGGATCTTCCCATATGAAGAAGATTCAATTTTGAATTGTCATTTAAACTATGCATTTGAAAGTTTCTGGATGATCACAAAGTGGGCCTTGATACTCTGTTATGAGTACATTCAAGGGGTGCAAAGATCCAGAAAAGTTTCTGTTAGGTTCTGAAAGTTTGAGACAGCCAAAGTAGGCATGGGAGTTAAATTGGCCAAAATGACCATTCCCTTAATATATTTGTTTTGATTTACTTGTCTTTAAGGAAAGTGTGGGAAATGTTTTATATGATGTTCATTTCACCTAAGAAACATTTTACAAGCAATGGATCACACAAACAAGGTGGTTTTTAAAGAAATTCAAAATCCATGCATACACATATACATGCATTCATGAGTTTATTTAGAAAAGTTTTTGTTAACCCTAATCTTGATGATTAGTGTTTGATGATCTAAGTTTGGTATTTTTGGGATGTTACATGAAGCATGCTGCAAGGCTTGTTCGATCAAGACGGGATTTGCCCCTCTCTACTTGAGAGAGATATCTCTGGGGCCCTCGAGTGATCAGATATAAAAATGCATGGTCGTGCTACATATGGTTAAGAGTTAACCTAGGAAAGGGATTTTGAATCACAGTATCAAGAAAGGGAGGTCAGCTTGGAGCTAGACAAAATATCGTGAGGCAAAGGGAAAGACATGCACTAAACCTTGTGATGGTTCATCTGAATGATCTTTGGATGCGTTTAGGAGTTGGCACGTCTTGCTAGAGGCCGCTACCAACTATTGACAGAATAAGTTTATTCGTGTCATGTTTATACGTATATGAACCTATATGGTCACACACTTAAGGGGCTGGAAGCCTCATGAGGATTAGATCCGAATTAGACCAGGCTTACGCTACTAATGGGCTGCTAATGTAGAAGCCCATGAGGGATGCCTATATAATAGATGGTGGGGAGAGATGAATAGAGTTAGACCATTCCACCCAGCCACCACTCCTCACGCCTGTGTTGCACGCGTGGACCTAGCAGTACCGCGTCTGACGTTTCCACCCGCACGTGTGGATACCTCGGAGGTGCTGCATCTGTGGCACTTGGACGAGTCGCGCAAAGGGAGAAGCTTGTGGGACGAGGACGAGGAGGAGACGTAGAACGTCTACACTGCCTCAACGCGCTTCATCAAGTTTCGCAACTACGCGTCTAGTGGTAATCCCGTGATCTATGACAACAGTAATCCTGGTATACATGGTAGAACTTTTTTGATTTGTGATAGTGTAGCCTACCCACATCCCTACAACACATTGTTATATTTATCCTTTCATGGTAGGCACACTTGTTTAATGCTTACTTGCCTTGTTTGTTTGACGTGATGGTAAATATATTTGAACCATTGACCAGTAGTAAACTCCAGTTCATAGCTCCTGTTGTATCAGTTAAATGAGTAGTTTGCCTTGTTTGATGTATTAACTTGTTATTACTTAGTTTTTGACTGCAATTATTGCTATCGCCACCAAAGAGGGGGATGCAAGATCATGTCTCAAGGTTGTTTTCCAATGGAGATGTCACACTCAAAAGGGATATGCAGGTGATATATGGAGATAGCAAATTGAGGACTGCTATCAACTTGATTGTCAACTGAAATGCCAAATTTTCTTTCCCTCGGGTTGATAATTTGTAATAATTTTAAGTAGTTTTCATTTGATGTAATATCTAGATAAATCGTATAGGCCGTGTAGGCATTTAGTTGACGCCGTCCACACATAGTGGTTGGCGGTACCATACATGCGCTAGCCATGTTGATTGTGGTACAATATCAGGCCTTGTTATTTGCCCGTCTTGTTTTTGGCCGAAAATGAACAGTAAGAGATGCTCACGAGTTGTATACCTTTTAGAATACCGGAATGGTCTCTAGAAATACCGAAACTATAACGGTACTACCCACATGCGAGCTTAGTAAAAGTAACATGCCGAAACAGTATTGTGGTGACCCAGCATACCATTGCATAATGTAGTACACTATATTCGTTGATATAACACCGATGAAACAAAATTCACTAGTATTACATCCCTCAGAGTGGTACAACAGAAACACAGCAGGTCCAAGACATGACTATAGGTTACAACTCCACTCTTTACAAAAGATCCACAAAACACTCTAGATTAAAGAGAGAGAAAGAAACTTCTTACAAAGAAGAACCAAAAATATTCAACTCAAATCTACCATTCTTATAAGACTAGTATCTGAACGAATGGGATTGCATTGCTGCTGCAATACTCTATAGAAGTAGGTTCCATGGCTAGAGAGTATACACCTATCCAATCAGCAACTTTGTCTTCACTTTAGTTGATGTATATGTTGACCTCCTTGACTTCCTTGAAGAGCTTAAGCTTTTGATGATGATTCCTGCTGCATAAGTTGATGTAGACATCATCTGTATTGGCTTCAGAATCTACCAAGGGTTAAGAAGATACATTGAGTACGAGCGTACTTAGCAAGTTTGCTAAAAAGGAGTGTTTGATGCACTATATCTACAGCCACAGACCATAGGTCGTAGGCAAGGCGGTTTTTCGTAAACATTTTTTCAAAGGTTGCTTTTTTTCTGAAAATCTATGTTCGTCAGCCTTCACAGGTTTACTAGAACTTTCATGGAGTTCCTTCCTTCCGCGTTCGTAGATCCTTCCCTGAACAAGGAGTAACAAGTTATAGTTCTTACACTCTGCAGAGGTGCGTTACTTTACCCATGAGAGATCAAATCCTTGTTGCACAACCGGGTAGCTTATTCCCGTCCACAATTCCATGATGTGGGGCCTAGTAGATGATCCAAGCCAATCACTGCCCTTCTCCGCGACGCCACATAGAACACGACCCCAAAAGCAGAACGACCTGTGTTTATCCGCATAGCATATATAACGATGGTTGAATCCTTGAGGACTCCAGTGAGCAGACAAGAACATAGTCGCCCCATAAAAATATGAGGACATACCTACGATCGTCTCTCAGGGATAGTCTAGACACCAATATCATGGGGAACTAAGGGGGCGCACCCATGCTGAACCTCGTAAGGTACAACAGCGTCATCAGATGGTCATCCGTTCATGTGAAAGGAAGAAGATCCAGCTGATTTCTCCGTCCCATTCCAAATCTCATGGTTAACTTGCAATATAAGGCACAAGAATCACTGGCGATATTGGTTGTTAAGTCCTAGGTATTATGTTCCTTTACCACTGAAACTTTCATAGTAGGTTATTACCTAAAGGTAGATAACCTATAATCATATTATTATGAAAATAGTGTTTTATGACCTTTTTGAAACGCAGGTGATGACAACACTGAATTTGCAAAATACTTTATAGAAAATAATCAAAGGATATGAGCAAGTGTGAACTTGCCTTTTGTGATTGCAAGATTATGCACTCACGGTCTTCGAGACAATAGAAGATCCAATATCTGAAATCAGCATCATTGGTCCGGTAAGGACTAATGTTTAAAGAAGCAATATGCGGTTATGCATAAGTAATGCTATGCATTTTGTAAAACTCCCAAAGTGAATCCCCAATATTTTGATTGAAGTGAGTTTAGGTGATTCTTTTAAAAGTTGGTTTATCTTCAAGTTTTACTTTATAGTACTGGCATTTATAAGGAACTTAAGTGTTAACAATCCAAAATATACAAGTAAAGTATAAAGTAATGTGATTATGATTAATTGTCATTTGGTGACTATGATAAAACGTCCTTGGGTTGAGTTGTTAAGAGTTGAAGGAACTATTATAGATTTGTTGTTTGAAGTGGCAAAAAGAATAACCTTCGAAGAAAAGATTCTAAGGTTTAAACAATCTTTATTGTTAATACAATGGGATCAATGTCTTTTTGGGTTTGATTGATTAGTTTGGACTTGAGATGCTTTATGTCTTAATTGAAATAGACCAAAGATAACTATAAAAGCATAAGTAGTTTATTAGACATGATGTTTATAAGTTTTGAGACTAAAGTTAACTTTAAAAGGTAATTACACTTAAGGTGTAATTTGTTTTAAATATTCTCATGTTTTGGATTTATGATAAGTATGACCAAGGTATGGAAATATTCACTTAGTATCTAAGTGAATGATTATATTTAACTTTTTTGCTATTATGAAAATAATATGAAACTTATTAAGGAGGGTGTAATTAGATGATCTATTTAATGTGTTAGGGTTGAAACATATGTTGAGTGTGGTTAAGGGATAAAGATCATTCACCCTTCATAATAGTGAATGATATATAAGGCTACCTTACGGGTTGTGGTTTTGAATTTTTTATTTAAGGTTTCAAAATAGTATTACAAAATTAATAACTTACACTTAAGTTTTATTATAAACCTAGGTTATGGTTTAGAACTTTAGTAATTAGAATTGAAGGTTTAATATTTCTAAAGAAATATAATTATTTCTTATTTAGGAAATGTTTTAAATGAATTTATTACTTTTAAATCTTAAAAAATTTTCTAATAATATATTTAATATTTTTCAGTGTAATATATTTACTTAATATCTTAAAATGATTTTTATTTATTTTTATGCTTCATTTTTATTTTTATAAAATTCCATAAAGGATTAAACGTCTATGGATACTTAATTTAAATTTCATTTATAAAAAAAATTAAGTTAGTATTTTTATAAAATAGTAGATTTATTTTTATACACAAAAATGATTTTTATTCATTTTTATAATTTTCTTCCTTACTTTATTAAATTTTATTTAGGATTTCTGTAACTTTTATTATTTAGTTTAGTTTTATTTGACTCAAACTATTAATTTCATATTTTTACTAGGTAGAGATTATTTTTGTGAACATTTTAATATATCAAATATATTTTTAGGATTTTTCTACATTTTTTCTTGAGTTAACAGCTACATAAGGGAATTTTTGGAATTTTCATAATTGGTTTAATTCAATTTTCCTCACTCTATTATACACTGGACCGGTTCTTGGGCCAACCCAGCTCATTACCCAGTCCAGCCCGTATGGTTGGGCTGGACCACAGGTCTCGGTCGAACCCGACCCTCACTCGCTTATGTCTTCCACTTGCTGTAATCCCTCTCTCTCGTAGGCGACTCTCTGGTGCCATCGCCGCCCTTCCTTGTCATGGACGGCTCCGGCCACCACAGCCGCCATCGTGGTGCGAAATGACACTATGGATGACGCTGCATCAGTGGACCCAACTCTATTGGATGCTCGAGCCCTCTCCTAGCCGCTCTTGTCTCTCTCTGTTGGCTAGATTTTGCACCGTTGCCCATGATGTGGTGCTCCGACGCACTTCTGGTCGCCCTGGTGCCTTGGTGACGAGATGGTGTCGTATTCCTCACTGTGACCTCTATGAACGCGGCTTGGCGTGGGTTCCAGCGCCCTCTGGGTGCTCCCTATGCCGCCGTTTTCTTCCTCAATGCTAGCCACTTCTTCCGCCTCACACCATAACAAGAACCATAAGTATGTTTTCCCTTTATCTCTCTCTAGTCTTCCTACCTTCTCTCTCGTAATCAACCCTATCTAGGATTTGTCCCCTTGTTAATCTGCTATGTGGTTGGAACATTTTGTTTAGCGCTGCTCTTGAGCCAAGTCTAATTGATCAGACTGGTATGTTTAATAGTGTAGTTGATTTTTTGATCAAGTGCTTAATGTATCCACTTTATTTGATACATGTACTATTGCTATCTGTAAAATAGAGCATGTGTTGCTGTGACTTGATTCATAGCTTGGCTTGGCATTATTCTTGTGGTTATTGCTGATAGCTAAGATGTATTAGGTAAATGAATATTTAAATTCAAACCTTTGGTTTAAATCAAGTTTCAGTAATATTCTATCCTAGAATTTATGTTAATTAAATCTGATGGTTCAATGATGAGATTTTGTTCATGTTTGGAATAAGTGTTAGTGGCTAAACTTGGTTTAGTACATCTGCTATTGTTCATTTATTACTTTGATAATCCTAATGTGCTACTGAATGATGGTGTTGGTTTTATTACTGTCAAGTTCTGACAGTATGAACTTGTGTGATTATTGATAATGGTAACTTATCACTTTGCTCCAGTAAGAAACTCATGGAACTATAGTTGTCTAGTTAAGCAGTAAAGGAATGTAATGTATTATCTTTAATTTTAGTAAAATTGCTTGGACTAATCTAGTCCCTATTAACACTACCAATGGAAACTGAATATGAATCTTGATTCATATAATCTTTACTAGGAAAATGATATGACTGTTTTTAGACGATTTCCTTTATGATGGCTTTTGGAATTGGTCTTGTCAACATGATAATGGAAGACTTGAATGATTCCTTGTTATTTAGACTAGGAAAATGATTTGAAATCATTTGAATCACATAAATGGATGGTATATTAGCTTATGGATGCTTTTATGAGATAATTTATGAAGACAATGATCTCCTTTAGATGGTTATTGTTCTCCCTATTTGTCCATACATGATGAGCAAGCGGTTGTTAAGGTATAAATTTTATTCCTGTGTACTGATGGTTTAAAGAAAGAATATGGTGATTAAGTCAAGCTTAGTAACTCATGTGTCACTAGCTAGGCATGATGGCAAGTTATGTGGTACTTCCCTGGAAGATGCACATATACCCACTTGTTTAGCAAGCTTGTGTGCTGTAGATGGCTAGCTGGATTGATTTTCATGATTCTTGTTTGGACCAAATGATGATAAACACCTACCAATTAAATATACTTGATGGATGAGTAACTACTATGTCTGTGCAAACATTTCTAGGACAGATCCATGTTGATTTGGACCAATTATGCTCAGAAGATGGTTGGAAATAATTTACGTTATTTACCTTTTGTGGTGGAGTGTGATGATGTTGATCTTAATATTGGTCAGTTCTTGGCCTCTCTTCTTACTAGCTCTGCTCCTCCTGGGTACTTCCCTTGTCCTGCTCCTCTTATGGTTGCTGATGTTCTTGCCTTCCACTTATTCCTTCCCCTTCATTAAGTGTGGTGACCCAGCATACCACTGCATGTGTAGTACACTATAGTCGCTGACATGACATCCACAAAACACCGTTCCGTAAATATCACATCCTTTAGAGTGGTACAACAGAAACATTGAGGGTCCATATTACAAACAACACACATTATTATTATTACAATACAGAAAATTCAAGACTTCCAAAAGGTTCAACTTACAAACCAAAATATAAGTGTTTCAGCGGAAGTTTCAAAGTGATAACTTAAACTCCAAATTGAGCTCAACAACTTATTGCTATATATTGTTCATGTTGCTCGGCTCAAGTGGCTCCTAGAACTATATTAATTATTCTGACTCTTGGTACTCTCCTCCTTAGATGATATCATAGTCCTCCCCTTCTACGGCTACATACAAATTGGGCTCTTCATAGAAGACCTCCTCTTGGGTCTCAGTTGCATACATTGGAGTATCTTCGGGATCCTCAGAGTCTAAGCAAAGGATCAAAGAAAGGGTGTGTAACAGCATTACCCAACAAACACTACTAGGAAAATGCCTGTTTGTGGCGCACATGGAATGCCCATCCGTGGCGCACTAGCCGTGCGCCACTAGCCTCACGCTGCGGCTAACTCCTAGCCGTGGCGCACTGCCTAGTGCTCCACGGTTGTGTCAAGATAGGCGTAGCGCACCTGCTAGTGCGCCACGGCTATGTGGGCAGGTGCGCTATGCGTTCGATCTTCTGTGGCGCACGTCCCAGTGCGCCACTAAGCTGCTGACGTGCGCTTTAGACGTAGTGCGCCACAAAAGCTAGGTCATGTGCGCCACAGGTGTTTTTTTTGTTTTTTTAATTTTAGAGCCAGATTATATACAATACAGATTATATACAATATTACAGGCAGATATACACACACAGATACAATATATACAATTATATATATAAATACACAATTTGAAAAACAAGATTGAAACAAATACATATAGATAAGTCTCATACATGAATACATAGTATAAGTTACATTGTTTCGATCAAGCTACAAAGTAGTTGGTGACATGCGAATACATGTGTTGATCGAAGAAGTTAGAGCTCGCAAGGTTGCCTATACATCTAAACTAGCTAGACACAAACGCGGGATAAACAACCAAAGAAGATAAGCATGATCAACGCCGCGACAAAGGTGTAGGTCTTCATCCAGTTCCTTGTCCTAACTCCCGCTAGATAGCGCGTGTATCTAGCTTCCTCCTCCGTCATAGTGTTGTACCCTTTGTATCTATTGCCGCTGAAATGGTGCACATGTCTCCGGCAGTCTTCCCAATCATTATAGACTCCGGGAACCCGTCCCTTGTACACGACGTACAACGTCATCTATAAGTTGACAATAATAATTAACCGATGATTGAAAAAAACATATATAATTAAAGTCGCATATGAAGATACACTTATAGAAAGTACTCCTAAACCAAAAAGACTAAACTCAAAAATCATGCCTCATATATAACTAGGTTGTTCGACACAGGAATATGCTACGATGGAACTGTGAGCCAAGTAGGATGCACAAGACCTGGACTTGTGCATATCACAAGGCTCACAATCCCGTCGTAGCACATTCACATATATATTGTTCCAAGACATTTCAATCATCGGCATTATTCTCGAAAAAGACCAAAGTAACTCGAAAAGAATGCCTCATATATATATACATAGGTCGTTGGACACAGGAATATGCTACGATGGAACCATAAGCCAAGTAGGATGCACAACATCTAGACTTGTGCATAACACAAGGCTTATAGTCCCGTCGTAGCACATTCACATATATATTGTGCCACGACATTTCAATTATCAGAATTATTCTCGAAAAAGACCAAAGTAACTCGAAAAGAATGCCTCATATATAAATAGCTAGGTCATTGGACACAGGAACATGCTACGATGGAACGGTTAGCCAAGTAGGATGCACAATTCCTGGACATGTGCATATCACAAGGCTAACTATCCCGTCGTAGCACATTCACATATATATTGTGCCATGACATTTCAATCATCGGCATTATTCTCGAAAAAGACAAAAATAACTCGAAAAGAATGCCTCATATATATACATAGGTCGTTGGACACAGGAATATGCTATGATGGAACCGTGAGCCAAGTAGGATGCACAAGACCTGGACTTGTGCATATCACAAGGCTCACAATCCCATCGTAGCACATTCACATATATAGTGTGCCACGACATTTCAATCATCGGCATTATTCTCGTAAAAATAGTAAGGAAAAAAAGAAGGACCAAAGTGAGCAAAGGACCAAAGAGTAAGCAAAAAACCAAGCATTGATTGATATATAATAATAATAAGCAAAAGAAGTAAGCGATGATTCATAAACATAATAAGATAAGTATAGTAGCATGTACACTTGTCCACACACACACAAAGGTCATCTATAGTTTGTAACTACAACTAGGCCAACATAAAGCCTTCTGGCTCGGCTTTGGGAACGGGAGGACGCCTTGTCTCGTCATGAACTTCCTATAGTCACCCTGCATCTCTAGGCGATCTTCTATGTCACGGTTATTCGGGATATTTCCTCCGTAGAAGATCCCCCCCGAAGTCATGACATCACGAAAGATGATTGCCCCAAACTGCTGCTGGATGCGATACATCTCTTGTCTAATATCTGAATCAGTGATCTTGGCCTTTGCTTCGGCCCACTGTTTGAGATGATCTAGCAGCATAGAATTCTGCTGGTCAAGTAGGAACACCCTCATGTGATGGAGTGCGTAGTATGCTTCCTTCTTACTGTTTTCCGGCTGCTTCATGCAGGGAAACTCTGTTACGTGGTTGAAGACGTCCCTGCCGAACTTGACCTTCGTACGCACGATGGTGGTGCCTTCCATCGAGGCAAAGCCAGTGAGAGCATCATCCAGAACTTCCTTGATCTTGTCGTAGTTTTTCTTCTTTTCTAGACTCCCCGAGTCAAAATACGTGGCGTGGGAACGCTTCGGCGATAAGGAGATGAGCGTGCAGTGTTCATCCCTGCGCAAAAAATTCAAATGGAATGTGTTGGAAAAAGAATGATGATAATCTAATAAAGCCAATCGAAAGTGGCGAGTGAATAATGACTTACTCGGGAAAGTAAGGCACGAGAATATATTCCTTTGTCTTGTTCTCCATGAGGATTCTTTTTAGGTACGAGGCCACGATACGTCATTCGGCGGGGGAACCCAAGCAGCCGTCACGCATGTAGTAGGGGTCCACTATAGCGATGCCTGGTGTGTTCTCTCTAATGATCTGCATGGCCAGGCTGAGAGAAAACAGACAGACCATGGTATAGTGCAGCGGGTATAGGTGGAACATATTGAAGGTGTCGTCGAACCACAGGAAGAACATATCCGGAGGGGCATTGTCGATGAAGCCCAAGCCTGGTGGCACCTTAACCATGAATACTGGGTGCGAGGGATCTTTCTCCGATAGAAGGCGTCTCTCTATCGTCAGCACGCCATCATGCACACTCTGCAGTTCCGAACTCACGATCTTCCGCAAATTCTTAGGTAGCATGGGCTCACCCACCACATGAATCCTCCACATAATACCCTCGGGTCTTGGTGGCCCGGCCCGAAACCTGATCGGATTCGCATTTGTTGACGCCACCGGTTGGCTCGAGCTGCTAGATTTTCTTTTCCTGCCCTTTTTCCTTTTGGAGAGCGGGCAGGCACCACAATCTGAGCATAGGCCGCCCTATGTAATGTGTCCGGGCTTAGAATAAAGGGTCGGTTGGTTGTATCAGATGGCTCTGTAAAGGCGCAAGCTGGAGGCGTCTCCTGAGAACCAAACAGACGCTTGGTGATAGTAGCTTTCTCTATGGGGCCACCAGCTAGGTCTTCGTTGCTAAACTGAGTGTTCAAGAAGTGATCATTCCAGTCTTCGTCGTCCTCGGCCCGATCCTGCGCCATGTGCATATCATCAACATGATCATCTGAGCCACCGCGTGGAGGTGACGGCGAGGGCGGTAAGGGGCCTTGCCACCGCTTGTCGCTCACACGACAGGCGGTGTTGTTGTCTGTGGCGTGACGGCCCCCGCCGTCCCCAAACGGATGATGCTCTTTGGCCATTGCAAGAATAAGCCGAAGCAAGTTCTGAGGACAGCCGGCTCTTCTTCATCCACTCCTGGGGGTTGAATGGGAGGTTCCAGGTCATCGCAGCCCCTTAGCACCCGACTAATTTTAACCCTGTGCACGCTATCTGGCATCGGCCTTGAGTGGAATGTGCGCTGCAAGGGTTGAACGATGGTACCCTTGGCAACATCCCTCGGCTCGTTGTTCACGTAGCATAAGAGAGTGCAAGGAACATCCGTCTGCGGAAAACATGTACGGCATCGTCAGAGATGCCATAAGAGTAATAGATGGCGTGAAAGGTAGTAAAGCAATTTGTTTACCGTGATGGCGTCGAGATCGGCTAATGTCGACGCACCGCATACAGCGACGGGCGTGCAAGAGACAGAAGGGCTGCTTGATGGCGCGGTGCTGGCCGCCGGTGTATTCTCCCTACCGACGGGTGCTTGGAGCTCCGGTGCTACCACGACGATGGCAGGGGTGCACCAACATGTACTCCGGCACCGCGGTGATGACAGGTGGAGTCACCAACACTTGCGGCGCCGTGGTGCTAGCTGGCGGAGTCACGAACATGTAGTTTGCCTGATTCGTCGGTGCCACGTTGTTCGAGTGGCTGCTGACCATGCTTGGAATCGGGCACGGCCCTACTCGACCACCCGCACTCCAGTTCGCAATTGACTCCACCAAGGTAGGCAGGAAGGACGTGAGGGTGATTGCCAGGTTGTCTTGGACGATCTGCGGGATCCGTGCCACTTGTTCCTTAAGTTCTTGAACCTCGCGGTTTTCCTCCTCGCTCCTTCCCGACGGTGCCACATGCGTCCTCGGTGGTGGACCAAAATGATCCACCCAATTCTTACCCCCGAGGCTGGCTAGATGGCCAGCCGACGATGGCTTCTTCATAATCGGCTCTATTTTCTTGGCCCGGTTCATCGCCTTGTTAAAAGGGTTATCCCACCGGGTGGCCGCCGTCGACCCCTGGGATGAGGAACCCTGGGATCCATGACTAGCAACAATTTCCTCCTCCTGTATAAGAAGTAATAGTGAATCGTTTAGATCATCGATTAGATTGCAATCGAGTTGATCCGTGGTAATTAGATTATACTTACCACAATTTCGTCAAATTCCTTCACCGCAGGATCCACGGTGAGTTGTTTGGTTTTTGGGTCCACATGGTAACGGGCCCTAATGAAGTTTCGAACCTGCCCGAGTTCAAATTTCGCAAAGGGGTTTTCTATCCCCTTGGATCTATACTCTCCGTCCTCCTTATTCCATTTGGCCTCCGTGGTTCTGTATCCACCAGATCCGAGATGGTGATGACCTATATTCATCGCCTCCAGCACCTTTCCCCGATAACTATTGGCCTTGGCTCTTTCGGATTCACACCTCTCCTTGAACTCCCGGAACTGATCTTCGGTGATCTGCGGGTCAATCTTCTGGATCTCCTCGATACTTTTTCCTTCTTTATAGATCTTCTTCTTTATCCGGGTTCTCCAGCTGGCCAGGGCGGTGCTCATCTTTGTGAGGGAGGATTTGTTTACTTAGTTCCCATGATAATTTGTGTTCTGATACTTAGCGGGGAACTTGTATCTTGCGTGCAGCTTCTCGAAGAGGAGTGTGCGCAAGTGGCCATTATCTTTATGCCGGAGATTCTCGGTGTTGATCGAGATGGTTGTCCGGGTGATCACCAGCACTTGCCCACCGTACCCTTTTACGACAAGGGCGGGCTCCAAAGGAACCCCTAATGGGCTCACTTCGGTAATTTCCTCCCTGACGGTGCGGACCGTGTTCGGGCGCCGTTCCTTCGGCCTCTTCTTCTTATTATTAGGAGGATTGCTACCACTCCCTGTGCCCTCGCCGCCATCAGTGGTTTCATCATCCGCCGTTCCTTCGGCTTCTTCCTCCGCGTCTTCCATCTCATCATCCTCGCTCTCCGAAGGATGGTATTCTTCATCGTCTTCTAGCCGCTGGGCCGCCTCCCAAAATGTCAATTGTTTATTCGGAGGTCTGAGTTCTCCTTCAGCGCTGATGCGCTTAGAACATCCAGCCTCGTCGTTGTCACACATCTTTGCACTAATAAAAAACAAATAATTGGTTAAATGCACGGAAAAATCCGGCATGACCTTTGCTAATTTTCTTAAACTAGGAGTGCCCGATTTCTGCCGAAACGGAAGTTAATCAACATTCCGGCAAAAATCGGGACTCATTTCATACAAGAACCTGCATATATATGGCCAGCATAGCCAGCACATAATAAATGGCCAGGATAGCACCCACAGACTCACATCAAGCAGCCACATTTGGTCGACCACACACAGCAATCCAGCCAGCCAAAAAATAGATGAAATAGAAATAAGAGAGGCATTTGGTCAGCACAAACAACAATAATCCAGTAGAAAAAAAGAGTAATTATATGATGCCTCTGAGATGTACATGGCCTGTGGATGTTGTCATGACCATCTGCGGCTAAAAACTATTTGAAGGAACAATAAATGAGTTTTGCACTATATGTTCTCAGCCGTAAAGTACAGAAACCAACATGTATGCAATTTCAGTATAAGTTCTGATAGTACCACCCAAAAAATCTTCTTTATAAAATTGTTCTTATACAGTCAGACTGGATGCAGCTAGGCATCACCTTGCTGAGTTCAATAGCAAAAAATGATTCGTTACTCCTTTTGTAGAAATGATGGGGACGATTATTGGAGAGATTTTGGGGTTATATATACAACAGCAAGGCTTCCAACTGTGTGCTGCAAACGCTGGGTGTAAGCTAAATCATAAAACACAATACAGGTGGACCATGCCAACTCTGACAGGGGGTCTTCCTGTGGGCACATTCGACCTGACCCAAGACAGGGGGTCTACCTATGGGCCTATCAGATCTTCCTCCAAATTTATAAAAGTTTTCAGACAATGAATTCTAATTCTAATCCAGGAAATACCAAAACAGGAAAGTCTAAGAACTATTAAACTTGGCATAACAGGTGTACTTGTAACATTCTCAAACTTGTTGAGAAGTAACCATGCAGGCAGAGTGACATATTAACTCCAAATGATCAAGTGTAACCCATGGTAACCATATGGTTGCCTTCCCCAAACTCTCCAGCCAATATTACGAGATAACTGATCAACCATACACATGAAACCTGGGACTAATTTTCTGTTGTTTTTATCGCCATACACATGACCAGCCTGGGGAACATTACAGATATCCCTAAGGTCCAACTGATCTAGCAACAGTCAGGAGTTAAGCCAAAAATGTTTAAGCAGATAACAATCAGCCAGATTAACTGGCAGGATTTTCTAAAATCATAAATAGTAGAGTTACTAGTGTAAACACTAACACCGAAACTGCTAAGTCTGATAAGTACCAAATTTCAACAGCATTTAATATAATCAGTTGTTAAATCTGCGCTACTTAGCTCTGTGCCTAAATTCTATTCTCCAGAGTGATGCCCCCTCGTGCTCTCAATGATTCCGTAGATCAACAAAGCAATAGTGTCACATCATCATGTGCAGATGAACAGAAATAAAAACTGTGCTATGAGGCTGGTTAGAATCAACAACTCATGCCCTTTTCCTGGCCCTTGATTTCTTGCTTGCACTGGCTCTGGCTAAAAATCTAGAAGAACTACAAGATACAGGCAGATCGAGTCATGGCCAGAACATCTTCAAGCTCTTTGTTTGCAAAAAATCAAGAACTACAAGCCTAAACCTAGAAGAACTACAAGCTAAAAATCAAACCTAAACCTACAAGATCTCTGTTTGCTCTCTGTTTTCTAACCTACAATGAATAAAGCCTAAGCCTAAGCCTAAACCTAAATCAACCCTGAAGTGGAGAGGGGAGAGAGGGAGAGAGGGGAGAAGGCTCACCTCTGAGACGAGGACGAGCGCGCGGGCGAGGCGGCGGCCTCCTCCTCCTCAGCCTCGAGCGGCAGTGGCCTCCTCCTCCTCCTTGACGGTGGTGGCCTCCTCCTCCTCGAGCGGTGGTGGCCTCCTCCTCCTCGGCAGCGAAGGCGACCTCCTCCTCCACGGATTGGCAGCGGCACGGGCCTCCTCCTCCACGATCTCCTCCTCAAGTGGCGGCGGCTGGCAGGGCTGGCGAGGCGCGGATCGACAGCGGCGGCGGGGGCTTGAGCGAGATGGGTGTGCGCATCTATGGGGATGAGGGACGTGCCTGTGCGTGCACATGTGGATAAGGCAAAGATAGACATAGCGCACTCTGGCATAGTGCGATACAGATATTCGTAGCGCACTATGCCAGGGTGCGCTACGCCTATCTTTGCCTCTAGCAACTGTATAAGAAAAAAGCCGTCCCACTATCTAACAGATTCACTACCCTATCCCACTGGTTCTGCCCACTTCTCTATTCTAAACTTCTAAGCACCCATGTTTGAATCCTGGTGCCCCCTTTTTTATTTTTATTTAAAAAATACTTTTAAATGTTCCAAAAATGCCCAAAATTTAAAGTGATAATATATGTTTTAAAAGTGGTACAAATAATATGATTCAAAGTATAACTAAATTTCATAATAATTTGTCCATAATAAGATGAATTGGGCACGGCCCTACTCGACCACACCCGCACTTTACAATCTTTTTCGACCACGCGTTTTACAATATTTTTTGGGCTAGCGTTTTATAATCTTTTTTCCCTTCTTTGTCGCGGTTTAATAATTTAGCCCCGGCACTTTATTGTTTCTTCTTTCGAACGGGCTACCTTTTTTTGGGTAGGGTCGTCCTTTTTTTTCTTGTGATGTATGTTGCTGCATCGTAGTCATCGTCATCTTCAATCTTTGGATCGCCGTACTGGTCGAAGTCTTGCTCGTTGGCGACTCCATCCATTCCGATGATGTTTCTTTTTCCTCTCCTCACGACAACACGGCTAGGATTTGTCGGGTCGGTAATGAAAAAACATTGGTCCACTTTGGTAGCCACTACCCACGGTTCATTTTTCGCGGCCACGTTCGCACCGTCGGCCTTGGATTTGGCTGCTTCGGGTATAACCATGGTTGTGAAATACCGGTCTTCTCTTTCGACGCTCTTTGCCCATCTAACACGGAACATCGGCACCTTTTCTCCACAATAGTCGAGCTCCCAGATCTCCTCGATTCTTCCGTAGAATCTTTCCTTCACGTTGTCATCGGTGTAGAATTCCGACGTTACGCCTGAGTTCTGATAATCACACTTGTTGTCCTTTTCCCATAATCTTGTGCGACAGCGTCGTAAGTATTGGCTCCAGATTCCCATAACGTGGATAGCTCCTCTTTCAACAGCCCGAGATACAGATTGATGTCGGTACCAGGTTGTTTCGGCCCTTGAATTAGCGTACTCATTTGTATGTACTTCTTCTTCATGCACAACCATGGAGGGAGGTTGTACATCCATACAAACACGGGCCAAGTGCTGTGGGTGCTGCTCTGGCTACCGAACGAATTGAGTCCATTGGTGCTCACACCAAGCCTGATGTTCCTTGAATCTCCACCGAATTCTAGGAATTCGAGGTCCAATGCTTTCCACCGGCTAGCATCTGAAGGGTGCGTCAGCAGCTAATGCTTTTCGGGGTCATCATCATCATAATCTACTGGCTTCTTCCTTTCCGCATGCCATCACATGAGCTTCGCTTCCTTAGGGTCCGCGAAATAGCGCTGTAGACGAGGAGTGATAGGAAAGTACCATACCACTTTTCGAGGTGCTTTCTTCCCTTTCTTGTATCGACTCACGCCGCACACCGGACATGTGGTTTTGTCCGCGTCCTCGCCCCAATAAATGATGCAATCGTATACGTGATATCTAACGTGTGGTAGATCGAGAGGACAGACGATTTTCTTGGCGTCCTCGATACGAGTTGGACATGTGTTCCCCTCCGGGAGACTATCATGACAGAATGCCATCATATCGTCAATTTGTGTTTTTCCTTCATCTCCATAGCCTTGAGCGTTACATTCAACCGGGTATCATCGGGCCTGCATCCTTCATACAATGGAGTAACCGCGTCTTTCTCAAGTTCCACAAGCTTGGCTTTCTCTCTAGCGGCAGCCCTGGCGTTACTCGTCTGCTTGAGAAGCAGCTCTAGCACATAAGGGTCCCGCACCCAGCCTGACATTGTTCCATCGTCGTCTCCTCCTCTGGCATCTAGATCATCATCATCCCGGTCTGCTTCCGCACCTTCACCATCTCCAGGAGACTCTTCATCATCATGACCGTTCTCGCCGGGATGACGATCATCGTCATGTTTCCTACCTTCACCGTCTCCATCGTCTTCGTCATCGCTTATCCAACGAGTGTATCCATCCATGAAACCATGGCGGAGCAGGTGCGCCAGCAGATTCCAGGAATCTGGGTCGATCACCCAGTTGAGTTTGCATCTTCTGCACAGACATCTTATCTCCGTCTTGTTATTTTGTATCATGTCAGCCGTCGCACATTTCAAAAATCTAGCCACAATGTCTTCGCTCATTATGAGCACCATTTTTGCCTGCACGGTGTACACAGTACAATTAGAATTCTATTAGAACCACATAATCAATGCATGCATGCAATGGTCGATAGAAAATTTCGGCATGACCTATCCTAAAATTAGGACCTTTGCGAAATGCCAAAGTCTTGCCAAAATGGAAATGAATCAACATTTTGGCAAAACAAATGGCAACTTGTTCACATACAAACACAAGAGAGAGAGACCGATCCATACACACATGAACATATCATTATCCTCTCCACACACACATGCATGAGCATCATCGATACTCTCCATATACACACACATATGACCATCGATCCTCTCATACACACATCATGAGCATCGATCATCTACATACATATGAGCATATCATCCATATACACATGAACACATCCTTACATGGACAACTTACCGAGATGAGAGACCAATCACGAGAAAGATGGAAATGAGAGGTGCGCGTGAGACCGGAGAAGGAGATGAGAGACCGGAGACCTTCCTCTATTACTTATGTAACATCCAAGGCAAGTTCTACATGCTAAAAATGGTGAATGGGTGGAGAAATTGAGGTGGGAAGGAGAAGATCCTGACTAGATCTAAGGAGGAAGAAGAAGGGGAAAGTGAAGTGTGGGGTGGTGGATGATCACACATGTGCACATAAAGTGGAGCTGCCAAAAAATCGCCACATCCGTGGCGCACTCGGCCCAAGTGCGCCACAGGGATTAGAAACATCCGTGGCGCACATTCCATAGTGCGCCACGGATGTGTCTGGCCGTTTTACAGCACAGAGGGGCATGCACTTAGGCGTAGCGCACCCCCCCCCCCCCCGACGTGCGCCACGGATAACACAAACAGGCGTAGCGTACCTACCCTACATGCGCTACGGATGTCTGGTGTCCGGCCAACAGGGCCATGGCCCACACATATCTATGGCGCACTATGGTCACGTGCGCCACGGTTGTTCTAGTTACTAGCAGGGCACTGCCCATAGGTGAGCCACGCCTGTTTTAGCCGTGGGGCGCTTCAACCATGTGAGCCACAGATGTGCTGATTACCTATAGCCATTTTCCTAGTAGTTATATGCAAGGTGGGAAGTTTGATGCCCTATCTACCACATAGGACTATAAGTCCTTGGCACTATGCAATTTTCTTGTAAATCTTTCTGCAAAGATTGATTTTATTATGAAAATCTATGACCATCAGCCTTCACAGGTTGACCAGAACTTTCATGGAGTTCCTTTCCTGCCATGTTCGTAGCTCCTTCCCGGAACAGGGACTAACAAGTTATAGTTCTTACACTCTGCAGAGGTGCGTTACTTTACCCATGAGAGATCAACTTCCTTGTTGCACAACCGGGCATACTTTCCCGTCCACAATTCCATGATGTGGGGCCCACTAGTTGGTCCAAGCCAATCACTGCCCTCTCTGCAAACTCATATGTCTGCACGATCCTGATTATTATGATCAATGATGTGTTAAAGCAGTGCATTACATTTCTAAAACCTGAGAGTACAACTAACACTAATCTTCCTCTTCTATTATCTTTTATTTTGTTTTAGTTTTGCAGGAATAAGGAAGATGAAGATTACAAGATAAAGGAAGAGTTTAGTAACTAGTTGCAATTTGTTTATTCTTTTGTAGTTCTTCTTTTGTTTTTAAATTTTACAGCAATGCAATATTGTTTATTATTAATAGAGTTAAGAAAGAATTACATTAATAGAAGAGAAAGTCCTAATTTTATTCTTATTAATAAAATTAGGACTTTCTCTTCTATTAGTCTATTGTAAAGACAATGTGATTTTTATATTGTTATGAATTTACGTTTCCTTCTTTGTGTGGTTAAAATCCATTAAACATTTGTATCTTATATATAAATTTGAATTCCATTCTTATTTATTATAAAGTATCTATTTTTTATTCATAATTGTATATCACTTATGGAATACAATAATTATCCATAATACAATTTCATTTTGTTTCAAATCCAATAAGTTATTAAATGTTTCATATTTCAATTTGTGAATTTCATAAATTCATTTGAATTCAATTTTGAAATTAAAATATATGTTTTAATTCTTTTCCTTTCAAAACACAAAGATTCAATAGGGTCATGTCAAAATCAATCGCACCTCCCTTGATGTTTCCATCAAAACAAGAGAGACCTGGATCCCTCTACATCTTCTTTAGTTTTGCGTGAAAATTCCCCGGATTTTCTTATGCATGAATGCAATGCAAAAACATGTGTCTGGTCTATTTCTAGGTGCTAATCCTGGGATGTTCCAAGTATCAGGCCGAAACAGTAACAAGCCAAAACAGTAACAGGCTGAAAGTAGTAATGGACTTTAATAGTAAAAGAGTCAAAAACTTATAAAGGCCAAACAGTAACAGACCAGAACAGTAGCTGGCCAGGACAAAAAAAGTCTAAGATCGTATCAGGCCAGAACAGGCTAAATTTGCACCAGGCCAGAACAGTAAGAGACCTAGACACTTACCAGGATAGAACAGTAACAGGCTAGAATAGTAACAGGACCGAAAGTTTATGGACCATAGTGGGTAACATAAATGGTCCCATTTCAAATAGTGCAGGACTACACAGTAACGGTCCTGAAAGTTTATGGTCCAAAGCAGGCTAGCCACATGGGCCCATTTCAAAAAGTACAGGACAAAACAGTAACATGACCGAAAGTTTATGGGCCAAAGCGGGCTAGCCAAAGGAGCCGATTTCAAATAGTACGGGGCGAAATAGTAATGGGCCCGATAATTTACAGGCCACACAAATGGGCCCACTTCAAACAGTGCAGGTCGAAACACTAACGGGCTCGAAAGTTTATGGCCATAGCTGGCATCACCAATGAGCCCATTTCGTATAGTGTAGAAAAAAATAGTAACAGGCCGCCTTTTGTTGGGCTCTCATAATGGGCCAACCCGCTTAATAATTATTAGGACTTGGTTGGGCCTGGCTTCTACCATGGTTACATTGATAGTTAAAAGCGCTAACTAGCCATTAACGGTGTTTGCAACGTGGCAGTTTGCATGACGTCAACAATCAATGTGGCTGGCGAACAGATCTATGACGGAACTACATTTCGTGGCTGAAGGGTGCGATCCACCACGGTCGGAAAAAAACCCGTGATAGATTCATTTGTGATGGGGCTTCTACCACAGATGTCATCCGTCGTAGAAGGCTTTTCAGCCATGAAAAAAGGCATTCAACCACAAAAATCGTCCGTTGTAAAAGGACATTTTTCTTGTAGTGATCCCTTATCAAATTTCCAAGGGCGTCCGAGAAGCATATGGCACACCATCATTGGAACAACATCACACTCCACCGTGTCTTTGTATGGTCCAATAGCAAATGTGATAGAGACAGTGTGTTTAATCTTGACGGATCCATTGTTGCTCAACCATTGAACATGATAGGGGTGCTTTTGTGGATGAAGTGGAAGGTTGAGTTTCTCACATAGTTCCATGCTTGCAAGATTTTGACAACTTCCTCCGTTAATTGTAACTTTGAATGGATTTTCCATTGATTCTGGCACAAGTTTGAAAGATGTTGCACTTTTGATCTTCATGCGCGTGTGCTTCTTTACTTAACACTTGTGTGATGACAAGCGATGGACTTGCGTCATGATCACACATATGAAGATCTTGATCATTTGTATTCACTTGTTGTTGTGCCATTGCCTCCTTGACTCTTGCTTCAAACTCTTCTTCACTCAAGTATTCCTCTTCGCCATTGTCATTGAAAAATAGGACTTTGTTGTTACTGCATTGGTAAGACTTGTCTCCTTTGCCTCCACACTTGTAGCATTCTACTTGAGGAACAATGTTGGTTTCCATAGGTTGCTTGCCACTAGGGGCGGTTTCCCTTGAGAGGTTGTTGACTTGAATAGAGGCTTGAAGCTACTTGGAGTGCTACCTTTGGGACTTGGTGTAGGAGTGGGAGTAGAGGACTTGCAGGTGAAATAGGTCTTCATCTTACTATATTTTAGGTCCTCTTGAACTTGACACTCGGCCTTGGTGGCAATGTGCACAAGATCAACCATGTTGCGATAGGCTTGGAATTCCGCAATGCGCTTAATAGGATGATTGAAGCCCATAAGAAAATGACCCATGGTTTGTTCCTCTTGTTCTTCTTTGTTTGCAGAGATAATTTGGAGCTCAATTTCGTTGAAATATTATTCCACACTTTTGGTTCCTTGGTTTATATTTTGAAGCTTGCTGAAGAGGTCATGAGTGTAATGCGATGGAACAAAGTGGGAATGCATATGATCCTTCATTGCTTTCCACGTAGTAATGTGTGGCTCTCTTTGTGCTTCTCAAGCAACTTGGACTTCTTCCCACCAAAGGTTGGCATAATCATTAAATTCGAGGGATGCCATAGCCACCATCTTTGCATTGCTATAGTTGTGCATTCAGAAGATTTTATTCACCTTGAGTGCCCATGAGAGATATTCTTCAGGGTCATTGGAACCGGTGAATTTGGTCATGGTGAACTTGAGCTTGTTGAATGTATATTCATATTATCATTGGTGATGGTTGCCATTATGGTGGTGGCGTTGGTGATCCTCATCATCCGAGCTATCATGGTGATGCCCTTGGTTCTTGTTCCGGTGTTGCCGCGGTTGAGGACGAGGAACTTGGGGGTTTTCTTGCCGCAGTGGAGGAGCTTGTTGTTTTTGTGGTGGTTTTGCCACATTTGGTGGTGGAGGAACTTTGGTGTTATCTTGCGGGGTTGAGGAGATTGTTGTTGTGGTGGTTGTGACATATTTTGTGGTGGAGGAACTTGGTCCTCACGTTGATGACGATGAATTTGAGCATCGTGTTATGGTTGTGGAACTTGAGGCACCTGCCTAGGTTGTTGAAAAGGTTGAGGTTGCTCGTCATTTGCATGTTGATGCTCATGGTGTTGGTGGTGACTGTCATGGTGGCGATGATGTCTTGGTGGATCTTCAAGTGCTTCATGTCGATGGCATGCAAGTTCATCCAAGTTGGAGTCATCACTTTTTGTTGAATGAAGGCCTTGTGTATGGTCGTTATGCGGAGGTGAAGCTTGATGTTGCGCGTCCTCTTGGATGAAGAGTGCCCTTCTTTGTGACGATGTTCTTCACGCCTTGATGGAGGTCATGACAAAGAATCACCATCGTATCTTGACGTAGCAGCATGTCGTGGAGTTGGCACATGTTGTGAAGAACTCTCATGATCTCCTACAGGATGATCATTGCGTCTTGGAGTCCATGGATCATGATCGTGATGTCGGGGCAATCAATGGCGCGAAGATCTTGAACCACTTGAGTGGTGCCTTGAAGAGCTTGATGCGTGAGAACATGGCCTTTTGCTGCACGCGATCTCAGCCATGGAGCGTTGGAGAGATTCATTTTGGTGTGTGAACTTGTGATGCATTGCATTCATTCGGCTCTCGAGGCCGTCAAAGCGAGCGTCCATCCGCTTGAACTCGGCGCATGTTTTGCCAATTTGTTCATATTGAAGCATCTCGAGGGCATTGCAACGACCATGAAGTTCTTCACGAATGATGAAGTGGCTAGCTCGGGTCATGTATGGTCCTTCACCACATCTTGTGTCGGGTCCTGGCTTGGCTTAATGTTCCTATCCATGATTCACCAAAACAAGGAGGATATATGGAAGTGAAATATGTTGAGGGGTTAGCCCTTTACCTCATCTTTGGAAATGGATTGGACAAGTAGCCACACTGAAAAGATCAACGATGTGCAAAGAGAATGTGAAAAGGAACCTCACAATAGAAGCAACTAAGACTCTGAAAAGCCCTATGGTGGTAGGTTAGAAAGGTGGAAACCAAAAAAACAATCAAAGGGAAAGGATGTTGTCAAACATGGGTAAGAACCAAAAATCCAAAGCAAAAAAGGTACTCATCTACAAGAGACAAAAAGCACACACATGCACAAGAACATGGTTGACACCACTATGGAAAATGAGGTAACAAAATCTATCAAAACTAAGCTCGGTTGTCGTGCCAACGCAAGAGAGACGATAACTCATTTTCAAGAAGATGACAAGCAATGGATTTGTGCACTTTCCTTGGTCGCGCTTTCTTTCTCTCTTTTCTTACAAGCTTGAGACTCTCTTTGCTATGGGAGACTTCGTATCTTTTGCTATTTTGATATTTTTCTTTTTCTCCTTTTTATTCTTTTTCTCCCTTATATGCTATGAAGTTACCTTTTGTGTTTGCTTACACACACTCACTCTCTAAGAACAAGTGCATAGATTTTAGGCAAACACAAAAGGAGATACTCTCATAGGATGGATACACACAAAAGAAGATATGGGGTTAACAAGGTGGAGCAACTTATACCTTTGGTGATGACTTGCAACCGGTGTTGGGAAAGATGTTCGAGTGTCGTAGTGTCCAGAGCGCGGGGATGAGGAATTGTTGTAGAAGCTTGAAGTTAGTTTGGCAACACGCACACAAAACACGAACACAAAATGAAATTGGATTTCTATTTTCGTGACCTTGGTTTGTTAGTTGTACTCCATTTTCCCAGCCACTTAACTTTTCCTCACTTTTCCCAGCTCCTTCTCTTAAACTCATCAAAGAGCTCGAACGGCAGCTTCCTTCAAGTTGACTGTTGGCTGACGTGTGGGGTCCCGCGATGTGGGACCATGTGGGACCGCGTGGGGACGGTTGGTTGGGACTACATTATGATGATGTGGGGGACGTAGTGTGGGACCATGTGGGGCGCGTTTGGTAGTTACGTGTGCACCTATCACCTAAATTGGAAGTTTTATTTTGATTGGACTTTTTAAGAGCGCCTTTTCCCTCTCTATCGCTAACAGTTATGTTTTTTTCAAATTGGTAGCGAATCTAGAGAAGCTTCTCTCTTTATTCATTGTTCCTTTTGGCCCTCATTTTTTCCCAATCTGGTAGAAAATCTAGAGAAGAAATTCTAACCAGGAGCATAAATACATTCAGTAAACAAAGCAGATGTATATAAAGCAGCTAATATAGGATATATAGTAAGATACTTAACGAGGTTCAACAATTAGTCTTATCAGCACCAGGAGTGCACAAGTTCAACACAGACAAAACTATAGAAGCTTCTTTACAGCAGCTGAAGCACACAAGATCAGTGGCACCTCTTGGCCTCCGCCCTCGTGGCCTCTGCCTCCTCCCTCTGGCGCTTCCTCCACTTCTTGATGTCCAGTCCCTTGACCTTGTGATCCTTGGGCATTCTCGGGGGCATGCGACCCTCTTCGATGGCCACCTTCTAGAGGTTGCGGAGGTGAAAGTCAAGCACCTTGTGCTTGGATCTGAAGGCGTGGACGTTCATAGTCTAGCCGACTTTGGCGATATATTACATGAGGCAGTTGAATTCGGTAGTGCTGAGTCTCATCTTGCATAAGGGGTACTTGTAGAGGTCACCGGCGAAGTAGGTGTCATACTTGTCAGACTTCAGCCTCCTCAGCACCTAAAGAGTATTGGTGTGCTTGGACTCATCGTCGCTACAGACGTTACTGCTATCCACCCATTGGAAAAAACAGTAGCATGCAATAAGGACATGATTGAGATACCTTGATTATTTGCATAAATTAATGGATTGAGATCCCCTAATTATTTTCATAAATTAACCTAGCGGGTTAAATTCCCCCATACCCAAATCTCAATCAAAATCAAATACTAATCCCAACTGCAGATTGATGCTAGTACTAACTAGGGAATGCCTTAACTACAACTCGAAGGACAAATAAAATAGGATTGAAATACGAACAGGGGATTCATTGAAACACGAGATCTATCACAAGAGGATTAGCTTATGTAAAAAGATCTATCATCCAAAGATGAAAATACGAATAGCCAAACCCTAATAACATACGATATAGCATCCAACAATGGGAATGGGGTAAGAACAAGGTAAGGGGAGAAAACCCTAGTTACCTCCGACCATGGGTTGACGATCCTGGTGTCGTAGGGGTTCTCTGGCCTGATATACTCCTCCTTCTCGTATGGGTTCCAATCGAGTGGGATTGATGTGGCTCGGTTGAGAGACCCCAAAAGAAAGGTTTGATGAGCACAATAGAATGTTTTCCCTCAGTTATGAAACCAAGGTTATCGAACTAGTAGGAGTAAGGAAACAACTCCAAGGTGTTGCTAACAACTTGGAACCTGCACAACACAAACTCAATACTTTGCCCCAACTTACACTGAGGTTGTCAATCTCACCGGTTTGCTAAAAACAAAGGATTAAACGTATAGTGTGGAAGATAGTAGTTGCTTGTAGAAAGTAAACGGTAACAGTAGATGATGTATCAATGATAAAGGAATGGACCGGGGTCCACAGTTCACTAGAGGTGTTCTCCTTACGATAGATAGCATATTGGGTGAACAAATTACAGCAGGGCAATTGACAAATTGAGGAAGCATAACAATGCATATACTAGACATCTTGACTCCTACGAGATTTGATTGGGAATTACAACATAATACATAAACCGTAATCCAACTGCATCTATGACTAATAGTCCACCTTTAGGTTATCATCCGAACCCCTTCTAGTATTAAGTTGCAAGCAATAGATAATTGCATTAAGCAATGTGTGTAAAGTAAACAATACAATTGCCCCATGGACAAAGGATTGTTGTTTTCTCCCTAGTAGCAACATCACATATACAACCTTAGAGATTTATGTTACTTCCCCAGATTACTAGAGGCATGAACCTACCATCGAGCATAAATACTCCCTCTTGGAGTTGCAAGCATCTACTTGGCCATGATAGCTACTAACAATGGGGAGAATGCAAGACCACAAATAACATAGACATGATAGAATCAATAATCAATCTGACATGGTATCTCAATATCCATCAGATCCCCACAAACACAACATGTATGATTACAAATAGATGATCTTGATCATGAACGGAGCTCACAAGATCTAAACATTATAGGACAAAGGAGTAGAAACAACAATCTAGCTACTGTATGGACCCATAGTCCAAGGGTGAACTACTCACGCATCACTCCGGAGGATGGCATGGTGATGAAAAAGTCCTCCGGGATGATCTCTCCCCTTCGTCAGGGTGCCGGGAAGAGCTTCAGATCCCCCGATCTAGGGGCAATGGTGGCGGCGGCTACGGACTGTTTCGTGGAGATTTCATCGGGTACTTAAGGTTTCTGCATCGGGGTGCTTTTACCTCTTGAATATTTTTGGAGTGACAAGGGTGGCATCCCCAAGCTTGGAATTTTGTCCACTCTTCATCTCATCACATCATTCTCTCCCTACACTTGAAAAATTCCTTCATACAAAACTTCACACAATCTTCATTAGCAACATTAGTGCTTCAAGATAATAAGCCTTTGGGTTTAGTTTCCACACAAGTAAAACTTCCATTAAAACACAAGATACTGTAGCAGTTCCTTTTAAAAGCTCAAGTGATCAAAGAGAACTCAAAAAGAAACCGATTAAGAGGCAAATGCAAATAATGGTAGAAATCTGTCAAAACAGACCAGTAGGTAAAGACTGATTTTTTCAAACATCTTCCGTTGCTTAAATCAAAAAGTGTGAAACTAACCAAAGTTAAATAATAACCTGGGGTATACACACAGAAAATTACAGATCAATGCGACGTACTGGGATTTTTCACGATTTTTTACAGTGAAGCACAAAAATCTGTTTCGGGATAGCAACTTCTCCAAATCTTACTTCCCTCTATTTAGAGGTTATTCTTGGCACAAAAACCAAACAAAAATTATAAGGAGAGGTTATTATAGATTCAATAACTTCCAAGACTCAACAAAACAAAAATAAACTCAAAGCAAAAATATAATGGGTTGTCTCCCAAAAGCTTTTTTTATAGCCATTAAGATAGCCATGATAATTTCGATGATGCTCACATAAGAAATATGAATTGAAGTAAAAGAGAGCATCAAGAAGCAAATATAAAACAAGTTTATGTCTAACCCACTTCCTATGGAAAGGAATTTTGTAAGAAAACAAATTATTGAAACAAGAGGCTACTATCATAGGAAGGCAAAACAAGGGCAACTTCAAAATTTTCAACATAAAAAAGGGAAACTTAATATTGTTGAGATACATAAAACCATGGTTCCCTCTCTCATAATAACTTTCAGTAGCATCATGAATAAAATTAACAATATAAGTATCACCTAAAACATTCTTATCATGAGCCACATGCACATAATAATTATTACTCTCCACATAAGCATAGTCATTCTTATTAATTATAGTGGGAACAAATTCAGCAAAATAGCTATCATTATTATTCTCATCACCATAATCATCAAATATAGGAGGCATATTGTAATCATAATTAATTTTCTCCTTAATAGTAGGTGGACTAAAAATATCATATTCATTATTGTAATCCTCATATATTGGAGGTATAGTATCATCACAATAAATTTTCTCCTCTAAAGCTGGGGAACTAAAAAGATCATTTTCATAAAAACTAGCTTCCCCATGCTTAGACGTTTCCATAGCATTAGCAATAATTGTGTCCAAAGAATTCATAGTAATAACATTGCTATTAGCATGCAAATAAAGTTCCATAGGTTTTTGAATTTTCTCTTCAAACACTTTATGTCCTAACTCAAGATAAATGCTATAAAGCTCTCTAATTTTGTTGTTGTTTTCCATTAAGCCTAACTAGTGAAAATAAAAACAAGAAACAAAAAGATAGAATTGCGGAATCTAAAGGAAATAACTTTGATCACTCACACACCAGCAACAGTACTAGAAGATAGCTTAGTAGCCAGAGGATGTGAGTACCTTTTACCTTACCTCCCCAGCAACGGAGCCAGAAAAGAGCTTGATGTCTACGCATGCTTATATTCTTGTAGACAGTGTTGAGCCTCCAAGTGCAGAGGTTTGTAGAACAGCAGCATGTTTCCCTTAAGTGGATCACCCAAGGTTCATTGAACTCAGGGAGGAAGAGGTCAAAGGTATCCATCTCAAGCAACCTTGCAATCAAGATACAAGAAGTCTCTTGTGTCCCCAACACACACAATACACTTGTCAGGTGTATAGGTGCACTAGATCGGCGAAGAGATAGTGAAATACAAGTAATATGGATGATTATAAGTGGTAATTGCAATCTTAAATAAAAATGGCAGCAAGCAAACATGTAACAGAACTGATTGTAAACGGTGTTTCAATGCTTAGAAACAAGGCCTAGGGATCATACTTTCACTAGTGGACACTCTCATATAAATATGTTCTCTTCATTATGCTACTCTAAAATACTCTTCGATTGGATAATGTAGGGTTATAACAGCACACCTCAAAGTTTGCATTCCCATCTAGATAAACCCATTGTCACCTCGAGTGCTAGATGGTTCCAACAAACACCACAAACTCATAGAGACATCCAACTCAAAATATAACTCATGATAGGTATTTCTGTAATCTTTAGCCTAAGTGCGACACAGTGTGCACACTGTCAACTTCATAGACATGGGGATAAGCATAGATTAATTAAAGCACTTGAGTAGAAGAGTAGATCTACTTATTCAACTAGATTACAAATCTCATGATCTCAATAAGATCACGCATAGAGACATAGATGAACACATAGCTATCGGTAGAGCCCTTAGCCTCGAGGGATAACTACTCCCTCCTCATCATGGGAGTCAGCAAGGGCGATGGACATAGCGGTGGAGTCGATGGAGATGGCTCCAGGGGCAATTCCCTGTCCCGGCAGGGTGCCGGAACAGAGACTTCTGTCCCCCGAATCTCCTCTTTGGTGGTGGCGGCACTTCAGAACTTTTCATGGATTTCTGATCTAGGTAGGGTTTTCGTCTCAGGGAGACGTATATATAGGCGAAAGGACAAGGTCGGTGGACACCCGAGGGGCCCACACCATAGGCTGGCGCGCCCTATGGTGGGCCCATGCCACCCTATGGTGTGGCCGCCTCGTGGCTCCTCTTCGTCTCCCCTTTGGTCTCCGTGTCATGTCGGGTAAAATATTGACTTTGGCTTTTGTTCTGTCCAATTCTGAGAATATTTCTTTACTAGCTTTAATGAAACCAAAAATAGCAGAAAACAGGCAACTGGCACTGTGGCATCTTGTCAATAGGTTAGTTCCAGAAAATTTATAAAAAATGCCTCAAAGTGTAAACAAAACATAAGATAGTTGATACAAAACAAGCATGGATAATCAAAAATTATAGATACGTTTACAATGTATCATAGATCTCCTGCACAGCATAGGCGATGTTCGAATGAGTGAAGGTCAGGTACTGAAGCGCACCGGCCAGACTCTAGTACTCGGAAGGATCAGCGACGGGGGAGCCGGAGGTAGCGGCCAGCTTCGGTGAGGTGTCCACGGGAGGTGATGCAGAGTGACACGAGCTCATGCCGGCACGCTCAAGAATCTCGAGAGCGTACTGGGTGTGCGAAAGGAACATCCCTTGGAGTTGCGGTGAACAGCGAGACCAAGGAAGTGCTGCAGCTCACCCAAGTTAGACATGGAGAACTCGGCGCCGAGGTCGGTGATGAGCCGCTCAAGTAGAGTAGACGTAGAGGTGATGAGGATGATGTCGTCGATGTTTAGGAGTAGGTATGCCGTCCTCATGGAGCCATGCAAGATGAAGAGGGAGGTGTCCGACTTGGAGCAGGTGACACCTAGGGTGGTGATGAAGCTCGTGAAGCGGTGGTACCATGCCTGAGGTGCTTGTTTCAAACCGTAGAGCACAAGGTTGATACGACACGCATGATCAGGGCCTGTGGAGTCGATGAAGCTGGTGGGTTGGTGATAGTAGACCAACTCGGAGAGTTTCCCATGGAGGAAGGCGTTCTTGACGTCGAGCTGGCATATCCTCTAGTTGAGGGAGAAGCCGACGGAGAGTATGACAAGGATGGTGTCCAGTTTGACAACCAGGCTAAAGGTCTCATCGAAATCAATGACGTGCTTTTGAGAAAAACCGCGAAGGACCCAACAAACCTTATAGCGCTTGAGAGTACCGTCGGCCTTGAGCTTGTGGGGAAACACCGATTTGCCAGAGACGATGTTCGCATTGGCGGGGGGAGGGGGAACGAGGTCCCAGGTGTTGTTGGTGACGAGGGCATCGTACTCGTCCGTCATGGCAGCGAACCAGTTCGGGTTTTGGAGAGCACCCCGAACTGACTTGGGAACCGACAAGGGTGGTGTAGGATACGTGACGATTGAGACGATTGCGAGGAACAATGACCTTACCCGCTTGCCTTCATGTCATCTTGGGATGAGGGACATCAGCCGTAGGCTGCCGTCAAGATGGTGGCGGTGCTGTGGTAGTGCGTGGAGTCGAGGAGCCAAAGTTTGAGCTGCTGGAGCTGGGGACACCAGTGCTCGACACGGGTGTAGTAGCGCCCGAGGAAGCGGGGAGGTCGGTGGCGTGGGACCGCGGTCAGCTGGTGCTAGAGGTGCCGAGGGTCCAGCGGGGGTCCGTGGCGAGGAAAGCATGGCCATGGGCCACACGGAGAGGGGCGGCATCGAGCGGCCGGGTGCGGTTCTGCGCAACCCCAAGTGCATGGGGGGCACGGGGACTGAGGCATCAACATCGATCTGCTCGGAGGGGGCGCAGGCTGCATGTTAGTTAGAGAAAAATCTGGGGAAAATGGAAATCGAGTTTCGTCAAAAACAACTTGCCGGGAGATAATTATGCAAAAAGTCTCAAGATCCATACAATAGTAACCACGATGATTAGAGGCGTATCCGAGGAACACACATGTAACAGAACAATGCGAGAGTTTATGGGGCATAGTGGAAGCAGTGTTCGGATAGCAAAGACAACCAAACGTGCGAAGCTAGGTGTATGTGGGTGGCGTGGGGAAGAGGGCACAGAAGGGGCAGGGGCGGTGATGGCCTTAGTGGGGAGTCTATTAAGGAGATAGGTGGCAGTATGGAGGGATTCGACCCAATAGGTAGGGGGAATGCTAGCCTAAAACAACAAGGTGCGAGACGTGTCGCTAACAGTGCAGATGATGCGCTCAGCTTTACCGTTTTGCGGGGATGTGTAGAGGCATGAGAACCGGAGGAGGACACCGTGCGTGATGAGGAGAGTGTGAAGGGAATGGTTTTCGAATTCTCGTTCGTTGTCGCATTGGATAGCTTGCAAAGAGAGAGAAAACTATGTAGCGACATAATTGCGGAAATTGGACAAGTGAGAGTAAGCTTCGGATTTTCACCGTAAAGGAAATGTCAACAAAAAATGAGTAAAATCATCTAATAGGACAAGAAAATATTTAAAGCCGGATACACTCTAAACGGGCGATGTCCACAAATCACAATGAATTAATTCAAACAGACATTTGGTACTAGTGGTAGAAGTGGCAAAAGGTAAACATACATGACGACCGAGCTGGGAAGCATGACACAAACTAGGGGTGGGAGAAACTTTATTTAGTGGGAGAAGGGATGATGATTCTACGCGCTGAAGCGACATAGGACCAGGATGGCCAAGGTGGAGATGCCAGAGGTCGGTGTCGGTGGTGATTGCCGCGAGGGAGCGGGGCACGGACGATGGGATAATGATGGGATAAAGGTCGCATGTACTACTGCACCTGAGAATCACGTCCCCCGTCCTGAGATCCTTCACAGAAAAACCCCAAGGGTCAAATTCAACCGAAAAATGATTGTCAGTGGTAAATTGACATACAAAGATAATATTTTTAATGATGCGAGTCGTAACAAGAACATCACGAAGAGAAAGGCGACAACATGAGGTAGGGGTGGGCAAATTGACATGACCAGAACAACTGACAGAAAGAGAGGTGCCATCACCGACTATGACGAGTTTATGAGGGGGATTAGGAGATGGAGATGTGAGGTTACCAGCTCCGAAAGATGTGGGCGGAGACTCCAGTGTCCATGAACCATTCATAGGGGGCATGGAGGCTCATGGAGATGAAGTAGTTGGCGAGGGCGGAGGGGTCCCATGTCGGCGCCGAGGAGGAACCATAGCTCTGGTAGTTGGGTAGAAGGCCGTCGCCTGCTGCGAAGCCATGGTCGGTAGAGTGGGCAGCGTCAAGTACGCCTAGGGGTGGCGTTGTGGTGGCGCTTGGGGTCGCGGCCTGAGCAGCCCCGAGGTGACGGCCGATGGCCCTGAGGGGCACCCGACATAGGGTGCATGTAGATGGCGCCGCTCCAGGGGTGGTGCGGGCTGGGGTAGGCGGGGGCGACGTAGCCCCAACTCTTAGTCTTCTTCCCCTTGTTCCGTCCATAGCCGGGTGCGGAGGGCACGCTGATGTCTGTGAAATATAGCCATCCACGTCCACATTAAAACTAGATATTATTCATATTTTTTAGGAAATATCTCTCTAAATCCTGACACTAATGCCTAATGATCAAAGAGGTATGCAATCCTATCTTTCTATGTTTCCTTGTGCAGATAATGAAATTTGACGATGGGAATCACAACATTAAAGTCAAAGATACGAGATTTACAATAGCTCAAAGAAACCAGGAGTCGTGAAGTGGAGGCAGTACCTTTAACGGCCAACTCTATAGCGGGAATAAAATTCCGACCGTATAGTTCCGGTCGTATAGTTTCCACCGACACCGCTAGGTCAATACGAACAACTTTCGTGAAGGGATCCCTATATAAAGAGGCCTCGAGGAACGAGAAAAAAGGCCCTCGACTCTCTCTTCCTCCTCCCTGCCATTAGAAACCACAACACCGGAGGAATAGATCTAGATCTAATCTCCAAACCCTTCTCCACCACCATAGCCATATTCCTCCACTTATAATAGTAGATCTCATCTCCAATTGGCGATATTGTAAGACTATTGTTATCAATCTCATGATTTCCATTACAATGTTTTTGGTTATTGATTTCATCTCTATGTGTGAGTAATTCTCCTTGGGCTAAGGGCATCGGCCTAGCCATGTAGCTTTTTGCATGTTATTTATCATAGATGGTATCATATACTAGTTTGTATGACATGATGATTATTTTACCCTCTCTTGCCTTAATCTAAGGACTTGTCAGGTACCCAAGATCCCAAGGATTGATACAGGTATAGGGAGTGTGAGTAATGACTAATCTGCAGGATAGGTGTAGGGGTTCGTAGCATGGAAAACAAAATTTTCTACCGCATGCAAACAAACAAGCCAAGATCTATCTACTAGATTGTAGCAACGAGTCAATAGGGGAACTCACCCTCGAAGATTCCAAAGCGGTTAACGAGAGCAGATTCTCGGGGGTGATGTAGTCGTACTCTTGCCGATCTCAAGATCGCGTAGACGATCCTTCCGGCGCCGCGTTCCGGCAGCGCTCCCGCAGTCGGTCACACGTTTGGTACTCGACGAAGAGCTTCCTCTCCCTTTTTCCAGCAGGCAGCGGAGGTTGTAGCACTCTCCTCGCGATTCCGGCAGCACAACGGCGTGGTACCGGAAGTAGAGGGGAGATCTCGCAGGGCTTCGCCTTAAGCCGGAGCGAGTATGGTGGAGTATGAGAGAGTCCCTCGGTGTTCTAGGGTTTAGACACGCCGAGGAAGAGGTGCTAGGGCCGGCGGCTAGGGCTTGGAGATGCCCAAGTCGGCGGCAAGGAGATCCCTAGGCGGCGGCGGCTTGGAGGGCGGCGGCTAGGGTTAGGGTTTTCGGGGCAAGGAACTTGTGTGCAAGGAGGGGCAGCCCTGCCCCTCCCTTTATAGGTGGGAGGCGTGGCCTAGGGGAGGGGAGTCCCTCCCCAACTCGGCTTGGAGGTGGGCCTGCGGTTGGAGGAGGGAACTCCTCCCCAACTCGGTTTCCCACTCCTCCTCTTTTCCTCTTTCCAAATTTAGCCGTTTGACTTTTCAAACTAGTTGTTTGACTTTTCAAACTAGGATTTGAATTAATCCTTTATTTGGTTCAGCGATGACACTTAGTACATGATGCAATCATACCAACTTGATACAAAACATTCATGTACCCTTCCCTTCCGGAGTGTCAGACATTCCGGAACCTTCTAGAACATTCCCGATGAAAACACCGGAACCATTCTCCAACCCCGAAACAGGACTTTCCTTATATGAATCTTATTCTCTGGACCATTCCGGATCTCCTCGTGATATCCCGGATCCCATCCGGGACTCCGAACAACATTCGGTCTCTTACTCATCATTCCATAACTACTCAACAACATCGAATCCTTAAGTGTGTCTCCCTACGGTTCGTGAATTATGCGGACATGATCGAGACACTTCTCCGATCAATAACCAATAGAGGAATCTGGAAATTCATATGGCTCCCACATATTTCTACGGTTACTTTGCGATCGAATGAACCACTTACATACGATACCAATTTCCCTTTGTCTCACGATATTTTACTTATCCGAGGTTATGATCGTCGGTATCTCTGCATACCTAGTTCCACCTCGTTACTGATGAGTACTCTTTTCTCGTTCCCATGGTATGTGATCCCTTGTGAGCCAGTCACATACTTGCAAGCTAATTGGATGACATTCCACCGAGAGGGCCCAGAGTATATCTATCCGTCATATGGATGGACAAATCCCACTCTTGATCCATGTGTCTCAACCAATACTTTCCGAACACTCAATGCCACCTTTATTGCCACCCTGTTACGGTGTGGTGTTTGATGTCATCAAAGCATCCTTCCGGTAAAGGTGATATGCATGATCTCATGGTCGAAGGAATTAGGTTACTATGTATCAGAAAGCTTATAGCAAATGAACTATATTAAATGACTTGATCTTTATGCTACGCTTAACTATAGGAGTATGTCCATCACATCATTCTCCTAATGATATGACCCCGTTGTTAATAACATCACTATGTTCATGATCAGGAAACCATGATCATATATTAACCAACAAGCTAGTTTAACAAGAGGCTTTACTAGGGACTCTTTTATGTTTACAAATCACACAAGTATTAATGTTTCCGGTTAATACAATTATAGCATGGTATGTAAACATTTATCATAAGTATGAAGATATGATAATAACCACTTTATTATTGCCTCTTGGGCATATCTCCAACAGTCTCCCACTTGCACTAGAGTCAATAATCTAGTTTCAAACCTTTGTGTATTCAACACCTATGGCTTTCCGGTGTTGTATGTACACGTTTGCAAGTGGTCAACTGATCTCCGGATCTGACACTTCCAGGTCCGTGTGCAATTGCATGTCTTTGTATAAATTTGGTCCCACGGTGAGACCTTTAGTTCTTTGGGGTTAAAACATGTTGATAATATTGTCGTACAATATATCTTCATAGTATTATCCCACTGTGAACTACACCTAGTTCGACAACAAACTACTTGACACAAATGCCCTCTTTAGCTGCTATTATAGCAGTCATATACTTAGCCTTTTGTTGTAGTATCTGTCACAATATCTTAACTTTGGAACTCATCCAAATCCATTATGGAACTTACTTTCCATTATATTGTGCCACCCTTAGTTTAGATTGAGATAAACTTAATTTGTACTTTGTGACAAAACTAGTATCAATGTAATACTTTTACAATGAACTAACCATCTATTTGCCACTTCTACAAAATAATATATTCTTAGTTCTTCCAAAAGATCATAAGAATATCCTTACTATTGTCCAATGATCATCTTATGAATCATTCTGGTATATGCTCACAATATTTAGAGCATAGGACATATCTGGATTTGTACATATCACAGTATGATTGATATAAATACTCTTTGTGATTTCATACATCAAGTATCAATCTATACGTGAATCTTTGTTTCACTTACCAAATGTCAATACACTGGAATATATCATCAATATTGAACTCATTCAATCCTTTCTATGTGACAAGAACCTTTCTTGTAGTTTCTATATTGAACTCATTCAATACATCATCTATGTACTTTCGGCACAACCATATTACCGTCTATTGATGCCAAATATTTGGGTTTTGCCTAAGTCTTTCATCAGGATGAAATTCTTAATATGTGTTAATAAAAGATACATCATTTCCAATCAACAATATGTCTTCCACATAATGTATTAGAAATATGTCTTAGCGCTCCCACTTAATTTCTTGCAAACGCAAGCATCTTCATTGTCTTTGATGAATTTAAACTCTTTTAACAATTTCATCATTGTGAAGATTCCAATTCCGCGATGCTCATTTCAACCATTGAAGTTTGCATATGTTTTTAGCATCCTTTGAATTAACAAAACCCTTTGGACCGTGTCATGCACACGTCCTAGGTAACCCTTCTATTAGAAGAACTTGTTTTGTTTATTCAACTACCACATAACAAAAATTATATGTAGTGGTTGCTACATTAATCCGTCTAGACTAAATATCGCTATGAAAGATCAAATCTTGTCATAGTCAACCTTTGAACATTTTTGTGAACTCTTTCCCAACATGTTGACTATTTCATAGATGTGAAACATCCATGTCTACTTCTTTATAGATCCAAACACAACTGTAAGGTCTTACACCTTTCTCCAGGGTCCTTCAAGTTCAAAACTTGATTTCTCGTGTATGGAACTATCACGGATTTTATGGCTTCAAGCCATTTGATGGAGTCAGGGCCCATCATCGCTTCTTTGTATGTAGTCAGATCATTATTGTCAAATAATGATTTAACTCTCAAATCTTGGTATTTGATTGTTTACCCGACCTACTTGTTTCAATAGGAACTTAGATCTCCGTGACCACAACCTTTGAGGCACGTGAGCCATGAGCATTATTGCTGCCTCCGGAACACTTTTCGACGCTGCGCAACTCTGCACATATAGCTAAGGTTCTTTTAACTTTATCAAAGTTCTATTGTCCTCCCACTTAACTTTTCACGAAAAATTCCTTCTCAAAGAAACATGACGTTCTAAGCGACAAACACTTTTGTCTCCGGTGTTATGGAGGAATACTTAACAGTTATTCGAAATAACATACAAAGACAGGTTCATCCGACTTTGGTTGCAAAGCATATCAATGTTTAAGAAAGGAAAACTTGGGTTTTATCCCAAACCATAACTTTATATGGTGTCATTTCAACGGATTATGATGGAGCTCTTTTCAGTGGAAAAACGGTAGTCTCTAAAGCTTTTAATCTTTGAAATATAATGGCAGTTTCTGAATTACACCTTTGATCTTACCATGTCAAACAAGGTTTTAATTACATATCTCGAACGCTCCATACTCTTATGGTGTTTCGAGAAATGCAAATCCACAGAATGATTCCTTAAATCTTAGGTATTATGCTAAACTTGTAACTCAAATATCTTCCTTTATGATCTTTATTATAAACTATTTATATTCTTATTACAATGATTTTGCACTTCATCTTGAAAGACTTTGAACTTTTCAAATGTTTCATACTTCATCCTTATTAAGTAAATATTCATATATTCACTTAAATTTTCGGAGAAAGCATATGAAGTTGAAATCCAGCGCTCTTGACTACACATAATTGACTTCGTACAACGATATGTACAAATTCCAATAAGCTAGTCATTCGTTCCCTTTTGGCCTATGAACGAAGTTTTAATTATCTCTAGGAAAGTTTCACAAGCGTCATGTGATCAAAAATCAAAAGACTCCAAAATTCCATCCACATGGAGTTTCTTCATGTTTTCTTTCCAATATAATTTAAACGGCGATGTCACTTCCTAAGTGATCTTTCAATCAATTTGTCTTTCGACATTTTTAGCACTAGTTTTATGGATGTGATTTCTCCAACGAGATTTGTGAATCATCCATCTTTTATGGATTACGGCAATTATTTGAACAACCCTTTTTATTCTCATAATACCTGATAAAACAAATCTTGAAGGCAAGCTTTGATGTTTAACGAGCAACACAATAACCCTTTATTTGTTCTCGATGAACATCATCACATATTCTTTTGCTAGTTACTTAGGCCATTGTAGTTCATGAATTGTGTTGTTTCGTATGACGATTCACACCAACAAATTCAGTATCAAATACTTAAGAACCACATTGTTTAATAAGCAAAGAATATAGCCATAACATGTATATCTTCTATATACTTAAATTGAACAATTCTAGTCTTTTCTTTTCTGCCATATACTTATGAGATTCTCTTTCAGTATTTCCTTTTCTGTTTGAAAGAATCTATCAACATCAACAGTGGAGTCATACATATGACACATAGTCCAAAGCGTGTATAATTAAATACCAATGTCTTTGGACTTGCACTTTGAAATAGATCACCATCATCAAATGTTTGGTGTTCTTTCAAATTCCTTTCTTTAGTAATCTATTGGTGTAGTAAACTCTTTACCTACATCAAATATTCACCCTTATCATGGAATTATCCATGATCAAGCTACTTTTAGCTTATAACGGTGAACTGCGAGTATAATGTTGCTCTCCAAAACATTTTGAAGGATTAGGACAACTAGTGTCTTCAACCTTTTGTAAATTCTCATCAAATACGAGAACATGACTTTTGCCATATTATACTCTATCATGTTGCAACCAAAACTTTGTTTCAGATATCACAATATCTTCCACACATCATGGTTTCTGAAACAACTCTTTCAGATCCTAGATAACCTTGATATTAAGACAATCCTTTGAATATCAAGAATCATGGAGACAAACATGATACTCATACACTAACACTTGGAATTGTCACTCTTGATTTAATACTAATTATTAAACTTCATGGAGTAACCAGAACTTACTGAAAGTTTGCAATAAGACTTTTAAACTTTAGATTAACACTTCAAAACAATACGACACCAGCTCATAAAGTAACTAACCAGAATTCTATAGTTCTATCATCTCAATTAAAACTAAGCGCAAGGTGGTAAACGGATGCCAATGACTACAACAACTATGCAAATTCACTTTGATTTAATTTATGATAAATAGTGTTCAACTTTTAATCATATTGCCGTTGAAATCCCACTCAAAACAATATCCCTGACATTGTTTTAGTGATCACACGAACCAAATCTACCACATCAAAACCGATCATCACGAGAGTTGATGTAGCTTCAATGGCGAACAATCAACATGTTCATCATATCTACTATATGACTCATGCTTTACCTTTCGGTGATCCGTGTTCCGAGACCATGTCTGCATACATGCTAGGTCAAGATCAACCTTAGCTTCCGATGAGCAAATCTGGCTTGCTCACGTTGTATACACTCGCAGAATCTAACACACCCGATCATCACGTGGTGCTTCGAAACAACGAGCTTTAGCAACGGTGCTTACTAAGGATGAACACTTTAAAACTTGAAATTGTGTGCTTGAGGGATCATCTTATAATGCTACCGTCGTTAACTAAGCAATACAAGATGCATAAAAGGATTAACATCACATGCAATTCATAATATGTGATATGATATTGGCTTTCTTCTTGTGCTTCCGATCTCCATCTTCAAGCACGAACATGATCTCCATCATCACCGGCATTGCATCAAGGTCAATGACGCCGCTCCATGGTTGTCGTCCACCAGCTTCAACTATTACAACTACTTTGAATGTAAGCGGGTCTTAACAGAATTTAAAGACAACCATATGGCTCGTGCCGGTTGCCAACTTACAATAAGGAACATTGCATACATCATATATAATCACAATCATGGCCATATCACATCACAGCACACCCCTGCAAAACAAAGTTAGACGCCTCTAATTTTTCTTTGCATGTTTTACGTGGTTTGGGGCTTTCAATAAGTGTCGTTCTAACTTACGAACAAGAACCACAACATTGATACTAGTTTTGTCAATCACCCGTTGTAAATTGAATCTTAACTATGTTGGCACCCGCAAAGCCACTTATGCAATACAAGTTGCATGTCAAGCGTGGAGCAAGTCTCATGAACGATGTCATGTAAGGTTAGCCCGGGCCGCTTCATCCCACCATCCCGCAAGATGCAAAGTACACAAGAAGCAATCGACAACAAAAGCATCAACGCCCACAATGACCATTGTGTTCTACTCGTGCAACAGATCTACATATAGACACGGCTCTGATACCACTGTAGGGGTTCATAGCATGGAAAACAAAATTTTCTACCGCATGCAAACAAACGAGTCAATAGGGGAACTCACCCTCGAAGATTCCAAAGCGGTTAACGAGAGCAAATTCTCGTGGGTGATGTAGTCGTACTCTTGTCGATCTCAAGATCGCGTAGACGATCCTTCCGGCGCTGCGTTCCGGCAGCGCCCCAGATCGGTCACACGTTCGCACTGACGAAGACCTTCCTCTCCCTTGTTCCAAAGAGCAGCGGAGGTTGTAGCACTCTCTCGCGATTCCGCAGACAACGCGTGGTACCGGAAGTAGAGGGGAGATCTCGCAGGGCTTCGCCTTAAGCCGGAGCGAGTATGGTGGAGTATGAGAGAGTCCCTCGGTGTTCTAGGGTTTAGACACGCCGAGGAAGAGGTGCTAGGGCCGGAGGCTAGGGCTTGGAGATGCCCAAGTCGGCGTCAAGGAGATCCCTAGGCGGCGGCTAGGGTTAGGGTTTTCGGGGCAAGGAACTTGTGTGCTAGGAGGGGCAGCCCTGCCCCTCCCTTTATAGGTGGGAGGCGCGCCTGGGGAGGGGAGTCCCTCCCCAACTCGGCTTGGAGGTGGGTCGGTTGGAGGAGGGAACTCCTCCCCAACTCGGTTTCCCACTCCTCTTTTCCTCTTTCCAAATTTAGCGGCTTGACTTTTCAAACTAGCTGTTTGACTTTTCAAACTAGGATTTGAATTAATCCTTTATTTGGTTCAGCGATGACACTTAGTACATGATGCAATCATACCAACTTGATACAACACATTCATGTACCCTTCCCCTCCGGAGTGCCGGACATTCCGGAACCTTCTAGAACATTCCCGATGAAAACACCTAACCATTCTCCAACCCCAAAGGACTTTCCTTATATGAATCTTATTCTCTGGACCATTCCGGATCTCCTCGTGATATCCCGGATCCCATCCTGGACTCCGAACAACATTCGGTCTCTTACTCATCATTCCATAACTACTCAACAACATCGAATCCTTAAGTGTGTCTCCCTACGGTTCGTGAATTATGCGGACATGATCGAGACACTTCTCCGATCAATAACCAATAGAGGAATCTGGAAATTCATATGGCTCCCACATATTTCTACGATTACTTTGCGATCGAATGAACCACTTACATACGATACCAATTTCCCTTTGTCTCACGATATTTTACTTATCCGAGGTTATGATCATCGGTATCTCTGCATACCTAGTTCAACCTTGTTACTGATGAGTACTCTTTTCTCGTTCCCATGGTATGTGATCCCTTGTGAGCCAGTCACATGCTTGCAAGCTAATTGGATGACATTCCACCGAGAGGGCCCAGAGTATATCTATCCGTCATATGGATGGACAAATCCCACTCTTGATCCATGTGTCTCAACCAATACTTTCCGAACACTCAATGCCACCTTTATTGCCACCCTGTTACGGTGTGGTGTTTGATGTCATCAAAGCATCCTTCCGGAAAAGGTGATATGCATGATCTCATGGTCGAAGGAATTAGGTTACTATGTATCAGAAAGCTTATAGCAAATGAACTATATTAAATGACTTGATCTTTATGCTACGCTTAACTATAGGAGTATGTCCATCACATCATTCTCCTAATGATATGACCCCGTTGTTAATAACATCTCTATGTTCATGATCAGGAAACCATGATCATATATTAACCAACAAGCTAGTTTAACAAGAGGCTTTACTAGGGACTCTTTTATGTTTACAAATCACACAAGTATTAATGTTTCCGGTTAATACAATTATAGCATGGTATGTAAACATTTATCATAAGTATGAAGATATGATAATTACCACTTTATTATTGCCTCTTGGGCATATCTCCAACAATAGGAACCCTAGTGACAGAAGGGGTAGTATGGTTGTATGTGAGGGACTTACTTGGGATTAACGGTGACATCACTATGCATATCATTAGTTCTCTTTCTTCTATAGATGAGACTATTAGGTTATTGCTATAAGCGGTTCAGGAGGCAATAGCAATTATGGATGCACAACCCACATATAATTATCTTGATCTAACAATTACATGCATACTTTATTATTACCTTTTTCCCATCAGATGTTTTGCACAGCTACAGGTGAAACCGAAAGGCCTAGGCCCTCTCTCTCCATCATCGGCAACAACAAAAGATCGCAAACACTTGGTCCGGTAAAACACAAAAAGAATTCTAAAACTCCCGAAGGTCCGTTATCTAACCCTAGATAACCTAGGTCTACTAGGGAAAAAGTGCTATACTACATCCGTAATCCGGATCAAAGGTATCACTACTAGGAAAATGGCTATAGGTAATCAGCACATCCATGGCTCACATGGTTGAAGTGCCCCACGGCTAAAACAGGCGTGGCTCACCTATGGGCAGTGCCCTACTAGTAACTAGAACAACCATGGCGCACATGACCATAGTGCGCCACAGATATGTGTGGGCCAGGGCCCTGTTGGCCGCACGCCAGACATCTGTAGCGCATGTAGGGTAGGTGCGCTACGCCTGTTGGTGTTATCCGTGGCGCACGTCGGGGGGGAGGGGTGCGCTACGCCTAAGCGCATGCCCCTCTATGCTGTAAAACGGCTAGACACATCCGTGGCGCACTATGGCATGTGCGCCACGGATGTGTTACTAATCCCTGTGGAACACTTGGGCCGAGTGCGCCACGGACGTGGCGATTTTTTGGCAGCTCCACTTTATGTGCACATCTGTGATCATCCACCACCCCACACTTCACTTTCCCCTTCTTCTTCCTCCTTAGATCTAGTCGGGATCTTCTCCTTCCCACCTCAATTTCTCCACCCATTCACCATTTTTAGCATGTAGAACTTGCCTTGGATGTTACATAAGTAATAGAGGAAGGTCTCCGGTCTCGCGCGCACCTCTCCTTTCCATCTTTCTCGCGATTGGTCTCTCATCTCGGTAAGTTGTCCATGTAAGGATGTGTTCATGTGTATATGGATGATATGCTCATATGTATGTAGATGATCGATGCTCATGATGTGTGTATGAGAGGATCGATGGTCATATGTGTGTGTATATGGAGAGTATCGATGATGCTCATGCATGTGTGTATGGAGAGGATAATGATATGTTCATGTGTGTATGGATCGGTATCTCTCTATTGTGTTTGTATGTGAACAAGTTGCCATTTGTTTTGCCAAAATGTTGATTCATTTCCATTTTGGCAAGACTTTGGCATTTCGCAAAGGTCCTAATTTTAGGATAGGTCATGCCGAAATTTTCTATCGACCATTGCATGCATGCATTGATTATGTGGTTCTAATAGACTTCTAATTGTACCGTGTACACCGTGCAGGCAAAAATGGTGCTCATAATGAGCGAAGACATTGTGGCTAGATTTTTAAAATGTGCAACAGCCGACATGATACGAAATAACAAGATGGAGATAAGATGTTCGTGCAGAGGATGCAAACTCAACTGGGTGATCGAGCCAGATTCCGGGAATCTGCAGGCGCACCTGCTCCACCATGGTTTCATGGATGGATACACTTGTTGGATAAGCAATGAAGAAGATGATGGAGACGGTGAAGGTGGGAAACATGACGATGATCATCATCACGGCGAGAACGGGCGAGATGATGAAGAGTCTCCTAGAGATGGTGAAGGTGCGGAAGCAGACCGGGATGATGATGATCTAGATGCCGGAGGAGGAGACGACGATGGAACAACGTCAGGCTGGGTGCAGGACCCTTATGTGCAAGATCTGCTTCTCAAGCAGACGAGTAACACCAGGGCTGCCGCTAGAGAGAAAGCCAAGCTTGCGCAACTTGAGAAAGACGCGGTTACTCCATTGTATGAAGGATGCAGGCCCGATGATACCCGGTTGAATGTAACGCTCAAGGCTATGGAGATGAAGTCAAAACACAAATTGAGCGACGCAAGCTTCGATGATATGATGGCATTCTGGCACGATCGTCTCCCGGAGGGGAACACATGTCCAACTAGTATCGAGGACGCCAAGAAAATCGTCTATCCTTTCGATGTACCGCACGTTAGATATCACGTATGCATCAACGATTGCATCATTTATCGGGGCGAGGACGTGGAGAAAACCACATGTCCGGTGTGCGGCGTGAGTCGATACAAGAAAGGGAAGAAAGCACCTCGAAAAGTGGTATGGTACTTTCCTATCACTCCTCGTCTACAGCGCTATTTTGCGGACCCTAAGGAAGCGAAGCTCATGCGATGGAATGCGGAAAGGAAGAAGCCAGGAGATGATGATGATGATGACCCCGAAAAGGATGAGCTGCTGACGCACTCTTCAGATGCTAGCCAGTGGAAAGCATTGGACCTAGAATTCCCAGAATTCGGTGGAGATTCGAGGAACATCAGGCTTGGTGCGAGCACCGATGGACACAATCCGTTCGGTAGCCAGAGTAGCGCGCACAGCACTTGGCCCGTGTTCGTATGGATGTACAACCTCCCTCCGATAGGCGTAGCACACTAGCCAGAGTGCGCTATAGATATCCGTAGCGCACTATGCCCAAGTGCGCTACGCCTAACTGGCTTTATCCACACGTGTGCTCAACCCCCCTCTCTCATCCCCATCTCTCCATCTCAGCCCGAGCACGAGCCCCCCCCCCTCGCGCCGTCGCCGCTCTCGATCCGCCGCCTCGCCAACTCTACCAGCAGCCGCCGCGTCTGAGGAGGAGGAGGCGTGCCCGCGTCCGAGGAGGAGGAGGTCCGCCTGTGTCCGAGGAGGAGGAGGCCCGCGCGCATCTCAGGAGGTGGAGGCCACCATTGTCCCCCTGTCGTCGTCCGCCCGTCGTCGTCTGCCCGCCATCATCGTCCTTGTCTCAGAGGTGAGCGTCGCGCCTCCCCTCTCTCCCTCTCTCCCTTCTCTCTGCAGGCCATGGTTAGGGTTCAGAGAAGTGAACTATTATTGTAGCATTTGTTCCTATTCAGATTAGGGTTTAGATTAGGGTTCATCTGGAACATTTGGTGTTCATCTGTAAAATTTCCATCGATCTGTGAATACAAATGTAGAGTGTCAGTTTCAGTTAAATTTTTAGAGGAATGAAATGCCCATCTAGTGTAAGAATGATCTCTGCTGCTCCTAGAAAATGCCCATGTTTACAACATATTTTATGTGTATTTTCATGAACAAAAATGCTAGATTTATGGACACTATCTTGCTGTCTAAAATTTACTGACTGACATGCAATCACCTACTCCCTCTATTTCAGGAACAGAGTAGTTGATAGTGACAGTGATAGTTAGTAGTTGACAGAATGTTCTGTCTGAATCTTTAGTTGTGGATTATGTTTCCTATCTTATACTGTGTTTTATGAGTACTTGAAACAATACTGTGAAACAAAGCATGATATGAGTACTTGAAAAATACTGTGAAAATATATCTTGCTTTGCCATATTGTTTTATTTGATCAAATCTATCTGGCTTGCATTGCATTGTCAGATAGGCTTGTCCAGTGAGGTTTGTGTATTTCAATTTAAAGTAGTTAGAATGGTGTAGTTGACTGAAATACAAGTTGTTCAGGTGTTATTTCAATCTGATGCTGATGGCTCCATTTGTCCTCTCCTGGGGCACATTATTAGTAGTTTGTCCTTTTGCAAGCCCCTTATTTTGTTCAACTGTCCTGTTCTATCCAGCTAACATCTCCTAACCAACACTTGAACAATATATACTACAGACCCTAGTAACCCTACCAGAGTACCAGTACTACTACTCACAATATACTACCTGAACAATATATACTGTAGTGCATCTTATATTGTTACTGCAATGCTAGTTATGATGAAACAATGTGTATATAATGATGAAATGCTCCTGCTGAAATCCTAGTTATGATGTATATACTGATTAAACAATGTGTATATACTGATAAAATGCTCATGCTGAAATCCTAGTTATGTTGTATGGTGTTAGTACTGATCCTGGTGATGGTTTTAGTACTTTTTTGCTTGCTGGTGATGGTCTAGTAGTACTGATCTGTGGTGATATAATTGTAGCACTTGAAATTGTGCTTGTGCTTGTATATGAAGCACTTTATTATGTCGTGTATGCAGGTTATTGTATGTATTGAGTCCCGATTTTTGCCGGAATGTTGATTAACTTCCGTTTCGGCAGAAATCGGGCACTCCTAGTTTAAGAAAATTAGCAAAGGTCATGCCGGATTTTTCCGTGCATTTAACCAATTATTTGTTTTTTATTAGTGCAAAGATGTGTGACAACGATGAGGCTGGATGTTCTAAGCGCATCAGCGCTGAAGGAGAACTCAGACCTCCGAATAAACAATTGACATTCTAGGAGGCGGCCTAGCGGCTAGAAGACGATGAAGAATACCATCCTTTGGAGAGAGAGGATGATGAGATGGAAGACGCGGAGGAAGAAGCCGAAGGAACGACGGATGATGAAACCACTGATGGAGGCGAGGGAACAGGGAGTGGTAGCAATCCTCCTAAGAAGAAGAAGAAGAAGACGAAGGAACGACGCCCGAACACGGTCGGCACCGTCAGGGAGGAAATTACCGAAGTGAGCCCATCAGGGGTTCCTTTGGAGCCCGCCCTTGTCGTCAAAGGGTACGGTGGGCAAGTGGCGGAGATCACCCGGACAACCATCTCGATCAACACCGAGAATCTCCGGCATAAAGATAATGGCCACTTGCGCACAATCCTCTTCGAGAAGCTGCACGCAAGATACAAGTTCCCCGCTAAGTATCAGAACACAAATTATCATGGGAACAAAGTAAACAAATCCGCCCTCACAAATATGAGCACCGCCCTGGCCAGCTGGAGAACCCGGATAAAGAAGAAGATCTATAAAGAAGGCAAAAGTCTCGAGGAGATCCAGAAGATTGACCCGCAGATCACTGGAGATCAGTTCCGGGAGTTCAAGGAGAGGTGTGAATCCGAAAGAGACCACGTTACTATTGTTTCTTTCTCCTCCTTCATATTTACCTTTTCTATTTTTTCCAATAAATGATGAGCTACAAAAGGATTCGTTTTTTTTCGTGTCACAGCCCCTGGCCAATAGTAATCGGGGAAAGGTGATGCAGGCGATGAATATAGGTCATCACCATCTCGGATCTAGTGGATACAGAACCGCGGAGGCCAAATGGAATAAGGAGGACAAAGAGTATAGATCCAAGGGGATAGAAAACCCCTTTGCGAAATTCGAACCCGGGCAGGTTCGAAACTTCATCAGGGTCCGTTACCATGTGGAACCAAAAACCAAACAACTCACCGCGGATCGTGCACAGGGTTAAAATTAGTCGGGTGCTAAGGGGCTGCGACGACCTGGAACCTCCCATTCAACCCACAAGAGCGGATGAAGAAGAGTCGGCTATCCTCAGAACTTGCTTCAGCTTATTCATGCAATGGCCAAAGAGCATGATCCGTTTGGGGACGGCGGGGGCCATCACACCACAGACAACAGCACCGCCTGTCGTGCCAGCGAAAAGCGGTGGCAAGGCCCCCTTACCGCCCTCGCCGTCACCTCCACGCGGTGGGTCGGATGATCATGTTGATGATATGCACATGGCGCAGGATTCGGCCGAGGACGACGAAGACTGGAATGATCACTTCTTCAACACTCAGTTTAGCAACAAAGACCTAGCTGGTGGACCCACAGAGAAAGCCACTATCACCAAGCGTCTGTTTGGTTCTCAGGAGACGCCTCCAGCTTGCGCCTTTACAGAGCTAGCTGATACAACCAACCGACCCTTTATTCTAAGCCTTGACACACTACATAGGGCGGCCGGTGCTCAGATTCCGGTGCCTGCCCGCTCTCCAAAAGGAAAAAAGGGCAGGAAAAGAAAATCTAGCAGCTCGAGCCAGCCGGTGGCGTCAGCAACTGCGAATCCGATCAGGTTTCGGGACGGGCCACCAAGACCCGAGGGTATTATGTGGAGGATTCATGTGGCGGGTGAGCCCATGCTACCTAAGAATTTGCGGGCTTCGCCGATTCAGAACTGCAGAGTGTGCATGACGGCGTGCTGACGATAGAGAGACGCCTTCTATCGGAGAAAGATCCCTCGCACCCGGTATTCGTGGTTAAGGTGCCACCAGGCTTGGGCTTCGTCGACAATGCCCCTACGGATCTGTTCTTCCTGCGGTTCGACGACATCTTCAATATGTTACACCTATACCCGCTGCACTATACCATGGTCCGTCTATTTTCTCTCAGCCTGGCCATGCATATCATTAGAGAGAACACACCAGGCATCGCTATAGTGGATCCCTACTACATGCGTGACGGCTACTTGGGTTCCCCCGCCGAACGACGTATCGTGGCCTCGTACCTAAAAAGAATCCTCGTGGTGAACAAGACAAAGGAATACATTCTCGTGCCTTACTTTCTCGAGTAAGTCGTTATTCACTCGCCACCGTCGATTGGCTTTATTAGATTATCATCATTCTTTTTCCAACACATTCCATTTGTATTTTTTGCGCAGAGATGAACACTGCACGCTCATCTCCTTAGCGCCGAAGCATTCCCATGCCACGTATTTCGACTCGGGAATTCTAGAAAATAAGAAAAACTATGACAAGATCAAGGAAGTTCTGGATGATGCTCTCACTGGCTTTGCCTCGACGGAAGGCACCACCTTCGTGCGTACGAAGGTCAAGTTCGGCAGGCATGTCTTCAACCACATAACGGAGTTCCCCTGCGTGAAGCAGCCGGAAAACAGTAAGAAGGAAGCCTACTACGCACTCCATCACACGAGGGCGTTCCTTCTTGACCAGCAGAATTCTATGCTGCCAGATCATCTGAAACAGTGGGCCGAAGCAAAGGCCAAGATCACTGATTCAGATATTAGACAAGAGATGTATCGCATCCAGCAGTAGTTTGGGGCAATCATCTTTCGTGATGTCATGACTTCGGGGGGGATCTTCTACGGAGGAAATATACCGAATAACCGTGACATAGAAGATCGCCTAGAGATGCAGGGTGACTATAGGAAGTTCATGACGAGACAAGGCGTCCTCCCATTCCCTAAGCCGAGCCAGAAGGCTTGATGTTGGCCTAGTTGTAGTTACAAACTATAGATGACCTTTGTGTGTGTGTGGACAAGTGTACATGCTACTATACTTATCTTATTAGGTTTATGAATCATCGCTTACTTCTTTTGCTTATTATTATATATCAATCAATGCTTAGTTTTTTTGCTTACTCTTTGGTCCTTTGCTCACTTTGGTCCTTCTTTTTTTCCTTACTCTTTTTTCGAGAATAATGCCGCTGATTTAAATGTCGTGGCACACTATATATGTGAATGTGCTACGATGGGATTGTGAGCCTTGTGGTATGCACAAGTCCAGGTCTTGTGCATCCTACTTGGCTCACGGTTCCATCGTAGCATATTCTAATCCAACGACCTATGTATATATATGAGGCATTCTTTTCGAGTTATTTTTGTCTTTTTCGAGAATAATGCCGATGATTGAAATGTCGTGGCACAATATATATGTGAATGTGCTACGACGGGATAGTTAGCCTTGTGATATGCACAAGTCCAGGAATTGTGCATCCTACTTGGCTAACCGTTCCGTCGTAGCATATTCCTGTGTCCAACGACCTAGCTAGTTATATATGAGGCATTGTTTTCGAGTTACTTTGGTCTTTTTCGAGAATAATGCCGATGATTGAAATGTCTTGGCACAATATATATGTGAATGTGCTACGACGGGATTGTGAGACTTGTGATATGCACAAGTCCAGGTCTTGTGCATCCTACTTGGCTCACAGTTCCATCGTAGCATATTCCTGTGTCGAACAACCTAGTTATATATGAGGCATGCCTTTTGAGTTTGGTCTTTTTGATTTAGGAGTACTTTCTATAAGTGTATCTTCATATGCGACTTTAATTATATATGTTTTTTCAATCATCGGTTAATTATTATTGTCAACTTATAGATGACGTGGTATGTCGTGTACAAGGACGGGTTCCCGGAGTCTACGATGATTGGGAAGACTGCCAGAGACAGGTGCACCGTTTCAGCGGCAATAGCTACAAAGGGTACAACACTATGGCGGAGGCGGAATCTAGATACACGCTCTATCTAGCGGGAGTTAGGACAAGGAACCGGATGAATACCTACACCTTCGTTGCGGCGGTGATCATGCTTATCTTCTTTGGTTGTTTATCCCGCGTTTGTGTCTAGCTAGTTTAGATGTCTAGGCGAGCTTCCGAGCTCTAACTTGTTCGATCGACACATGTATTCGCATGTCACCAACTACTTTGTAACTTGATCGAAACAATGTAACTTATACTATGTATTCATGTATGAGACTTATCTATATGTATTTGTTTCAATCTTATTTTTCAAATTGTGTATTTATATATATAATTGTATATCTTGTATCTGTGTGTGTATATCTGCCTGTAATATTGTATATAATATGTATTGTATATAATCTGGCTCTGAAATTAAAAAAAACACCTGTGGCACACATGACCTAGCTTTTGTGGCGCACTACGTATAAAGCGCACCTCAGCAGCTTAGTGGCGCAGTAGGACGTGCGCCACAGAAGATCCAACACGTAGCGCACCTGCCCACATAGCCGTGGCGCACTAGCAGGTGCGCTACGCCTATCTCGACACAACCGTGGCGCACTAGTGCACGGCTAGTGGCGCACGGCTAGTGCGCCACGGATGGCCATTCCATGTGCGCCACAAATAGGCATTTTCCTAGTAGTGTATCAACCCTTTTTCTGGCGTCGTTGCTTGAGAAGCAATAGCTACCCTGGTGAGGTTAGTAGGAACCCTTTTAAATTATTGTTTTTACTATCATAAGTTTTTTAAGGAAAACCCAAAAACATCGGAAATATGGCTGAAAAGGAACTTGGGGAGTTTGCAACTCCCAACAATGATTATTTGCATATTGCTATTACCCAGCCAGCAATTACTGCTGAGGACTATGAAATTAAGCCCCATTATTTAAGTTTGGTTCAACAGAATAAATTTGGAGGCTCTACGGTTGAGGACGCAGGTATGCACTTGAATACTTTCACTAATATATGTGATATGATTCACATTAAAGATGTTGACCCCGACATCGTCAACTTGCGCTTATTTCCTTTCTATCTTAGAGGAAGAGCGAAATAATGGTTTCTATCTTTGCCTAGATATACTATTGCATCATGGGTGGAATGTACTTCTTTATTTATGAATAAACTTTTACCACAAGCATCTATGGAACTAAGATCTAATATTACTAGTTTTAGACAGGAAGAGCATGAGCCACTAGCACTTGAATGGGAGAGAGTGAAAGAATGCATGAGAAACTGTCTCAGCCATGGGATGGAAGATTGGTTATTTATCCATTTATTTTATAATGCTCTTAACCCTGTATCTAAGTCTATTCTTGATACTGCAGCTGAAGGAACATTTATGGGCAAAAAAATTACCAAAGCAAAGTAGCTGCTAGACAATATGCAAGACAACCATGCCCAATGGCATGTGGATAGATCAAACACAAAGAAGGTAAACTCCGTCACACTTCAAGAAAATGAAGAACTCAATGCTAAGGTGGATGAGCTCATATTAGCCGTCAAAGGTAAGAAAACCCAGGTAAGAGCTATTCCAGAATCAAATATTGAAGAAATAGACTTCACAGATCATAATGATTATAACCCTGCTTGGAAGAAGAACTATAATCCTAATTTTCAGAAAAATTATTCTAGTCCTGCAAGTAGCTCTAATAATGATATGGGATCAAGTAATGGTACTCTCCAAGAAACTCTAAGTATTTTATGGACTCACAAAATGATCAAAATAATATCCCTGTGAAGATAACGCACAACCATGATAGTATGATTGGAAAACTATCTAACCAAGCTGTAAGTTTGAGGAATGATTTGCAGGCCCTACAAGAAAGAACAAGGATAACCAAGAGTCAAACTCTCATTTTAGCGAAATTTGAAGGAAAAGCTAAGCCCAATCCAGTTGAATACCTCAATATGATAAGAATCCAAAGGGATGAGCATGAAGGACTTGACTATAGCAATGCTACTTTACCAAATTACACAGTTGAAGATCTTTTGAAAAGGATCAATATGAAGATTCCAGTAAGTGAAGGAAATGAGGAAGCCATGTATCAACACTTTTTTAATCAAGTAGCAATAAAGGTATGTGATCTTGAGGAAGAATATAAGAAAATTGCTGAAAAATTACCTGTTAATCTTGATGATATATTTGAGCCTACTATTAAGATTCAAATTGGGACTAATGAGATAGCTGCACTTTGTGATTTAGGTGCAAGTGTTTCAAAAATTCCAAGAAGTCTTTTTAATAAGTTAAATCTTGGCTCTTTTGAAATCTACGAGTTAAAATTACATATAGTAGATTCTACCTACAATCAAGAAGTAGGAATTAAAGAGAATACTTTAGTATACATTAAAGGTTGTCCTATTTTTACTGATTTTGTTATTGTTGATATGGCTGAAGATGCTACTGCTCCTCTCATATTAGGTCGTCCGTTCTTAAGAACTAGTAAGGCTTTGATTAATATACATGAAGGGCACATGAAGCTTCAATTGCCTTCGTGTGATCCTTTTGTTATTCATTCCCTAGGAAAAAAGAAAGCCAAGCCTGATGAGAAGGAGTCCATCACTTTGAAGGCCAACTATTTTGGAGTGGGTGTTCCACTCATATGGCCTAAGTGAGCAACATCAAGGTCAAGCTATTGACCATAAAAGAGCACTTCATGGGAGACAACCCATGTGAAATAAAGGTTTGAGTAAAGTTTTTAAGTTTTAGTTTAAGATTCATGTTGAATAAAGAGTGGTAGAAAACTCAAGTCGAGGAGGAGAGCTACGGTGGTACTAAAATTCTTGCTTTATACATGTTGTTGTTGGTCGACGATTTAGAATGTCATTTTTCTGTTAAAACATGGTGTTTCTCTAAGTTTCATGTTAAGAAAGAATTCCCGAATAAATAGAATTTTTTTGACGACTACAGTACCTTTAACGACCAACTATACGGCGGGAATAAAAATTCCAGCTGTATAGTTTCGGCCGTATAGATCTCTATGCCATCGTCAAATTTTCTTTTCTAGATACAGAAGATTTAACGACCAACTATACGACGTGGATACAATTTTTTGCCGTAGAGTTCCGGCTGTATAGATATCCTGCCAGGAAGAAACCCTAGAAACCCTAAATTTTTGCCGTCAGACCTATTATACGGCGGGAACAAGAGTTCCATCCGTATAGTTGCGACCGTATAGTTTCGTCCGACCACATAAACGCTATTAGAAGGTACCCCCAACACCAAAACTTAAATCCTTTTTATCTCTTCTACTTCCAAACTCTCTCAAAACCTCAAGGGATCTTCATCTCTACTCAATTTTGTTCGACTTCCTCGCACACAAGTGATCTATGGTATGTTTCTCCTCCGATCCTCCAATTACTTTTTGCAAATTCATCTCTGATCTATTTTCATTATCAATCTAGGGTGAGACCTACGATGAACTAATTGCCATGTTTATCTTTCCTAGATTATTATTTTGAGGAGATTCTTTAGTGTGCAATGATGAGGAATATATTATGCTTATTATTACTAGAGCAAAAAGTTTTATTTTTGTCTTTCTTATTGTTTTATAAGATGAACACAAGGACCAAACGCATGCTCATGCCGCTGTAAGTTCTTCTAAGGCTACTGCTGTAGCTCAGAACCGCATGGGGATACGGTTCAGGAATGAGCTCCAACATGATCGCTTCGACAGGATGAAGAACCGAGAAGTGAAGGAAACCAAGTGGTCTTGTCCCGTTATACTGAACCAACTCGGTATTTCTAATGACATCAATTTACTTTGCAATAGGGTTGTCCTGCAAAACATTGTATTCCATGATGTGCCTACTTATCACCGGTTAACTCTTGAATTTTTAAGTTCTTTCAAAAGCACTGTTAAAACAATGCATGGAGAGGACACGATTTCTTTCTGACTTATGAACAACAATTATACATTAACAATTGATGAATGGTGTAATTGTCTTAGTTTACCAAACAATGATGTTAATGCCTTGTGTGCATCTTATGCCGACATGAACCCTTCCCTAGATCATTATTACAATAGAATGAGTTTCACTTCAAGGGTAAACAAGGGCAAGAATATTCAGCATCCTGATATTCGCTATTTGTTCTATGTTATTTCTAACACCTTGCATGCACGAAATTAGTTTACAAGACTCAATGAGGAGTACATCTTGAACCTCGCAAAAGTTGCTTTCAACAACAACTTGTCACTCAACTTGGGCGCAATTCTTGTGCGCTACTTGGAGCACCAAGCCTCCCAAAGCCAAGGACCAATCATAGGTGGAGGCGTCAGCACCGTGGTTGCCATTGCCCTAGGCATCGACCTAGGTGAGTTGCATCCATTGCTAGGTGACCGACATGTTAGTTTCTCTACTTTAAAATCTTGTGGAATGCTCACTAGGAGAGGTGGTGTTTATTACTTGCATATTGCAGGAGCTGGGCGTCTCTACCCCGCTCCTTTGACTAGAGGTATATTATCTATCGAAGAGGGATGTTTGCTATATGATGTGCAGGTTGAACAACATCAACCCGAGGAGGAAATTCCGGATGAGGACCAAGAAGAGGAGAAAGAAGTTCCTTATCAAGAGGAGCAGCCACCAACCCGATTCGCTACATATCAAGACTTCCAAAAACTTGGAGGAACTATGGAGGGGATGTATAATCTCGCCCTGAACCTCTGAGAAACCACTAGTAATTTATCAACTCAATTTGCGAACTGGAGTTACAACTTTTTTCCACCACCTCAATGATTTGAAGGGCTTGCAAAAGCCTAAGCTTGGGAAAGTTTCCTCATTATCTTTATTTGGCGTTCATTTGCTCTATTTTATTTCGAGGTTATGCTTTTAATTTGATTTTATAAGAAATCATGTTGGTTTCCCCAACACTTTCTCTTTAGTTATTTTATTTTGTTATCGAGATTTTCAAGCCGAGCTTTGCCGTTAATTTTCTATTCTTTAATTCCCTCTCAAAAAACAACAAAAAGATTTTTCCATTTACCTTTATTTTCCCTTTTTCGTTTCTCCTCGAGGTTCTCACATATTTTGTAGGAGAGTGATCGACTTCGAGTTTCGAAGTCCCTAAAGATGTCAGAGGTGATTTCTTGGCTTTATGGGGACTTGGTTCTCTGATAGGGAAAACAAAGACCATGGACATGCCCTATACTAGGAAGAATGGGGTGGTTTGGCTACAGGTTTTTTGTGTGGATCCTTCTTTTATACCAACTTTTATTGACATTTTGATCAAAAGAGGGTTCTATAGGCTGAATTTTAAAGTGGAAAAGGAGGAAAATTAGAGTTCTAATGTGGAGACTATGAGAAAGGATTATAGCAAAGAAGATGGTACGGATGGTGATAGTAGTTCAAATAATATGTATAAGAATGCAATGGATGAGGACAAGGATAATGGAGGGAGGTAAAGATGGTAATTTGGGTATGGTTGTCCATGGTACTTCATCTGGTCAAGGAAATCAACTAGCGCTACATCCAATAAGTATTGGGTCCATTTGTTTCGACAATACAGAGGTAATTATAAGTGACAATTCTGTTTCTGCTAAACAAGATGATGTTGACCATTTTCGTTTATGCAATGAAAATATTAATCAGTCCATTTTCAATCTGGGGATCACTGTGCCTTTTTTGATTCCTCCGAGCAGTGCTGCAAAGACAGTAGGAAAGCTGAACCTCTCTCATACAGAGACTATAATGTCTCAGGAGGGAAAACGTACGTTGCCGGTGGAGAGCACCAAGGAGATAACCATCGTCCCAAAAATGCAAATGGAGGAGTCACAGGAAATGAAGGTTTTTATTCCGTCACCTATTATAGATGGTACTAGTATTACTTCTGATATTGGTTTGTCCGATCATAACAACACCCTTGATTTATGTCAGTTTTCAAGCTCGCCTTTAACCGCCTTGCACTGATGTAAGTTAGGAGGATAAGGATATTGTCTCAATGCAGCCTGAAGTATCGATCAGCAAAACTGACAACTATCATTTGAAAGGGGAGTCTTCTAATGTGGAAGATTCACATAAAATGATGATGGGTACGCCATACACACCACTTGCCAAGAGGGTTGCCAGAGAGGGGTTGGGACTCGGATATGAATCCGGATCCAATGTGACTAGGTCAGTATCAACCTTAGCAGAGGTTATCACCTATGGAGGTATACCAGCTTCGGACTCCATTGTGCGGGAAAGTGATCATATTAAGGTGCAACCTCAAGCTGATACTACTGTTATGGAGAGGCTGAAAAACGTGGTTCAACACGGTGATGAGTTTAAAGGTACGAATTCAAACTCAGCCTTTTTGATTATATATTTTACAAATACTGAGCGCAATCTATTGGGGTGTCTTTGGGTAAATTGTTGATACAAGAAAATCCTGCTATAAATTTGTTAAAAGATACCGAATTTAATCAAACTTTAACTATGTTACAAGATGCTGATGCAACAAAATATGAAGGGTCTGCTAACCTTCTGGTTTCAAAAGTGTCTAACCTCTGTGAGGACCTAGTTGACGAGGAGGCTAATGAACAAGAGGATCTTGTCCAGAATCTTGTTTAGGAAACCAATAAACCGTGTGGGCGGAAAAAGAAACAATACGATTCTACTGAAGTCCGCAGAGGTACTAGGGTTAGGATTAAGAAAACTTTTTAAGATGCAAGGTTTGAAAGGATTGTTTGGAATAGTGAAGGATTTAGATACACGGCAGAACACTTATTCATGTCGGAAACTATTAGAGAACAAAGATTATATTTTGTTGCTCTACTAGGTCGAATTTCACGATTCCCTTTCTTAAGCACCTCACGCCTAGGTTGGAGTTTCCATGGGTTTGCCTACCTCCAGATGGGCGTTCGGGTGGTATCCTTGTGGGTATTAACATGACAACTCTTAAAGTAAACAAAGTTGACACGGGTGAATACTTTGTGAAAATTCATTTGAAATGCCGTTCGGATGGTTTCGAGTGGATTTTGGTACCTGTTTATGGGCTGCTCAAGAATAATTTTAAACACGAGTTCCTTGCGGAATTGGTCCGTTTTGTGAAAATGAGACTATACCATTACTTGTTGGGAGGGGATTTTAAAATACTCAGGCGAAGAGAGGATAAAAACACTGATAAGTTTCATGCTCGTTGGCCCTTTGTTTTTAATTCGATAATAGAAATTTTAAATTTGCAACAGATTGCTCTCTCGGGTAGACAATTTACTTGGGAAAACCGTAAGGAAATTCCTACTTACAAAAAGCTTGATCGGATCCTTTCTAGTGTGGAGTGGGAACAAAAGTTCCCTCTTGTGACGGTAAGGGCCATGAAATGATCTGGGTCAGATCATACGCCGCTTCTGATAGACTCGGGAGTCCAAGCTCATTTGGGAAATAATCCGGGATTCTCGTTTGAACTTTCGTGGCTTCGGCGAGACGGTTTTTTTGATATGGTGGCGGGTCAATGGGTAGCGATGACCATTGACGGTACACCGGTTGAAAGATGGCAGTGCAAGATGGGTCATTTGCATCGCTTCCTTCGGGGGTGGGCCAAGAACCAAAGTGGAAAATATAAGAAAGAAAAGAAAAAACTTTTATCGATCATTGATGATCTAGATATTAAGGATAAAATCGATACACTCATGGTTGAGGAAAGAATTAAATTGAGATGTGCTAATGAGCAAGTGTCTAAAATTAGGCGAGACGAGGAGTCCAAGTGGGATAAGCGAGCCAAAGTTAAGAACATTCAAGAAGGAGGCGATACCACAAAATTCTTTCACTTGATCGCTAATGGTAAACATAGGAAGAAAAAGATATTCTAGTTAGAACAAGATGAAGGAACTATTGTGGGGGAAAAGAATCTATAAGTGTATATTTCGGCATATTATAAGAAACTTTTTGGGGAGTCAAGTCCTAATAGTTTTACATTAATGGAAGAAGTGAATCAGGATATCCCACATGTTTTAGTACATGAAAATGAAATTTTAGTATCTGAGTTTACTGAAAAAGAAGTGTTAGAGGCTATTTCAGAGATGGAATATAACAAGGCTCCAGGTCCGGATGGCTTCCCCGCGGAGTTTTATCAAACTTTTTAGAAAATGATTAAACATGACATGATGGCTTTATTTGCACAGTTACATAAGGCCGGATTGTCCTTGTTCAGATTGAATTTTGGTGTGATAACATTACTTCTCCAAAAGTAAAATGTGGTTCATACCCATTTTCTTTCTTAACGTCAGTTTCAAAGTGTTTACAAAGGCAGCAACTAATTGAAGGGAATATGCCCTGAGAGGCAATAATAAAGTGTTTATTATGTGTATTCCAAGTATATGATAGATGTTTATTTTGCATGATATAATTGTATTAATACAGAAACGTTAATACATGTGTGTTCAATAAACAAACAGAAATTTCCTAGTTATGCCTCTCTCATAAACTAGCTCGTTGATTAACAAGATGATCAAGGTTTTCTGATCATGGACATTGTATGTTGTTAATAACGGGATCACAACATTAGTGTAATGGTGTAATGAACATTCATCCGAAGTATAGCATTACGATCAAAGACATTGAGTTTATATTGCTATAACAACTTACAAAGTAATCCTAATCCTTAGACCATGGGATCATGTCAATCACTAACATCGGAAGAGTTTCTTGATAACATCAAACGTCACACCGTAACAGGGTGATTATAAAGATGGGTTCAGAACTAATAAAGTGTTATGTTGATCCCCATGGATCGAGAGTGGAATTTTTTCATCCCGATGACCGATATATATACTCTGGGCCCTCTCGGTGATATCACATTGATTAGCTTGCAAGCAAGTGATTTGATCACTCTAATGTTATATCACGGGAACGAGAAAAGAGTGCATGTCAGTAAAGAGATCAAACTAGGTATGAAGATACCGATGATCGAATCTCAGACATGTAATATATCGTGAAACAAAAGGATTAAGATACTAGCGTAAAAGGTTCCGACAATCACAAGAAAGTCATCGTTGAATGTGTGGGAGTCAGTATGGGTCTCCAGATCCCGCTTCTGATTAATGATCCGAGAGGGGTCTCGATCATGTCCGCATTATTCACAGACCGTAGGGTGACACACTTAAGAGACACCTACATCCAATTGGAGCCAAAGTTTCATGCCGGAAAGAATAACAAGCGTAGGAATTTATTTCACTATATACCGAAACAGGTTTTCGGGTGAAATTGCAGAAAGTGTTTTTGCATGTGAAATAGAATTCTAGCAAGGGGTTATATGTGAATGTTTGTCATTAAAGTAATTGACAAAATTCTGAATAAATAAAAAGAGTTATTTAATGAGAGTTTGCATTAAATTTGGTGTAAATTTATTAGCAAGTTTGAGTGGGATTTTGAGTGGAGGGAATTTAAAGGAATTTTGTGAGTGGAGTGTCCACCCACATGAAGAGGGAAGGGCAAGGGGGAATCCCCCATGCGCCGGCCACCCCCTTGGGGTTCCCCCTCTCCTATAAAAGGCACCCCGCTCCTCACTTCTCACTCACACCTCCTCGTGAAGGATCTCTCTCCCCCTCTAGAATTTATCCCCCATGGTCTCGGACTAGCGAGATAAATGTTCCCGGTGGCTATTCGGCAAGAAAGAGTTGTGCTTCCGCTGCATCGCTGGAGCAAGGAGGCGGAGGTTGCTCGGTGCCTCGGACGTGTGTGCGAGCACGGATGCGCTGCTGATTTGCGGTGCTAGGACTTCCTCTCGATCTTGAGATCGGCAAGAGACCGTCTACATACCCACGAGTTTAACTTGTTAAGCTTTGTTGGTGTTCAACGGTATGTTCTCAACGGATATACATTCGCCCGTTGTTTGTATCTAGTAGATAGATCTTGGTACATAGTTGTTCCCATCGTAGGAAATTTTTTGTTTTCTATGCTACGAACCCTACAGTGGTATCAGAGTCCGATCTATGCGTAGATGCTTTACACGGGTAGTACACATATGAGTATGTGGGCGATGATGATCATGTTGCTGCTCCTTAGTTGTAATTTTTGATATTGGTGGCATAGTGGGATGAAGAGGCCCGGACAAACTTTACATGTCCTCGCACATGAGACATGTTCCACGCTTAACATGCAACTATTTTGCATAAGTGGATAGAGGGTGTCTGTCTCTCCTACTATAGTCAATATATATTTTGCAACGAGTTTTCAACAATTTGGTTATCCTCATTGTGGTTCATGTTCGTAGGTAAGAACAGTTCTATCTCGAAATCCTTAAGCCATGTAAAACAATAGATAAATTAGAGGCGTCTAGTTTAGATTGTTGCTGGGCTAGTGTTATGAGATGGTCATGTTGTAAGTAGAAGTATGAGAGGATACTCTTACAACACACATAACGTGTAAGTTCCATAGACCTTGGCCTGACACATAAATGTATGATAGTGACCATACCACAATGCATATGATAAAGATCATATGCGGGAACCATATCATTCCACTAATAAACATGTGATGTTTGATAGCATCTTATATTGCTTGTTGGGCGTTTTATTAGCATAATAAGATGATCCCACATTTAAATATCAAGATAAGAATGTGTTCTTCCTTTAGTATGCACCGATTATGTTTTCGTCGCTCCAAGACATCACATGATGATCGGGTGTTCTTGGATCCACGACCATATTTAGGGTGTAAGACAGTTACACACACGAATACTAAGGTTCTTACTTGTCAAGCCTAGCATGTAAAGACATGGCCTCAAAACACGGACCGAAAGGTTAAGCATGAGCCATATAGTAGATATGATGCCCATTTGATGCTCGCCTTTGAAGCTACACCGACTCACGTGATGATCGGACTTGGTGTAGTGGATTTGGTTCATGTAATCACCAAAAAGACATGAGGGATGTCATTTTTGAGTGGGAGTTCATTCGTAATGTGGATTAGTTGAACTCAATCTATCATACACTTAGTCTAAACTTTACAAATTCTGTTGTAGATGGCACCACCTGCTTTTAATTTCAATGTGTTCATGGAGAAAGAGAAAATTGCAATGAATGGTAGCAACTTTACCGAATGGGCCATGAATTTGAGGATTCTCCTCTCTTCTGCACAAAAGCAATATGTGCTAGAAGCGCTGCTAGGCCCCCCACCTTTTGAGGATGCCCCTGACGAGGAGAAGAATGTCTATCAGACTCGTCAGGAGGACCATAACTTAGTTCATTGCGGCATATTGTATGGGCTAGAGCCGGAACTTCGAAAGCGTTTTGAAAACGGAAATGCATTTGATACAATGGGTGAGTTGAAAATGATTTTCCACACACATGTTGCTGTAGAGAGCTACAATGGTTCAGAAAAGTTCTTTAGCTGCATGATGGAAGAGCACAGCTCTGTAAGTGAGCATGTACTCAAGACGTCGGGTTACGCCGATAAGCTTGTGTCCTTGGAAATATCGATTCCCATTGATTGAGGCATCCATCATGTTCTGCAGTCTCTGCCACCTAGATATAAGAGCTTTGTGATGAACTATAATATGCAAGGCATGAGAAGTCTCTCCCCGAGCTTCTGTCAATGCTTAAAACTGCAGAAGTGGTACTCAAAAAGGAACATCAAGTGTTGATGATCAATAGGAACACTAGTTTCAATAAAGACAAGAAGGGAAAATGGAAGGGAATTAAGGGCGGCAAGCCGGTTGCCGTGCCTGAAAAGAAACCCCGAATTGGACCTAAGTCTGACACCGAGTCCTACTATTGTAAGGGTACTGGCCACTGGAAGCGCAACTGCCCCAAGTATTTGGCAGAAAAGAAGGCCGGCAAGGCAAACAAAGGTATATATGATATACATGTTATTGATGTGTACTTGACTAGTGCTCGTAGCAGCACCTGGGTATTTGATACCAGTTCAGTTGCTAATATTTGTAACTTGAATCAGGGGCTGCGGAACAAGCGACCACTAGCAAGGGGTGAGGTCAAGATGTGTGTCGGAAATGGATCAATCGTTGATATGATCGCCGTCGGAACGCTACCTCTCCACTTGCCGTCCGGATTAGTAATAAACTTGAATAGTTGTTATCTGGTGCCAGCACTAAGCATGAACATTGTATCTGGATTGTGTTTGATGCGAAGTGGTTATTCATTTAAATCCGAGAACAATGGTTGTTCTATTTATATGAATGAAATCTTTTATGGTCATTCACCGATGATGAAAGGTTTATTTCTATTGGATCTCGATAATAATGTTACACATATTCATAATGTTGATGCTAAAAGGATTAAACTTAATGATGATATATCCGCATATATGTGGCACTGTCGTCTAGGTCATATTGGCGTTAAACGCATGAAGAAGCTCCATTCGGATGGACTTTTGGAATCGCTTGATTTTGAATCATTTGATACATGTGAGCCATGCCTTATGGGCAAGATGACTAGAACACCGTTTTCCGGTTCAATGGAACGGGTGGCAGATTTATTGAAAATCATACATTCTGATGTATGTGGTCCAATGAGTGTGTCAGCGCGAGGTGGATATCATTATTTTGTTACTTTCACGGATGATTTGATTAGATACGGTTATATCTACTTGATGAAACACAAGTCTGAAACCTTTGAAACGTTCAAGGAATTTCAGAATGAAGTGGAAAATCATCGTAATAGAAAGATCAAATTTCTATGGTCCGACCGTGGAGGTGAGTATCTAAGTTACGAGTTTAGCACTCACATGAAAGAGCGTGGAATTGTTTCACAACTTACACCTGCCAAAACACCACAGCAAAATGGTCTGTCGGAACGTCGTAATCGTACTTTATTGGATATGGTTCGATCTATGATTTCTCTGACGGACTTGCAGTTGTCATTTTGGGGTTCTGCACTAGAAACTGCTTCATTCACTTTAAATCGGGCACCATCTTAATCCGTTGAAAAGACACCATATGAATTGTGGTTTGGAAAAAAACCTAAGCTGTCATTACTTAAAGTTTGGGGATGCGATGTTTATGTGAAGAAACATCAACCGGATAAACTTGAACCCAAAGCGGAAAAATGCGTCTTCATAGGATACCCTAAGGAAGCAATTGGGTATTCCTTCTATCACAGATCTGAGGGCAAGGTTTCTGTTGCCAAGAATGGATCCTTTCTAGAGAAAGAGTTTCTCGCGAAAGGTGTGAGTAGTCGGAAGGTAGAACTCGAAGAGGTTATTGAACCTTATCTTCAAAGTATGGCGAGTAGCATAGCACCAGAAGTTGTTCCATAATTTGCTTCACAAGTTGAAGAGGGAACTAATGATATTGATCATGAAACTCCGAAAGAGAGTACTACCGAACCTCGTAGGTCTAGATGCACGCGTGCAGCTCCCGAGCTATACGGAAACCCTGTTATGAATTTCATGGTTGATGAAATTTATGACCCTGCGACGTATGAAGAAGCGATGATGAGCCCGGATTCCAACAAATGGTTAGAAGCCATGAAATCCGAGATGGAATCCATGTATGAAAATTAAGTTTGGAACTTGGTGGAATTACCTCACGACCGAAAGGCGGTGGAGAAAAAATGGATTTTCAAAAGGAAAACTGATGCTGATGGTAATGTAACCGTATATAAAGCTCGACTTGTCGCAAAGGGGTTTCGACAAATTCAAGGAGTTGACTACGATGAGACATTCTCTCCCGTAGCGATGCTAAAGTCAGTTAGGATTATGTTAGCAATTGCTGCATATTTCGATTATGAGATATGGCAGATGGATGTCAAAATCGCGTTTCTCAATGGTAATATTGAAGAAGAGTTGTATATGATACAACCAAATGGTTTAGTCGATCCTAAGGATGCTAAAAAGGTGTGCAAGCTTTAGCGATCCATCTATAGATTGAAGCAAGCATCACGAAGTTGGAATCTCCGCTTTGATGAGGTGATCAAAGAGTTCGGATTTGTCCAAACTTATGGAGAAGCTTGTATTTACAAGAAAGTGAGTGGGAGCAATGTGGAATTTCTGATATTATATGTGGATGACATATTATTGATCGGAAATGATATAGATCTTTTAAACAGTGTTAAAAGTTTGTAAACACCAAATTTTCAATGAAGGACCTAGGTGAAGCGTCATACATATTTGGCATAAAGATCTATAGAGATAGATCTAGGCGCCTAATAGGGCTATCGCAAAGTACATACCTGGATAAGACTTTAAAGAAGTTTAAAATGGATGGAAGTAAGAAGGGGTTCTTACCTATGTTGCAAGGCAAGACATTGAGTAAGACTCAATTCCGGCTACGGCGGAAGAAAGAGAGATAATGGACAAAGTCCAGTATGCTTCAGCCATAGGCTCTATAATGTATGCCATGCTACGTACAAGACCGGATGTGGCACATGCTATTAGTTTGACTAGTAGGTACCAATCGGATCGTGTTCAAAACCTTTGGATAGCGGTCAATAATATCCTTAAGTACTTACGAAGAACTAAGGATATGTTTCTTGTGTACAGAGGTGATGAAGAGCTCGTCGCTAAGTGTTATGTTGACGCAAGCTTTGACACCAATCCGGATGACTCTAAGTCTCAATCCGGATACGTATTTCTCATGAATGGCGGAGCGGTTAGTTGGAGGAGTTCCAAACAACCTGTGGTGGCGGGATCAACAACGGAGGCCGAATATGTTGCTGCTTCAGAAGCGGCTCAGGAAGCGGTTTGGATGAAGGAGTTCATATCTGAACTTGGTATGGTTGCAAGCGCGTTGGACCCCAATGGTGATCTATTGTGACAACAATGGTGCCATTGCCAATGCCAAAGAACCAAGGTCTCACAAGAATTCCAAGCATATTAAGCGCCGGTTTCACTCCATCCGCGAGCATGTAAAGGATGGAGATATAAAGATTTGTAAAGTACACACGGATCTCAATGTAGCAGATCCGTTGACTAAAACTCTCCCTAGAGCAAAACATGATCAACACCAGAACTCCATGGGTGTTAGATTTATCACTATGTAACTAGATTATTGTCTCTAGTGCAAGTGGGAGACTGAAGGGAATATGCCCTGAGAGGCAATAATAAAGTGTTTATTATGTGTATTCCAAGTATATGATAGATGTTTATTTTGCATTCTATAATTGTATTAATATAGAAACATTAATACATGTGTGTTTAATAAACAAACAGAAAGTTCCTAGTTATGCCTCTCTCATAAACTAGCTCATTGATTAACAAGATGATCAAGGTTTCTTGATCATGGACATTGTATGTTGTTAATAACAGGATCACAACATTAGTGTAATGGTGTGATGAACATTCATCCGAAGTATAGCATTACTATCAAAGTCATTGAGTTTATAATCCTATAACAACTTACGAAGTAATCCTAATACTTAGACCATGAGATCATGTCAATCACTAACACCGGAAGAGTTTCTTGATAACATCAAACGTCACACCGTAACAGGGTGATTATAAAGATGGGTTCAGAACTAATAAAGTGTTATGTTGAGGCCCATGGATCGAGAGTGGAATTTGTTCATCCCGATGCCGGATAGATATACTCTGGGCCCTCTCGGTGATATCACATTGGTTAGCTTGCAAGCAAGTGATTTGATCACTAGAATGTTATATCACGGGAACGAGAAAAGAGTGCATGTCAGTAACGAGATCAAACTAGGTATGGAGATACCGATGCTCGAACCTCGGACATGTAATATATCATAAAACAAAGGGATTAAGATACTAGCATAAAAGGTTCCGATAATCACAAGAAAGTCATCGTTGAATGTGTAGGAGTCAGTATGGGTCTCCAGATCCCGCTTCTGATTATTGATCCGAGCAGGGTCTCAATCATGTCCGCATTATTCACGAACCGTAGGGTGACAAACTTAAGAGACACCGACATCCAACTGGGGCAAAAGTTTCATGCCGGAAAGAATAACAAGCGAAGGAATTTATTTCACTAGATACCGAAACTGGTTTTCGGGTGAAATTGTAGAAAGTGTTTTTGCATGTGAAATAGAATTATAGCAAGGGGTTATATGTGAATGTTTGTCATTAAAGTAATTCAAAAAATTCTGAATAAATAAAAATAGTTTTATTTCATGAGAGTTTGCATTAAATTTGATGGAAATTTAATAGCAAGTTTGAGTGGGATTTTGAGTGGAGGGAACTTAAAGGAATTTTGTGAGTGGAGTGTTCACCCACATGAAGAGGGGAGGGCAAGGGGGCAGCCCCCATGCGCCGTCCACCCCCTTGGGGTTCCCCCTCTCCTATAAAAGGCACCCCCTCCTCACTTCTCACTCACACCTCCTCGTGAAGGATCTCTCTCCCCCTCTAGAATTTATCACCCATGGTCTCGGAATAGCGAGATAAATGTTCCCGGTGGCTATTCGGCAAGAAAGAGTTGTGCTTCATTGCTTGCTGGGCGAGGCGGAGGTTGCTCGGTGCCTCGGACGTGTGTGCGAGCACGGATGCGCTGCTGATTTGCGGTGCTAGGACTTCCTCTCGATCTTGAGATCGGCAAGAGACCGTCTACATACCCACGAGTTTAACTTGATAAGCTTTGTTGGTGTTCAACAGTATGTTCTCTACGTATATACATTCGCCCGTTGTTTGTATCTAGTAGATAGATCTTGGTACATAGTTGTTCCCATCGTAGGAAATTTTTTGTTTTCTATGCTGCGAACCCTACAGTGGTATCAGAGTCGGATCTATGCGTAGATGCTTTACACAGGTAGTACACATATGAGTATGTGGGCGATGATGATCATGTTGCTGCTCCTTAGTTGTAATTTTTGATATTGGTGGCATAGTGGGATGAAGAGGCCCGGACAAACTTTACATGTCCTCGCACATGAGACATGTTCCACGCTTAACATGCAACTATTTTGCATAAGTGGATAGCGGGTGTTTGTCTCTCCTACTATAGTCAATATATATTTTGCAACGAGTTTTCAACAATTTGGTTATCCTTGTTGTGGTTCATGTTCGTAGGTAAGAACAGTTCTATCTCGAAAGCCTTAAGCCATGTAAAACAATGGATAAATTAGAGGCGTCTAGTTTAGATTGTTGCTGGGCTAGTGTTATGATATGGTCATGTTGTAAGTAGAAGTATGAGAGGATACTCTTACAACACACATAACGTGTAAGTTCCATAGACCTTGGCCTGACACATAAATGTATGATAGTGACCATACCACAATGCATATGATAGAGATCATATGCGGGAACCATATCATTCCACTAATAAACATGTGATGTTTGATAGCATCTTATATTGCTTGTTGGGCGTTTTATTAGCATAATAAGATGATCCCACATTTAAATATCAAGATAAGAATGTGTTCTTCCTTTAGTATGCACCGATTATGTTTTCGTCGCTCCAAGACATCACATGATGATCGGGTGTTCTTGGATCCACGACCATATTTAGGGTGTAAGACAGTTACACACATGAATACTAAGGTTCTTACTTGTCAAGCCTAGCATGTAAAGACATGGCCTCGAAACACGGACCGAAAGGTTAAGCATGAGCCATATAGTAGATATGATGCCCATTTGATGCTCGCCTTTGAAGCTACACCGACTCACGTGATGATCGGACTTGGTGTAGTGGATTTGGTTCATGTAATCACCAAAAAGACACGAGGGATGTCGTTTTTGAGTGGGAGTTCATTCGTAATGTGGATTAGTTGAACTCAATCTATCATACACTTAGTCTAAACTTTACAAATTCTGTTGTAGATGGCACCACATGCTTTTAATTTCAATGTGTTCATGGAGAAAGAGAAAATTGCAATGAATGGTAGAAACTTTACCGAATGGGCCATGAATTTGAGGATTATCCTCTCTACTGCACAAAAGCAATATGTGCTAGAAGCGCTGCTAGGCCCCCCACCTTTTGAGGATGCCCCTGACAAGGAGAAGAATGTCTATCAGACTCGTCAAGAGGACCATAACTTAGTTCATTGCGGCATATTGTATGGGCTAGAGCCGGAACTTCGAAAGCGTTTTGAAAACGGAAATGCATTTGATACAATGGGTGAGTTGAAAATGATTTTCCACACACATGCTGTTGTAGAGAGCTACAATGCTTCAGAAAAGTTCTTTAGCTGCATGATGGAAGAGCACAACTCTGTAAGTGAGCATGTACTCAAGATGTCGGGTTACGCCGATAAGCTTGTGTCCTTGGAAATATCGATTCCCATTGATTGAGGCATCTATCATGTTCTGCAGTCTCTGCCACCTAGATATAAGAGCTTTGTGATGAACTATAATATGCAAGGCATGAGAAGTCTCTCCCCGAGCTTCTGTCAATGCTTAAAACTGCAGAAGTGGTACTCAAAAAGGAACATCAAGTGTTGCTGATCAATAGGAACACTACTTTCAAGAAAGACAAGAAGGGAAAACGGAAGGGAATTAAGGGCGGCAAGCCGGTTGCCGTGCCTGAAAAGAAACCCCGAATTGGACCTAAGTCTGACACCGAGTGCTACTATTGTAAGGGTACTGGCCACTGGAAGCGCAACTGCCCCAAGTATTTGGCAGATAAGAAGGCCGGCAAGGCAAACAAAGGTATATATGATATACATGTTATTGATGTGTACTTGACTAGTGCTCGCAGCAGCACCTGGGTATTTGATACCAGTTCAGTTGCTAATATTTGTAACTTGAATCAGGGGCTGCAAAACAAGCGACCACTAGCAAGGGGTGAGGTCAAGATGTGTGTCGGAAATGGATCAATCGTTGATATGATCGCCGTCGGAACGCTACCTCTCCACTTGCCGTCCGGATTAGTAATAAACTTGAATAATTGTTATCTGGTGCCAGCACTAAGCATGAACATTGTATCTGGATTGTGTTTGATGCGAAGTGGTTATTCATTTAAATCCGAGAACAATGGTTGTTCTATTTATATGAATGAAATCTTTTATGGTCATGCACCGATGATGAATGGTTTATTTCTATTGGATCTCGATAATAATGTTACACATATTCATAATGTTGATGCTAAAAGGATTAAACTTAATGATGATATATCCGCATATATGTGGCACTGTCGTCTAGGTCATATTGGCGTTAAACGCATGAAGAAGCTCCATTCGGATGGACTTTTGGAATCGCTTGATTTTGAATCATTTGATACATGTGAGCCATGCCTTATGGGCAAGATGACTAGAACGCCGTTTTCCGGTTCAATGGAACGGGTGGCAGATTTATTGGAAATCATACATTCTGATGTATGTGGTCCAATGAGTGTGTCGGCGCGAGGTGGATATCGTTATTTTGTTACTTTCACGGATGATTTGATTAGATACGGTTATATCTACTTGATGAAACACAAGTCTGAAACCTTTGAAAAGTTCAAGGAATTTCAGAATGAAGTGGAAAATCATCGTAATAGAAAGATCAAATTTCTATGGTCCGACCGTGGAGGTGAGTATCTAAGTTACGAGTTTAGCACTCACATGAAAGAGCGTGGAATTGTTTCACAACTCACACCTGCCGAAACACCACAGCAAAATGGTCTGTCGGAACGTCGTAATCGTACTTTATTGGATATGGTTCGATCTATGATTTCTCTGACGGACTTGCAGTTGTCATTTTGGGGTTCTGCACTAGAAACTGCTTCATTCACTTTAAAGCGGGCACCATCTAAATCCATTGAAAAGAAACGATATGAATTGTGGTTTGGAAAAAAACCTAAGCTGTCATTTCTTAAAGTTTGGGGATGCGATGTTTATGTGAAGAAACATCAACCGGATAAACTTGAACCCAAAGCGGAAAAATGCGTCTTCATAGGATACCCTAAGGAAGCAATTGGGTATTCCTTCTATCACAGATCCGAGGGCAAGGTTTACATTGCCAGAATGGATCCTTTCTAGAGAAAGAGTTTCTCGCGAAAGGTGTGAGTAGTCGGAAGGTAGAACTCGAAGAGGTTATTGAACCTTCTCTTCAAAGTATGGCGAGTAGCATAGCACCAGAAGTTGTTCCATAATTTGCTTCACAAGTTGAAGAGGGAACTAATGATATTGATCATGAAACTCCGAAAGAGAGTACTACCGAACCTCGTAGGTCTAGATGGACGCGTGCAGCTCCCGAGCTGTACGGAAACCCTGTTATGAATTTCATGGTTGATGAAATTTATGACCCTGCGACGTATGAAGAAGCGATGATGAGCCCGGATTCCAACAAATGGTTAGAAGCATGAAATCCGAGATGGAATCCATGTATGAAAATTAAGTTTGGAACTTGGTGGAATTACCTCACGACCGAAAGGCGGTGGAGAAAAAATGGATTTTCAAAAGGAAAACTGATGCTGATGGTAATGTAACCGTCTATAAAGCTCGACTTGTCGCAAAGGGGTTTCGACAAATTCAAGGAGTTGACTACGATGAGACATTCTCTCCCGTAGCGATGCTAAAGTCAGTTAGGATTATGTTAGCAATTGCTGCATATTTCGATTATGAGATATGGCAGATGGATGTCAAAATCGCGTTTCTCAATGGTAATATTGAAGAAGAGTTGTATATGATACAACCAAATGGTTTAGTCGATCCTAAGGATGCTAAAAAGGTGTGCAAGCTTTAGCGATCCATCTATAGATTGAAGCAAGCATCACGAAGTTAGAATCTCCGCTTTGATGAGGTGATCAAAGAGTTCGGATTTGTCCAAACTTATGGAGAAGCTTGTATTTACAAGAAAGTGAGTGGGAGCAATGTGGAATTTCTGATATTATATGTGGATGACATATTATTGATCGGAAATGATATAGATCTTTTAAACAGTGTTAAAAGTTTGTAAACACCAAATTTTCAATGAAGGACCTAGGTGAAGCGTCATACATATTTGGCATAAAGATCTATAGAGATAGATCTAGGCGCCTAATAGGGCTATCGCAAAGTACATACCTGGATAAGACTTTAAAGAAGTTTAAAATGGATGGAAGTAAGAAGGGGTTCTTACCTATGTTGCAAGGCAAGACATTAAGTAAGACTCAATTCCGGCTACGGCGGAAGAAAGAGAGATAATGGACAAAGTCCAGTATGCTTCAGCCATAGGCTCTATAATGTATGCCATGCTACGTACAAGACCGGATGTGGCACATGCTATTAGTTTGACTAGTAGGTACCAATCGGATCCAGGTTCAAAACACTGGATAGCGGTCAATAATATCCTTAAGTACTTACGAAGAACTATGGATATGTTTCTTGTGTACGGAGGTGATGAAGAGCTCGTCGCTAAGTGTTATGTTGACGCAAGCTTTGACACCAATCCGGATGACTCTAAGTCTCAATCCGGATACGTATTTCTCATGAATGGCGGAGCGGTTAGTTGGAGGAGTTCCAAACAACCAGTGGTGGCGGGATCAACAACGGAGGCCGAATATGTTGCTACTTCGGAAGCGGCTCAGGAAGCAGTTTGGATGAAGGAGTTCATATCCGAACTTGGTATGGTTGCAAGCGCGTTGGACCCAATGGTGATCTATTGTGACAACAATGGTGCCATTGCCAATGCCAAAGAACCAAGGTCTCACAAGAATTCCAAGCATATTAAGCGCCGGTTTCACTCCATCCGCGAGCATGTAAAGGATGGAGATATAAAGATTTGTAAAGTACACACGGATCTCAATGTAGCAGATCCGTTGACTAAAACTCTCCCTAGAGCAAAACATGATCAACACCAGAACTCCATGGGTGTTAGATTTATCACTAAGTAACTAGATTATTGTCTCTAGTGCAAGTGGGAGACTGAAGGGAATATGCCCTGAGAGGCAATAATAAAGTGTTTATTATGTGTATTCCAAGTATATGATAGATGTTTATTTTCCATTCTATAATTGTATTAATACAGAAACATTAATACACGTGTGTTTAATAAACAAACAGAAAGTTCCTAGTTATGCCTCTCTCATAAACTAGCTCGTTGATTAACAAGATGATCAAGGTTTCCTGATCATGGACATTGTATGTTGTTAATAATGGGATCACAACATTAGTGTAATGGTGTGATGAACATTCATCCGAAGTATAGCATTACTATCAAAGTCATTGAGTTTATAATCCTATAACAACTTACGAAGTAATCCTAATACTTAGACCATGAGATCATGTCAATCACTAACACCGGAAGAGTTTCTTGATAACATCAAACGTCACACCGTAACAGGGTGATTATAAAGATGGGTTCAGAACTAATAAAGTGTTATGTTGAGGCCCATGGATCGAGAGTGGAATTTGTTCATCCCGATGCCGGATAGATATACTCTGGGCCCTCTCGGTGATATCACATTGGTTAGCTTGCAAGCAAGTGATTTGATCACTAGAATGTTATATCAGGAGCGAAAAGAGTGCATGTCGATGTGAGATAAAACTAGGTATGGAGATACCGATGCTCGAACCTCGGACATGTAATATATCATAAAACAAAGGGATTAAGATACTAGCGTAAAAGGTTCCGACAATCACAAGAAAGTCATCGTTGAATGTGTAGGAGTCAGTATGGGTCTCCAGATCCCGCTTCTGATTATTGATCCGAGCGGGGTCTCAATCATGTCCGCATTATTCACGAACCGTAGGGTGACACACTTAAGAGACACCGACATCCAACTGGGGCAAAAGTTTCATGCCGGAAAGAATAACAAGCGAAGGAATTTATTTCACTAGATACCGAAACTGGTTTTCGGGTGAAATTGTAGAAAGTGTTTTTGCATGTGAAATAGAATTATAGCAAGGGGTTATATGTGAATGTTTGTCATTAAAGTAATTCAATAAATTCTGAATAAATAAAAATAGTTTTATTTCATGAGAGTTTGCATTAAATTTGGTGGAAATTTAATATCAAGTTTGAGTGGGATTTTGAGTGGAGGGAACTTAAAGGAATTTTGTGAGTGGAGTGTCCACCCACATGAAGAGGGGAGGGCAAGGGGGCAGCCCCCATGCGCCGTCTACCCCCTTGGGGTTCCCCCTCTCCTATAAAAGGCACCCCCTCCTCACTTCTCACTCACACCTCCTCGTGAAGGATCTCTCTCCCCCTCTAGAATTTATCCCCCATGGTCTCGGAATAGCGAGATAAATGTTCCCAGTGGCGATTCGGCAAGAAAGAGTTGTGCTTCATCTGCATCGCTGGAGCGAGGAGGCGAAGGTTGCTCGGTGCCTCGGACGTGTGTGCGAGCACGGATGCGCTGCTGATTTGCGGTGCTAGGACTTCCTCTCGATCTTGAGATCGGCAAGAGACCGTCTACATACCCACGAGTTGAACTTGTTAAGCTTTGTTGGTGTTCAACGGTATGTTCTCTACGGATATACATTCGCCCGTTGTTTGTATCTAGTAGATAGATCTTGGTACATAGTTGTTCCCATCGTAGGAAATTTTTTGTTTTCTATGCTGCGAACCCTACACTAATCGTATTACAGTGATTGCTCACAAGATAACAAGACCAACACAAATAACTTTTATGCCTCGTAGGCATATTTTAGAGGGAGTGGTGGTGCTACATGAAACCATTCACGAGATTCAGAGGAAAAAATGGATGGTATTCTATTTAAATAGACTTCGAGAATGCATATGATAAAGTGAAATAGACATTTTTATAGCAAGTCCTTCGTATGAAAGGATTTGCCCGTTTGTGGTGTAAATGGATAGAAAACTTTGTACAAGGTGGGAGTGTTGGTGTCCATGTCAATGATGATATTGGACATACTTTCAAACGAGAAAGGGTTTAAGACAAGGGGACCCGTTGTCTCCTATGTTATTCAATATTGTTGTCGATATGTTAACTATATTAATTGCTAGAGCTAAAGAGAATGATTAGGTTGGTGGACTAATACCTCTTCTTGTTGAGGGGGGTGTGTCTATTCTTCAGTATCCGATGATATAATCTTGTTCATGGAACATGATTTTCAAAGAGGGGTGAACATGAAACTTATTCTATGCATTTTGAGCAGCTATGTGGACTTAAACTTAATTTCCATAAAAGTGAGATTTTTTGTTTTAGAAAAGCTTCCAAACAAGAGAATGAATATAAGGAGATTTTTGGTTGTGAGTCGGGATCCTTACCATTTAGGTATCTTGGGGTACCTATACATCATAGGTTGGTCCTTATAAACTCGTTTTTGTCCAGCATGCCTCTGTTTATGCTTTATTTTATGGAAATACCGAGGGGTATTCAGAAAAGATTAGATTATTTTTGCTCACGGTTTTTCTAGCAAAACAATGAACATAAAAAGAAATATAGATTATCAAAATGGAACATCTTGTGCCCTCCAAAAGATCAAGGTGGGCTCGGAATCGAAGTGTTGGAACTCAAGAATAGATCTCTTTTGAGCAAATGGCTATATAAACTTTTAGTGGAAGAGGGGGTGTGGCAAGAGCTGCTGCATAAGAAATATTTAAAGAATAAAACCTTATCACAAGTAGAAGAAAAACCAATATATTCCCCTGTCTAGAAAGGCCTAATGCGATTAAAGGATGAGTTCTTTGCCAGAGGTCGATTCAAAATTGGAAGTTGTAAAGATACACGGTTTTGGGAGGATGTTTGGTTAGGGGATGGGTCTCTTGCTAAACAGTATCCAACTCTTTACAATATTGTGAATAGAAAAATGTGTCTATTTATAATGTGTTATCTCAAAAACCACTTAGGATTACTTTTCGCAGAAATCTAAATTGTGATAAATGGGTTTTATGGTTGCAACTAGTTCAGAGACTGTTGTCAACTTTGTCAGAAAATAAGGATGCTTTCATATGGAAGTTAACAAAAAACGGGGTATTTTTTATTAACTCTATGTATGAAGACTTTATGAATAGACATCCTAACTTCCCATCTTGATATCTTTGGAAATAAAAAATACCTCAAAAAATTAAAATGTTTATGTGGTTTCTTCATAATAAAGTTTTGCTAACTAAAGTGGGATGGATGTAAAAAATGTTGTTTTTTTGTGACGAGGTCGAATCAATTGAACATTTATTACTTCCATGCCCCTTTGCTACAATTATTTGGCGTATTGTTTTATTCACTTATGATATTCCTCCTCCAACCAATATCACTAATATGTTTGGGGATTGGCTTAATGGAGTGGATAGGAGAAATAAATCTAAAATTTGTATAGGCGTTTCAGCTTTATGTTGGTCCATATGGATGTGCCGAAATAATATTATCTTTAACAAGGACGACATGCCATCTTTTTTGCAGGTTATTCATACGGCGTCACACTTGATTCAGCTTTGATCTTTCTTACTCCCAGAGAATCAACGACAACCTATGGTTACTAGATGCAATCTCCTGGTGGCGATTGCATCAGATATCTTCAACCAAGTTTCCTGGCGGCATACTAGTAGATTGACAGATGTCTAGCTTTAGTATGCTTCCTCTTGTGAGGTTTTCTATTTTTTCAGATGGTTGGTGTTTGTATCAACCTTATCTGATCCATAAGATGTTTTTTTACCTTTGGTACTCTTGTTACTTGATTCTTTTATAATAAATTTCTGCATGCATCCGAGGATGCAGAGGACGGGGCCAACCCCATTTCTAAAAAAAAGAAACAAATCAAAAGGGAAGAGAGAAATGGAACCAATCATGAGAGGTATGCCTTATGACTCCCCACTTTTGAATTTTGAGAAACCCATGCTAGTTAGTAGTAAACGTTAAGATATTATATTGGTGGAGTGAGTCTTTGTAATGGAGTAAAGCTTTGTTTGCATGGGTATTTAGTTGAGTATGTTTTGTTCCAGCTCTTGTAGTTAACCAAGCCTTGCCTAAATATTTGCTAAACTATTGTAATAAGAAAAAGTTTCATAATTGAAGTATTGGGTGTTGTAGTGTTTAGTCTTGAAAGCTTATTCCTAGAGACACTCAACACCACAACATAATGATTGACTTGATAGCTCTCTTTGAAAGGATTTTTTCAATTGAATTAATGTTTAGCGGTTTTTGTGAGCATGCCAAAGTTTGACTTGTGAATCATAAGAATGATATAGCTTTATGCGTGTCAAACTTGATGGGATGCCAACAACTCCGCTAGCCTACAAACGATCTTCATGGAGGAAACTCCTAGATTTCGGCTATGAGTTGATTAAACATATGTAGCAACAATGCTATAATGGGTAATATTCTTGGCACTCTCGTGTAGTTGTGTTCATGATGAAATCACTCCTCTGGCTGATATGAGTAATCATTATGAAAAGGAACAAAAACCTTAGTGATGCCACGAGTGTCCATCATAGCCAGATAGACTAATGAAATTTTTTGGCATGCTCTCAATTACTTAAGAACTAAAATTCTTGAAGGACAATGAATATAAAAGTAGAGCTTGAACAGTCTTGATTTATTGATGTGGGAGAATTGAGATACTTTAGTGTATATGCTTTTCATGACAAACTCTCACACTCTCAATTATATATGATTATACTTTATTGCTCAAAGGCAAGCTTACGAGTTGATTACATGACATGGAATAAAGTTTATTCATTTGAATCATCCATGTTAAATAATAATTTTGTTGTGCTATAAGCATTCATTAAAACCCGTATGATATTCTTGCCATTACTCTATCTATTCTGAAGTTTTTCAGATTAATAAAGTGGAGGAAACATGAGACTATGAATCATGAGTAAGATCATCATCTCGTTATTTTAGTTTAAATGCTGAGTTCCTTTTTGGTTTTGGTTTTCTTGCTCGAGGACAATCAAGTTTAATCTTGGGGAGGTTGATGGCTGAGAAATATAGCCATCCACGTCCACATTTAAACTAGATATTATTCATATTTTTGAGGAAATCTCTCTCTCTCTCTCTAAATCCTTCCACTAATGCCTAATGATCAAAGGGTTATGCAATCCTGTCTTTCTATTTTTCCCTACGCAGATAATGACGTTTGATGATGGGACTCACAACATTAAATTGAAAGATACGAGATTTCCAAAAACTCAAAGAAACCAGGAGTCAAGAAGTGGAGGCAGTACCTTTAATGACCAACTATACGGCGGGAATAAAATTCCAGCCATATAGTTTCGACCGTATAGTTGCCACCAACACCGCTAGGTCAAATAGAACAAGTTTTGTGAAGGGACCCCTATATAAAGAGGCCTCGGGTGACGAGAAACATGCCCTCAACTCTCTCTTCTTCCTCCCTACCATCAAAAACCACAACACCAGAGGAATAGATCTAGATATAATCTCCAACCCTTCTCCACCACCATAGCCATATTCCTCCACTTGTAAAAGTATATCTCATCTCCAATTGGCGATATTATTAGACTATTATTATCAATCTCATGATTTCCATTACAATGTTTTTGGTTGTTGATTTCATCTCTATGTGAGAGTAATTATCCTTGGGATAAGGGCTTCGGCCTAGCTATGTAGTTTTTTGCATGTTATTTATCATAGATGGGATCATGTATTAGTTTGTATGACATGATGATTATTGTACCCTCTCTTACCTGGACCTAAGGACTTGTCAGGTACCCAAGACCCCAAGGATTGATACATGTATAGGGAGTGTGAGTAATGACTAATCTGCAGGATGGGAACCCCAGTGACAGAAGGGGTAGTACGGCTGTATGTGACGGATTTACTTGGGATTAACGGTGACAACACTGTGCAAATCATGAGTTCTCTTTCTTCTATGGATGAGACTAGTAGGTTATTGCTATAAGAGGTTGTGGAGGCAATAGAAATTATGGATGCACTGCCCATATATATTTATCTTGCTCTAACAATTACATGCATACTTTATTATTACATTTTATTCCCATCAGATGTTTTGCACAACTACAGGTGAAACCGAAATCCCCAAGCCCTCTCTCTCCATCATCGACAACAACAAAAGATCGCAAACTCTTGGTCCGGTAAAACACAAAAATAATTCTAAACCTCCGAAGGTCCATTGAAGTAACCTTAGTACGCTTTCTGCTTCCCGAGGATCATAACCTATGTCTATTAGGGAAAAGAGCTATACTACCTACGTAATACAGATCGAAGGTATCACATGTCGAAGCCAGTCTAGCCGATAGTGGGAAACGGAGCGGGAGGGGCAGGAGCACCACATGGGCCACCGGTGGGAGGGGCGGCGTAGAAGGCCATTGGCGACGACGAATGCGCGGTCGAGGGCTTGATCTCCTTGAGGAGAAGCATGTTGTGGAACTACATGAAGGTGGGGAACAGAGTGAGGTGCAACGTGAGGGCGGCCGCGCCCTCATAATTTTCGTCGAGACCCTTGATGGTGTTCCAGACGAGGGTATCATTGGTGACAAGCGCGCCGACATCGGCGAGGCATCAGCGGCGACCTTCTTCTCAAGGCAGTAGGCGGTGATGGTCTTGTCGCATTGCTCGATGTTGTGGAACTCTGGCCGAGGTAGCCCGTACGCGCCTGCTGGCTATCACGGAAGAGGGTGGTGATGCATGAGAAAATGGAAAAGGCAGTGGTAGGTGCCTCCATCACCATGTCAACAATGTCTGTAGACACCGATCCGTACAGCCAACGGAGGACGGTGGCTGATGGCGCGTGGTAGCTCTTCATTGGGAGACCCTATGGCACCCCAGACTTACGGTCCGAGAATACTCGTTATGCATACAATTCATGTTCCCATGATCAAAAATCCAGAAAGTAACAATTACAAAACTTACAAAGGGGCCATTATGGCAATTACATCACAAGTAGCGGAAGTCTTCAAGCGTAGATCCCAAGTCATGCCTTAACCTACAGGCAGCTGACTGGGAAGACAGCCTAGCTCACATAGATGTCAGCACCTTCGTCACTTCTTAACACCTGCAATCTGACCAAGTAAATAGTCAGGCACAATGTCGGTGAGTACTTTGAATGTACTCGCAAACCACCGAGACAAGGTAATAAGATAATGCATATTGGTCTATGGCGAGGAATGGTGGCTTTCCTGTGAGTAGCGATATGTCCTGTGGCTTATTTATAATACCAGAAAACCAAGAATAACAATTATAAGAATAACCCGATGCTTCCTTCTTCTCGGTGTCTCACGATTCACAACTATCGTCGTTATCAAGCATACATCCAAACAAACAATACCGCAGTCAACACAAGGCATAGAAGCATCAATACATACAACAAGCAACAAATAATTACAAGGTATGAGACAGTACGATACTGGATGATTGGTTGATAAGATTAGTAAAAGATTTGGAGGCATTAGAGAAAGGATCTTTTGGATTTATAGTCTAGGAACTACCTAAGAGAGGGCTTTTTGACCAAGGAATTGATCTGTATGATACCATTATATAAAAATGATACCATCAGATAGGTATTGATAAAATGAATCCAACAGAAGTGGTTTCACTATTTTATCAATTTTCATTGATTTATAGTGATTTTTATAGTGGATAAAACCCTAGTTTAAGGATTCACCAGACAATTTCTAGAGCTCCAAAAATTATTTTCTTGGGTTATTACCTATTATTTGGTGGACTGATTCAATAGGAGTTGGAATCACCTCAAAACAATTACCAGAATTCCTTGAGAAATTCCCAAAGTCAGTACTGGCTGAGGTTTGTCTTTTTCATCATATTCAATCTGCAGAAGATTTTGATGTGATTCCAAGGACACTTGTTTGGTACTGAAATTTCCTTTCTGTAGAAATTGGAAACAACCTTTTTGGAGTTACAGAGCTACTGCTATGGATTTATTGGTGACTAAACAATACATAGAACAGTTTAATTCACTAAAATTCAATAGATGCTTAATAAATTTTGGGCTCTTGGGGTTTGATAATTAGGGTGGTATAGAGGTACTGAGAGTTGGAATTAGGTCATTACCTCATTTGGTTATACTTAGAGAAATTTCTAAAGGCAAAAAAGGCCTCATATTGTTATTTCTACTAGATGCAAACTAGGAATACATTTTAGCTGGGGCTAGTGGGACATGCAAGGTATGGTCAGTACCTTTCACTACCAATTGGATTTACTCCCACTACTAGGAAACAGGCTGTTAGTGGCGTACCCAAAATGCTCATCCGTGGCGCACTAGCAGTGCGCCACGGGCCTTGCGCTACGGCTATCTCTCAGCCGTGGCGCACAGTGCCTAGTGCGCCATGGTTGTGTAGAGATAGGCGTAGAGCACCAAGTTTGGGATGGTGCGCTACCCCTGGGATCTTCTGTGGCGCACTACATAGTGCGCCACTAAACAAAAGTTTCTTTTCATCCTGATTTTCAACAAAAATTTATTTTGTTTATTTATTTTTCACATTATAAGATTTGGAAAATCTTGGGATGTGACAGGCTACCTCCCTTAAAATAAATCTCGTCCCGAGATTTGGGGAGGCTAGGGTTACAAGTTGGCTCAAACAGCTAGGGTACTACCACCCTTAAAATTTTTCCAACTAAACTACATCTTGGCTTGCTTGGATCTTGGAAAACTTCTTCTTGGAAAACTTCTGCATAGTGGCCTTTATTTCCATACTTGACTCATGGGCCAAGGTTGAGTTTCTCCATAGGCTTGTTCAACTTGTTCTTCATCTTTTCTGGACAATTGCTTGCATAGTGTCCTGGTTCCTTGCAATTGAAACAGTGGATATCTTGGAGTTCTTTACGTTGCTCTTGTGGACAAGTTGCTACATAGTGGCCTAGTTCTTTATCACTATTGCTGGCTATGAACTAAGCTGTCAGTTGGCTCAACTGGTTTTGGGTTGCTATGAGTTCTCTCATGTTGACCTCTTGGTTGTTGTTGTTGTCATCATCCTTGATGTTGGAGTTTCTTGGGGAAGTCATATGTTTGGGTTGGAGGGGATTAGAATAGACAAAAGATTTCTAAGGAATCAATTCTAATTACACACATCACAATTCACACAAGCAATGTGCAAGCAATCACAAACACTCCACTCAAACAACAAGTTTCAAGCACATACTTAGGCAATAAAATAATTTTGTTACACCACATAAGTTGGTGTGTTTGACTTAAACTAAATATGGTGGTCCAACTATATGGTTCACTTGTGATCTTTCCATCCTTCTTGGTTGATTCTTCTTGTTTGAGATCTTTGTATCCTTGGGAGAATTCTTGTGTCTTGGTCACAAATCTTCAAAGGTGATGATGGCTCCTTCTAAGTTGTTTTTCCTCAGTCTTCGAATCTTGAGCAAGATTTCTTGTATCACTTGTAGTCCTTAGTGTCATCCAAGTTGGAAGTCCTTGGTGAAATGTTGAAGATGTTGAAGTCATTAGAGTTGAAGAAGTTGAAGTCATTAGAGTTGATGAAGTTGAAGAAGTCCTTTGCACATGGTGAAGTCTTTGGTCATGGGGTAGGCTTTTCCATTAAGTTTGAAGTAGAAGAGAAGTAGAGTTGAAACCAAAATGGTTGAGGAAAGAGTTTACAAGATTGTTTTGTAAATAAGTTTTGGAACAAGAACAACTCCTATTTTTCTAAAGGGGTTTTGTCCAATCCTAGGGTTACAAATCCTACAGGCAACACAATGCTCTGATACCATCTGTAAGATCCCAACCTTTAATAACATTGAGTCCCCTGTGTTTACAATGCTAGTCCCTGGATCAATAGCTAGCATCCACAGTTTAGATGTAATATCAAGAAACAAAGGTCATAATACAACTTTATAATCAGGAATAAAATAATTTTATTACATCAAACATAGCTCATTGGCTATTTACATTACATTGCAGCGGAATAACTATAATCATGGGTCCTTCATCTTCAAAGTGCCACAGGCAGATGTTGGTTGTAGACTTTGTAATCCTAATCAATCAATCTTCACTAGAATCAATCAAACCTGCAACATTACAAGTTACAGCCACAAGGGTCAATACATTTGAATTGTATTGGCAAGTGATACTTTAGTAGTATAGTGGAGTCTATCATCTATATGCATTTGGCTAAGTGGAGTTGAGGCTTGCATTGCTCAAAATAGATTTTTCCTATCATTTTGAAAATACTAAGTTTTTGTTTGGAATTAACTTTCCCAAGGCATCTACCAATCCAAGACTGAAGATCCACTCAGGGCATCTACCAATCAAAGACTGAAGTGCTTGGCAAAATCATTTTTCCCAATCTAAGATTTCAAGATCCTTGTACCAAGCCATCTCTCCATCAAAGATTGAGGAATTCACACAACCCTTGTTCACCCACAAGTTTTAATTTAGAAATTGGAGTGATGAGATTCTTGATTGCTTCCATGTCTTGATGCTCAAATTGTCCTTTACCAGGGACATGGCTAAGTACTTAGATTTTACACTCTGCAGAGGTGGTGCACTTTTCCCACAAGACTTGGTTTCCCAAGACAAGATCTTTCAGAAGCTTTTCCTTAGACCATCATGGACGCGTTCCAACCTATCAAACACTACCACCCACTTTCCATATGGCTAAGTTCTTGCAACCTATATGATCATGGCAGAGCCCATATTGCCAAGTGGTTGCACTTGAAGCTTCTCAACATTTGACATCTCAAATCTCTTTGTTTCCTAGGTGGCCATCCACAAGTGAGATACACTAAGGTAAACCATAAACATGGGCCTTGTGAACCACTCAACCAAAAACCACCTAGCAAGTCCCATTCCACCCAGGAGATTCATTAACTTAGTTGTTTTGTTAAATAAAACACAAGTCCTCAGACTTAGAATATTTTTCCATAGTGTGAATATATAAACCACCCTTGTTTTCTAGTAGCTAGGCTAAGCTTGATAGTAATAGGATTCTTAACTTAGGAAAATTTCCACTAAGGTTTCATCTACTAGGTGCTACTATAGCAAGGTCTATACTTTAGCAAAATAAAAACCATGCAAGTTTTACTTAGCAAAAACACTAATGCATAGTGAAAATAATGGGACAAAAGATATGAAGTATCACTTGCCTTTTTGGTAGAGGATATAGGTTCACTCCTTGTCCTTGCAACAATCACACTCTTCAAGTCACTACAATTCAATCAAGCAAGGCACAAACTCAATCTACCAATCAAGCAAAACTACAAAATCAACTAACACTCCAAACTAATATTCTCTCAAACAAAATCACACACACAAGACAATGGAATCTAAGTCATGCCTAAGCATGCAAAGGTTGGTTCTAATTGTAAAGGTGGTCTCTACTAGGCTTCTAACTTTGTAGGTTCCAATTTGGTCATTTACCAAAATGGCAAAGTCATTTGCAAAGAGGGTCTCTATTAGATTCCTAAACTTTGTAAGATCCAAAATGGTTATTTACCAAAGTGGCAAAGTTAAAGTAATGCATGCAAACATGCCAAGCTTTGTTTTGTTTGAAAAAGTGGTTCCTAATGGGTCATAGACATTTGGGCTCACCTATTGGTCATTTTGTAAAGTGGCTAAGTCATTTGCAAAAGGTTTCACTATAAAACCATTTGCAAAACAAAGTGTCATTCTATGTGGTGTAGAAATATTTTTTTACTAAGGCATTAACCTATAGGGTTCACCAAATGAGTTGCTATTGCAAAACTTGGTGTTTGGGCCAGTAGGTTTGGTCTAAACCATTTTCTCAAAGTTTTCTTTTACAAAAACATTTTCATAACCAAAATCTTCATTTTCATTTGGCTAGAAATGGGCTAAATCAAGTTTTCCATCCTAAACTTTACCAAATCCATTTTCCAAACTATGGGTTGGTTCCTAGGGTCAGTAAGGTCACAACAAACCAATTTGCAAAGGTTTTAACCTTAAAAACATTTTCAAACAATTTTTCTAATCTAAACAAGCTCACAAAAGATCTGCAAAGTCAAACAAGCTAACAAATACTATTTGCTAAACTAAGGGCAGGGTTGATTAGAGCTTGTTCTCCTGAATCCAACGACATAAAATTTGTAATTTTTGGACGTGTGGATCCAAAGATACAAGGGTTTGAAAATGGCAAATAAATCTGTTTTCAAATTTCTGTTAAACAGATCTAGTGCCACGCGGCTTGCTCCTATTCGTCCATACCGGTTCGGTTGGATCACGGCTGTGGGGCGTTGGATCTAGTTAGATCGAGTGGTCCAGAGAGCGTACCCATTCGTGTGTAAGTGGTTCTATCGTACTCGTCCGATCTGGATCGAACGGCTGTCAACGCATTGACCAGAAGCTGGCGGCGCTGCGGTGGCTACCGGCGGCGGAGCGGTCGGTCGACGACGGAGGCGACGCTACAGGAGGTGAGGGATAAAGAGGAGATGCTCACCGGGCTCAAGGGGTCATGGCGATGCTCAACGTGCTGATGGTTTGTCGAGGGGCGCGCAAGGGCAGTCGTAATTCCTCGCCGGAGTAGAGAACGACGTCGGCCGGCTCTGTCCACGGTCGGAGACGGTGCTGTGGATCACCTCGAGACAAAATGATGACGCGGTTATATTCACAGGGTCGAGGCGAAGTCGTGTGTATGAACAAGAAGGCGCGGGGCAGTCTATACTTACCGGAAAAACTCGTCGGAAGCGAGACAGACGGCGGTGCTCACTGTCGACAACGGAGGCGATGCTACGGTGTGAGCTAGGACACGAGAACGATGGCATTAGTTGCGGAAGAAGTCACTGGTCTTAGGCGCATCATCTAAAAGAAGAGGGGCGGCTGGGAGCTACCTGTGGAGTTCGCCAGAGTTGGAGCGGACGGCGGTGTTGCTCAGAGCTTGTTGCAGGCGTTGCTCTGGGGCGCCCGCGGTCAACTAAAAGTGCTAGGAGGTGCGTCTGGGAGTGGGGTAGATGTGAGCTTGTTCGGGGAGGAGAGGGGCGGCGAGTCTTCGCCGGAATTGCTGCGACAGCTCGTCGGAGCAGAGGGCGTTCGGGGAGGAATTGGGGGCGGTCTAAGGCGTGCCAACGCGGGGTGTCAGAGGGGAATTATAGAGGAGACACAGGCGTTTCCATCTGCGTGATCAAGGCGAGGTAAAGGCGCGGAATTAAGACGAATTGAACACGCGGATTGATTTACAGAGAACGGCGATGCTGTCTGAGGAAGAACGAGTCGCGGTGGATACGATGGCTAGAGAAGTGGGACCGATGCGTCAGTGGGAAAAAGAGTGAGGAGGAGGTCCACCAGTCAGTGGCTTTGCGGGTAAGTTCCTGAGTGGGGAAAAACGGTTCGGGGGAGGAGTAAGAGGAGGTGGGGTCGTCTCGTCAGCGAGTGAGTGAGAGGGAGAAGTGGGTCCAGGCTGTCACTCTCTGTGCGGGTTAATTATTTGGTGTGAATCGTTTTTCTGAGGGAGAAGAGAGGTGGGCTGGTGTTGGGCTGCTGTTGGGCCAAAGGTGGGCTGCTCTATTTTTTTCTGTCTGAATCTTTTTCTTTTTCTAATTCCTTTTCTGTTTTGAAATTCAAACAATTTCTCAAGCAATCAAACCATTCAAACAAATCAAACAATCACTCAACTTTGAACTTTGAATTTGGTTCTGTTTATTAACATAATCCAAATCTCAAAATGAAATAATATTTTTATTTATTTTAGGATCCATTTATTACTTAAATAAAATGGATCTTTAGTTTATTAATAGTGTTTGATTTATTTAATAAAATTTCCATTTGAAATCCAATTATTTTCAAAACCAAACCAGAAGGTTTTATTTGAAAAATAAAAGAATACTTGGAAACTTATTTAAATAAATAAATAAGTTTTGGTGTTTAATTAAAATGGGAAAGCCTTTACTTAAATAAAATTGGATATTTAAATCCTTATTATTTTATTTAAATAATTCTTTACTCATTTTAATCAAAACCTTTTAATAAAAGATTTCAAAGTAGTAATAAAATACTTGGTGTTCATTTAAAATGGGAAAAGCCTTTACTTAAATAAAATTGGATATTTAAATCCTTATTATTTTATTTAAATAAACCTTTACTCATTTTATCAAAACAAAAATATTTTATTACAAAAGCTTGGCCAAAATTAATTTGGCTCACCTTTTCATTTGAAAACAAAGTCTTTTAATAAAAGATCCAAATTAGTGTTTCCAAAACAATTTATTTTCCTTTATCAAATGTTTATCTTTTAATCCCTTTAGGATTATTTGTTCACCATTTGGTATGGGCTCTGGTAAGGGCTTTAATGGCTTTGGAAATTAAATTTCCTTATCTTATTATATTCATAAGATTTTGTCTATGGTTCCAAACTAAGTGAAACCAATCTCTATGGTCTTTTCTTGATCCTTTGTGAATATTTGTTGATCAGATTTGGTATGGATCAAATCCTTAGATTTGGAGATACTTTGGAAAATGATTTCCTTCCATTAGGGTTTAGGGATTTGGATTTATTTTCCAAGTGTTCAAATTTCCAGATACATTCATTGAGGAATGCATTTCCCTTGATTTGGATTTTTGTTGAATTCAAACTTTAGCCAAAGTTTGTTCAAGATGGGATTTTGAGTCTCCTTTTAGAAACAAAAGTTTCTTTTCATCCTGATTTTCAACAAAAATTTATTTTGTTTATTTATTTTTCACATTACAAGATTTGGAAAATCTTGGGATGTGACAGGCTACCTCCCTTAAAATAAATCTCGTCCCGAGATTTAGGGAGGCTAGGGTTACAAGTTGGCTCAAACAGCTAGGGTACTACCACCCTTAAAATTTTTCCAACTAAACTACATCTTGGCTTGCTTGGATCTTGGAAAACTTCTTCTTGGAAAACTTCTGCATAGTGGCCTTTATTTCCATACTTGACTCATGGGCCAAGGTTGAGTTTCTCCATAGGCTTGTTCAACTTGTTCTTCATCTTTTCTGGACAATTGCTTGCATAGTGTCCTGGTTCCTTGCAATTGAAACAGTGGATATCTTGGAGTTCTTTACGTTGCTCTTGTGGACAAGTTGCTACATAGTGGCCTGGTTCTTTATCACTATTGCTGGCTATGAACTAAGCTGTCAGTTGGCTCAACTGGTTTTGGGTTGCTATGAGTTCTCTCATGTTGACCTCTTGGTTGTTGTTGTTGTCATCATCCTTGATGTTGGAGTTTCTTGGGGAAGTCATCTGTTTGGGTTGGAGGGGATTAGAATAGACAAAAGATTTCTAAGGAATCAATTCTAATTACACACATCACAATTCACACAAGCAATGTGCAAGCAATCACAAACAAACACTCCACTCAAACAACAAGTTTCAAGCACATACTTAGGCAATAAAATAATTTTGTTACACCACATAAGTTGGTGTGTTTGACTTAAACTAAATATGGTGGTCCAACTATATGGTTCACTTGTGAACTTTCCATCCTTCTTGGTTGATTCTTCTTGTTTGAGATCTTTGTATCCTTGGGAGAATTCTTGTGTCTTGGTCACAAATCTTCAAAGGTGATGATGGCTCCTTCTAAGTTGTTTTTCCTTAGTCTTCGAATCTTGAGCAAGATTTCTTGTATCACTTGTAGTCCTTAGTGTCATCCAAGTTGGAAGTCCTTGGTGAAATGTTGAAGATGTTGAAGTCATTAGAGTTCAAGAAGTTGAAGTCATTAGAGTTGATGAAGTTGAAGAAGTCCTTTGCACATGGTGAAGTCTTTGGTCATGGGGTAGGCTTTTCCATTAAGTTTGAAGTAGAAGAGAAGTAGAGTTGAAACCAAAATGGTTGAGGAAAGAGTTTACAAGATTGTTTTGTAAATAAGTTTTGGAACAAGAACAACTCCTATTTTTGTAAAGGGGTTTTGTCCAATCCTAGGGTTACAAATCCTACAGGCAACACAATGCTCTGATACCATCTGTAAGATCCCAACCTTTAATAAGATTGAGTCCCCTGTGTTTACAATGCTAGTCCCTGGATCAATAGCTAGCATCCACAGTTTAGATGTAATATCAAGAAACAAAGGTCATAATACAACTTTATAACCAGGAATAAAATAATTTTATTACATCAAACATAGCTCATTGGCTATTTCCATTACATTGCAGCGGAATAACTATAATCATGGGTCCTTCATCTTCAAAGTGCCACAGGCAGATGTTGGTTGTAGACTTTGTAATCCTAATCAATCAATCTTCACTAAAATCAATCAAACCTGCAACATTACAAGTTACAGCCACAAGGGTCAATACATTTGAATTGTATTGGCAAGTGATACTTTAGTAGTATAGTGGAGTCTATCATCTATATGCATTTGGCTAAGTGGAGTTGAGGCTTGCATTGCTCAAAATAGATTTTTCCCTATCATTTTGAAAATACTAAGTTTTTGTTTGGCAAAAACTTTCCCAAGGCATCTACCAATCCAAGACTGAAGATCCACTCAGGGCATCTACCAATCAAAGACTGAAGTGCTTGGCAAAATCATTTTTCCCAATCTAAGATTTCAAGATCCTTGTACCAAGCCATCTCTCCATCAAAGATTGAGGAATTCACACAACCCTTGTTCACCCACAAGTTTTAATTTAGAAATTGGAGTGATGAGATTCTTGATTGCTTCCATGTCTTGATGCTCAAATTGTCCTTTACCAGGGACATGGCTAAGTACTTAGATTTTACACTCTGCAGAGGTGGTGCACTTTTCCCACAAGACTTGGTTTCCCAAGACAAGATCTTTCATAAGCTTTTCCTTAGACCATCATGGACGCGTTCCAACCTATCAAACACTACCACCCACTGTCCATATGGCTAAGTTCTTGCAACCTATATGATCATGGCCGAGCCCATATTGCCAAGTGGAACGGGAGGACGCCTTGTCTCGTCATGAACTTCCTATAGTCACCCTGCATCTCTAGGCGATCTTCTATGTCGTGGTTATTCGGGATATTTCCTCCGTAGAAGATCCCCCCCGAACTCATGACATCACGAAAGATGATTGCCCCAAACTGCTGCTGGATGCGATACATCTCTTGTCTAATATCCGAATCATTGATCTTGGCCTTTGCTTCGGCCCACTGTTTGAGATGATCTGGCAGCGTAGAATTCTGCTGGTCAAGTAGGAACGCCCTCATGTGATGGAGTGCGTAGTAGGCTTCCTTCTTACTGTTTTCCGGCTGCTTCACGCAGGGGAACTCCGTTACGTGGTTGAAGACGTGGCTGCCGAACTTGACCTTCTTACGCACGAAGCTGGTGCCTTCCGTCGAGGCAAAGCCAGTGAGAGCATCATTCAGAACTTCCTTGATCTTGTCGTAGTTTTTCTTCTTTTCTAGACTCCCCGAGTCGAAATACGTGGCATGGGAATGCTTCGGCGATAAGGAGATGAGCGTGCAGTGTTCATCTCTGTGCAAAAAATTCAAATGGAATGTGTTGGAAAAAGAATGATGATGATCTAATAAAGCCAATCGACAGTGGCGAGTGAATAATGACTTACTCGGGAAAGTAAGGCACGAGAATGTATTCCTTTGTCTTGTTCGCCACGAGGATTCTTTTTAGGTACGAGGCCACGATACGTCGTTCGGCGGGGGAACCCAAGCAGCCGTCACGCATGTAGTAGGGGTCCACTATAGCGATGCCCGGTGTGTTCTCTCTAATGATCTGCGTGGCCAGGCTGAGAGAAAAGAGACGGACCATGGTATAGTGCAGCAGGTATAGGTGGAACATATTGAAGATGTCCTCGAACCGCAGGAAGAACAGATCCATGGGGGCAGTGTCGACGAAGCCCAAGCCTGGTGGCACCTTAACCACGAATATCGGGTGCGAGGGATCTTTCTCCGATAGAAGGCGTCTCTCTATCGTCAGCACGCCGTCATGCACACTCTGCAGTTCCGAACTGGCGAGCTTCCGCAAATTCTTAGGTAGCATGGGCTCACCCGCCACATGAATCCTCCACATAATACCCTCGGGTCTTGGTGGCCCATCCCGAAACCTGATCGGATTCGCAGTTGTTGACGCCACCGGCTGGCTCGAGCTGCTAGATTTTCTTTTCCTGCCCTTTTTTTCCTTTTGGAGAGCGGGCAGGCACCGCAATCTGAGCACTGGCCGCCCTATGTAGCGTGTCAGGGCTTAAAATAAAGGGCCGATTTGTTGTATCAGCTGTCTCTGTAAAGGCGCAAGCTGGAGGCGTCTCCTGAGAACCAAACAGACGCTTGGTGATAGTGGCTTTCTCTGTGGGGCCACCAGCTAGGTCTTCTTCGCTAAACCGAAAGTGCTGAAGAAGTGATCATTCCAGTCTTCGTCGTCCTCGTCCGGATCCCGCGCCATGTGCATATCATCAACATGATCATCCGACCCACCGCGTGGAGGTGACGGCGAGGGCGGCAGGTTTTGCCACCGCTTGTCGCTGGCACGACAGGCGGTGCTGTTGTCTGTGGCGTGATGGCCCCCGCCGTCCCCAAACGGATCATGCTCTTTGGCCATAGCAAGAATAAGCTGAAGCAACTTCTGAGGACAGACGGCTCTTCTTCATCCGCTCCTGGGGGTTGAATGTGAGGTTCCAGGTCGTCGCAGCCCCTTAGCATCCGACTAATTTTAACCCTGTGCACGCTATCTGGCATCGGCTTTGAGTGGAACGTGCACTGCAAGGGTTGAACGATGGTACCCTTGGCAACATCCTCACCGTTGTTCACGTAGCATAAGAGAGTGCAAGGAACATCCGTCTGCGGAAAACATGTACGGCGTCGTCAGAGCGAGATGCCATAAGAGTAATAGATGGCATGAAAGGCGGTAATTAAAGCAATTTGTTTACCGTGATGGCGTCGAGATCGGCTAATATCGACGCCGCATCTGGCGATGGCGTGCAAGAGACGGAAGGGCTGCTTGATGGCGCGGTGCTGGCCGCCGGTGTATTCTCCCTACCCACGGGTGCTTGGAGCTCCGGTGCCGCCGCGACGATGGCAGGGGGTGGCACCAACATGTACTCCAGCGCCGCGGTGATGGCAGGGGGAGTCACCAACATGTAGTTCGCCTGATTCGTCAGCGCCGCGTTGTTCGAGTGGCTGCTGACCATGCTTGGAATCGGGCACGGCCCTACTCGACCACCCGCACTCCAGTTCGCTATTGACTCCACCAAGGTAGGCAGGAAGGACGTGAGGGTGATTGCCAGGTTGTCTTGGACGATCCATGGATCCGCGCCACTTGTGCCTTAAGTTCTTGAACCTCTCGGTTTTCCTCTCCTCGCCCTTCCCGACGGTGCCACATGCGTCCTCGGCGGTGGACCAAAATGATCCACCCAATTTACCCCGAGGTCGGCCAGACGGCCAACCGGCAACGGCTTCTTCAGAATCGCTCTATTTTCTTGGCCGGTTCATCGCCCTGTTAAAAGGGTTAACCCACCGGTGGCAGCCGTCGACACGGGATGAGGAACCCCGATCCATGACTAGCAACAATTTCCTCCTCCCGTAGAAGAAGTAAGTGAATCATTTAGATCATCGATTAGATTGCAATCGTGTTGATCCGCTGATAATTAGATTATACTTACCACAATTTCTCGAATTCCTTCACCGCAGATCCGCGGTGAGTTGTTTGGTTTTGGGTCCACATGGTAACGGACCACGATGAAGTTTCAACCTGCCGGGTTCGAATTTGGCAAAGGGGTTTTCTATCCCTTGATCTATACACTTCATCCTCCTTATTCCATTTGGCCTCCGCAGTTCAGATCCACCAGATCCGAGATGGTGATGACCTATATTCATCGCCTGCAGCACCTTTCCCTAATTACTATTGGCCAGGGCTCTTTCGGATTCACACCTCTCCTTGAACTCCCGGAACTGATCTTCGGTGATCTGTGGGTCAATCTTCTGGATCTCCTCGAGACTTTTGCCTTCTTTATAGATCTTCTTCTTTATCCGGGTTCTCCAGCTGGCCAGGGCGGTGCTCTTCTTTGTTAGGGGGGATTTGTTTACGTTGTTCCCATGTTTATTTGTGTTCTGATACTTAGCGGGGAACTTGTATCTTGCGTGCAGCTTCTCGAAGAGGAGTGTGCGCAAGTGGACATTATCTTTATGCCGGAGATTCTCGGTGTTGATCGAGATGGTTGTCCGGGTGATCGCCGCCACTTGCCCACCATACCCTTTGACGACAAGGGCAGGCTCCAAAGGAACCCCTGATGGGCTCACTTCGGTAATTTCCTCCCTGACGGTGCCGACCGTTTTCGGGCGCCGTCCTTCGGCTTCTTCTTCTTCTTCTTCTTAGGAGGGTTGCTACCACTCTGTGCCCTCGCCGCCATCGGTGGTTTCATCGTCCGCTCCTTCGCTTCTTCCTCCGCTCTTCCATCTCATCATCCTCGCTCTCCTAAGGATGGTATTCTTCATCGCCTTTCTAGCCGGGCCAGCCTCCCAGAATGTCAATTGTTTATTCGGAGGTCTGAGTTCTCCTTCAGCGCTGATGCACTTAGAACATCCAGCCTCGTCGTTGTCACACATCTTTGCACTAGTAAAAAACAAATAATTGGTGAAATGCACGAAAAAATCCGGCATGACCTTTGCTAATTTTCTTAAACTAGGAGTGCCCGATTTCTGCCGAAACGGAAGTTAATCAACATTCCGGCAAAAATCGGGACTCATTTCATACAAGAACCTGCATACACACATAATAAAGTGCTTCATATACAAGCACAAGCACAATTTCAAGGTGCTGTTGTCCCAGCACAGATAGTAGTAGAAGCACAGTAGCACCATAGATAGTAGTAGCCAGAGCAGCACTAGGATGGATATAAGGAACATATAGTAGTAGCAGCACAGATAATAGAAGTAGTAGCAGCTCAAGTAGCATAGAAGTAGTAGTAGCACAAGTAGGGTGGACATATAATATGTGGATGTTCCAGACTAAGAAGAAGAGCAAGCACAACAATGACAATAGCAAGCAGAGCAAGCACAACACAGCAAGCATATTGCTGTCATTTGTACTATTTCAGTGGGAGAAAACAGTGGATTCACCAGGCTATTATTTGGATGAAATATGCAAAGATCATATTTCTATCAGTATTAGCTCAGTAATCTCAAAACATTATATACCAAACTTATGTTTTCTTAAAGAAAGAAATTGTAGAGCAACTGAATGTGTACATCAAACATATCTTAAGTACTGACTGCCCAATATGCTTTTTTCTGGAAGCTGGTTTAGAAGTACTAACTTCCCAATATGCATTTTTTTTACAAAACACCAACTTTCGACAGAGTGCACAACATTAGTATGATTGATAAGCAGCTAGCATATGAGCCTGCTTGACCACAGCATGACACTTCCTCTGCCTCCAGTGTTGTGTGATTATTTACAGCAATGTTGATCCATGAAATTTAACAGAATGATGGGTTTTATTAGCAGCAGAATAATTCCAAGTCATTAGAACAGAATGATGCAGCAAATTAAAAAGACCACACTTAATGAGTTTTCATCTACTTGTGCTCATGTAAGGTTCAATAAGCTAGCAGGTAATTCAAATGGCAACTCGAATGTCCAAAAGCAAGTCATATTATCTTATGTCCAAAAGGAAGTCATATTATATTACAACTTGCAAAAGCAAAGACAACATGCAATAGGATCTCGACGCCTAACAAAATAACAAAACCCAACTATAGATTTTAATGTTTTAGTGCTTCTATTCTACTTCGTAAAGAGAAATTCACTAAACATTGACACATCTTGAAACTGCTCCATCCTTAAAACAATGATTTGCATGGCAGATAAAATTAAGCAAAATCAGCCCAATTTCAACTAGTCTTTGCACTTCAGAAAAATGAATAAACTCTGAACATTAGATCATAGAAGACATTGTTCCCAAGAAAATTTACAAACAAAGTTCAGATTTAAATAAGGCATCTGTTGATACAAAGAGTGTTGATTGCCAAAAAAATGCAGAACTTATCTGGAACATTGACATGCTACAAAGTACTATAGAAATTAATTCAAGGGCATAACAACCTTGCCCTCATACCGGCTCAAATATGCACTCAGGATCATGTAAATATGACACAAATAACCAGAAAGAAAACGCAAAAATCATGTAGTTTGATACAAATCCCCACTACTTTTACATAAAAAGTGTCAATGTACCTTCCAATCTCTTATCAGAGACACTGCAACGTACCTGCAGCAACTAACCCAACAATCCCACAAAACCATAAATCCCAAAACAAAACCCTAGTTGTCCAAGATGAAACAACTCTCTAACACTCAAGTCCCCAGGTGGCTACTGATCTTATTCAGACTAAGATGACTCCAATGAATCGCAAGATGGAATCCTTTACATCATACAGCACACCAAAAGAACACAAAAACTTTAGTTTGGCATCAAACTACTCATGCGAATTGGGGAGGATTCCACCTCAGGTATGCTCAGAATACTACAGGAACAAAAATAAAAATGTATTTATCAGTACATGATGGGCTTTGAACCCTTACTCTGAATCCCCTAAGTGAATGGATGCAACGAGAGGGGAGAGAGGGGGAGAGGGGAGAGGGTGATTCTCACCTCCGAGACAAGGACGACGACGAGCACGCGGACGATGAGGGCCTTCTCCTTCACGGATCTGGCATCGCGACCTCCTCCTCCATGAAACGAGCGCGACCCCCTCCTCTTGGCGTGGCGACTGCGACCTCCTCCTCCTGGGATGCGGTGGCGGCGGATTGGCAGCGGCACGGGCCTGCTCCTCCACGGTCTCTTCCTCGAGTGGCGGCGGCTGGCAGGGCTGGCGAGGCGGCGGATCGACAGTGTCGGCGGCGGCTGGCAGGAGATGGGTGGGTGCGGTTGAATGGGGATGAGGGACGTGTGTGCCTGCGTGCACGTGGATAAGACAAAGATAGGCGTAGCACACTCTGGCATAGTGCGCTACGGATATCCGTAGCGCACTATGCCAGAGTGCGCTATGCCTATCTCCTCTAGCAACTGTATAAGAAAAGAGCCGTCCCACTATCTAACAGATTCACTACCTTATCCCACTGGTTCTACCCACTACTCTATTCTAAAGTTCTAAGCACCCAGGTTCGAATCCTGGTGCCCCCCTTTTTTATTTTTATTTTAAAAATACTTTTAAATGTTCCAAAAATGCCCAAAAGTGGTAATATATGCCATATTTTGTTTTCTTTTTATTTTATAAATACTTTTAAATGTTCCAAAAATGCCCAAAAGTGATAATATATGTCATAAAAGTGGTACAAATAATATGATTCAAAGTACAACTAAATTTTATAATAATTTGTCCATAATAATATGAATCGGGCACGGGCCTACTCGACCACCCGCACTTTACAATTTTTTTCGACCACGCGTTTTACAATTTTTTTTGAGCTAGCTTTTTACAATCTTTTTTCCCTTCTTTGTCGCGGTTGAATAATTTAGCCCCGGCACTTTAATGTTTCTTCTTTCGAACGGGCTACCTTTTTTGGGTAGGGTTGTCCTTTTTCTTCTTGTGATGTATGTTGCTGCATCGTAGTCGTCGTCATCTTCAATCTTTGGATCGCCGTACTGGTCGAAGTCTTGCTCGTTGGCGACTCCATCCATTCTGATGATGTTTCTTTTTCCTGTCCTCATGACAACACGGCTAGGCTTTGTCGGGTCGGTAATGAAAAAACATTGGTCCACTTTGGTAGCCAGTACCCACGGTTCATTTTCGCCCAATGCACCGCGGCCTTGGATTTGGCTGCTTTGGGTATAACCATGGTTGTGAAATACCGGTCTTCTCTTTCGACGCTCTTTGCCCATCTGACACGGAACATCGGCACCTTTTCTCCACAGTAGTCGAGCTCTCAGATCTCCTCGATTCTTCCGTAGAATCTTTCCTTCATGTTGTCATTGGTGTAGAATTCCGACGTTACGCCTGAGTTCTGATAATCACACTTGTTGTCCTTTTCCTCCGTGTAGAATGTGTAGCCGTTGATATCATACGCCTGATAGGTCACCAGGTTTTGCATCGGTCCCTGCGACAAGGTGAATATGATCTTTTCGTCGTAAGAATGCGAGCGGGGATTATCAAGGAGCGTATGCCTAAACCAACGCGTGAAATCTGAGTTGTGCTCTTTGATTATTTCTCCCTGCATCCTCTGTATGCCCCGGTCACTGTACTTCTTCTCGATTAACCTTTTGTGCTTCTGTACCCAAGGATCGACCAGTTCTAAATGCTGTAGCGCGACGAGGTTTGCTCGATCAAAGTCTGCGCGTCAAAAATCGAAGTCTGCATGCAGTATGCGACGACCCTCTCGGTGACCAGATCCGTCGATCTTGCCAAGGTGCAGAAAGCCCTTGGCTATGCTTCCATCTGGACGGGACCTGTTGCGAACGTATCCTTTGATGTGTCCGTTCATCCTTTCGAACGCCATCATGCTGCGGAGGAACATCGGCCCGAGTTGTACGATGTCCTCCACGACATGGACCAGCAGATGCACCATAATGTCGAAGAATGCGGGTGGGAAGTAGACCTCAAGCTCACATAGTATCACCACGATCTCCTCCTGTAGCCTTCCGAGCTGATTCAAGCCAATCGACTTCGTAGAGATGACGTCGAAAAACTTGCAGAGGCCAAATAACGTTTCACGGACGTGCTCGTCCATTATCCCTCTTAGTGCGACCGGAAGTACCTGCGTCATTAGCACGGCATAGTCGTGAGACTTCATGCCACTGAACCTCTGCTTCGCTGCCTAGGTATCTGCTTATCTTGCCCGCCAGAGTGTAAGGAAATTTGACTCTAGAAGGCACTTGAAAACTGTTTGATCTCATCCGGCTTAGAGTGAAGCAAGAAGGAGGGCGTAATATTCGTTCTTCTTGAACTTTTACCCTTCCGAGGACCTTGTGTCGCCTCCGACTCATGATCATCGCCATCTTCCTGATCATCGAGAGTAGGCCCTCCGTGAAGCTCCTTCCGGATACCCAAGCATATCAGGTCGTGCCTTGCTTTGACCATCTTTCGTCCTATCCGCATGTTGATTATGGTGGCGACCAGACTCTACGCATTTTCGTGATATGCATGATGTCGAGGCTATGAGGCGTATGAGAAACTTCCAAGATGGCAACTCCCGTAAAACAGACCTTGTTTTCCATACCTTCATCAGGGCTTGTCTTGTTGCCTCTTTCGCTTCTTTCCGGCTTAGGACAATCTTTCCAGTTTTCAGCAACTCTTCCACTTCTTCGCTGCTCCTACGCCTCGATTCCTCGGTCTCTGATTTTCCATCGAACAGGTCTCCACGCTTTTCTCCATGGATCATTCTTGCCGAGCCACCTCCGGTGCGCCATGAACACGGTTTTCGAAGACCCTGGATCTTTCTCTAGTTGGAGATAGCTTGTGTTATCCATGCACCTAACGCATGCGCAGATATACCCGCAACCTGGATAGTCTTGCACCGTAGTGACCAACGCGGCTCTCATAGTGAAATAATCTTGTGCGACGCGTCGTGCGTATTGGCTCCATTCCCATAACGTGGCTAGCTCCTCTTTCAACAGCACGAGATACTGATTAATGTCGGTACCAGGTTGTTTCGCCTTGAATTAGCATACTCATTTGTATGTACTTCTTCTTCATGCACAACCATGGAGGAGGTTGTACATCCATACAAACACGGGCCAAGTGTTGTGCGTGCTGCTCTGCTACCGAACGGATTGAGTCCATCGGTGCTCGCACCAAGCCCGATGTTCCTCGAATCTCCACCGAATTCGAATTCAAGGTCCAATGCTTTCCAATCGCTAGCATCCAAGGGTGCGCCAGCAGCTCATCCTTTTCAGGGTTATCATCATCTCCTGGCTTCTTCCTTTCCGCATGCCATCGCATGAGCTTCGCCTTAGGGTCCGCGAAATAGCGCCGAGACGAGGAGTGATAGGAAAGTACCATACCACTTTTCGAGGTGCTTTTCCCTTTCTTGTATCGACTCACGCCGCACACCGGACATGTGGTTTTCTCCGCCCTCGCTTCGATAAATGATGCAATCGTTGATGCATACGTGATATCTAACGTCGGTAGATCGAGAGGATGACGATTTTCTTGGCATCCTCGATACTAGTTGGACATGTGTTCCCCTCCGGGAGACGATCGTGCTAGAATGCCATCATATCGTCGAAGCTTGCGTCGCTCAATTTGTGCTTTGCCTTCATCTCCATAGCCTTGAGCGTTACATTCAACCGGGTATCATCGGGCTGACGTTGTTCCATCGTCGTCTGCTCCTCCGGCATCTAGATCATCATCATCTCGGTCTGCTTCCGCACCTTCACCATCTCCAGGAGACTCTTCATCATCTCGCCCGTTCTCGCCGTGATGATGATCATCGTCATGTTGGCCACCTTCTTCACCGTCTCCATCATCTACGTCATCGCTTATCCAACGAGTGTATCCATCCATGAAACCATGGCGGAGCAGGTGCGCCTGCAGATTCCCGGAATCTGGGTCGATCACCCAGTTGAGTTTGCATCTTCTGCACGGACATCTTATATCTGTCTTGTTATTTCGTATCATGTCGGCCGTCGCACATTTCAAAAATCTAGCCACAATGCCTTCGCTCATTATGCGGACCATTTTTGCCTACATGATGTACACGGTACAATTTTGAAGTCTATTAGAACCACATAATGAATGCATGCATGCAATGGTCGATAGAAAATATCGGCATGACCTATCCTAAAATTAGGACCTTTGCAAAATGCCAAAGTCTTGCCAAAATGGAAATGAATCAACATTTTGGCAAAACAAATGGCAACTTGTTCACATACAAACACAAGAGAGAGAGAGAGAGAGACCGATCCATACACACATGAACATATCATTATCCTCTCCATACACACATGCATGAGCATCATCGATACTCTCCATATACACACACATATGACCATCGATCCTCTCCACATACACACATCATGAGCATCGATCATCTACATACATATGAGCACATCATCCATATACACATGAACACATCCTTACATGGACAACTTACCGAGATGAGAGATCGATCGCGAGAAAGATGGAATGGAGAGGTGCGTGCGTCGACCGGAGAAGGATAGATGAGAGACCGGAGACCTCCTCTATTACTTATGTAACATCCAAAGCAAGTTTTACATGCTAAAAATGGTGAATGTGTGGAGAAATTGAGGTGGGAAGGAGAAGATCCCGACTAGATCTAAGGAGGAAGAAGAAGGGGAAAGTGAAGTGTGGGGTGGTGGATGTGGTCACACATGTGCACATAAAGTGTTGTCCTAAAGAAATCGACACATCCGTGGCACACACGGCCCTAGTGCGCCACAGGGAGTACAAACATCTGTGGCGCACTATGCCATGTGCGCCACAGATGCTCCTACTCCCTGTGGCGCACTAGGCCGAGTGCGCCACAAAAGTTTGTGGCTGTTTCTGCAGCAGGGGGCATGCGCAGGCGAGCGCACCAGCCCCATGTGCGCCATGATGACCCTAACAACCATGGCGCACATGACTATAGTGCGCTACAGATGTTTGGCGTGCGGCCAACAGGGCCCTGGCCCACACACATCTGTGGCGCACTATAGTCATGTGCGCCACAGTTATTCTAGTTATTAGTAGGGCACTGCCCACAGGTGAGCCACGCCTGTTTTAGCCGTGGGGCACTTCAACCATGTGAGCCACGGATGTGCTGATTACCTATAGCCGTTTTCCTAGTAGTGTCCACTTGGAGCTTCAGAACTCCCTGGAGGATTTTATTAGTGAAAGGGACACATCTTGGTAAATAATTTATGAATGAGAAATCAACCATGATTTTGGTCCAACCATGTTACTTCATGTTCAAGATTTCACTAAGGAACCTTAGGGATTTTAGATCTAGTAATTTGGTGGTGTTTTACAATTTCAAAATGATTTAATCCTGGGGTTGAAATACTGGATTTGGGCAAAAGAATAAAAGGAGAAGGGGGTTTTGGGCCAGATCTGGAGGGCAAACGGGCCGCGTGAGGGGATTCGGCCCACCCGAGGAGGGGTCGCACGCGAGCAGCGCCCCATTCTAACCTGGCAAACATGGCCCAGCGGTCAGAGACCCGTGGCCGCGAAGGGGTAAGGGGCGATCCAGGCCGCCCGCGTAAAGGATATCTGACGGTCGGCCTTCGTCGTCCTCGGCGAGACTGTCCCGGTGGCGGGGCAAACCCTTGTGGCATCAGGAAGGATCAGGGGCTCACCTGAGGGCTCGCCGGTGATGGGGAGGTGGTGGAGCACACGCGGTGGTCGATGGCGAGTCCAGCGATGGGCGGCACAGGGTGTTTCGGCGCCAATAGGAGGCTCGCGCGACGGTGACCAAAGGGAGCTCGCCGGAGCTGGATGGAGAGGCCACCTGCAGGTTTTCCTGTACCAGAGAAGGGGTGGGTCAGATGCAGGAAGGAGAGGAGAACTCGAGAGAGTGACATGCAAGGAGGGAGAGTGCGAGGAGGAGAGGCCTTGCTCGATTTTTGTGGGGGAGGCCGAAGCTTCTTGCCCTTCTTCTCACTAGCAAGGCAGAGCAAGGGGAGGGAGAGGGAGCTCTGGGTTGTGAGTGGGGATTGTTGGGAGCAAATGAGGAAGGGGAGAAGGGGTGCTAGGGCTCCTGGCCTTACAAACCAAGGGGAGAGGCTCATGGTGGACTTAGTGTAGGTGGAGCTTGGGAGAGGGTGCTGGCCATTTATTGGGTAGCAGGGGTGGTGCTGGGTGGTGGTGTGGGGCCTACCTACGACCGGAGAGTGGAGGGAGGGGTGGTGTGGTTGCTTTCCCTTTTATTTCAAAGATATGCAAGATATGTTCCTCCCTCTCTCACAAGCTTCAAGAGCTAAAGGACAAGGAGTCAGAGTTGGCTACAGTGATTTCGACTAGAGGGGTTGTATGATGCTGATGATGATCAACAATGGTCACTGATTGTGGTTTGATTGGGTTTTAGTTTGAGTAAAAGCTTGATAGAAAAATTGACCTCAAACAAAGTTGTGAAGGAAGTTGAAAAACTTGCATTAGTCAAGGTAAGAAAAGGGTAATGGTGTGTTTATAGGGTCCTTCCATAACCCTAGGAATTATTTGGGGTTTTTCTAAGGATTAAAGGTGCACTTAAACTCCATTATTTAAATAGTCTAGAAGTAGTTTCTAGAAGCTTATTTGATATTTTTACATTAGACAAGGTTGGTTTTTTATGTGATATGGTTCTAAATACCATAACACACATTGTAGAATCTTGTTGGAATTTATTGAGTTGGGAAAGTATTTTTAAGGAATTATTTCTTGTTTTTGGTATTTAAGAAAAGGGCAAAAAATAATAAAGAATCTCAAAAATATTTATTTTTGATTTTGAGATATAGGGTATTAGATGGAGAACTCAAATTTGCATTGAGTTTGAGAAGTGGTTTGGAGAAAAAAGAAATGGCCTTTATAGACAAAGATTTTGAAAATTTGCAAGATAATGAATTTAATTTGTTTGATGACCAAAATAAATATGGGAATTATTTGGGGATGGTTATATTCATGTTGGAGGTTGTAGAATTTATTTATACCTCAATGCCATCTTGGTTATTGAATATTTTTGGGTGAAATGGGAAGAAACTAGATTTTAGGTCATCTAGGGTTTTGTTATTTTCATGCCACTAAGACATGGGTGGATTAGTGAGCTCATAGCTTACCTTGGTAGAAGGGATAGATGGATAGCTATACCAAGTTATAGATGATCAAGAAAGAAAGAGTTGGGCTTGGTTACATTTGAGGTGGTGTAGAAGAGATGGCAAACTTTGCTGAAAATAAGGCTGCCATAATAGATACATCATGAAGCCTCCTAAACCATGTGGGTTTAAGAAGCACATGGATCCAAAGGAAACAAGTGAGGTGGGTATTGATAGGCCATGATTAGTATATCATAATCATGCAAAGAGTTGGTCAAGGGGAAGTAGCATATAGATGGGAGCTTCTGCCAAATTAGGTAAGATGATAAGATTTGCAGGAAATATTATTATCTTGGCTACAAAACCATCAAGGATGAGTGGGAATCAGAATGGATTAGACAAGGGCGGGAATGGAATCTGGTAGTACTAAATAGGTACTACATGATGGTTCAAGTACATTCTCAATACTGCACATAGGTTGGAAAAGGTAGAGCTCCAAAGATTTAGGGTTTTAGACTAGAGTACAAGTGTAGATGATTTTGAGTGGATGCTAGGTTCCAATGTCATGATAAAAGGGATTATGTTGATGGGTTAACTAGGTATATAGGATTCATTCTTAGATTGGTTCTTCACTAAGTTGGGAACCATCAAAAGGGATTATCCCTAGATTGATCTGATTAGGAGGTGAGAGGGTCATTTTAGTGGCTTAGGATAGATCCAGGTTGGGGTGCTTGGTTTGGGAGTGATGATCACAAACCTAGATTGGATCCTAGGGATGAGATACTAGATTAGCTCACTCTAGTTCCTAAGCAAACAAGGCAAGCAGCGGATCAAGGAAATTCATCTTATCACTTATACAACTACTACTAGGATTACCATCAATCCTAGCTTGGGTAAGGATGAGTATTTTGAAATGGGTAGTGATTTGAAGTAAGATAAGGATCATCTTGGTATTTCTACCAAGATTGGAATGAAAAGGTTTTAATAAAGGTTTTGGAAAACCTAGGGGTAAGAGTAGGTAGGAGTTCTGTCTTGAAAATATAAGGAGATTATATATAGGTCTCCATAGTTTTGTTAATAGAAACTAGTAAAGTATTTTGTTGTGTCAAAGTCATCTCGACTCAAGTTTTGAAATGCCAGAATATTTGAGAATATTAAATATGAGCCAAGACATCTATTTTGTAAAATAGCTTTTGTAAACACCTAATACACAAACAGTTGTATGGGCACAACCAAACAAGTAAGGAAACATTGCAACTTATAACAAGAATTTTTTTTGTTTCCCCCTGATTTTTGCCCCTTGGACAACAATTCAGGGTTGTTGAAATTGGGATGTTACAGACCTTTCCCCCTTAAAATAATCTCGTCCCGAGGTTAGGAAGAAGTAGGGTTGCGTGATGACATCCGCTTAACAATTTCAGCAGTGGAAATTATTAGGCACTAACGAGTTTTACAACTAATCGACGGGGTCAGTTACGGATCGGAGCTGCGGTGGGCTTCGGAGGGGAGGGTTTAGAAGAAGCAAGTGGAAAAGTTGCAGTCGTTTCCCCTTAGAATGAGTCTAGGTAGGTTTAGCATTGATAGGGTCTTTTCTTCTTGCGGTGAGATGTCTAGTTGAGCCCTCTTCATTCCTTCACCACGGTAGTCAGCCATTCTATCTTCAAAGTCTTGATACACCGGGGTGTTGGCTGGGCGGTCGTCCTTGGAGTGGAGGGCTTTCCTGAAGTACCTTCTGGTCCTGGAGAAGTGCTGGTTGTCGTCCTTCTTGCAGGGTTAATGATTCAGATTTGGAGGAGTGGTCATCACTTAACGCTACTAGTGTTCGACTCCAGGGGTCTATCGGGTTTTGGGCGGGAAAGATGCAGTCTTTCCCCCTTAGAGCGACACTAGGGGTTCTTGGTGGAGTCGCCGACTTTCTTGGTTGGAGTCGTATGCTGATGCTGGGGGATGGCACTGCACTTTTCCTCCGGGGTGGTTATTTCCTGTCGACATCGTAGGAACCTGTTTATGAGTTAGAAGGTCTATTAGAAAGGGCGTCTACTAGCTTCCGGGTAGTTAGCTCTGAGCTAGTTAGGGGTCCGATGGGTTTTAGGATACCATGGTAGTTTGGCGGTCTAGGAAACGAGGTCCTTTGGAATGAGGTAGTTCCTGGTTTCGTCTGATGCAACATCGTTGGTAAAACACGCAAAGAAGGAGATCACACTTGCATATCACCCGGAAATTTAGCAGGATCACGCAGGTCGGGGGCGGAGGTACTGAAGGTGTTACAAAACAGGTATGTGACACAAGGCGACCATGCACTTAGATTTTTAATAAGCAGGTTCTAGGACGATACATAGGTATTACACTAGGCTAGTTGCCGCTTGCGGACGATTCAGGAGAATCCTCTTTGGCTTCATCTTCGCCTTCAGGAAGGTGGGTGGAGGATCCTTGTATATCCTTGGGTGGCTTGGACCTCTTGAGATACTGCCGAGCGGGGACGCACTTCTTTCTTCCCTTGAGGATGCGCCTTCCAGAGGCTTCTTCTGGTTCCTTGATTATGGCTTGATTCCTTTGCTGGACTTCTAGAGCTTCCTTGCGATTCAGGATGGCTTGCACACGATGAAGCTCCATTTGGGTGTGGCGGTACTCATCAGCAACTGCGGTGAGAAGATCATTTCCAGCATAGCTATAACGGGCTTGCAGCTACAGGGCGGGGTAGGTCAAGCGAGGATCTTGGGATTGTCCGGATGAATCTACACTTCCTTTGAGGGGTAGATAGAAGGTTGTGGGTTCCCCCATTTCATGAAGGACATCCCAGATGCGAAATAGTGCTTCTCGTGTAGCCATATCCCAAGACAACACTGCGGTTGGCATTCGAAGTCCCGTGGCACGAATGGGTTCTCCTGGTACTCCATACTTTGGAGGAATGGTAACTTGTCCCAGGTATAGCCCGGTTACCAGTCCTTTGTGAAGAGTAAAAGTGGGAGGTTGAATGTATCCGCAAAGCTGCAGGGAGTCCCAGAAGAGTACGGGGAACCCTGCGCTTAGCCATGCTTCGTCAATGGGTTCCATCTGCACAAAGGAGGGTTTTTGGTTTAGGGGTGAGATTAAACATATAGGTGTAGATTTATCAGGGTACACAGTTAGTACTAAGTGCAGTTATTGCTTAGTTTTCCTCTTACGATTCTCGAAGTATAGGATGGGGCGGTTTATTGGAGTTGAGTGTAAAGACGCAGTATTTCCACCTTAGGGCTTTACTTTAGGTTGTCGAGGCTTTCTTATGCGGCCATCCTGCTGAGGAGAGGTTTACGGCTATGAGGTTGTGAGGGTTAGCGTCAGGATACACCAACAAGGTGGTCAAAACATTAGGATCAGATGCTCCCAGGAAGACAATCAAACACATTTCAAGCATCAAATAAGCACATGAGAGACAAACAAGGCGTATCATAAATGCCAAGAAAAGACTACGCGCCATAAGGGGAATCCTATTTTAGGGGTGCTAATCCTAAGTACGAACGTTACAGGTGTCTTAACTTCTGTCTGGCCATCTTTTGTCGTCGGTGCCGTACTTGATCCTTTGCGGCGATGTAGGACTCCATTGGTAGGGCGATCTTGTAGTGTCTTTCATCGTTGGTAGCTCCTTTGTTTTGCTTGTCTCGGTGTCTCTTCATCTTAGGATCTCCGTCTCATAGTCTCCGATTCGGACTTTGTTTGTGAAAACAGATTAGTTGAAGTAGACGAGATATAGAGTAATCCATTTTAAAATTGTTTAAGTCAGAGCGAGATAATAAATCCTTCAAAAAGCTTTTGAGAAAATAGTTTTCGAAAACCAGGTGTTTTTCCAAAATAGTGGTTGTCCTGTCTAACTTCCATGCTAACTAAGGTCTCCTACAGTCAGGATGGCTCTCATACCAGGTCTGTGGCACCCCGGATTTACGGTCCGAGAATTCTCGTGGTGGTGGCACGGTAGATGCCATGGGTAGGCTAAAGTATGGGGGCAATGGATGCTAGAGGGATCCGGGGAGGGAAGATGTAGTGATTTCTGCACTCAAGTGTCCTATAAAACGATCTCTATTCTTCTTCTTAAGAACTACAAGTGCTCCTAGAGCTGTTTCATGGAGAAGAAGAGCCTTACGACGTAGAATGAATCGATCCCTTCTCTAGAGTCCGCGTCCCCCCTTATAAACAGGTTACTTGGTTCCTTGTAGGGCTGACGTGGCAAGCATATCCTTGGAATATGCTTGTCCCAATATGGTAACTCGTCGGCCTCCTTTCCGTGTCCCCCTTCTATCAGCGGCAATGTTACAGAAACCTTCACATGCGCTCTCGGGCTTCCTCACTATCACCTCCGTGACGTTTGTCTGCCCTTATGCTGCTCTGCTCCTTGTTCTTTGTGCTTGGCTCTGTCTAGATTCCTCTTAGCCAGTGACTAGGGTTTGACTATAGGCGTCTGCTTCTCCTACAAGCTTCATGTTATTAGGCCTTATCTCGCATAACTCGGCTCGGCCTTCACCTGCATTCAAGTTAATCAGATTCATTCGGCCGACTTAACTGATGGGGATGTGCCTACCGGGGTATACCCAGCAGGACGTTTCCGACTGGCCCAAAGAACTGGCGAGTGGGCCTGCAAGACGGCGACTGGATCAAGGCCTGGCATGGATCCAAGCGACTGGAAGCTGAAGGCCCAGGCGAGTAGATAGGCCCAGTCGGATTAGGTTAAACAAGCACCAAAGCCTTAACTGATTCGGTTGAGATATGTAAACCCTAGGGGAGGTGAGCCTATATAAACCTCCCTGCGGGGCGTGTAAAGGGACGTTCCATCATACACCCAAGTGACTCGCCGCCTAGCCGCCGAGTTCGCCCATTGTACCACCTCCATAATACAATCTAGCAGGAGTAGGTGTTTACCCTCCGGGGGGCCGAACCTCGGTAAAACCCTGAGTCTCCGCCCTCATCTCGCACCGCAGATGGCTAGTCGCCCTTGCCCTTCGTTCTACTACTCGTTGCCGATTGTAGCATCTGCCGTGACCATTCCCACGACAGTGGCGCCCACCGTGGGGCCTGGCCGGTCTGGCCGGTGTTTTGCGGCGAGATCCAATCTGCCCATCAACGAGACGGTCGCCACCGGCCGCATGATAGCGATCGGCGAGATGCTCCAAATCTTGCCGAGCAGCTACGTCCCGGCGGCGCGACCCGTCACGCACAGCGTGATCCTACCGGTCGGCACGATCAGCCTCTTCGTCGGCCTCACCGACGTCATCATCTCGGAGGACTCGGCTCGCATCCGCGAGTCGCCGCCACGCGATCGGCTCTCCGAGAGCCAGATCCGCATGATCCATCGCCTCGCCTCCGAGTACAACTCGGCCCACAACGACGTGGCCGAGAACTCAGCGGCCGCGGAAGACGCGGCCCTCATCGACGACGCCGACTCGGCGACCCCGGCTTCACCCGCGGGATCGATCACCCGGGTCTCCAACGTGGGAGACTTCGAGGACCCCTCCATCCTCGGGATCTTCGAATTCGATTCCGGATCGGAGAACTCCACCGACCTCCGCGACGGAACCGGTCGCCACGCCGCGACCTACATGGCGACCGGCACCGATCCGCCGGAGGACCCATTCTCCACCCCAATTCCTCCTAACGCCATGGCAACGGAGGTCGAGGAACTCCGCCTGAAACTGGCGGAGGCGGTGCGCAAGGAACAAGCCGAGCGCGAAAAATTTCGCCTCGAGCAGGTGACGGCGCAGAAACTATCGCGCTACCACCAGCAGCGGATCAGGTCGCGCCTGAACCCCACCGTTCAGGGGCGCGTCCTGAACTTCGACGATGAAAACGACCCGGCCCGCGTGGCCGAGCGCGCGATCTGCGAGAACGCGCCACCAGGAGGAAGCACCCGACCCCCGCCAGGGTCGACGGCGATGGGCGCCCCACCTCCACCCAACCTCACACCCCCCAGGGTCCAGCCGCGGATAGTAGTCTCCTCACAGGAGCGAGACGCAAACGGGCTCCCACTGTTCTCCACCCCGAAGGACAACCTCGTGGCAGGCCGAGCAGCAGCCGACAGCATCACGGCCACCGGCGACGGCGCCCTACAGATCCAATACGTCAGGGCCCTGCTCGCAAAGGCCGTCGAGCAGCAAAGAGCGGGCGCCGACTCGCAGGGTCGAGTATACTCGCGTTCCTCGGGAAGCAGGGCCGTCTCAAGCGGCCGCCCAATGGCGGCAAACACCCTCAACTGCCCGCCACCGGAGCCACTGCAGCTCCAACACCGACCCGCGAACGCGGCACTCTCCACCAACGACCCCAGGCCAGCGACCAACTTCGTCGCCGCCAACGGTCAACCCATCGACGCCCGCACCCACATCATCAACAACCAAAGCTGGCGCGCACGCCAGCCCGATGAGCCGCGACACACCCTGACCAGTCGCCGCGACGGCGAGCCCATGGGGTCGCTCAGTCGACTCGGCCCCAAGTGCTTCGAACCAATGATCCGAGGCGAGAAGTACCCGCCAAACTTCAAGGCGCCGAAGGAGATAGAAAAGTACGACCCCTCGTATGACCCCGCCGTCTGGCTCGACACATACCTCATGGCAATGGCAATGGCAATGGGGATCGCAGGCCACACCGACCTGCTAGCCGCCCGTTACCTCCCCCTGATGATGGAGGGGACGTGCAGGCAGTGGATCAACACCCTCCCCAGACAATATCGACTCACTCGAAGAGATGCGCGACGCCGTCGAGCATTCGAGTGCTCCTACACCCGCGCCACCACCATCGAGGACCTGGAGCGATGCGTCCAGGGACCCGCGAGTCGACCCGCAACTGGGTCCAACGGTGGCAAGAACTCTGGTACAACGCGGTCGGCATCCACCCGAACACTGCGATCCATTGCTTCAAGACCTCGTGCCGCTACGAGCCCCTAGTCGCCAAGCTCAAGCGACACTCCCGCACACACGACAACATACCGGACCACCTCGAGATCGCCAAACGGTACGCGGAGGAAGACCCAAACCAGGAAACCGACGACGAGTCAGGAGGTCAACGCCGCACGAGCGGCAACGACGGCGGACGACGGTCCGACCTACGGTACAGCAACACTCGCCTCACCGGCAAGCGCCGCAGTGACGGGCGAGTCGACTTTGTCGCCAACGCCGGGCATGCACAATGCGAGCCCAAGAGCTTCGACCCGGCCCTCCTTAACCAACCGTGTGCATTTCATAGCAGGAAGGAAGCCCGCGCACACAACCGCCGACTGCCACACCCTCAGGGAGATCGAGAAGGCAAGGCGAGCACGGGAAGACCCCGACAACGACCCGCCAAACGGCGGAAAATTCGGCAAAGTGGCCGGCTCGCTCCATACGTTCACAGGCTTCAACACGAAGTGCGAGAAGAAGGTCATCGCCCGTGCCGTCACCGTCAACGCGGTGGCCCAGGTGGACGTTCCCCAGTTCCTCAACTGGTCGGAGCAGCCCATCACCTGGAGCCGCCAAGACAACTCGCCACGCATCGAGTACCCAGGACGAGTCGCCCTGGTGGTCAAACCTAAGGTCGGCGACTACTGGCTCCCCAAGACATTGATGGACGGCGGCAGCTCCATCAACATCTTGTACCTCGACACCTTCAGGAGGCTGTGGCTCCCGCAGTCGATGATCGAGACGACCCACACCACGTTCCATGGCATCGTCCCCGGTCGGAAGGTGTACCCGATCGGCAAGGTCACGCTGCCAGTCACCTTTGGCACACCAGCAAACTTCCGCACCGAGCGGATCGTCTTCGTGCTGGTGCCCTTCGACAGCCCCTACCACTACGTCCTAGGGCGCCAGGCGTTCGCCAAATTCATGGCAGCGCCCCATTACGCGTACAACGCGATGAAGCTCCCCGGGCCGTGCGGCGTCATCACCATCAACGGCGACCCCGACATGGCCGCCGAGTGCGAGGCCAAAGGAGCCGAACTCGCTTACGCCGTCATCACGGCAGAGACTAACCACGCCGATGAACTCGCCAAGTACGCAAGTGGGGTCAACAACGACGACCCCACCATCCTCAAGAAGCCCAACTCGGAGGGTGCAAACACCTCAACCTTCGAGGCTATGATGCACACCCGCACCGTCGAGCTGGTACCAGGCGACTCCAGCCAGACAGTGACGATCGGGACGGGCATGAGCCCAGCATAGGAAGGCGCGCTCATCGAGTTCCTCCGTGAGAACAGGGACATCTTCGCGTGGAAGCCTTCTGACATGCCTGGTGTCCCTAGGGAGATCGCTGAGCACAAGCTAAACGCCGACCCCAAAGTGCGACCCGTCAAACAGTCGATGCGGCCCTTCAATGAAGAGCGCCACCGAGCAATCGCCGAGGAGGTGCAGCGTCTACTCGCTGCAGGCTTCATCCGGCCAATCAAATACTCTAAGTAGCTGGCAAACCCAGTCCTGGCCGAGAAGAAGAACGGGACCTGGAGGATGTGTATCGACTACACAAACTTGAACAGCGCCTGCCCAAAGGAGCAGTTCGTCCTCCCGCGGATCGACCAAATAATCGACTCCACCGCGGGCTCGGAATCGCTATGTTTTCTCAAAGCCTATTCTGGATATAACCAGATCAAGTTGGCTGTCGAGGACGAGGAGAAGACGGCATTCATCACGCCATTCGGAGCCTTCTGCTACACCGCCATGACCTTCGGCCTCAAGAATGTCGGGGCAACCTATCAGCGGTGCATGCAGGAGTGCCTTGCGAGCCAAATTGGCCGCAACATCCACGTCTACATTGACGACGTGGTCGTGAAATCCGCTCGCCAGGATGATCTACTCGCCGACCTGGCGGAAACATTCGCTAACTTGCGAAAATACAAGATAAAGCTCAACCCAGGCAAATGCACCTTCGGTGTACCAGCAGGGCAACTGCTGGGTTACGTCGTCTCCAAGCGCGGGATAGAGGCGAACCCCACCAAGATCGATACGATCGCCCGACTCGGCAAACCCGAGTGCCTGCGCGACGTCCAGAAGCTGGCCGGGTGAGTAGCGGCTCTCAGTCGCTTCATCCCCCTCCTGGGCGAAAAGGTGATGCCCCTATACCGCCTAATGCGCAAGAACCCCACGTTCCAGTGGGACAAGGAGGCGGACGACGCGCTCCGCGACCTCAAGAAGGTGCTACACCGCCACCGCTACCGCCGACAAAGAACCCATGCTGGTTTACGCTGTCATGGTTATCGAGCGACCGGAGGAAGGAAAGGAGCGCCCAGTACAACGACCGGTGTACTACATCAGCGAGGTCCTCACCGAGTCGCGCCAGCGGTACCCACAGTACCAGAAGCTGGTATACGCGGTCTTCAGGGCACAACGACGCTTGCCGCACTACTTCCAGGAGCACCCGATCACGGTCGTCTCCTCAGCACCGTTGCAGGATATCATCCGCAACCATGAGGCGACAGGGCGAGTCGCCAAATGGGCCGTCGAGATCGGCGTCCACAACATCAAATACGAGCCACGAAGAGCGATCAAGTCGCAAGCCCTAGCGGACTTCATCACCGATTGGGAAGAGGCCCAGCAGCCAGAGAAGCTGCCATACCTCCATTACTGGAGCCTGCACTTCGACGGCTCCAAAAATGCGGACGGCAGAGGCGCAGGGATCGTGCTAACTTCACCGAAGGGCGACAAGCTCCGCTACGTCCTCTGCCTCGACTTGACACCCTGCACCAACAACATGGCCGAGTACGAGGCCTTGCTCCACGGCATGCGAGCCGCCAAGGAGATGAACGTCAACCGCCTACGCTGCTACGGCGACTCCGACCTTGTCGCGGGACAAGTCGCTGGCACCTGCGACGCTGTCTCCCCCACCATGGCGGCGTACCGCCAAGCAGTGGACAAGCTGGGCGGACACTTCACAGGCTACTCCGTCGAGTGGATCGATAGGCGGAAGAACGAGGAGGACGACGCCCTCTCTCGCATTGGGTCGGCTCTACTCGCACCACCCGCCGGCATCTTCCTTGACACAATAACCAAGCCATCAGTCTCTCCCCCTAGGGAGATCGACATCGGAGTCCCGTTACAGCCGGAGGCAGCACTGGTCGCACTCGTCACCGAGCCAGACGACTAGACCAAGCCCTACATCGCCTACCTGGAGACCGGCACCTTGCCGGCAGACGAGACGGACGCTCGGATGATCGCCCGCCGATGCAAGTCCTACACCATCATCGACGGCGAGCTCCACAAGCGCAGCATCACCGGCGTGTTCCAACGCTGTGTCCAACCCGCCGAAGGACGCAAGATTCTCCACGATATCCACTCCGGTGACTGCGGCCACCACGCTGGAGCCCGCTCTCTGGTCACCAAAGCTATGCGGCATGGCTTTTACTGGCCAACCGCACACGCCGATGCCGTCGACATTGTCCAGCGGTGTGCCGGGTGCCAGAAGTACGCCAACCAGACGCATGTGCCGAGCTCAGCGCTCAAAACAATCCCCATCACCTGGCCATTCGCTGTGTGGGGCATGGACATGGTAGGCCCCTTCAAGAAGGCTCCCTCCGGCTACACCCACCTCCTGGTCGCGGTCGACAAATTCACAGAGTGGGTGGAAGCCAAGCCAGTTCGGAAATGCGACGGGAAGACCGCCACTAAATTCCTATGCGAGCTCATATATCGCTACGGGTTCCCAAACAGCATCATCACGGACAACGGCACCAACTTCGCCAAAGGAGCCATGGCCGAATTCTGCGAAGAGCACCACATTCGGCTCGACCTCGCGTCAGTCGCCCACCCGGAATCCAACGGCCAGGCGGAACGGGCCAACCAAAGCATCCTCCACGGCCTGAAGCCGCGACTCCAAGTACCACTCGAGCGCACCGCCGGGTGCTGGGTCGAGGAGTTGCCCTCTGTCATCTGGGGGATCCGCACCTCGGTCAACAGGATTCACCCCCTCCTTCATGGTCTACGGCGCCGAGGCAGTCATGCCCATCGACATCGAGCATGACTCGCCGCGGGTCGTCCACTACACGGAGGATGCAAACGAGCTCGCCCGCCAAGACGGAGTCGATCAACTCGACGAGGCACGTGACCTCGCTCGGTCACGCACCGCTATCTACCAGCAGGGACTCCGCCGCTACCACAGCCTGCGGGTGAAAACTCGCACCTTCCAAGAGGGCGACCTGGTGTTGCGCCTCATCCAGGACAAGAAGGGCATGCACAAGCTCTCCCCTCCGTGGGAAGGGCCATTCGCCATCGGGCGAGTACTCGGCAACGACGCCTACTACCTCATCGACGTCCGCGGGGACGGCGAACTCGACGTCAAGCGACCATGGAATGTAAACCTCCTACGGAAGTTCTACTCCTAGAACCCCACATATGTACTCTCCAGTCGCTATGAAATAAAAAGAAACGGTTACCGCAAATTGCGCCTACTCTCCATGTCTTATGCCACTCGCACTCGTAATAACAGCATTAAGCTAACCGCAGAAGTCAACCTTTGGTACAGCGATCGGCACGGCTAAGTAGTGCGGTGCAAGAGCACTGAGTCACCTCAGGTCTTGCGTCGTCCATGAAAAACGCCTACCCGGAGCCCCATTGGAGTCGCCCAGCCCGACTGGTTTATGAGCCAAGACAACTGCCTTCGCTTCTTACAGCGACCATGGTCCTCCGCATCCTCGACATAGCGACTCGAACGGCCAAGTACCACGCTTGGGGACTGACGACCAGTTCATCACGAGCGGCTCGGGAAAACGCCAAGTAGGAGAGCATGCCCAGGACTCGCCACGCGACTGACCCCACGGGCCAGGCAGGAGTGACGCGCTCAAATTAACGCGCCAAGTCCTCACTCACCCTCGAGTCGCGCCTGGAACAACCAAGTACCACGCTCGGGGACTCGGCTACCCGACCCCGTTCGCGCAAGGGAAAATGGCAAAGTATAGACCGCTCAAGGGAGTCGCCTAGCGACTGGCTCTTCGAGTCTGGGCGAGTCGACCACAACAACAAAAACACCCAAAAACAACAAACATATCACATAGGAGGTAAACTCCATAAAAGGGCGGACGTGCTCGGGGACTCGTTCAAACCCCAATCACAAACATATGACAAATACAAAAACAGACACGATGTCTCATTTAAATAGCATGTTGCATTGTCTCATATTACAAAATATGCCCATATGGCAGACCTGCTACCAACGCCCCAAGGCAAACTATCCTATTCTGCAGGCTTCGACGACGACTCGCCAACACCCCGGCGATTGCGGATGAACGGCGTGTATGGGTTCGACGGGTACGTCGTCAGCTCACCCGCCATCGCCGCGCGGAAGGGCTGCTCGACCTTGAAATCACGGTGCGGCGGCTCGGGGTCGTTCGGCACGACGACCATTTCCTGGTACAGAAGGAGGTCGCCCATTGCCCAGACACGCTCCGAGTACGTCGCGGCGCGGTCCGTCAACTTGAGCACCTCGGAAAGCTCCACCGCTCCAGTCGACAAAGACAGCCACTCGTCACATCGTCGAGGTCGAAGTCCTCCGGGAAGTGAGCAAGTCCAAGGCTGAGTGCCGTTGCCGCTCCGCGCCGAAACGCCGACCGCGTCATGAACTCAACGACCGCAGGCGCCTTCTCCAAATATTTCCACACCTCAACGAGGTTGCTGGGAATTACCTCCGTGGGTGATATTTCCTGGAGATAGGCTCGGATGCACGTCGCCGAGTCGACGAGCGTGGCTACACACTGCCGCGCGTCGAACGAGCTCGCCTCTTCCGCACTATTAATGATGCGACCTGCGAGTATAAGACAATAATGAATATGAAGGACACCACAAAAGGCACACACTACTGGCAGAGGAAGATGCGCTTACCAATCAACGGGCGGGCGAGATCCGTGATGAAGCATTGAAGCGAAGTATGGTTGTCCTGGAGCCCAGCAACAAGGGCGTCCGACACTTTGCGATCATCCTCGGCGGCTGCAATGGCGGCCTTGGCTCGTCCATCAGCCGAGCTCGCTTCTTCTTTCGCCTCCCGCAGCTCGCGCTCGAGTTCGTCGATCCGCTGTTCCGCCGAACTCAAAGCCGATTGCGCCGCCGCCAATTCACCCACGGGGACAAGTCCCTGGGGAGCTTCCTCTGCATTCGCGGCAACCTCCTGAAGCCCCTTGTTCGCTTCCTAGACGAGGGCCAGTTCCTTCTCCGCGCGGTGCTTCGCTGCGAGCCGGTCAGCCGATTCACGTTGCAGACCCTGCACATCGTTCAAACAGTTAAGTAACGCAACATCCTAAGTGCCCACCCGCCGAAATTCAGCGAGTGCGCACTCGGGGACTGGCAATCAAAAAATTCCTAAGTGCCCACCCGCTGAAATTCAGCGGGTGCGCACTCGGGGACTGGCAATCAAAAAATTCCTAAGTGCCCACCCGCTGAAATTCAGCGAGTGCGCACTCGGGGACTGGCAATCAAAAACTTCTAAGTGCCCACCCGCTGAAATTCAGGGCGTGCGCACTCAGGGACTGGACGCGGAAAATAACGGCTATACACTAAAAGGATCAGTCCGCTGTAACACACCGGCCTGACCCTCGGGGACTGGACATACCTGGATGGCTGCGCCAAGCATGCTGTGAAGCTGTATCGCGTCCACGGATGGGAGGAGAGATGGTGTGTGACCACGAAGCTGCTCGACTTCCATGTCGGCGACCCCAGGAGCACGGCTCGATGGTGAAGTCCCACTCGTCGTAGCCGGTTTGGCCATGAAGCGCGGGAACGTCGCGATGGAGGCACCCGCACCAAAGGAGGTCGGTTCGGCCGCACTAGGCAGGGGAGCGCCCTCCTTTGTGGATGCGGCTACCTCTGGGGCGGGTTCGGTCGGCGCGACTGCCATGTTGTCGGAGATCGTAACGACATCATCGCCCTTGGCCTTCTTGCCGCCATCTGTAGGGACGACGACCTCGTCCGCCTTGCGCTTACGGGAAGGATTCTCCTCGCTGACGACGGATGGCACCTTAGCCACGGTCGGGTGGCCCATCTTCTTCACTCCGGTCTTGTAAATCAATCGCGTAAGTAATAGAGTTCAAACTACTATGGAAGACAAAGATAGGTGAACAAACTCACTTGGCGACTGGAATGAAGCGCAGACCCGTGCGGAGGCCAGCTGGCTTCTCCAGTTCAGGGCCCAGACGGCGGCTGAGCCCCATCTCCAGGACGTCGCGTGCCCAAGACACGGACGGATTCTTCGTCGTCGAGGCCGCAACGGGAGCCCCTGGAGCTTCTTCGGCGGGAGCTTCCCTGCGAGGCGAGGCCGCTGCGGCCGGAGCGTCCCCCAGCCCAGAAACTGGGGCGAATGGTGGGGGCATCGAAGCCAGCGGCACCTCAACGGTGGCCGTGTCCAGCGCGACTGCCGTCGGTGGCGCCTCGTCCTTGGCCGGGCTGGGGGCGTCGGAACTGCTTGCCGAGTGCGCTGGCGAGGCCGGCCTCATCGGCTACGTCTTCCTCCTTGGAGGGGCCTTCGCCTCCTTCTCTTTCTTCTTCTTCTTCTTTGACGGAGTAGCCTAGCGGCGCGAGGTGGTTTCCGGAATCTCTTCTTCGTCATCATGACGCTCAAGGCTTTTGCTCGCCTCGAGCTTGCATTGACGCTGCCCGCGGGTCTTGCGGACCAGCGGGGCGACCTCCTCCTCGGACTCGTCGTCGCTGTTGCTCTCGTCTCTCCCGGCGTCGCTCTTGGCGAGAGGCGGCTCGCCCATGTCCTGGACGGACGAGCTCGAGTCCTCGTCTTCCGAAGGCGGAAGCCACCCCTCCACCACTTTGAACAGCTGCAATGAAGACAAGACGAAATTAGAAAGACCGCGACTGCAAAAAACTACGACTACGAATAATACGAGATGATTACCGTTGGGGCCGGACGCTTCGCGGTGTAGGGGGCGAACCCAGCCTGAGCGTCCAGGTACACCGCCTGGGTGATCTTCTTCAGGGCCACGGTGTAGTCCTCGAGCTTCCACTCGGTTAGGCTGGCCTTCGTCGAGTCCTCCCGGGCCATGTACTGGTACATGTAGTGGTCGCGCCGAGCCAGAGGGACGAGCTGCCGCCCGAGCCAGCAGTTGTACAGATTGATTGTTTGGAGGCCTCTTCTCTTCAAGCCGCGGATGGTTTGGAGCATCTAGTCCACGACCATCCGCTGGTCGCTGGGGAGCTTGCCAACTTGAAGACGGCGCGGCTCGGACCGATTGGCGGAGTACCGCGGGATCGCCGTCTCGCCCTCCGGGGTCGCCTCGGAGACGTAAAACCACGACTTCTTCCGGTCGCTCCCTGCCTTGGCGGGCAGCATCAAGTCGAAGAATGAGGCCTTCGACTTCAGCTGGAAGGTTAGGCCACCCGCGGCGAGCATTGGGCCGCCCGCGTCCTCGCGGCTGATCTGTCCGTGGAACAGATCTTGCCAAAGAGGGAAGTAGGGCCAAGTAGCACTTTCATGAGCCACGAAGATGGCGAGCTGCTCGATGCTATGGGGACCTAGATCCGATGGCTGGATCCCGTAGTAGGTGCAGAAGCTCCGGAAGAACAAGGACGTGGGGAATCCCAGTCCCCATTCCAGATGGCTGGTGAAGAAGATAAATTCCCCCTCGCGCGGGTTCGGGGTCACCTCTCCGGCCGTGGGGATGCGCCAAATGACGCTACAGATCCCGGCCTCCTCAAAGGACGCCAGTTGTGCCCTCGTACATTTGGACCTCCCCCAAGGTTCGGTGGAGAGGGCCATGGCGGAAGACTTTGCGGGGGGTCGGAGGATTTCGGGTCTGCTGGATCGCGATGCGAAGGAAGGCGAAAATGTGTGCAATCGGAGGGAATGGCGAGAAGATGACTTTCTGATCGCCTGCCATTCCCCTTATATAGCGGTTGTTACCCGCCAAATCAGGAGGCCGTTACTACGCGGTGATTACGCCAAAGGTTACCGTTGGGTTACCGCAACGGCTAGTTTGACCGCGCTTAACGGTCCAACTTCAGCCACTCGGCTCGCTGACCTACTCGCTGCGACAGTGATTCGCCGACTCGACTCGCCAAAGCTGCGAATAAAATGACAAGTTTTTCCTCTATACAGGAGCCCGCCGATGATTCGACTGGATGTCTACTCTGAAGCCGTATACTCCGACTGCTAGCAGCCACCTACGCCCAATCAACGACAGCCTCGGGGACTACTGATGGGGATGTGCCTACCGGGGTATACCCAGCAGGACGTTTCCGACTGGCCCAAAGAACTGGCGAGTGGGCCTGCAAGACGGCGACTGGATCAAGGCCTGGCACGGATCCAAGCGACTGGAAGCTGAAGGCCCAGGCGAGTAGATAGGCCCAGTCGGATTAGGTTAAACAAGCACCAAAGCCTTAACTGATTCGGTTGAGATATGTAAACCCTAGGGGAGGTGAGCCTATATAAACCTCCCTGCGGGGCGTGTAGAGGGACGTTCCATCATACACCCAAGTGACTCGCCGCCTAGCCGCCGAGTTCGCCCATTGTACCACCTCCATAATAAAATCTAGCAGGAGTAGGTCTTTACCCTCCGGGGGGCCAAACCTGGGTAAAACCCTGAGTCTCCGCCCTCATCTCGCACCGCAGATGGCTGGCCGCCCTTGCCCTTCGTTCTACTACCCGCTGCCGATTGCAGCATCTGCCGTGACCATTCCCACGACATTAACCATAAGTCGGCCGTATAAGGTGTTACTCATTCCCGACATTCTTCTCTCTTTCTTTCCGAGGTATTTCTTAGCCAACGTTCTTTATTCGCCACCCTCTTGCTCTTTTCATCTTTCTCCTTCCATGGGTTACTTTCCGGGTTATCTCCCCTTGCTCGAGGTATTCGTGTGGCTTCCTGGTTAAGCTTCGTCCTACGTGTATCAATCATCATTGTTTTCTAGTTTTTTGTTCCTCTACAGTGGTTATTGACAAGCTACAGTAATTGTTGCGGCTGTTGCGCCGACGCAGTGACGCCTCGAGTCTCGCATCGGTCAGAAGGCCCGATCCTCTCCTGTGCTGTGTGGTCTTCGGTGTGGCTCCACTACTTGCGAACAGTTTCGCCACACGCGCGATTATGCGCTCATAGATGAATAGCCACGATCCTACTACCGCTAACATTACGCGGTTATAAAGAGGGGAGCGGGGCTAGGCGATTCACTCTCCCCCCTTGTTTTCCCTTCATCTTCTTCCTTGCTCCGCCGCCTCCATTCGTGTTCTAGCGGCCGCGCCATCGTCATCCCCCTCGACGGTCACGCTGCTGTCTTTCGGTTCCTGCGACCTCGCTGTAGTGCCCTTGCTCCGGTGCTTCCGTCGGTGAGTTTTCCTACAACGCCGCCACTAGGTATGCGCGCTAGGCATCTCTCTGGTTTTCCTAGATTCCCCGCGGCGGTTCTTTCTTGTTCCGCCGCCGCGCTTGTTAGAATCATGACGGGGCCCTATATATCTCTAGGCCTCTCCCTGCCGCTAGTCTCTCCTCCGTTGATTCCTTCGACGAGCCTATGTCTAGTTCCGCTAGTGGAGCTCTCGTCGAGGACGATGACTTTGCGTCCGGTCCAGAACGGGGTTCCTGGAAGGGTTCCACCGTTACTCGTCGAGAGGTAGAGTGGTTAATTAAAACGCGTTGGATTCTCGCCGAGGTAAGTTGTCGCCTGCCCGGCAAGGAATCCTCACCCGTACTCAACGAAGGCGAGTATGTAGTCTTCATTTCCCACTTTGCTCGTGGGTTCGGCCTCCCCCTTAGCGATTTTGCTAGGGGGTTCCTTGATTACTTTGTCCTCCAGCCGCATCACCTACCGGCCAATGCTATTCCCTCTCTATCGGCTTTTATCTCGGATTTAGAGTGGTATTTTGGCCTTTGGCCCTCCGTACATGTTTGGTCCAAATTCTTTCAAATCCGATCTAATGTTGCGCCGGACAAATCTCTTCATCCTTCTGAAATATCTCTTACCCAATGCAGGGCTGCGTCCATAACACCTCGGAGAAATTCTGAGTTCCCCCGTGTCGCCGGCCTTGAATCTTGTAAGAAATGGCATAGATTGTTTTTCTATGTCAAAAATACAGGTAAGGAAGATAAGATTCGGCTCCCTGCTTTCTCTACCGGTCCCCCCTCGAAGAAGAATTGGAACTACAATCCTAGGAAAAGCCATGCTCTTGCCGAGGCATTTGAGATTCGGCTCAAAGAACTGATTCGCACCAGGCTCTGTGGTGAAGATTTAATGACCGCCTTCGTCAGCAGCCAAATCTGCCCTTTTCAGCTTCGCACTCATAAGCTCTGTTATATGAATGGTCCTTTGGATCCCAACCGAGTATCTACAGTTGAGCTCGACGATTATCACATCTATAAGCGCATCCGGGCTATCTTAAAGACCGATGTGCCGGAAGAATGGGAATGGGGATTAAAGCCATTTTCTCGTGGGAATCCCCCTCCTCATGTAAATTTAAGCATTAGTGTTTGCTTCCGAATTGCTTTTGTGATTATTCTTTTGCTAATCCTTTTTTGTTTCTCTCGCAGAGGTTTACGGAGCAAAAGACGGAAGATGCCTAGGTTTTGGCTCTTCCGTGGACTGCAGATCGTAATACCCTGGACAACGGAGAACCTGACTCGGAGGAGTTTGTCCCTAAGTCGGATGTTGCTCCTGTTCGTGCTCGTGGCAAGACCTCAACCCACGCGGATGAAGGTGACTCGGACGATGTACAAATTCTTGAGGTAGTTGTCGCGATGCCTATCTCTTGCGCATTTGCGGCTCCTTCTTTCCCAGCTAATCCAGCTGGTCAGGTGCATGACGCCGAACCTCTTGCTTCTCAAGCTCCTGCTGCTTGGAAGAAGCGCACTGCTTCGACACATCCCTTCGGTGCCGCCCGCAAGAAACGAGTCAAGAATTCTTCGCAGCATATCCCGAGGCGTAAGACCATGCCTGGGGTTACTGGGTGAGTTTATTCTCTTTTTGTCTCTTGACTCTACTTTTTTGTATTTCGCAGAGCTCCTCTCTCCGCAAAGCCAAGCGGTCCGAGTATGACAAGCCATACTACTCAACAGCCTTCTCCTCCTCCTCCGGAAGATACTCGGGTTCCTAGTCCCTCTCGCGTTGATTCTCCTCCTGCGCCGACCAACATATCGCCTCAACAAGATGTGCCTATTGCTCCTACCGTTATTGCCGACATAACCCCCACACCGGATCACCCGGTTGAGCCCGTTGCCCCTCTCAAGACCACCGAGGTTTCCCCCAATGACCCTACGATCACCACAGTCCCTGCCGCTACTCCAACTCCAACCGAGAATATCACCACCTCGGCCCCCTTGGAAACTACAGTTCCTGCTGCCCCCAAGGGCGTGATTCCTAGTGCCGAAGTTGTTGCCCCTGCCGAAGTCTCTACTAAGAGTAAGAAGGTTGTTGTTACTAAAGCCTCGACATCTCAGAAGGGGCCAACTAGCTCTTCTCAGCCCAGCATAGCTGATGTACTTCGCAATGGGGCTTCCTCTGCTAAGCCTGACATCGCCCTGCTGCCGACACACAACTTACTCTTTAGAAGAGTCCGCAAACGGCGGTAGTTACACAATAGGCCCGAGGTAAGGTGTTGACCCGTACTGAGAGTGGGAAAAGCCTCGGCTCTTTGGTGGAATATGCCAATAACTGAAGTCAGCCACTGCGTGAGATTTGATTGCATCTCGCCTATCAAATTGCGGAGCATAAGGTGATAACTCAATTGCCCATTTTGCTATTCGGCCACTTGCATCTTTGTTGCTCAATATCTCGGCTATGGGCGCTTCACAAATCACTTTTATCGGATGCTCTTCGAAGTAGTGTTTGAGTTTTTTCGCCGACATGTATACTCTTCTGGTAGTGCGGGTAGTTCTGCTTCGAGGCTGATACACCTCACTTAGGTAATATACCGACCTTTGTATTGACTTATCCCCTTCATTCTGCTCCACGACAACCACCGCACTTACCACTCTGTTAGTGGCGGCTACATAAAGTAACATAGGTTGTTTTGACAATGGAGAAGCCAACATCGGTGTTGTGACCAACATCTTTTTTAACTCATGAAATGCATTATCAGCCTGTGGTGTCCAGATGAATTTATTAGATTTTTTCATCAGTTGATATAGAGGTAATTCCTTTTCCCCTAGCCGACATACGAATCGACTCAGAGAAGCCAGGCATCCCGTAAATTTTTATACATCGTTCAGACACCTCGGCAGTTCCATTTTTTCAACTGCTCGGATTTTAGTTGGATTTGCCTCTATACCACGGCTGGACACGAGGAAACCGAGTAATTTTCCAGCCGGTACACCGAAGGTACATTTTTCCGGGCTAAGCTTCATTCAGAATCTTCTCAAGTTTGCGAATGTCTGCCGAATATCATCAAGGAGCATTTTGCTCTCTTTGGTTTTTATAACCATATCGTCTACATACACTTGTACATTTTTTCCTATCTGGTCATGTAGACACTTTTGCATGCATCTTTGGTATATTGCTCCTGCATTACGCAGGCCGAATGGTATGGTGCGATAGCAATAAGCCCCGTACAGGGTAATAAACGCAGTCTTTATTTGATCGGCCGGATTTAACAGTATCTGGTGGAAACCAGAATACGCGTCTACAAATGACAACAACTCACAACCAGCGGTAGAATCAATGACTTGGTCTATCCTAGGTCAAGGAAAAGGATCTTTGGGACACGCCTTGGTGAGGTTCGTGTAATTGATACACACTCGCCATACGACGGCTACATTTGGGTCATCCTTTTTCTTTTCTACTAACACCGGATTTGATAGCCAATCCGGATGAAGCACTTCCATGATGAAACCGGCCATAGGGAGCCGAGCTATATCATCCCCTATTATTTTTCTCATGTCTTCGGCAAAGCGACGGAGAGGTTGCTTCACCGGCCTTGCTCCTGGCCTTACATGCAAAGAGTGCTCAGCCAACTCCCTCGGCACACCTTGCAGGTTCTGAGTTGACCATGCAAAGATATCCCGATTCTCACGGAGGAAGTTGGTGAGCTCGCTTTCCTATTTGGCATCTAGGGCAGCACCAATCGTGATGTGCGCTCTAGGAACTACTCATCTATCTGGATCTTTTTCGTCTCTTTAGCCGGCTGGAAATAAACACTCCCATGCGGGTTGGCTAATGCCGGCATATTCAGCTATGCCGACTGAGCCAGAGCTGCTACCTCCTAAATCCTTCCTTTTTCCCTTGCAATTACCAATGACTCGGCCAGGTTTGATCCGGCTGAAGCACATTCCATTGATTTTCTATAATCTTCGGCTACTATTATTACCCCCTGTGGCCCGGGTAACTTCATTTTCAAATAAGTAATGTGGCAGCTGATCATGAATTTAGCCACTGCTGGTCGTCCGAGTAAAGCATGATAGCAACTTTCTAGGTCCATCACTTCAAACTCCAAATTCTTCGCTCTAAAATTCTCCCTTGTGCCGAATAATACATCTACTCGGACTTTCCCAATGGGTTCGCACGAGAGACCCAACACTATTCCATGGAACGTGGTTCTTGTGGTATTCTTTGCTATTCCGAGTTTGTGCATTGTTTCTTTGTACATAATGTTGATACTACTCCCATTATCAATGAGTACTTTTGAGAATTTCACATTAATGCTGGGCCCGAAAAATGTCGGATCTAGTACCAGTGGATACGACCCTGGGTTCGGCATTATCTTTGGGTGATCCTTTATGCTCTAGGTTATTTCTTGATCAGACCAGGGCACGTTTCTTGGTACTGCTGGCACAACTGCATTCACTTCCATATGTCGGCGCTGTACACTCTGTCTATCTTTCTGTTGTGAACACACAATATGATTGATGATGCTCCCTATAATCATTACGCCCATTGTTCCCGGGGTTTTCCCTTCTATCTTGATTTTGATTTACCACTTGATGTACTGCATCCCTCCGGTCCGAGTTATCATACCTCGGAGGAGGCGGTGGTAACATTAACTGCTGGGCATTTTCTCCGGTTAGCTGTGGCTGCTGCTGCTGATGTGCTTGATGAGGAGGCGCTTGCATGCCCGCCGGGTTTCCCATTGCATTTTTCATCCAAGCACATTGACGAGTTGTATGATTAGCTGGCTTGGCAGGATTTGGAGTGTGGAACTTACACGGTTGATCCAACATGGATTCAAATGTGTACTTCGGGCTTTCCTGCCACTTCTTCTTTTGTTCTGGTGTCCACTGTCTTTTCCCTTCATTCCTCGGCGTCCAATGCTGATGACCATTTTTCTGTCGCTGATTGTTCCCCTAACTAGGCTGATCCTGCACAACCGCTGCCACCTGATTGGAAGCATATATGTAATCCGGCCTCTCTTCCATTATTCTACCTTAGTATTCATTGCGCCGCGATGATCCATCTGCATCTCTAGCATACTGGTCTTGGTGCTCCCGATGCTCTGCCGACATTAATTCTGGTTGTGTCGGATCCCCTAGAGCATAAGAATCTGCTATCCTGATGGTTTCTGCCAATGTGGTTGGCATATCTCTTTGCAACCTTTGCCATAACACACTTCCATATCGGCAGCCCTGAGCAAACTAAGCTATACTTGAGATTCTATGACCCCTTCACATGAGTTTCTTAGGTTACACCACCGAGTCAAGAATTCCCTATCTGTTTCATTCGGCTTCTGCTTGCACATTGCGAGCTGTTGAGGCCTGTTTGTTCTCTTATATGTACTAGTGAAATTGCTGACAAACATTTCTTCAAAATCTAACCAACAATTGATACTACCTGTTGGCAGATTGTTTAGCCATACTCTGGCTGGTCCTTCCAGCATCTGTGGGACGTATCTCACCGCCCATCGTAAGTTTCCGCCAGCTATTTTCACTGCTGTGGCATAGTCAATAACCAATCTTCTGGTTTTGTGCTCCCATTGTATCTTTTCGTTCCCCTTTCCAATTGAAAGTTCGGCACTGGTGGTTCAACCATGATCCGAGGTTCGAAGCACGCCGGACCAGGCGGACCCTGTTCCTCCAATAGCTTAGACCGATATAATCTGTCTAGTTTCAATCTTGCTTCAGTTGACGGCAAGTTTCTACAAATGACTCTCTCTTGTATTCCATAGTGGTTATTCCCACCATGTTCTGCATGCTCCATATCCGAGTAACCATCATTGTACCTATCATTTGCCCGATTATGGTGAGCTGGTCTCGCTTTTCTCTCTTGCCGAGGCTCATACCTCGGCTGAGGATCTGGTGGAGGGTTTCTCCTCCCCTCCGTCGGGTTATTGTTCTCATGATTTCCCCTTCCGAGATCCCCATGCCCTTTGTTAGCATGGCCGGGGTTTCTATCTCCACTGTTACCTCGGCTGCAATTGCCTCTGTTCTCATTGACTTTACTGGCTACTGCCGTATCATATGGAACAATCTGCTTAATTCTTTTTCCCGAGGTCACCGCTCTATCTCTTCGCGCATTGTTTCCGGGTGAGGATGTTGCTGCCACAGATAGTGCGGGGGCTGCTCCCGAATGAACCTTACGCGAAGCTCCTGGCCTTGCCGGGTCAGCCCTAAGCATTTCCTCATTCTATTGGTTCGTGATGCGCACCAGCTCATTTACTCTTTCTTGCTGTTTTTGCCGGACTTCCCCGCTTAATCCTTCCAGCTCCAAAGCCGGGGCATTTGCTGCCCTGAGGTTATTTGCCAGGGTACTATACCTCGGCAAGCCTAGATCGACTGAATCATCTGCACGAGCCTCATGCTCTTTGTTGATATCATTCATGAGGTTCTTTCCTCTTAATCTCAATTCATCTACCCGCTCAGGGGCCACATCTAGTTTGTTAGCCCTAGCATACTCTTGCATGGTCCTGTTTAAGGATTCCCACAAGGCCGACACCTTATTTGCCTCTACTAGTACCTTTTGTCTAGTTTCTTCTAACTCCGCATGTGCGTTATCCGGATCAAGTATCGGTGCCACAGGCGTGGTTAGATTATCTATGGTTGCCTGAAGAATATTCTCTGGTCTCTCCAGAGGTGGCCATCTTACCCTTGCCGCCCTCGGGGTCGTTGCCTGCACCTTGGCTGACTTGTTACTGGTTGATCTACCTCGGTGGGCTGTGGAGATGTCTGCTTCGTGGCCATCTGTGCTCCTATCACTGGGTCTCTGCTTGGTCCGGGGCCTGCTCCCGCTGTTGGTTGCGCGACCGTCACCATCACCTCGACGCTACCAATGGGGCATGCGCCATGCGGACCATTAGTAGCACGGAGGGAAGGTTCTCCTACTTCAATGACTCAGTGAGGATAGACGCAGGACGTGCCGACGCCGACGTAGACCTTGTGCGCGCCTAGGTTGATGAAGACGCCGTTGCGCGGAGGCACTTTCCACCTGAAGCTACCCGCGTTGTCGCTGACATAGTCCTAGAGATCAAATCTCTGGACTAAGCCAGAGACAACCCGCTCGCCGGTGTGGATGAAGTTTCCCGTCCGGATCTTGACTCCAGCTAGCACCACTGCTTGCCCCATGGTGGGCGCCAACTGTCGTGGTGGTGGCATGGTAGATGCCATGGGTAGGCTAAAGTATGGGGCCAATGGATGCTAGAGCGATCCGGGGAGGGAAGATGTAGTGATTTCTACACTCAAGTGTCCTGTAAACAGATCTATATTCTTCTTCTTAAGAACTACAAGTGCTCCTAGAGCTGTTTCATGGAGAAGAAGTAAACAACAACACGAGCCTTACGGCATAGAATGAATCGATCCCTTCTCTGGAGCCCACGTCCCCCTTATAAAGACGTTCCTTGGTTCCTTCTAGTTCTGAAGTGGCAAGCATATTCTTGGAATATGCTTGTCCCAATATGGAAACTCGGCGGCCTCCATTTCGTGTCCCCCTTCTATCAGCGACAATGTTCCAGAAACCTTCACATGTGCGCCTCGGGCTTCCTCACTGTCACCTCCGTGACGTTTGTCTGCCCTTCTGTTGCTCTTCTCCTTGTCCTTTGTGCTTGTCTCTGTCTAGATTCCTCTTAGCCAGTGACTAGGGTTTGACTATAGGAGCCTCCTTCTCCTGCAAGCTTCATGTTATTCGGCCTTATCTTGCATAACTCGGCTCGGCCTTCACCTGCATTCAAGTTAATCAGATTCATTCGGCCGACTTAACCATAAGTCGGCCGTATAAGGTGTTACTCATTCTACATTTGTCATGGCCCTGCTTATCTCGGTCGAATCTTATATGATTCGACTGACACAACCAGTAATTCGGCTTAAGATGAGGGAGACTCCTTTCGTCTTTCCCCTGTCTTGACCCTATCCGGGGTCACCCCCCCCCCCCCAACAAGAATACCCGTTATGCATACAACTCACGTTCCCATGATCATTGAGCCATGAGCATAACCTACCAGTTATCATTACAACATACAAAAAGTAACGATTACAAAACTTACAAAGGTGACATTATGGAAATTACAACACAAGTAGCTGAAGTCTTCAAGCGCAGAGCCCATGTCAAGCCTTATCCTACAAGTAACTCACTGGGAAGACGGCCTAGCTCGCATAGACGTCAGCACCTTCATCACTTATTAACACCTGCAATCTGGCCAAGTAAATAGCCAGGGACAATGACAGTGAGTACTTTGAATGTACTCACAAACCACCGAGACAAGGTAACCAGATAATTCATATTGGGTCGTGGAGAGATAGCTCTACACTATACTTGTTTCTAAAAAGTCTAACAATGGCATCTCTATAACTTTGTTGAAAAAGAGTTGTTAGAAAATATGCCTCCTTTTAGACAGTCTGGATATCCCCATATCCTTGTTAAAACTTTGAAAATTGTTTGATAGTAAAATCCTTTAAAACATATTCGACCATCTCTGGTCAAAACCAAATTTGTTCTTATCTTTCCTTGTGACCAAGTCACATCCTTTTTATTCATCTCAACATATCCGAAGGGTACTCGTAGCACTTACCATTCCAATCGTCCTTGACCGTGGACATGGCTATTCGAATAGATTAGACTCTGCAGAGTTTGTGCACTTTACCCACAAGAATTAATACATCCGCCGGGATACAACCACGGCACGCTACACACGGTATATGGGGGTTCGGATAATCAAACATAGTTTTTCATTTGTCCATCCCTAGCAAAGGCGTATTTTCCTTTTGGGTTTGTTCTCTCCGACACGAGTATGTGGCACGACGCCCATAGTCCTCCCTTCTGTACAAGCCTATTCCCCAAACCGTGGTTTGGCATATAGTAATTTGACTCCACTTCCTTCCATACAAACAATAAATCATACCTTCCGTGAGAGGCCCAATTGTTGCACTGGTACCTTGTCCACGACAGTCTGTATTTCAGGGGATTTCTCCCCTTTAGCGAGTACGAGCAGCCCCGGCTAAAGACCTCAAACTACGAGCGAAGCCCCAGCGACTAGGGTAGTGTGGTTGCATGGATAAATTGTTCCTGTAAAAGCGTAGAACATCTCTTCTCTTTCTCTTGCCCAACTTTCTCATTATCCTCCTCATATCTTCCTTAGTAAAAATTCCACTCGGAAATGATGCCTCTTTCCAAGGGTTTTATTTTGAAAACTTTGTAGTAGGGTAAAACCCAAAATAGTTTTATCATTGAAAATCCGTGGTTTCCAGGAGGGAAGATGCTAAGAATCTTAGCCTCAATATAAAGGGTAAAAGTGGTGTCAACAAGGGTAAGTGTCCTAGTGGAAACTCCATCATAACTTGGAGGAGCCAAGTTACTCACGCCTTTTATTTGAAACAAACCATGCATTTAATCATGAGATTCATAAACAAGATATAAAACAATTGATAAAAAAGGAGTAGGTTAATATAGGAGTTCAGGAATGGTGGCTTTCCTGTGACCAGCGAGATGTCCCGTGGCTTCTTTAGAATACCAGAAAACCAATAATAACAATTATAAGAATAACCCGATTCTTCCTTCTTCTCGGTGTCTCACGATTCACAACTATCACCGTTATCAAGCATACATGCAAACAAACAATACCGCAATCAACACAAGGCATAGAAGCATCAATACATATAGCAAGCAACAAATAATTATAAGATATGAGATAGTAGGATACTAGATGATTGGTTGATAAGATTAGTGAAAGATTTGGAGGCATTAGAGAAAGGATCTTTTGGATTAATAGTCTAGGAACTACCTAAGAGAGGGGATTTTGACAAAGGGATTGATCCGTGTGATACCATTGTATAAAAATTATACCATCAAATAGGTATTGATAAAATGAATCCAACATAAGTGGTTTCACTATTTTATCAATTTCCATTGATTTATAGTGATTTTTATAGTGGATAAAACCCTAGTTTTAGGAAATAATTCACCAGACAATTTCTGGAGCCCCACAAATTATTTCCTTGGGTGATTAGGTATTATTTGGTGGAATGATTCAACAGGAGTTGCAATCACCTCAAAAAAATTATCATAATGCCCTTGAGCAATTCCCAAAGACAGTACTGGCTGAGCTTTGTCTTTTTCATCATATTTAATCTGGAGAAGTTTTTAATGTGATTCCAAGGAAACTTGTTAGGTACTGAAAATTCCTTTCTGTAGAAATTGGAAAAAACCTCTTTGGAGTTACAGAGCTAATGATATGGATTTATTGGTTATTAAACAATACACAGATCATTTTAATTCACTAAAATTAAGTAAATTCTTAATAAGTTTTGGGCTCTTGGGGATTGATAAGTATGGTGGTATAGAGGTACTGACAGTTAGAATTAGGTCATTACCTCCTTTGGTTTGACCTAGAGAAATTTCTAAAAGAAGAAAAGTCCTGATATTGTTATTTATACTAGATGCAAAATAGGAAGCTATATTAGGTGGGGACAGTGGGACATGTAAGGTATGGTCTGTACATTTTAGTCCAAATTGTATTTACTCCATTTGGAGCTGCAGAACTCCTGGAGTATTTTATTAGTGAAAGGGACACATCTTGGTAAATAATTTATGAATGATAAACCAAACATGATTTTGTTCCAACCATGTCACTACATGTTAAATATTTCACTGAGGAACCTTAGGGATTTTAGATATGGTAATTTTGTGGTGTTTTACAATTTGAAAATTATTTAATCCTAAGGTTGAAATACTGGATCTGGGCAAAAGAATAAAAGGATAAGGGGGATTTGGGCCATATCTGGAGGGCAAACAGGACGCGTGAGGGGATTCGGCCCACCCGAGGCGGGGTCGCGCGTAGGCAGCACCCCATTCGAACTAGGCAAACGGGGCCCGGTGGTCAGCGAACCGTGGCCGCGAAGGGGTAAGGGGAGATCCAGGTCGCCCGCACAAAGGAGATCCGACGATTGGCCTTCATCGACCTCGGCGAGACAGGACCGATGGTGGGGCAAACCCTATCGGTGTCGGGAAGGAGAAGGGCCTGCACGGGGTGGGGAGGTGGCGGAGCGGACGCGGTGGTCGACGGCGAGTCTAGCGATGGGCGGCACGGGGTGTTTCGGCGCCAGGAGGAGTCTCGCACGATGGTGGCTGAATGGAGCTCGCCGGAGCTAGATGGAGAGGCCACCTACAGGCGTTCCTATACCAGAGAAGGGGTGGGTCAAATTCAGGAAGGAGAGGGGAACTCGAGAGAGTGATATGCAGGGAGGGAGAGTGCAAGTAGGAGAGGCCTTCCTCGATTTTTGTGGGGGAGGCCGAATCTTCTTGCCCTTCTTCTCATGGGCAAGGCAGAGCAAGGGGGAGGGAGAGGGAGCTCTGGGTGTGAGTGGGGGTTGTTGGGGGTAAATGAGGGAGGGGAGAAGGGGTGCCAGAGCTCCTGGCCTTATAAACCAAGGGAAGAGGCTCATGGTGGACTTAGTGTAGGTGGAGGTTGGGAGAGGGTGTTGGCCAGACATTGGGCAGCAGGGGTGGTGCTGGGTGGTTGTGTGGGGCCTACCTACGACCAGACATTGGGCTCCTAGCCGTATAAACCAAGGGGAGAGGCTCCTTTTATTTCAAAGATATGCAAGGTATGTTCCTCCCTCTCTCACAAGCTTCAAGAGCTAAAGGACAAGGAGTTGGGGTTGGCTATAGTGATTTCGACCAGAGGGGTTGTATGATGCTGATGATGATCAACAATGGTCATTGATTGTGGTTAGATTGGGTTTTAGTTTGAGCAAAGGCTTGATAGACAAAAAATTGACCACCAACAAAGTTGTGAAGGAAGTTGAAAAACTTGCATTAGACAAGGTCAGAAAAGGGTACTGGTGTGTGTATAGGGTCCTTGCATAAACCTAGGAATTATTTGGGGTTTTTCTAAGGATTAAAGGTGCACTTAAACTCCATTATTTAAATAGTCCAGAAGTAGTTTCTAGAAGCTTATTTGATATTTTTACATTAGACAAGGTTGGTTTTTGATGTGATATGGTTCTAAATACCGTTACACACATTTGAGAATTTTATTGGAATTTATTGAGGTGGGAAAGTATTTTTAAGGAATTATTTCTTATTTCTCCCATTCAAGAAAAAGGTCAAAAAGAAATAATAAAGAATCTCAAATATATTTATTTTTGAGTTTGAGAGATAGGTTATGAGGTGTATAACTCAGATATGCATTGATTTGGCAAAGTGGTTCGGAGAAAAAAAACTTTCCTTTATAGACAAAGATTTTGAGAATTTGCAAGATAATGAATTTAATTTGTTTGATGATCCAAATAATTATGGGAATTATTTGGGGATGGTTATATTCAAGGTGGAGGTTGTATACTTGATTTATACCTCAATTCCATCTTGGTTATTGAAGATTCTTGGGTGAAATGGGAAGAAACTAGATTTTAGGGAATCTAGGGTTTTGTTATTTTCATGCCACCAAGACATGGGTGAATTAGTGAGCTCATAGCCTACCTTGGTACAAGGGATATATGGATAGCTAGACCAAGTTATATATATTATCAAGGAAGCAAGAGTTTATCTTGGTTACATTTGAGGTGGTCTAGAAGAGATGGCAAACTTTGTTGAAAATAAGGCTGCCATAACAGATACATCATGAAGCCTCCTAATCCATGTGGGTTTAAGAAGCACAAGGCTCCAATGGAAACAAGTGAGGTTCGGATTGATAGGCCATGATTAGTATATCATAATCATGAAAAGAGTTGGTCAAGGGGAGGTAGCATATAGATGGGAGCTTCTGCCAAAGTAGGCAGGATGATAAGATTTGCAGGAAAAATTATTATCTTGGCTACAAAACCATCAAGGATGAGTGGGAATCAGAATGGCTTAGCCAATGGCAGGAGTGAGCTTTGGTAGTACTAAAGAGGTACTACAATATGGTCAAGTACATTCTCAATACTGCACATAGGTTGGAAAAGGTAGAGCTCCAAGAATTGAATCTAGATAAGAAATCCAGACTTAGCCATTTTGGCAGATTTAGGGTTTTAGACTAGAGTACAAGTGTAGATGATTTTGAGTGGATGATAGGTTCCAATTTCATGATCAAAGGGATGATGTTGATGGGTTAACTAGGTAGATAGGATCCATGCTTAGATTGGTTCTTCACTAAGTTGGGAACCATCAAAAGGAATTATCCCTAGATTAATTTGATTTGTAGGTGAGAGGGTCACTTTAGTGGCTTAGGATAGATCTAGGTTGGGGTGCTTGGTTTGAGAGTGATGATCACAAACCTATATTGGCTCCTAGGTATGAGCTACTAGATTATCTCACTCTAGTTCATAAGGAAACAAGGCAAGTAGCAGATCAAGGCAATTCATCTTATCACTTATCCAACTACTACTAGGATTACCATCAAGCCTAGCTTGGGTAAGGATGGGTATTTTGAAATGGGTTGTGCTTTGAAGTAATATAATGACCATCTTGGTATTACTACCAAGATTGGAATGAAAAGTTTTTAATAAAGGTTTTGGAAAACCTAGAGGTATCAGTAGCTGGGAGTTCTATCTTGAAAACATAAGGAGATTATATATAGGTCTCCATAGTTTTGTTAATAGAAACTAGTAAAGTATTTTGTTGAGTCAAAGTCATCTTGAGTCATGTTTTGAAATGCCAGAACATTTGAGAATATGAAAGATGAGCCAAGACATCTCTATTGTAAAATAGCTTTTGTAAACTAGTGCTGGGTAAGGAGTACATCACCTAATACACAAACAGTTGCGTGAGCACAAGCAAACAAGAGCAAAATTGCAACTTATAACAAGAAAAAGTTTTTGTTTCCCCTGATTTTTGCCCCTTGGACAGCAATTCAGGGTTGCTGAAATTGGGATGTTACAGACCCCAAGAGCAAGGTGTGATGAGCATAGCAGCAAGTCTTCCCTCAGTAAGAAACCGAGGTTATCGAACCAGTAGGAGGAAGGAAACGACTCAAAGGTGTTTCTAGCAACTTGGAGACCTGCATAACACAAACTCAAGATTTTGCACCAACGAATAGTGAGGTTGTCAATCTCAGCGGTTGCTGTAACAAAGGATTAACTGTATGGTGTGGAAGGTAATATTGGTTTGCAGAAAGTAAATAGTAACAGTGGAAAATGTATCAATGGTAAATATTGGACCTGGGTCCATAGATCACTAGAGGTGTTCTCCTTAAGATAAACAAACATGGCATGCTGGGTAAAAAATTACAGCAGGGAAATTGATAGGACTGAGCAAGGCATAACAATGCAATACTAGACATTCATGATCCTATGAGATTCGATTGGGCAATACAACAAGATACATAGACCGTCATCTAGCTGCATCTATGACTAGAAATCCACCTTCAGGTTATCATCCCAACCCCCTCTTGTATTAAGTTGCAAGCAACAGATAACTGCTTTAAGCAAAGTGTGTAAGGTAAACAATCCACTTGTTCCATGAACAAGAGACCGCTGTTTCCTCCCTAGTGGCAACAACACATCTACAACCTTAGAGATATCTGTCACTTCCCTTAGATTAAATAGAGGCTTGACCCTACTATCGAGCATAAATACCCCCTCTTGGGGTCACTAGCATCTACTTGGCCAAGACAGCTACTAGAAACAAAGAGCTTGCAAGATCACAAACAACACAGACATGATAGAATCAATAAGACAAAACCATTAATCAAGCTGACATAGTAATCTCAATATCCATCGGATCCCCGCAAACACAACATGCATGATTGAAAATAGATAATCTTGATGATGAACAGAGCTCGCAAGATCTAAACATGGTAGCACAAAGGAGGATATACAACCATATAGATACTACATGGACCCGTAGTCCAAAGTAGAACTACTCACACTTCATACCGGTGGCTGGCATGATGAAGAAGAAGGCCTCAGGGATGATCTCCCCTCCGACACAGTGCCGGGAAGAGTTTCAGATCCCCTCTGATCTAGGGAGGATGGTGGTGGCGGCGGCTATAGACAGTTTCGTGAAATATTGATTGGGTGCCTAGGGTTTCTGCATTGGGGGGTTTATAGGTGAAGAGGCGAGGAAGGGGGGCGGCCAGGGTGGTCACACCCCCTTAGGCGTGGCTAGGGCTAGCCCGTGCTCTAGGGGGTGTGGCCCCCTGGTGCCTCCCCTACGTCTCGTATTCAGGCTTCGTGTTCCCCACGGTGAAATATTGACTTTGGCTTTTGTCCCGTCCAATTCCAATAATATTGATTTTCTGCCTTTCTAGAACCAAAAACAGAAGAAAACAGGCAACTGGCACTGTGGCACCTTGTTAATAGATTTTTTTTGAAACGGAGGCAAAAGTTTTTCCCCATCTATTAATTAAGAAGAAGGTGCCCAGTTTTTTAAAGAGAAAACTGGGCGAAAACCTACAACATCAGTCCAAGTTCACCCATACACCACAACACAGGAACAACACCCACAGCCTAGTAGAAGACATAGAGAGCCACGTGAACGAAACACCAAACACAACCATCCTACATTGCACCGAAAAGGACATGATAGAACAAAGGTGCGTCCATCAAGCAACTACAGGTAGAACCCCTCTTTTGCTTGATTTCTTCTTCCCAAAGGCTGATCTTGGCCTAGCACCACCTCTCATGGACTTAACCTTACATCCAATCGATTTGTTGGTTCCAATATAGGCAGCGAACAAAGTAGAGAGAAAACCGCAAATCTCTCTAGTGACAATAGCTCCTGGCACAAAAGTCACCACTCCTAACATAGCAGCCCCATCACATGTGGAAACCACAAGCCTCCCAGACTTAGGCGAGAGAGGGACTGCAGCATCAACATCACCACTCTCCTCAAAGTCAAGCTCCTCAATCATGATCGAACCCATGCCCTCACACTCAGAGGCAGCCGACACACCACGAGGAGAGAAACAACTATAGAGTTGCTTTTCCTCAACCATAGACCACTTCTGCTTGGACGAATCAAGTACGGTCAAATCCTATGCTTTAGCGTGCACTAGACCATCAGAAGGACATGCCTCCATCGGCTCTAGAGAACCAACACCATGCACCAACAACTTGAGATCTGCCACCTCTTTACGAATGGGGCGACACACCTCCTCGATGCGGACGTCAACCAGCTAAAGAAGCTCCATGTGCATCAAGGCGACCTGGGACTAAAAAAGAGAGTCCATAGCGGCGTTGACCTTGAACTGCTCGAAACACCTAGGAGAGGGACTTGGCGGCACCACTGTAATCACTGATGAGTGTCCCACAACCTCATCCCAACTTCGGGGTGACGAGGGACAACGAGGCTAAGCAGACGGAGAACGGCTCTGCTAGAAAGGAACACGAGCGACCGGAGAACAAGAACGAGTGACCACCTCGTCTCCAAGAGCAGCCAGAAAGCGAGCGTGATAGAAATGCTCCCGATAACCAGGACGACGACAATGGATGCATCTGAAGGCTCGTGGCAAGTGCTGACCTGGTGGTCACACTCGAGGCACCGGAAGCATCTCCCTCGAGCCCAACGCTTGAAGGCAAGACTTTGCTCGAGACCTTCCTTACGAAGTAAAGGCGATGGCTCACGATAGGGGCCACTACTGATACGTCATAAACGTTTCTATAATTTTTGATGATCCATGATTGTTTATTATCAACTTTTCTTCGCTTTGTCTAAACTTTGAGGTATTTTTATACATTTGATGACTACGCACTTCTATTATTGTAGACAGTTGTTGGGCCTCCAAGTGTAGAGGTTTGTAGAACAGCAGCAAGTTTCCCTTAAGTGGATTACCCAAGGTTTATCGAACTCAGGGAGGAAGTGGTCAAAGGTATTCCCTCTCAAGCAACCCTGCAATCAAGATACAACAAGTCTCTTGTGTCCCCAACACACCCAAATGCACTTGTCAGGTGTATAGGTGCACTAGTTCGGAGAAGAGATAGTGAAATACAAGTGGTAACGGTGCCAGAAAAGAGCTGATGGCGTGGAGGAAAGGTAAAAGCCCAAAACCTCCCCGGCAAACGGAACAAAGATAGAAGCAAGGAAACATGCAACAGATCTAGTAGCAAACAGTGTTTCAATGTTTAGAAACAAGGCCTAGGGATCATACTTTCACTAGTGAACACTCTCTAATATAAATAACCTCTCTTCATGATACTACTCTTAACTACTCTCCGGTTGGACACTCTAATCCATGGTAGGGCTATAACAGCACTCCTCAAAGTATTCCTTCCCCAATCTAGATAACCCCACACTATCACCTTGAGCACTAGATGGTTCCAACAAACACCAAAATTTCATAGAGACATCCAACTCCAAATATAACTCATAACAAATATTCAATCTAGCCAAAGTGCCACACATGGTATGCACGTTGTCACTTTCACAACGTGGGGAAAAGCATAGATCTATTAAAGCACAAAGAGTATTTATGTAGACTCAAACCTAAGTGCCACCATGGCGTGCACGCTGTCACTTCCACACACATGGGAAAAGCAGAGATCTAATGAAGCACTTGAGTAGCAAGGTAGATCTACTTGATTACAAAGCTCATGATCACAATATGACCATGCAAAAAGAGAGACATGAACACATAGCTATCGGTAGAGCCCTTAGCCTCGAAGAAGAACTACTCCCTCCTCATCATGGGAATCAACAATGGTGATGGAGATGGTGGTGGAGATCGATGGAGATGGCTCCGGGGGCACTTCCCTGTCCCGGCAGGGTGCCGGAACAGAGACTTTCTGTCCCCCGAATCTCCCCTTCAGCGGCGGCGCTATAGAGTTTTTCGTGGATTTCTTCTAGATGCCCTAGGGTTTTTGGGTCGGAGGCTTCTTATAGGCGCAGGAATCAAGGTCGGTGGGGGTCCACGGGCCCACACCCCCTGTGGGCGCCTCCAGGGATTTCCCGTGCCTATGGGTGGTGCGGCCACCTTGTGGCCCCCCTCTGACTCTGCTTCGTGGTTCCGTGTTGCTCCGGAAAAATAATGACTTTGGCTTTTGTCCCGTCCAATTTCGAGAATATTGATTTTCTGCCTTTCTGGAACCAAAAACAGAAGAAAACAGGAAAATGGCACTCTGGCATCTTTCTAGTAGGTTAGTACCATAATATATATAAAACACCTCAAAGTGTCGACAAAGCAAAGCAAAGTAGATACTAAACAAGCATGGAACATCAAAAATTATAGATACGTTTCCGACATATCAAGCATCCCCAAGCTTAACTCCTGCTCGTGCTCGAGTAGGTAAGTGATAAAAAGAATAATTTTTTAGGTGACATGCACCATCAAAATCAAGATCAAACCATTTGCAAGCATTGACAGCTAGGATCAAAGAACTGTAAACATGAGCATGAAAGATGGAGTTCTAACAGTAAGACAAAGTGACTATGCATGCAACATGAAAGGCTACAAACAAAGATCATGAATAACATGCATTGAAAAACATTTGTTTGTTTCACATACAGAAAACATAGCATAGTGGCATTCACCTTGTCCCTCATGGAGTAGCAAATAGATGCAAAGGACACCTTCAAAGTTCATACGAGTGACTATATACAAATAGCACAAGACCAAGTAATATCAACAATATGCATCATTCAATAAGTTTTGGGACAATGCACATAGAACTAAGAATGGCAACTATGCTCTCTTAACTAGTGCCTAAGGATAGAAGGTGAAGACTCAATATAATAGTGGAAGAAAGGTCCTTCATAAAGGGAAGCAGGGGTTTCAAGTTTCAAAAAGAGCTTCCAAAAATTATGGTACTTGTTAGCTTTCATCTCTCATTGCCCCTATCATAAGCATCTTGAAGTGATTAAGGTTAAAGTGAACAAACTATGGAGTATATGCTTGACAAAGTATAAGTTGGCAATCTCATGTCCCTTGAATACGAGGGACGCTCCTCACGCTACTCAAGTTTAGTTACTTGCAAGTTCTTGTCATAGTAAGTACATGTGTATCATAGAGAACCGCCAACGGGGTACCCATTGCACATGATACAGGAGCTATCCCGTAATCAAAATGACAAGGTAAGCAGACAATGAGCATCTAAGAAATATTCTTATTTACCATGGGAATATGGTAATTTTTTATACCTTTCCTATTTTCTCATTTCTTTTTCTCAATCTCTTTTTTTTCTATATCTTTTTTATAAGAAGAATGCTTTATATATGTTATTATGGTGATGCTTCAAGTTCCACCATGATTAGGCATGGCTTAGGCTAGCGGCCCAGGCATTTATCTAACACACATACATAACTCCATGTACTTACAAGCTCCCCTTTCATTTCACACCGACGACATCCATAGATAAAAGAGCATGATATCAATTGTGTACAAAGTACAAGTGCAATGTTGAAAGCGTTCCCCGTGACAACACGGTTCTGCTAATTCCAACGTATAAGTGCAAGCATATACAACATAGATGACACAATGGTTCAAGTTTATTAGGGGCAAGAAAAATAAAGTGTGCCATAAAGTTCGTGAGAGCTTTAATAACTAAGTTTTCACATAACAAAATACTTTTTAATTGGAAGATAGATGAAAACAAGAATATACTTTGAATGGTATAACACACCATGCATAGGAATTTATAGTGGACACTTTGGAATAACTTGGTTTCTTGGGAGTTGGATGCATGAGTAGAGCTTACACATACAAGTGGAGGCTAGACAAAGACTGGGAGTGACCAACTAAGAGAGCAATAATGGCCGTAATCATGCAGAGCGATAAAACATTACTAATCACAGCATAAAGTGGTAATACAAGTCAAGGACTAAATGATCATAAAGGCTAAGGTGACTTGTTCATAGTCATAACATGGTGTGAGCATGTGCCAACTCAACCCAAACAAAGCATCAAAGGAGAATACCGCAATACTATGCTTGTGTATGTTACAACAACGCATGATTCCTTCAAGGCACACTAAGCAATCCTAATTGTTTGGAACAAGTCATGTTACAGTAATAATCACTAAGCATAAGGTTAAAAAAACACCTAGCATGACATGATAAAGTCTAAGTCATAGTCAAAGAAAGCTCCTCTTGCACTGCTCAACGCATGATAAAGTCTAAGTCACAGTCAACTTATTTGAAAAAACACAGCGAGAACGGGGGTCCAAACTACTTTATTCAAGCAAACTAAGGAAACCAAACGAAAACTAAGATGCTCCAAGAACAACACAATAGTGCATGAAACAATAAAAACGAAGTGTCTAGAAAAACCTGAGCTTTTTATTGATGAAGAAGGGGATGCCTTGGGCATCCCCAAGCTTTGACGCTTGTAACTCTTGAATATTTCTTGGGGTGACACGGGGTGGCATCCCCAAGCTTCAGCTTTTGTCCATTCTTCATCTCATTACATCCTTCTCTCTCTATACCTGTAAATTTTCCTTCATACAAAACTTCACACAATCTTCATTAGCAACATTAGTGTATTCAAAAGATAATAGACCTTTGGGTTTAGCTTTAGAACAGCAAACATTTCACTAAAAACACAAGATACTGTAGCAATTCCCTCAAAAAGCTCAATTTCCCAAAAATAACCCAAAAAGGAATCAATACGAACCAAATGCAAAAAATGGCAAAAATCTGTCAAAACAGACCAGAATGTAGAATCCGATTTTTTCGAAGACCTTATGTTGCTCAAATCAAAAAGTATTGAACTAACAAAGTTAGCTAACATACTGGGGAACTATTCAGAAAATATCAGCTCAATCTGACTTACGGAGATTCCTCATGAATTTTTATGGTGGAGCACAAAAATCTGTTTCGGGACAACAAATCCCCAAATCTTACATCCCTCTCATTAGAGGTCATTGTTGGCACAAAAAGCAAATAAAAAGGATAAGGAGAGGTCATTACTGAAGTAATAACTTCCAAGACTCAAGAAAACTTTTGTGTTATCTCCCAATAAGTACTTTTATTTGACATCTTTAAGTTAGACACAAGAAGCAAGAATCAAGTATTTTCAAATGAAGAAGCATTAACATCAATACTCGAAATCTCTTCAACTAGGAAAGGTATCTCATCCAAATTAGTTTTAGAGGATCCTTTGTCATCTCTCTTAGGTTCACTACTTTCATCAAATGTGTTTTCAGGAACAATCCAATAAAAATTCTTTTCTAAGGCTTCATGCATTCCTACAAGTTTAAAAGGTATGGGTATCTCAATTTCCTCTCTAGGTTTGGTTTTATCTAAAGTACCCATAACATCTACACATGAGCCTAGCATATTAAAACGTTCAAAGACCTTTGGCTTCCTTAGCAACATCATTGAACTCTTTTAGTAAAGTTTCAAGGATAAATAATCTCTTTTCAACATCCTTTTCTTATTTTAATTTAAGGAACAAGATTTGCATCATGGGGTTAAGGTTAACGAACCTAGCCTCCAACATATGAACTAAAGAAGATGCAGCAACTTCATAATTAGGAGCAAGTTCTGCTATAGATATATCCTCAATATCCTCATGTTTTCTAACATGATTAAATAATTCTTCAATATTTTATTTCCCAATTATAGAGCCACTACCTATTGAAAGTTCTTTTAGGGTGAACTTGGGAATCAACATGGTTAGCTAGAGCAAGGTGAAAACTAGAGTAGGAGCTATTTTTTTTGTCTTTTTGATAAGATAAAGCAAAGAAAACTAAACTAATTTTTTTGGAGTTTTTGATAAAAAGAGGCAAACAAAACCAAGCAAAAGATACTAAGCAAAACAAAAATAAAGTAAAGAGAAAGGTTGTGAAGGACTCCCCTTGTGAAGACGTCCTTAGCCTCCCCGACAACGGCGCCAGAAAACTTGTCGATGGCGCATGGTAGCACTTCGTTGGGAGACCCCAAGAGAAAGGTGTGATGATGTAACATCCCAAAAATATTGAACAATGATTATCAAATTCCAAACACCAAAATTAGGGTTAACAAAAATGTGATGATTGTATGAAAGCGGGAATGGACTTGTGTGATTGTTCTAAATAGCAAGGGATGGTTCAAACATGAAAACAACATCATCTAAAACTTTTCCAAGCAGAAACAAATCAAGAGAAATTCAAAAACAAACAAAATAAGCAAATGGTCATTTTTGCCAATCTTGCTCACTAGGCCACTTTGAGTGTTTCTAGTCCAAGATTTCAAACAGAAACAATTCCAATTCTTTTCACCCCTTGTTAGATCAAGTAAAAGTGAACCAAATTCCACCTTTCATACTTACAGAAACATTTGGCAACTTGATTGAAATGACAATTCAAAATTGAATCTTTATCATATGTGAAGATCACCAATTCTCATCCACCTACCAAACCAGTGCCGCTTGACAAAACCAACTAACCATAGACTACCTAGTATGTAACTAATACACCCACCAAGTTTGAATCAAAAATTCAAATTCAAATCTCTTTCGTCCATTTAATCAAACACCTTGCAAACATAAATCAAACAAACAACAAACACTATAGTGAGCAGTGTTTTTAGCCTAACTTGTTCCCTCTCTAGCTCACAGCATGCTATTAGTAGATCATCTAGCTTAGTTATCAAGCTTTAGATCACTGTGAGCTTGCCATTGCCATCAATGGTGAGCATGTTGAGCCTCACTTTCCCAACCCATAGTCGACAGCAAGCTAGGAGCAGCACCAAGCTTAGCCACCTTGTCTAGGACATTGACCACCGTCCACTGCCACCCCCTGTCCAATGCCAACGCCTGCCAGCCACTGGACCACCCCAGAACCACCGCCCCCTATGCCTATGTGCCATGCCGAGAGCGCGCCAGAGCGCCGCACTCGACACGCGCCCACAGACCGTGCGCCGCCCTCGCTGCTTGCAAGAGTGATCACCACCGTCCCAGGAACAGCCAAGACACGCCCGTTCGTCGCCGCGCGACCAGGAGAGCCTGTGCGCTGTTAAACTTCTCGTCGCACCTCCCCACGCCTCGCGTCCATGCCGTTGAGCTTCGCTAGGGAGCATAGCACCACCCCCTACCATCGCCCCGTGCCATTAGCCCACTATGACAACGACATGACGGCTCTTGGCACTATAAGTAGAGACCACCCCCATTTGATTTCTTCACACCAACATACTCCCATCTCTATAGAACCACCCCACCTCATCCCCAGAGCAAGGCGAGAAGAAGGTCACTGGAATTTTGCTGGAGTCTGTCGCGGAGGAGGAAGAAAGGAGCTAGCGATTGAAGCCGCCCCAGGAGAAGCCACCAGTACCAGGAGGTTCGCTGTCATCGACTTTATCGTTCGCCCCCATCACCGACCCTCGCCTGAGCCTTGGTAAGACCCCATAGACCCCCACTGGCCGCGCTAGGGTTCTGTCTCGCCGGAGTTTCCCGACGGAGATGATAAGTCGCAGCCGTTCGATTAGAAGTTGATCATGTGGTTTAGATTGCCCTGTACCGCTTCGCACCCCCTGTCTCGATGACTAGTGGGGAAAATCACTTAAACTCACCCGCGGGCGCGTTGTGCGCCGTGGGCCGGCCCATTTACAATCCCGCGTGACCCAGTAGTTTGAATTTAGGTTTATTCATTTAGTTTCAAACACAATTCTGTACCTAGATTAAAAAATCAACCCAAGTCGATTCACTAAACCAAATTGCATGAAACCAATTTTGTTAGAAAGGTACTGGAATTCTTAATCCAAGCCCGTTGGATTCAAATCATTAGGAGTTGTAGATCACCTATAGTAAAAATATTAATGCAGAAGCTTTTCTGCATTCAAACATTTTTCAAAATTCAACCACATAAGCTTTTGATTTGATTCCAACTCTCAAAAATCACATTTAACTAGACCTTTCTGAATATATAAGAATATCTAGGTTTACTTGCAGAAATAATAAACAAGTAATAAAAGAATGCCTCATAGGCAATTATAATCACTTTATTTAATTAAAATAAAAAGGTTAAACCTTATTAAATTGTGACACCACTTTAAATCACATTCCCATGTACTGAAATATGTGGTGATGACATGTGTCAACATGATCCCATGTTTTAGTTGGAGAATATTAAATCTTAAGCAGTTTTTCAATGAGTAGAAATTACTTTTCCAAAACAAAATAAATAAGACAAGTGCTTTGATGATTGAAATGTTTGTGATGATGCTAGATCATCTAGTGAAAACCTTGGTGTGATAAATAGAAGTAGTTAAGTATTGTTTGGTGATTGTGTACCTCGTATTTATTTATAGACGCTAGTACCTACCAAGGATACGAGGAGGAAGGAGAATACTACGAGGAAGAAGTCGAGGAGAACTACAACCATTACTCTGCACAAGGCAAGCCTATACTTGCAACCTTGCAAGACTCACTATACAACTTAACTTAGCAAGCGAACACTTGCAATGTTGCAAACTTATACTAATATCTTAGCAAGCTAAGCTAAACCATGCAAGTTTTACTTGCAAGCTTACACCACTTGATACCCAATCCTAGTTTTACTTGAAAGCATAGTATTTTATTTCTTTATCAAAGCTTTCAAGTTAAGTTTACTAGGTAAATTATAGATCTTAGAAAGATTATTAAAGGTTGCATAAAGAGCATAAAACTTGGCCTAAGTTAGATAAATCTTGATGTCATCCTGAGGCATGAGATTGAACTTAGATAAGATACACTTGTATACCAACCCTCATTAGTGTTTATCCCCCACTTGTAGATGCTAGTGCTAAGCAGAAAACTTGAACACTTTAGATGGGAATACTTGGTGAAAATGGTTATGAAAACCTTAGAATGATGAGTCATTCTACTAAAATGTTTTGACATGTGTTCTTGAACACCAGATGATTTTGATGATGAAAATGTTAAGGCATGAGCCTTAGCCCTTTACAAAACGGATGGTTGTCTGGATGCGATACCATTCCAATTTTACTGTACAACCACAATACCCGAAATTTGGGTAGGGCTTGACTTGAAATTTATATACCTTAGAATGGGTTCCCTTGCGGCCAAGGTTTGAGCTGAGGCTAACTTGTGAAGATTGTCCACCTGTGCAGTACCCAAGATGACAGTTGGTCATGGTTGGGAGGCCAAACTCACAGGAGAGGTGCCTATACTAGGGCGTGTAATTGAAAGGTTAGGATTGATTATCCGCATACTGAGTATGGTGAATTCATGATTGTTCCTGATGGATGTATCGAATGTTGTGCTGAAAGTGTACCACCTCTGTAGAGTGTCAAACTATTCGAATAGCCACATCCGCGGTTATGAAAAGTTGGAGTGGCCATACTGTTCTGTCATCAGATGTTTTCAAAATGACTTATGAAATGAATCATGACTTTGACTTGACCACAACAAGGTTGTGATATGAAATTCAAGTTCCCACTTAGGTGATATAAAACTTTAAACTAGCTTTCTTTGCTTCTAAACTCAATTAAGGTAAATCTGGATTTTTGCAAAACAACCTAGAGCTTAGTATTTCCTACTCAAAACCACTTCACTTGTTAGTCTTAGTTTGCGAGTACTTAAAGAGTACTCATGGCTTTGTCCCTGGCTATTACCGTCGCCAGACTATGAAGAGGAATATTAGGAGGATGGACCGCAGAAAAGTTACGACAACTAGGATCATATCCCATCGTCAGCATTCCCTGTGACCATGAAGATGGAGTCTCGCCTACGCTACCGTTATTATTACGTTATTCCGCTGCTTGATTGTATTAAGACTGGATCATGTGATCTCTTATTTGTTGTAAGACCTTACGTATGGTTTGTAATGGATGATGTAATGTGATATACAATCTGTTATGTGTCGAAAAAATATTAATCCTGGGATTGCGATGTATGGCATAACAGGCATCTGGGATTAAAAATCCGAGTGTTGACAAGTTGGTATTAGATCCATCTTGACCATAGGAGACCCTAGTTTAGAATGGACGTTTGAATCAAAAAAACATAGTTTCAAAACCAAGGAAGTGAGTATTTATGAAAACTTATTCTCATTCTTATCACTTAGATTCTTTCATGAAAATTCATGTTCCTCAAAAATTCTTGCAAACTTTCATAAAATTTGACACACTTGATCACTCTACTAACTTACTCATCATACATTCTTATAGATGGACGTGAAGTATACAAGTTCTATCAGTTGGGGAATGGAGGAGACCTCATCTTTGAGCGTGACTTGGACTAGATTTTGGAACTTCTGGAGCATCCGCATCCCGAGTTCTTCGGAGCTTAGCTCAACGATCAGGAAGGAGAGGAATTGAAATGGTTGATTGTTGCAAGTCTCCGAGGAAAGATTGAATACCCCACCTCAGAGGGATTCCAGTTCACCATTAGAGACAACAACTGGCTCGATGGACTTGCCAGGGCCATGCAGGAAGCTCTTGCTCGTCTGTGTGGGCAGAGTACCAATCAGATCAAGGGTACCCGCTTTGAGTTATGCCCAAGGCGTGATGATATGGGATATCCACAGGAGGAACCATATCACCCTGACCTAAAGAACCAAGTGGATCACCTCAGCTTCATGATGTATGACCGGCAGAAGGAGTTAGACAATGCCCGTTCCTACGCCAACCACAAGTCCGCCATCGCTTCCCACAAGGATTAGACCATCACCATGCTGGTGAAGGATCGCTAGTCTCGTCACCGTCAGCTCGACAAGAAGGAGCGCATCATTGCTCCTCTTCGCCACAGGATTACAGAGTTGGAGGAGACCATCCACGAGAGGTATATGCAACTAGAGGAGAGGGAGAATGCAGGGGAGGACATCCGTGGAGACCCCTACTCCTATGTCAGTGATGATGATGACTTTCTAGAGGATCAGGCCATGGACTTCTTCACCGATTAGGATGACTTCGCCTTCATTGATGATGATGATGATGAGGAAACCGACTCCAAGGAGTAGTAGCACTTGAGCACTAGCGTTAGTGAGTTGTATCCGGTCCCACTGTATCATAGTTTCCCAGAATGGTTCTTAAAAACATCTATTTTCTTTGTTGTGGTGTGTGTTTGTATCGTGTGCTATGAATGAATGAAAATAAAGTTTCTAGAAAAATCCGAGTCAAACTTCAAAAACTTTTCAAAAACCCTGAACCTTAGAAATTTCCCTCTTTTGTCATGATCTATCTGAATCCTCGGATGCCTTACCGAGGAAGCACTTCATCCCCGGACCCAATGTTACATATCTTGCAAATGTTGGTTTCTAACCGCGAAGCTGAAAGAGCCGGACGTCAAGCTAACTTAGCCAACCTTCAACACATAGCTCAGATGGCCAACAAAAATCAAGGCCATGGAAATCAGGACAACCATGGATCCAAGATCAAGAATTTTCAGAACACCAATCTACCCATTTTCACTAAGTCTGAAGAGCCCCTAGATGTAGATGATTGGCTGCAAACTATTGAAAACAACTTAGAAGTTGCCAGAGTGGAAGCCAACGAGAAGGTACTATTTGCCACCCATTATCTGGCCAGATATGCAAGAGCTTGGTGGAACAGCGTTCACGCCATGAATGGAGGACAGATGATGACTTTGGAAGAATTCAAAGTCAAGTTTAGCAGAACCCATGTGCCACTGGGTTTGATCAAGAGGATGAGAGATGAATTCAGGGAACTGAAGCCGCGAAGGATGACCGTAGTTGAGTACCGTGACAAATTTTTATCATTGGATAGGTATGCACCGGACGAGATTGATATCGAAGCCAAGAAGAAGGAGAGATTCTTGAATGGTCTGCATGATGAGATGCAGATAGTGTTAGTCAATATCTCATCTGCTGATATTGAAGCCTTAGTGGATTCCACCATTCATATGGAAGGCAAGATCAACCAAAACAATGAGAATTGCAAGCGTAGAATTATGCATCAACCTGGAACCCACCGTACCCCAAAGTATCACCCCAACCCATGTTCAGGATTTTCCTGAAGAACCAATAGACCCCCGATGAACCATCCAACCTACCCAAACCGTGGAGGAAGAAACCCAAGGCCCGGAGGAAACCACAACAACAACCCCGGGAACCCCAACAATTTCAACCGTGCACCACCCAAGTTCAACAACAATGTCGCCACCAACACCAACACTGCCCCAAGAACTGGAAGCAATGTTGTGCCTATTGCAGCAAAGGACAAGTCTCAGGTGAATTGTTATGAATGTGGAACCAAGGGTCACTATTCCAATGAGTGCCCCAAGTAGATTGCCGCAGCCCCCAATGCAAATGCCCAGCTCAGCAGCAGCATCGTGTTCATCCCGGAAGAAGATTTGCCCAGTGAACTCGCTCAACCACAACAGCCGTCTCTTTCTTATGCATGCTGAAGAAGCCCAAGAAGCGCCAGATGTCGTGCTTCGTATGTTTTATGTTAACTCAGTACTTTCAAGAGTGTTGTTCGATTCTGGAGCATCTCACTCATTTTTTACCGAAGAATTTGAATGCACTAGTAAGATTCAACCAACCAAATTGAAGCATGTTATGATAGTTCAAATACCTGGTTCAACCACCAAATCTAGACAAATTTGCAAGGTTGTACCTATTCGAATCCATGGCATAGATTTTTATGATAATCTAATAGTACTCGGAACTAAAGGTTTGGAAGTAGTACTAGGAATGGATTGGATGTCGAAACATAAAGGATTAATCGACTGTGCCAAGAAAGCCATCACCATGACCAGTACAGCCGCAATATCAGTAGAGCATGTATCTGAAACCTTGCCCGGTAAATTCAAGTGCAACAAGAGTCTAGCCCAACCAACCATTGACCAAGTTAGAATAGTCTGTGAATACCCCGATGTATTTCCAAATGTTTTGCCCGGTATGCCCCCAGATCGGAATATCGAGTTTATCACTGAACTAATCCCTGGAACCGGACCCATAGCCCAGAGACCTTATAGTATGAACCCGTCTGAATTAGTGGAGCTGAGGAAGCAACTGGATGCTATGGTAGAGATCGGACTGATTCAACCAAGTGCGTCGCCATGGAGATCACCTGTCTTGTTCGTGGACAAGAAAGATGGAGGTAACTGTTTGTGTACGGATTATCGGAAGTTGAATGATGTCACCATCAAGAACAAGTAACCATTGCCGAAGATATAAGACATGTTTGACCAGTTAGTGCCAAAGTGTTTTCTAAGATTAATCTTAGAACTAGTTATCATCAGCTCAAAATTTGCGCAGAGGATATTCCAAAGACTTCCTTTACCACCAGATATGGATTATATTAGTACACGTCATGTCTTTTGGATTAACCAATGCCCCCACTTATTTCATGAACCTCGTGAATAAGATTTTTATGGACTTCCTGGATAAGTTTGTCGTTGTTTTCATTGATGACATTCTGATCTATTCCAAATCAGAAGAAGAACATGAGCTACACCTGAGGACCATTCTTGGAACCCTTAGGGAGCATCAGTTGTGTGCCAAGTTTAGCAAATGTGAATTCTGGTTACATGAGGTACGATTCCTCGGACATATTGTATCAACCGGAGGAATTGTCATTGACCCTGCAAAGGTGAAGGATGTTGAAGATTGGCAAGCCCTAACCACCCAAACCCAAGTTCGTGCATTTCTCAGATTGGTGGGATATTACCGCAAGTTCGTAGAAGGATTCTCAAGAGTCAAGACCCATGACCCAATTGTTGAATAAGTATAAGAAGTTCGAATGGACGGACAAATGTGAATCGAGTTTTCAAGAACTCAAGAGGAGATTGATTTCAGCCCCAATCTTGATCATGCCAGATATACGAAACCGTTTGATGTGTATTGTGACGCATCCAAGATCGGTCTCGAATGTGTGTTGATGCAAGAAGGCAAAGTAATATCTTATCTATCCTGACAACTGAAGAAACATGAGCGGAATTAACCTACCCATGAACTTCAACTAGCAGCTGTAGTTTTAGCCCTGAAGACATGGAGGAATTACCTGATGGGAAACCGTTGTGAGATCTTTTTGGATCACAAGATCCTAAAGTATATATTCACTCAGAAGGAGCTGAATATGAGGCAGAGAAGATGGATAGAGCTAATCAAGGACTATGATCTGGACATCCACTATCACCCCGGTAAAGCCAATGTGGTAGCAGATTACCTTAGTAGATTGTCGTGCCGCTTGAACTCCATGATTCTGAAGGAGCAACCAAGTTTGCACAAGGAGTTGGAAGATTTCAGAATGTAATAAGTAAGTGAAGGATTTTTGTCTAGCATAGAACTTCAACCCACTTTGATCAGTCAGATCAAGGAGGCGCAGAAAGGAAATGCTAGTATCGACGGAATCAAACGTCATATCGGTACAGGCAAGGTACCCGGGTTCACTTAAGATGAAGAAGGAGTTTTGTGGTACAAAGGACGTCTCTGTGTACCCGCAGATTTAGAGTTGAAGGAAGCTATTTTGAAAGAGGCCCATGATACTCTTTATTCTATCCACCTCGGAGGAACAAAATGTATCAAGATTTGAAGGAGCAATTTGGGTGACATAAGATGAAGAGAGAAATTGGAAGCTACATCGCCAAGTGTGATATTTTTCAGAGAGTTAAGGCAGGACATCAAAGACCCGCAGGACTGTTGCAACCCTTATAGATTCCATAATGGAAATAGGATTCTGTTGGAATGGACTTTATAACCGGTTTGCCTACTTCTAGTAGGGGAAATGACTCTATTTGGGTCATAGTTGATAGATTGTCCAAAGTCGCCCAATTCTTACCTATCAAGACCACTTACCAGATCTAGAAGCTATCGGAGTTGTACATCGCTAGAATCATCAGTTTGCACGGAGTCCCCAAGAACATTGTATCGGATCGAGGAACTCAATTTACCTCGAGATTCTGGAAGAAATTCCAAGAAGGATTGGGAGCAAGACTAGATTTCAGCACAGCTTATCACCCTTAGACAGATGGACAAACGGAGCGAGTAAATCAAATACTCGAAGATATGTTGAGAGCCTATGTGCTAGAGTATAGATCTAAATGGTAAGATTGTCTGCCGTTCGTAGAATTTTCATACAACAACAGTTATCAAGCTAGTTTGCAAATGGCCCCATTTGAATTCATGTATGGAAGGAAGTGTGTACCCCTTTGAATTGGTCAGAAGTAGGAGAAAGTCAGATTTTTGAACCTGATATCCTACGAGAAGCAGAAGAGAAAGTTCACAAGATTCGTGATCACCTCAAGACCGCCCAATCCATACATAAGAGTTATGCCGACAAGAGACGTTGAGACCTCGCCTTCATTATCAGAGATTTTGTGTATCTCAAAGTGTCGCCTTTGAAAGGAATGCAACATTTCCAACTCAAAGGAAAGTTAGCCCCTAGATATATCGGACCCTTCAAGATTCTGAATCATCGAAGAGAAGTATCGTATCTACGGGAACTGACATAAGAGATGTCAGCAGTACATAATATGTTCCATACATCGTTGCTTCGCAAATGCCTTGAAGTCCCGGAGAAGACTGAAGTTTTGAAGAACATTGATCACCGAACCATAGAGATCAACGATGACCTGACATATCCCGAAGTACCCATCCGTATTTTGGAGGAAGCTTTCAAAACCACTAGGGCCCGAAGCATCAAGTTTCTCAAGATTCAGTGGAGCAACCACACTGAATTAGAAGCTACCTGGGAACAAGAAGACTACATCAAGACGGAGTTTCCCGATCTCTTTAAATCCTAGTTTTCTTTTTTCTTCTTTCTCAAATCTCGGGATGAGATTTTGTTTAAGGAGGGAAGGTTTGTAACATCCCAAAGATATTGAACAATGATTATCAAAATCCAATCACCAAAATTAGGGTTAACAAAAAAAATTGTTAATCAACATCATATGAATGCATGTGTGTATGTGATGATTGTATGAATGCATGAATGGACTTGTGTGATTGTTCTAAATAGCAAGGAATTCTTCAAAGAGGAAAACAACATCATCTAAAACTTTTCCAAGCAGAAACAAATGAAGAGAAATTCAAAAACAAACAAAATAAGCAAATGGTCATTTTTGCCAATCTTGCTCATTAGGCCACTTTGAGTGTTTCTAGTCAAAGATTTCAAACAGAAACAATTCAAATTCTTTTCACCCCTTGCTAGACCAAGTAAAATTGAACCAAAGCCCAACTTTCAAACTTATAGAAACATTTGGCAGCTTGATTCAAATGACAATGTAAAATTGAATATTTATCATATGTGAAGATCACCAATTCTCAACCACCAACCAAACCAGTGCCCCTTGACAAAACCAACTAACCAGAGACTACATAGTATGTAACTAATACACCCACCAAGTTTGAACCAAAAATTCAAATTCAAATCTCTTTCGGCCATTTCATCAAACACCTTGCAAACATAAATCAAACAAACAACAAACACTATAGTGAGTGGTGTTTTTGGCCTAACTTGTTCCGTCTCTAGCTCACAGAATGCTATTAGTAGATCATCTACCTTAGTTATCAACCTTTAGCTCACTGTGAGCTTGCCATTGCCATCAATGGTGATCATGCCGAGCCTCACTTTGCCACCCCATGGTCAACAGCAAGCTAGGAGTAGCACCAAGCCTAGCCACGTTGTCTGGGACATTGACCACCGTCCATCGCCACCCCCTGTCCAACGCCAACGCCTACCAGCCACTGGACCACCCTAGAACCGATGTGCCCTATGCCTTTGTGCCATGCTCAGAGCGCGCCAGAGCGTCGCACTTGACACGCGCCCACTGACCGTGCGTCGCCCTCTCCGCTTGCAAGAGTGATCACCACCGTCCCAAGAACTGCCAGGATACGCCCGTTCGTCGCCGCGTGACCAGGCGAGCCCGTGCGCCATTAAACTTCCTCTCGGACCTGCCCAGAGCACCGCAGCGTTCCGACCGTCTCGCATCGCCCCACGCCTCGCGACCATGCCGTTGAGATTTGCCAAGGAGAATAGCATCGCCCCTACCGTCGCCCATGCCATTAGCCCACTGTGACGACGACCACGACGAGCTCCACCCGCTCCCTTCGGTCCCCTCTTGGCACTATAAATAGAGGCCACCCCCATTCGATTTTTCACACCAACACACTCCCCTCTCTCTCAGAACCACCCCACCTCATCCGTGGAGCAAGGCGAGCAGAATGTCGCCGGAATTTTGCCGGAGTCTGCCGCGGAGGAGGAAGAAAGGAGCCAGCGATTGAAGCCGCCCCAGGAGAAGCCACTAGTACCAGGAGGTTCGCCGTCGTCGACTTCGTCGTTCGCCCCTATCGCCGACCCTCGCCTGAGCGCAAGTAATCCCCCGTAGACCCCCACTGGCCGTGCTAGGGTTCTGTCTTGCCGGAGTTGCCCGGCGGAGACGATAAGTCGCAACCATTCGATTAGACATTGATCGTGTGGTTCAGATTGCCCCGTACCGCTTCGCACCCCCTGTCTCTCTTACTGGTGGGGACAACCACTTAAACTCAACCCCGCGCGCGCTGTGTGCCGTGGGCTGGCCCATTTACATTCCCGTGTGGCCCAGTAGTTTGAATTTAGGTTTATTCATTTAGTTTTAAACATATTTCTATACCTAGATTCAAAAATCAACCCAGGTCGATTCACTGAACCAAATTGCATGAAACCAATTTTTTTAGAAAGGTACTGGAATTCTTAATCCAAGCCCATTGGATTCAAACCATTAGGAGTTGTAGATCACCTATAGTAAAAATATTAATGCAGAAGCTTTTCTGCATTCAAACATTTTTCAAAATTCAACCACAAAAGCTTTTGAGTTGATTCCAACTCTCAAAAATCACATTTAATTAGACCTTTCTGAATATATAAAAATATCTAGGTTTACTTACAGAAATAATGAACAAGTAATAAAAGAATGCCTCATAGGAAATTCTAATCACTTTATTTAATTAAAATAAAAAGGTTAAACCTTATTAAATTGTGACACCAATTTAAATCACATTCCCATGTACTGAAATATGTGGTGATGACATGTGTCAACATGATCCCATGTTTTAGTTGGAGAATATTAAATCTTGAGTAGTTTTTTAGTGAGTAGAAATTACTTTTCCAAAACAAAATAAATAAGACAAGTGCTTTGATGATTGTAATGTTTGTGATGATGCTAGATCATCTAGTGAAAACCTTGGTGTGATAAATAGACGTAGTTAAGTATTGTTTGGTGATTGTGTACCTCATATTTATTTATAGACGCTAGTACCAACCAAGGATACGAGGAGGAAGGACAATACTACGTGGAAGAAGCGGAGGAGAACTTCAACCACTGCTCTACACAAGGCAAGCCTATACTTGCAACCTTGCGAGCCTCACTATACAAGTTGACTTAGAAAGCTAACACTTGCAACCTTGCAAACTTATACTAATATCTTAGCAAGCTACTATTTTAGAAAGCTAAGATAAAACATGCAAGTTTTACTTGCAAGCTTACACCACTTGATACCTAATCCTAGTTTAACTTGCAAGCATAGTATTTTATTTCTTTATTAAAGATTTCTAGTTAAGTTTACTTGGTAAATTGTAGAGCTTAGAAAGATTATTAAAGGTAGCATAAAGAGCATAAAACTTGGCCTAAGTTAGATAAATCTTGATGTCATCCTGAGGCATGAGATTGAACTTAGATAAGATACACTTGTTTACCAACCCTCATTAGTGTTTATCCCCACTTGTAGATGCTAGTGCTAAGAATATAACTTGAAAACTTTAGATGGGAATACTTGGTGAAAATGGTTATGAAAACCTTAGAATGATGAGTCATTCTACTGAAATGTTTTGACACGTGTTCTTGAACACCAAATGATTTTGATGATGAAAATGTTAAGGCATGACCCTTAGCCCTTTACAAAACCGATGGTTGTCTGGATGCGATACCATTCCAATTTTACCATACAACCATAATACCCGAAATTTGGGTAGGGCTTGACTGGAAATTTATATACCATAGTATGGGTTCCCTTGCGGCCAAGGTTTGAGCTGAGGCTACCTTGTGAAGATTGTCCACCTGTGCAGTACCCAAGATGATAGTTGGTCATGGTTGGGAGGCCAAACTCACAGGAGAGGTGCCTTTACTAGGGCGTGTAATTGAAAGGTTAGGATTGATTATCCACATACTGAGTATGGTGAATTCAGTATTGTTCCTGACGGATGTATCGAATGTTGTAGTGAAAGTGTAACACCTCTGCGGAGTGTCAAACTATTCAAATAGCCGCGTCCGCGGTTATGGAAAGTTCGAGTGGCCATACTGTTTCATCGTCAAATGTTTTCAAGATGACTTATGAAATGTATCATGACTTTGACTTGACCACAACAGGGTTTTGATATGAAATTCAAATTCCCATTTACGTGATATAAAACTTTTAACTAGCTTTCTTTGCTTCTGAACTCAGTTAAGGTAAATCTGGCTTTTTGCAAACAACGTAGAGCTTAGTATTTCCTACTCAAAACCACTTCACTTGTTAGTATTAGTTTGCGAGTACTTAAGGAGTACTCATGGCTTTGTCCCTGGCTATTCTCGTGGCCAGAATATGAAGAGGACTATCAGGAGGATGGACCGCCGGAAGGTTACGACAACGAGGATCATCTCCCATCATCCGCATTGCATGTGACCATGAAGATAGAGTCTCGCCTACGCTACCGTTATTATTACGTTATTCCGCTGCTTGATTGTATTAAGACTAGATCATGTGATGCCTTATTTGTTGTAAGACCTTATGTTTGGTTTCTAATGAATGATGTACTGCGATATCCAATCTGTTATGTCTCGCAAAAATGGTAATCCTGGGATTGCGATGTATGGAATAACAGGCATCTGGGATTAAAAATTCGAGTGTTGACAGATGACCACAGCAGCAAGTCTTACCTCAGTAAGAAACCGAGGTTATCGAAACAGTAGGAGGAAGGAAACGACTCAAAGGTGTTGCTAGCAACTTGGAGACCTGCACAACACAAACTCAAGACTTTGCGCCAAAGAATAGTGAGGTTGTCAATCTCACCGGTTGCTGTAACAAAGGATTAACTCTATGGTGTGGAAGGTAATAGTGGTTTTGCAGAAAGTAAACAGTAATAGTGGAAGATGTATCAATGGTAAATATTGGACCGGGGTCCATAGTTCACTAGAGCTGTTCTCCTTAAGATAAACAAACATGGCATGCTGGGTAAACAAATTACAGCAGGGCAATTGACAAGACTGAGCAAGGAATAACAATGCAATACTAGACATTCATGATCCTATGATATTTGATTGGGCAATACAACAAGATACATAGACCGCCATCCAACTGCATCTATGACTAGAAATCCACCTTCAGGTTATCATCCGAACCCCCTCCAGTATTAAGTTACAAGCAACAGATAACTACTTTAAGCAAAGTGTGTAAGGTAAACAATCCACTTGTTCCATGAAGAATAGACCGTTATTTTCTCCCTAGTGGCAACAACACATCTACAACCTTAGAGATTTCTGTCACTTCTCTTATATTAAATAGAGGCTTGAACCCACTATCGAGCATAAATACCCCCTCTTGGGGTCATTAGCATCTACTTGGCTAAGATAGCTACTAGAAACAGAGAGCATGCAAGATCACAAACAACACAGACATGATAGAATCAATAAGACAAAACCATTAATCAATCTGACATAGTAATCTCAATATCCATTGCATCCCCGCAAACACAACATGCATGATTACAAATAGATGATCTTGATCATGAACGAGCTCACAAGATCTAAACATGGTAGCAGAAAGGAGGAGATACAACCATCTAGCTACTACATGGACCCGTAGTCCAAAGTGTAACTACTCACACTTCATACCAGACGCTTGCATGATGAAGAAGAAGGCCTGCGGGATGATCTCCCCTCTGGCAGAGTGCTGGGAAGAGCTTCAGACCCCCCCCCCCAATCTAGGGACGATGGTGGCGGCGGCTACAGACGGTTTCGTGGAATATTGATCGGGTGCCTAGGGTTTGTGCATTGGGGGGTCTTTATAGGCGAAGAGGCGAGGCAGGGGGCGGCCAGGGTGGTCACACCCTCCCTAGGAGTGGCTAGGGCTAGCCGGTGCTGCCATGGGGCGTGGCCTCCTGGTGCCTCCCCTCCGTCTCGTATTCAGTCTTCATGTTCTCCACGGTAAAATATTGACTTCGGCTTTTGTCCCGCCTAATACCGAGAATATTGATTTTCTGGCTTCCTGGAACCAAAAACAGAAGAAAACATGCAACTGGCACTGTGGCATCTTGTTAATAGGTTAGTACTAGAAAATATATAAAAACACCTCAAAGTGTAGACATAGTAAATCAAAGTAGATACTAAACAAGCATGGAACATCAAAAATTATAGATATGTTTCCGACGTATCAGTGGCACTCCATGGCATCAGCGTTTGGAGGAGGGGTAGGGGTGTCGAGGTGGTCGCCGAGGGCATAGTAGGAGACAGTGACGGCGAAGAATTTGTGCCACTTGGTGAAGTTGGAGGCTTTGAGGTCGAGGGTGACGGGGATCAAGGCCTTGATGCGCTGGATCACAGTGTCCTGCACCGATAGGGTGGCGTGGGGGTGGGGTTCTGCCCTGTCGGCCATGGAGTCAGGGGAAGTGGGGCGGCTAGAGGAGAAGGAAACCCTAGGACGGCGGTGGTAGTTGAGAGGAACGGAACGTTTGTCTGATGTCATGTTAGATTGAGAGAGAGAGAGAAAGAGAATTGACCACATAATGGGGGTCTCCCATATCTCATATATATTGGATGATTACAGGATCACAATCGGATCACAATCAATATACAACCCCAACCATAATGGCCCTACTTATGTGAAAAACATATGGTCACTAATGTGGTAGGATACAGGATCAATTATGTTTAACACTCTCTACAGGGGAACGATTGGTACTCATCAGTTCGGTACTCAGTAACATGGTACTGTATATGATATCTATCTTTCAACTACCAAAAGGTGTGTTGAAACGGTTCGATTATTTCCAATCAATATTATTTTGGCAGGGAGATAATGAGAAAAAGAAATATTGACTGGCTAAATAGAGTATGTTGTGTTGGCCCAAAGAACATGGTGGGCTAGGTATTCATGATCTGGAGATTAAGAATACGGCCCTACTTACTAAGTGGCTCTTCAAGTTATTAACTGAAGAAGGGATATGGCAAACCCTAATTAAAAGAAAATATTTTGGCTCAAAAACATTGTCCCAAATAGTTTGGAAACCTGGGGACTCTCACTTTTGGGCTGGCCTAATGGCGGCGAAGAAAAATTTCCTTCGCTTTGGCACATTTTTCATTAAGGATGGGTCCCATATAAGGTTTTGGGAGGATAAGTGGGTAGGTAATGCCACACTCCAAGAACAATACCCTGAGTTGTATTCCATTGTCCATCATAAGGGGAGACGGTTGCCACCGTGTTGGAATCGTTTCCAATATGACCTTTCGCAGATATTTGTTTGGTGCTAGACTCGACTCTTGGATCATGCTGATACAACGGCTGACACATGTCCAACTGTCAGAGGAGCCTGGCAAATTTCGAGGAATCTAACTAAGAATGGTTTGTTCTCCTTTAGATCTTTATACAATGCATTAGTTTAGCCAGTCATACCAGCTTTAGATAATAGGATGATCTGGAAGATGAAGATACCTCTTAAAATAAAATGTTTGCTTGGTATCTTCGTCGAGGGATTATTCTTACAAAATACAACCTTATTAAGAGTATGAGACAAGCATGAGAATCATGGTTGCGTTTTTTGTCACAAGGATGAGACAAACAAATACCCATTTTTCCAATGTAGTTTTGCACGTTTAATATGGCCAGTCACCCAAGCAGCTTCAGGCTTGTATCCACCACGTAGTATTGCCAACATTTTTGGGAATTGATTACATGGTATAGATAACAAGTATAAGTTACTTCTTCGGGTCAGAGCGATTTCCATCATATGGTCGCTATGACTATGTAGAAATGATAAGGTTTATAATGATATAAATTGTTCTCGCCTGCAGGTTATTTCCAGGTGCACCAATACCCTCCAAACTTGGGCGATTCTTCATCGTGTGGAAACCCGTGATCTTTTTTCGGAGGTGTGTACGCGGCTGGAGGATACGACACGGGATTTGTTTACCAGACATGGGTGGCAACATAATCTTCGGATAGGCCCGCCTACACCACTTTAGGCATTATTACAATTTCTCATCATGATATGTAATTTCGCCTGCTTTATTTTTTATGTTGGATCTATCGGAATTGGTGTCGGTTGTGTGCATCTTAGTTATGGAGAGTCCAGGTGTAATACTTACCTTGAGTAATAAAAGCGCCCTTTAACAAGAAAAAAATCTTCTGCTCCTTATAGCGGGAGCCTCACCAGCAGCCTAAGTATCCTTCTTTATCTTCTTCTCAGTCACACCTTGGGCTTCTTCCATCCTCAACCTGCAGGGAAGGTAGTCGAGCGGAGAGGGATTGAGTCCTCTACCGCCACTAGAGCCGCTGAGGAGAAGGGGGGATTGGGGAATCCACCGCCATTAGCACTGCAGAGGAGAAGGGGGATTGGGGCATCCACCCCCACAAGCGTTGCCGAGGGGGAGGGCGATTGGGGCCTCTATCGCCTTCAAAGCCTCCACTCAACTCGAGAAAGGTGGAATAGGTCGAGCGACCGCCAAGGTACCAGCTTGGCCATCGAGGAGGAGCAGCAAGAAGCGAATGGCGGCAAGTAGCGCGGGCGACCTAGGGCTTGTGGAGGCCGAGGAAGGAGTGTTTGTGAGCTGCGCGGGCGAGCACTAGAGATCGTGGAGGCCGAGGATAGAGCAGCTGTGAGAGGCGGCGAGCGGAGCGGACGAGGGCGAGTGGGAGACGATTCATAGGAAGGATACGAGGAGTGCAAGTTGTGTCGGAAAAAATAGTTGGGGGGTTTTTACAAAGCAAATAGCGCGCCTGTTAATTCGGGTCGGAGAGAGTATAAAAACGGGTTTCAGTCATCCAGGTAATTTTGTGCTGGTCCTTTGTAGGAACTGAAGGTTCACCGCACTTTTGGTTTATCCTTGTTAGAGTCGTGAACCGACATCTTAGATACATTTGTGTATATATTTTGCATGGCACTGGCTTACACGGTTAAGATGCTGGTGTTGTTCCATGCCGTTGTCTTGATGTCTTTTTTCCATCGTTAATGGATCTGGTGACGAACGGGTCAAATGACTCTCTCACTCGTCAGCACTATAGAAGTACGGAATATTATCTGTATTGATTGTGGCCTCAAAGGGCTGTTTATATAGATTACAAGACTTGGGGGGCGAGAAGACTACTAGATATAATTAGATTACAAACTTAAACTACCAAACATAGTCCAAACCGTGATATACTCTAACACTTCCCTCGCAATCAGATCAGTAGTGACGCGAATGGTCTGACTAGAGCATAATCCGAAGACGGAGACGGGAGAGGATGTCGATGTCGATGTAGCCGGAAGTAGGGCGTGTAGTCATGGTTGACGATGCCATTGGTGATGTAGTCGCCATTGATGAAGTCGATGAAGTTGATGATGTCGTTGTGTTGTGGTCGATGTCGTCGTTGAGCCTGGAGAATTCGTTGTAGTAGTTGAGGTAGATGTAGTTTATGACGAGGGTTCGACTCATCAATGCCCATTGTTATGGACTTGGGTTTTGGATAAGATGGGGATGTTGGAAGTCATGGAACGGTGAACAGGCAAGCAACAAGGGGACACGAGGTTTACCCAGGTTCAGGCCCCCGGAGGGAAAACCCTACTCCTGCTTGTTTGTTCTTGATTATGGCAGAACCGAAGGTTACAGGGGTGGGTATTTGTTGGAGATATGCCCTAGAGGCAATAATAAATGTAGTTATTATTATATCTTTGTGTTTATGATAAATGTTTACATTCATGCTATAATAGTATTAACAAGGAAACATTAATACTTGTGTGATTTGTAAACTTAATTTGAAGTCCCTAGTAAAGCCTCTATATAATACTGGCTTGTTGGTTAATAGATGATTGTGGTTTCCCTATCATGAACATTGAGATGTTATTAACAACAAGATCATATCGTTAGGAGAATGATATGGTGGACATACTCCTATAGATAAGCGTAGCATAAAGATCAAGTCATTTTAATAGTTCAATTGCTATATGCTTTCTGATACATAGTAATCTAATTCCTTCGACCATGAAATCATGCATATCACCTTTACCGGATGGATGCTTTGATGACATCAAACACCACACCGTAACTGGGTGGCTATAAAGGTGGCATTGAGTGTTCCGAAAGTATTGGTTGAGACACATGGATCAAGAGTGGGATTTGTCCATCCATATGACGGATAGATATACTCTGGGCCCTCTCGGTGAAATGTCAGCCAATTAGCTTGCAAGAATGTGACTGGCTCACAAGGGATCACATATCACGGGAACGAGAAAAGAGTACTTATCAGCAACGAGGTTGAACTAGGTATGCAGAGATACCGACGATCATAACCTCGGATAAGTAAACTATCGTGAGACAAAGGGAAATTGATATCGTATGTAAGTGGTTCATTCGATCGCAAAGTAATCGTAGAAATATGTGGGAGCCATATGAATTTCCAGATTCCTCTATTGGTTATTGATCGGAGAAGTGTCTCGATCATGTCCGCATAATTCACGAACCGTAGGGAGACACACTTAAGGATTCGACATTGTTTGAGTAGTTATGGAATGATGAGAAAGAGACCGAATGTTGTTCGGAGTCTCGAATGGGATTCGGGATATCACGAGGAGATCCGGAATGGTCCGGATAATAAGATTCATATAAGGAAAGTCCCGTTTCGGAGTTGGAGAATGGTTCCGGTGTTTTCATCGGGAATGTTCTAGAAAGTTCCAGAATGTCCGGCACTCTGGAGGGGAAGGGTACATGAATGTGTTATATCAAGTTGGTATGATTGCATCATGTACTAAGTGTCATCGCTGAACAAAATAGAGGGTTTATTCAAATCCTAGTTTGAAAGTCAAACGGCTATTTTTGGGAAGTGGGAAAGGAGGAGGAAACCGAGTTGGGGAGGAGTCCCTCCTCCCCACCGCCGGTGCACCACCAAGCCGAGTTGGGGAGGGACTCCCCTCCCCTTGGCCGGCCCCCTCCACCTATAAAAGGAGGGGCAGGGCTCCCCTCCTAGACACACAAGTTCCTACCTCTAAACCCTAGCCCCAAGCCGCCGCCGCCTCCATAGCCGCCGCCGGCCCTAGGGCAAACCGCCGCCGCCTAGCTAAACCCTAGCCGCCGGCTTGCCCCCTTCCTTGGTGTGTCTAAACCCTAGAACACCGAGGGACTCTCTCATACTCCACCATACTCTCTCTGGCTTAAGGCGAAGCCCTGCGAGATCTCCCCTCTACTTCCGGTACCACGCTGTTGTGTTGCCGGAATCGCGAGGAGAGTGCTACAACCTCCGCTGCCTGCTGGAACAAGGGAGAGGAAGGTCTTCGTCGAAAATTTAACGCGGTGACCGATCAAGGAGTGCTGCCGAGCATGGCGCCGGAAGGATCGTCTACGCGATCTTGAGATCGGGAAGAGTACGACTACATCACCCACGAGAATCCGCTCTCGTTAAACACTTTGGAATCTTCAAGGGTGAGTTATTCTATCGACTCGTTCCTACAATATAGTAGATAGATCTTGGCTTGTTTGTTTGTATGCGATAGAAATTTTTTGTTTTCCATGCTACGAAACACTACAGTGGTATCAGAGCCGTTTCTATATGTAGATCTATTGCACGAGTAGAACACAATGGTCATTGTGGGCGTTGATGCTTTTATTGTCGATTGCTTCTTGTGTACTTTGCATCTTGCGGTATGTTGGGATGAAGCGGCCCGGGCTAACCTTACATGACATCGTTCATGAGACTTGCTCCACGCTTGACATGCAACTTGTATTGCATAAGTGGCTTTGCGGGTGCCTGTTTCTCCTAGCATAGTTAAGATCCAATTTACAACGGGTGATTAACAATACTAGTATCAATGTTGTGGTTCATGTTCATAAGTTAGAACGACACTTATTGAAAGCCCCAAACCACGTAAAATATGCAAAGAAAGTAGAAGCGTCTAACTTTGTTTTGCAGGGGTGTGCTGTGATGTGATATGGCCATGATTGTGATCATATTTGATGTATGCAATGTTCCTTATTGTAAGTTGGCAACCGGCAGGAGCCATATGGTTGTCTTTAATTTATGTTAAGACCAGCGTGACTATTCAAAGTAGTTGTAATAGTTGAAGCCGGTGAACGACAACCATGGAGAAGCGTCATTGACCTTGATGCAATGCCGGTGATGATGGAGATCATGTTCGTGCTAGAAGATGGAGATCGGAAGCACAAAGAAGAAAGGCCATATCATATCACATATTATGAATTGCATGTGATGTTAATCCTTTATGCATCTTGTATTGCTTAGTAGACGACGGTAGCATTATAAGATGATCCCTCATGCACATGAATTTCAAGTCATAAAGTGTTCACCCTTAGTTAGCACCGTTGCTAAAGCTTGTTGTTTCGAAGCACCATGTGATGATCGGGTGTGTTAGATTCTGCAAGTGCATACAATGTGAGCAAGCCAGATTTGCTCATGCGGAAACTAAGGTTTGATCTTGACGAGCCTAGCATGTACAGACATGGTCTCGGAACACGGATCACCAAAAGGTAAAGCATGAATCATATAGTAGATGTGATGAACATGTCGATTGTTCGCCATTGAAACTATATCAACTTTCGTGATGATCGGTGTTGATGTGGTGGATTTGGTTCGTGTGATCACTAAAACAATGTGAGGGATATTGTTTTGAGTGGGAGTTCACCTAGATTAATTTTATTATTAATTTGAACTCAATTTGTCATAAACTTAGTCTAAACTATTGCAAATATGTTGTAGATCAATGGCAGCCCCTACCATCAATTTTAATGCGTTCCTAGAGAAAGAAAAGTTGAAAAACAATGGAAGCAACTTCGCGGATTGGTTCCGCAATTTGAGGATTGTCCTCACAGCAGGTAATTTGACCTATGTGCTGGATGCACCGCTGGGTGACCCACCTGCAGCTGATGCTTTCGATGAAGTAAAGAATGTTTACCTCACTCGGAAGACTCAGTACTCCACAGTTCAGTGTTCTATCTTGTATGGTTTAGAATTGGAGCTTCAAAAAAGGTTTGAGAATTCAGACCCATATGATATTGTCGATGATCTCAAATTGATCTTTGAGACTCATGCGGCAATTGAAAGCTATGAGGCTTCTAAAAAGTTCTTTAACTGCAAGATGGAAGAGGGCAGTTCCGTCAGTGAGAATGTGCTTAAGATGTCTGGGCACGCAAATAAACTTCAAATCTTGGGTATAGTGATTCATAATGCTTTGGGGATTTACCGCGTCCTCCAATCACTACCACCAAGTTACAAGAACTTTGTGATGAACTACAACATGCAAAACATGAACAAGACGTTGCCATAACTCTTCCATGTTGAAATCTGCAGAAGTGGAGATCAAGAAAGAGCACCAAGTGTTGTTGGTAAATAAGACCACCAAATTCAAGAAAGGCAAGTCTAAGCAGAAGGGACACTTCAATAAGGGTGGTAAGAAAGTTACCACGCCGACGAAGAAGACCAAGGCTGGACCTAAGCGACATCGAGTGCTTTTACCGCAAGGAGAAGGTCACTGGAAGCGGAATTTCCCAAAGTACTTGGCGGATTTGAAGAACGGCAACATCAAGAAGAAAGGTATATCCGATATACATGTTATTGATGTGTATCTCACTAGTACTCGTAGTAGTGCCTGGGTATTTGATACTGGTTCGATTGCTCATATTTGTAACTCGAAACAGGTGCTGCAGAATAAACGGAAGCTAGCGAAGAACAAGGTGACGATGCGCGTTGGAAACGGATCAAAGGTTGATGTTATCGCGGTCGGCACGCTACCCCTTCATCTACCATCGGGATTAGTTTTATACTTAAATAATTGTTATTTGGTGCCTGCGTTAAGCATGAACATTATATCGGGATCTTGTTTATTAAGTAGACGGTTACTTGTTTAAATCCGAGAATAATGGTTGTTCGATTTATATGAGTAATATGTTTTATGCACATGCACCTTTGATAGATGGTCTATTCTTGTTGAATCTCGATAGTGGAAATACACATATTAATAACATTGAGGCTAAACGTTTGAAATCGAGCGATAACTCGACCTATATGTAATCGCTGTCGTCTTGGTCACATTGGAGTGAAGCGTATGAAGAAACTCCATTCCAATGGACTTCTTGAATCACTTGATTTCGAATCACTTGAAAGATGCGAAGCATGTCTGATGGGTAAAATGACTAAGACTCCATTTTCTGGTATGATGGAGCGAGCTACGGACTTATTAGAAATCATACATACCGATGTGTGTGGTCCAATGAGTGTAGCATCACGCGGTGGTTATCGTTATGTTCTTACCTTCACGGATGACTTGAGTAGATATGGGTATATCTATTTCATGAAATATAAGTCCGAAACTTTCGAGAAGTTTAAGGAATTTCAAAGTGAGGTAGAGAATCAACGTAACAAGAAGATTAAATTTCTATGTTCTGATCATGGAGGTGAATATTTAAGTTACGAGTTTGGCGAGCATTTGAAGAAATGCGGAATACTTTCACAGTTGACACCGCCGGGAACACCACAGCGTAATGGTGTGTCCGAACGTCGTAATCGAACTCTCTTAGATATGGTTCATTCTATGATGTCACTTAGATTTACCGCAATCATTTTGGGGTTATGCATTAGAAATAGCCGCATTCACTTTAAATAGGGCACCATCTAAATCCGTTGAAACGACACCGTATGAATTATGGTTTGGGAAGAAACCTAGATTGTCGTTCCTTAAAGTTTGGGGATGCGAAGCCTATGTAAAGAAGTTACAGCTGGACAAGCTTGAACCCAAAGAGGAAAAATGCGTCTTCATAGGATACCCGAAGGAAACTATTGGGTATACCTTCTATCATAGATCCGAAGGCAAAATCTTCGTTGCCAAGAATGGATCCTTTCTAGAGAAGGAATTTCTCTCAAAAGAAGTGACTAGAAGGAAAGTAGAACTCGACGAGGTTGTTGAGCCTTCTCTCGAAATTGCGAGTAGTGCAGCACTGGAAGAAGTTCCTGTGGTGCCTGCACCAATAAGAGAGGAAGCTAATGATGATGATCATGAAACTTCGGTTGAAGTTGCTATAGAGCCTCGCAGGTCAACGAGAACTCATACCACTCCAGATTGGTATGATCCCGTTATGAGTGTCATGTTGGTGGACAACACCGATGACCCTGAGACATATGAGGAAGCAATGATGAGCCCAGATTCCAATAAATGGCAAGAGGCCATGAAAGCCGAGATTGGATCCATGTACGAAAACCAAGTATGGACTTTGGTGGACTTACCGGATGGCCGGAAGGCTGCCGAGAACAAATGGATTTTCAAGAAGAAAACAGATGCTGATGGTAATGTTACTGTCTATAAAGCTCGATTGTCGCAAAGGGGTTTCGACAAATTCAAGGAGTTGACTACGATGAGACTTTCTCACCAGTAGCGAAGCTAAAGTCTGTGAGGATTATGTTAGCAATCGCTGCATATTATGATTATGAGATATGGCAGATGGATGTCAAAACAGCATTCCTCAATGGAGACATTGATGAAGAGTTGTATATGATGCAACCCAAAGGTTTTGTCGATCCTAAAGATGTTAACAAGGTATGCAAACTTCAACGGTCCATCTATGGATTGAAGCAAGCATCCCGTAGTTGGAATCAACGTTATGATAAGGTGATCAAAAGTTTTGGTTTTAATACAGACTTATGGAGAAGCTTGTATTTACAACAAAGTGAGTGGGAGCTCTGTAGCATTCTTAATACTATATGTAGATGACATATTATTGATTGGGAATGATGTAGACCTTCTTAATAGTGTCAAGGAATATTTGAATAATAGTTTTTCAATGAAGGATCTTGGCGAAGTAGCTTACATATTAGGCATAAAGATTTATAGAGATAGATCAAAACGCCAAATACCATTGTCACAAAGTACATATTTGGACAAAGTTCTAAAGAAGTTTGGAATGGAAGATAGCAAGAAAGGGTTCTTGCCCATGTTGCCCAATATGACCTTGAGTAAAACTCAAAGTCCGACATCGGCAGAAGATAGAGAAAGGATGAGTAAGACTCCCTATGCCTCAGCCATAGGATCTCTAATGTATGCCATGCTATGTACTAGACCCGACATTGCATATGTTGTTAGTTTAACTAGCAGATATCAAAGTGATCCAGGAGTGGATCATTGACAATGTCAAAAACATCCTTAAGTACTTGAGAAGAACTAAGGATATGGTTCTTTCTTATGGAGGTGATGAACAACTCGTTGTAAATGGTTACACCGATGCTAGTTGGAACACCGATCCCACGATTCTAAATCACAACTGGATAATGATTTATTTTGAATGGTGCAGCAGTTAGCTGGAGGAGTGCAAAGCAAAGCGTTGTGGCGAGATCTTCAACTGAATCGGAATACATGGCTGCTTCGGAGGCTTCACAAGAACCGATATGGATGAAAGAGTTCATTACAGAGCTGGGTGTGGTTCCTAGTGCGCTGGACCCAATGTCTATCTACTGTGATAACATGGGCGCCATAGCCAATGCGCAAGAACCAAGGTCACACAAGAAGCTGAAGCACATTAAGCTACGTTTTCACGCTATTCGAGAACATATCCAAGATGGGGATATAAAGATTTGCAAAGTACACAAAGATCTGAATGTGGCGGATCCGTTGACTAAACCTCTCCCGAGGGCAAAACATGACCAGCACCAAACTGCCATGGGTGTTCGGTATATTACCATGTAATCTAGATTAGATGACTCTAGTGCAAGTGGGAGACTGTTGGATATATGCCTTAGAGGCAATAATAAATGTAGTTATTATTATATATTTGTGTTTATGATAAATGTTTACATTCATGCTATAATTGTATTAACAAGGAAACATTAATACTTGTGTGATTTGTAAACTTAATTTGAAGTCCCTCGTAAAGCCTCTATATAATACTGGCTTGTTGGTTAATAGATGATTATGGTTTCCCTATCATGAACATTGAGATGTTATTAACAACAAGATCATATCGTTAGGAGAATGATATGGTGGACATACTCCTATAGATAAGCGTAGCATAAAGATCAAGTCATTTTAATAGTTCAATTGCTATATGCTTTCTGATACATAGTAATCTAATTCCTTCGACCATGAGATCATGCATATCACCTTTACCGGATGGATGCTTTGATGACATCAAACACCACACCGTAACTGGGTGGCTATAAAGGTGGCATTGAGTTTTCGGAAAGTATTGGTTGAGACACATGGATCAAGAGTGGGATTTGTCCATCCATATGACGGATAGATATACTCTGGGCCCTCTCGGTGAAATGTCATCCAATTAGCTTGCAAGCATGTGACTGGCTCACAAGGGATCACATATCACAGGAACGAGAAAAGAGTACTTATCAGCAACGAGGTTGAACTAGGTATGCAGAGATACCGACGATCATAACCTCGGATAAGTAAACTATCGTGAGACAAAGGGAAATTGATATCTTATGTAAGTGGTTCATTCGATCGCAAAGTAATCGTAGAAATATGTGGGAGCCATATGAATTTCCAGATTCCTCTATTGGTTATTGATCGGAGAAGTGTCTCGATCATGTCCGCATAATTCACGAACCGTAGGGAGACACACTTAAGGATTCGACGTTGTTTGAGTAGTTATGGAATGATGAGAAAGAGACCGAATGTTGTTCGGAGTCTCGAATGGCATTCGGGATATCACGAGGAGATCCGGAATGGTCCGGAGAATAAGATTCATATAAGGAAAGTCCCGTTTCGGAGTTGGAGAATGGTTCTGGTGTTTTCATCGGGAATGTTCTAGAAACTTCTGGAATGTCCAGCACTCCGGAGGGGAAGGGTACATGAATGTGTTATATCAAGTTGGTATGATTGCATCATGTACTAAGTGTCATCTCTGAACAAAATAGAGGGTTTATTCAAATCCTAGTTTGAAAAGTCAAACGGGTAGTTTGAAAGTCAAACGGCTATTTTTGGGAAGTGGGAAAGGAGGAGGAAACTGAGTTGGGGAGGAGTCCCTCCTCCCCACCGCCAGCGCACCACCAAGTCGAGTTGGGGAGGGACTCCCCTCCCCTTGGCCGGCCCCCTCCACCTATAAAAGGAGGGGCAGGGCTCCCCTCCTAGACACACAAGTTCCTACCTCTAAACCCTAGCCCCAAGCAAGCCATAGCCTCCATAGCCGCCGCCTAGCTAAACCCTAGCCGCCGGCTTGCCCCCTTCCTTGGTGTGTCTAAACCCTAGAACACCGAGGGACTCTCTCATACTCCACCATACTCGCTCTGGCTTAAGGCGAAGCCCTGCGAGATCTCCCCTCTACTTCCGGTACCACGCCGTTGTGCTGCCGGAATCGCGAGGAGAGTGCTACAACCTCCGCTGCCTGCTGGAACAAGGGAGAGGAAGGTCTTCGTTAGTCCGAAGCGTGTGACCGATTGCGGAGTGCTGCTTGAACATGGCCGGAAGGATCGTCTACGCGATCTTGAGATCGAGAAGAGTACGACTACATCCACGAGAATCCGCTCTCGTTAAACACTTTGGAATCTTCGAGGGTGAGTTATTCTATCGACTCGTTGCTACAATCTAGTAGATAGATCTTGGCTTGTTTGTTTGTATGCGATAGAATTTTTTTGTTTTCCATGCTACGAAACCCTACAGTATTTGCAATCTGGCGTGGAGGTGTGTGTATGATGTATTGAGATCCTTCTCGTCGTACCCTCCTAACCTTTATATAGATAGGCCAGGTCCCAGGACAGGTCGAGTCGGTTAAAGATTAGGGTTGATACCCTTTGAAATTCTATCCAATCTAGACTTGTCCTCCAAGTAGTCGAATTCGCTATGGGATTGGGCCACCCGAAATCTTCCTGGGCTGCAAGTCCTCGTGTGGGCCTTCCTTGGGCTGGACCTGGTATACCAATGTTATGCACCCGTAGGGTATATCCATGTCAGTAGCCCCGAAGTGTTTAGTCGAATCTCATATTCTACTGGAGACTCTATAATCTTTCGAGTGATTGGTATTTGAACTTGTTTTTTAGGAAGAAATGTTTAGTTTATAGGGATGTTGATGCGTGTACCTGGCTCACCCGACGGATCAGGGCTAGTTAACTGTCATAGGACAAAACAACACTATCTTCATCAGATTCGAGTCCCTAGACTCAAATCCGAACAAATGCTGGTGTGATTCAACTCAGGCTGCTGAGGTCTTATAGGAGTCGAACCCTAGTGTTTTTTAAATGATGTAACCAACACGTTCGTCGGGATTTTTATCTTGACTGCAGACACGGGATTTTACTGGTAGAGCACAGTCGGGTGCATTACCAGGCCCTCAGATGATATCTGTAGGGATTATCTTTGCGTCGTAGAAACAACATCCGAAATCTTATCACTGCGGAGGTGTTTCGGGTGGCCAAGGATACTGCTTCTCACTAAGCGTTAGTTTGGGAAAAGTTGCCAAAAGATTCTTGTCGTATTTGATCTGAAGGATCTTAGTCGAATAATTCATAGGGTGCGCGACTAGCGATCCCTATGGGAGTAGCCCCCGAGTGTCTGTTCGAGTCGTAGACTTGAGCAGAGACTTTAGTATAGCCATTTGCGCTTGTTTCCATGATTAGTCCAAAGGACACATTTTTTCGAATGCGCGACCAGCGCTCTGGATGGGAGTAGCCCCTGAGTCCGTAGTGGAGTCGCAGACTCGACGTAGTACTCGAAGATATTTTTGAGGCGACGGTACCATTGTAATTTCTCAGGTGCGCGGCCAGCGCTCCTGATAGGAGTAGCCCCCGAGTAGTTGGTTGAGTCGTAGACTTGAGTAAGTACTTTTATGATCAGTCGAAATCTTTGAGCCATTGTTGGCTTTGTTTAGGTGACGTAATTACTCACGACCGGTGAGCTCAACTGTCTGTAGCAGCATAAATGTTGCGACGGGACGATCATGGGTCCCACTGCCTGTCCTGGCGTTGACTAGTCACGCGTAGGCGTGGAGAATGTTATGGTGTCTCCTCAATTTCCACGCGTAGTGGACGGCATGCTGTCGACGGTTCAGTTTGGTGCTGACACATGGATGGCGAGATTTGAGGCACACGTTAGGGCTTCTCAATCAACGGCTTTGTTGTGTTGTCTTCACCCTTTTATACTATGGAGAAAACAATGATTTTCACCCTTCGCCATTTGCCTCTGCTCATCACCATTGCCACCATTTCTTGAGATCTCTGTTCTCATCGCGCAGTGGACACCCTTCGTACGTTTCCTTCTTATTTCCTTAACTCATATCGTCACACGCGCCACTCAGCCATGGGAAAGCCCAAGAAGACCTCCTCCACCGTAGTGGGTTCCAGCGTCGCCGGCGCCGGGAAAAAGGCCTCCATTCCGAGCCGCACCACTGATGGCTAGTGGTGGCGCACGGATATGCGCGACTCGTATTTGCGCAAGTTGCATGATGCCAGGCTGATCACCAAGGATAAGGACGACGCCATCCTCCCTGATCAGGAGGTAATCCCTAGCCCACCTGAAGGGTTTCATGCGATGTTTGATGCCTTCTTTATCAGAGGTCTTTCTTTGCCCGCCAATGAATTCCTTCGTGGGCTTCTCTTTTTTACGGGATTCAGCTACACCATCTGTCTCCCATCTCTCTTCTTCGCATTGCTTGTTTCATCACTCTTCGCGAGTGCTGGCTCGGTATCGAGCCGCACTTTGGCCTCTTTCGGATACTCTACTCCGTGAAGAGGCAATCTGGCACCGGAGGTGTTTATCCACTGGGTGGTTGCGGAATCTCTATCCGCTCCACTGTCTAGTTCTTTTCTTTATCCCTTTGCGAGTTCGTCCAGTACTGGCGCATGAAGTGGTTCTACATCCGCGACGTTAAAATGGACGGTCAGCATTATGGGCTTTCTCCCTTCGACTCCCACTAAGAGATCATCCGAAAGAGGTTGTGGGGGAATGACATCTTGAAGGGTGAATCTGCAGAGGTGGAGAAGCTATACAAGAGGGTGGAAGATCTCTAGTCGGTGGCCAGCAAAGAGGTCAACGGTGTCTACATCATCTGTACCTTCTAGCTTTCTAGGCTTGCTCGGGAAGTTTCAAGATGCAGGTCACGTGAAGGAGCTGACGTGCCATGATGTAATTGCGGGCATGCAGGCAGCCCTATCTCTTGTTCGACTGCATCGTCGTGAGGTTAATCTTGTGGAGATAGCGGCTGGGCCACCTCCTCCTTCACATGGCATGGTGTGGGATATGCGTCCACATTATGCAGCTGTGGCGCAGTACGCCGAAGAGATTGTAGATGTGTTTGAGGAGCGGAAAAATGTTCTTCTCCAGCGCAGTTAAGTCTTGTAAAAGGAAACGATATAATGTAAAGTCTGTATTTATTCGAGTGGGCTTGTAATGCCCTTTGTAGATTTTTTATGTGTTGGCACATAATGCGTTGTATGACTATGTAATGTGCATATCCTTTTCGTTAACCTAATGTGGTCAGCTACTCGGGTTTTATGCGTTGTTGTCAATCGACGAAGTCATAAGGTGAGGCGCACCCCCAAGCGTGTTTAGCGATAAATAATGTAAGGAAAAATGATATGTTGGCCAAGGAACTTAGCTTATATTCATTGTAAATAAGGAGGTACATTGTTCGGCTGAGTAGCTTAGCTGAATAGCCTTATTGAAAGTAAAGGGTAACTAGGGGTAGAAGCGTCACAGTCGTACAATGTTCCAGGGTTGGAGTATTCAACTCTTGATGCGACGTCCATGAGGCGGTAGGCGCCACCTGGGATGAATTAGGTGACGATATAGGGTCCTTCCCAGGGTGACTCGAGCTTCGTGTGCCCTTCTTGCATAAGTCGCAGGACGAGGTCTCCTTCGACGAAGGACACTAGGTGCAGTCGACGGCTGTGGTAGTTGTGGAGGCTCTGCTGATAGACCGCTGAGCGAGCCGTGGCGATGTCACGTGCCTCGTCGAGCGTGTCGACGGTGTCTTCGAGTGCGACCTATGATTCAGCCTCGCTGTAAGCAACGACATGTAGGGCCTTGTAGCGTACCTTAGAAGGTAGCATGGTTTCGGCTCCATGCACCATGAACAAGGGAATATAGTCGGTTGGGTTGTTCGGCGTTGTGCGTAGGCTCCAGAGAACGGAGGATAGCTCGTCCGCCCAGGCTCCTGCAAGCCTTTTGAGTGGGCATAGCAGGCGCTTCTTGATGCCATTGTCGATGAGGCCGTTGGCCTTTTCGACCTATCTGTTGGTCTGTGGATGCGCTACTTAGCCGTAGGACAGGTTGATGCCGAGGTTCCCGTAGAAGTCTCGGAACTCCTTCAAGATGTCTAGGAGGATGCTTTTACCGTCGCCGGTGGTGACACATCTTTGGAGCACACCCGAAATCCGATCTATGGTCGGCGAAAGATTAAGAAAGTCAAGCAGCCGACGAGAATATTTTGGCAAAGTAGGATCTAATCTACTATTGCACGGGCCCTAGCGGAGAACGATCTCCTCGGGGGCGGCGCGACGGCTAAACCCTTGGGGGAGTGAACCGCTCTAATACCATGTAGAATTGTGGAATATTATATATGTTGATTGTAGCCTCAAAGGGCTATTTATATAGATTACAGGACTTGAAGGGCAAGAAGACTACTAGATATATAATTGGATTACAAACTCAAACAACCAAATATAGTCCAAATCGTGATATACTCTAACAACCACAAATTTGTTGACCTTTTGAAATTTAAGTCTGAAACAAAGTAAGAACTCAATACATACTCTTGTTTTTTTAGCAACCAACAGGAGCTCCGTATTTTTTATTAGAAGAGGAGAATGAGTGAATTTCACTATTTACCCTCTATTTGTACATTTATGACACTAATTACCTTATGTAGTGAAAATTCATCTAAATTATCATGTTTGGAAACTTTAAACCCTCATTTTCTGATGCATACCTATTGGGCAAGGTGTGAGGTGATGATTGATCCTCAAAATTATCGAGATGGCAACAAAGAATAAAACATTTGGTGCAGAGAAGGGTAGATATGATAGACAACGACGTCCTCCGATCTTGACATATTTTATTGCGGCACATCGTTCTAACATATTGGCTTTATCCAAGAACACGTGTTGAATGCTAAAACGGAGCAAAATCATGTTTAGAATTTTCTTAAATGGAACATTCGGGTACAACTTCTACTAAATGGATTAATTAGTATCTCAAATGCATAAATAGAATTAAAAAGTAGAATTCACTCTAGAAGAATTTGCTGATTTGAAAGGGAAACCGGCCAAAACCCGAATAGATACTCTTGTTAGCGATGCCAATATTTAAGTCGTGTCTTAGTACCATAGTTAGGAGTTCACCCTAGATATGCTACATATTCTTCCTAACAATCTGATCTAGTAAGATTTGTTGTACAAATCATATTCTTTAGAGGCTTATTTAAAGACCTGTCTAGAGCCGTGTGGTATTCCCCAAATTCTTTCACGCCTTGCGCTCTTATATCGATCGTTAATCCTGATCAACTTTTTTTTCTTCTTTTTGCGGAAAATCTTAATTGTTAGAGCATATCACGGTTTGGATTATATTTGATAGTTTAAGTTTGTAATTCATTTATATCTCTAGTAGTCTTTTTGTCCCAAGTCTTGTAGTCTATATAAATAGCCTTTTGAGACCACAATTAATACAGATAATATTTCGCAATTCTACATGGTATCAGAGCGGTTTACTCCGCCTAAGGTTTAGCCACCTATTCCACCGCGCCGCCCCTCATTCTCCGCCGGGGGCCGCGCATAGTAGATTATATCTTATTTTGCCAAAATTTTCTCGCCGGCCGCTTGACCGGCATTTCTTCTTCTTTCGCCGATCATAGATCGGATTGCGTCGTTCACAACCACATGTCGTCATCACGCGCCTGTACTTCAACCTCGGCGTCGACTCATCTCCATGAAATCATCGCCAATGATCGTGCCAAGGAGGCTCCGCGCGGCGCACCAAGGGACGTCTTCACGCGCTGCGTCGGCTTCTCCATCCTCACGTCGTCACCACGCCGGTTCGTCTCCATCGCTGTCAATAAAGGGTTGCACCTTCATTACTCGTGGTCATCATCGCCGACAACCATCTACACCAACAACGTCGTCGCATTGTCGCTGCCACTAACTATCGCGATCAACGTCAACGCCAACAAAAAGTTCTTCTTCACGAGCGACGCCGCGCTCATACAAGCAGAAAATACGGGTCTAATCCCCAAAATCAAGTACCACAACAATTCAATCGCCATCAACAACTACCTCGTCATCTTCGTCCACCACGACCTCGCCGCCAGAGTCGCAGTCTAATTTTTTTGCACTAAATTAATTTTATTCTTGCAACTACTTCATCTACTCCGACAAATCGGCGGACAAATTCTACGCATCGACCGTTTACGGAGACTTTCTCTGCTGCTCCCTCCGGCTCTAGCTCGTATGGCTCATGATGGTCCTTGTCTTCGCACGTCCGATATTGGCAACATCGACGCGTGCCTTTGTCCCCGGCATGCTCCCGAGTTTGGCAAGCTTGGCAAGGTGTGTCGTCTACCTCGACTACTCCAACTCAAACTACATCTACCTCAACTACTATGGTGAATTTTCCAGGTCAACGACGACATCGACCACAACACAACGACATCATTGACTACATCAACAGCAACTACATCACCCATGGCATCATCGACCACGACTACAACACCCTACTTCCGGCTACATCGATATCGACATCCTCTCCCATCTCTGCCTTCGGATTATGCTCAAGTCAGATCGTTCGCGTCACTACCAATCCGACCGCGGGGGAGTGTTAGAGTATATCACGGTTTGGACTATATTTGGTAGTTTAAGTTTGTAATTCACTTATATCTCTAATATTCTTCTTGCCCCCAAGTCTTGTAATCTATATAAATAGCCTTTTGAGGACACAGTTAATACAGATAATATTTCACAATTCTACATGGTATCAGAGCGGTTCACTCCGTCTAGGCTTTAGCCATATATCTTCTCTCTTGAATTCTACAATGCCGCTTGTGTCCTCTGCCATATAAAAGGTGCCGCCACAACGAACTCAATCCTATGACCAAAAGGGGCCAAGATAGGTTAGGGACAATTAACATAGTCATAGAGATGAAGTACATGACATCCTTGCACAATGCCAATCAAGACACTACATTTAAAGCTGGTAAAGTTGAAAGCTCAAGCTATCAATATAATCTTTCTAGAGCTATATCAAATTAGTTAATATTTGATACAATTAGTACCTAGTTCCATTTGTACAACGGATATACACTTGTTAATGTGTCACTATCTCTGCAACTGAACAGAAGACCAGGACGCGAGTTGGTGTTACTCCTTCCATTTCATAATATAAGGTGTTTTAGTTTTGTAAAAAAATATATCTAGACTACTTTTAGTGTGTAGGTTCGAAGTGAATCTCTATGAATCTACACATTAAAACTAGTCTAGATATATTTTTTTCACAAAGCTAAAACATTTTATATTTTGAAACGGAGGGAGTAGATCTTAAGCATGTCTTCTCTTGTGTCACTCTAAAAACAACTTGGATCTACGAAACTTTTGATCTTTTGATGGCTGAATCCGCATCCAGCTCGAGGCTTTTGTCACAGAACTTTGTAATTTTGTCAAACTGATGCTAGCGCGCGGGGTGCACTATGGTCGAAGGGGATTAATTAAGCTAGTCTACATTTGGCCACTGGAGTGGCGATTAACCCGAGTGAATTTACGTCGCTTTTTCACCACGTACGTACAAGGTTGGTGTTACAGCTTAGGGTGTCTCCAATAGCTGTTGGCACAGTACACAAACCTAGAAATAGTGTGGGAATGTCCGTCTGTAAGTTAACCAAAAAGCTTTATTTATTTTTTTAAAGGAAGAATGTTACTTCTTGCCAATCAGTTAGATAAACTGGATCTCTATTTTTCATTTGACTGATTTCGGTTTCGGCTTCACTGAAACAAGTCAATGTCCGTTTAGTTGCACTAGTTTTACATGACCTGGATCATGTAATTTAGAAAAACAAAACACTGTAATATTTGTTTTGAAAACATGTGTATTCATTTTTTTTGCCTCCCACATAAAAGGCCACGTAATGCTTTCATCTAGGGGTCCAGGGGAAGTTTCCTCCATTGTCTCATTTCTAGTTTGATAGCTGAAAAAGAAGTTGACTGACGGCTAATTGAAATAAGTCGAATGCCGAATAGACATTCCTTACATAAATTCATGTTTTCTTATGGCTGCTGGGTAAATTAATATGTCAAAGACCTCTAACTGGCAAAAATTCCGTAATAGTACACCGCAAGAGAAGTCTTTTTGGTTTTCTCTCCACTGCCATAGGTCACTGCCAAAAGCTGGAATCCAAACAGCAAGGGTAAGTAGGTGCACGTCAAATTAGCTAGCTAGCTGCGACACAATAACCGATTTGTGCTAGGACAGATTCCTTCGAGTTAGACAAGTTCTCTTCTTTGTCGTTGCTGTAATTGTTACTTTCGAAAACGTTGTTTCCTTATTTTTGTCTTTCTATTTCTATCAACGTGATGCATACTGGACGTCGACAAAAACTATAGACCTATTTAGGCAGCGCCTACGTGTACAACCATAGCCCATAGGAAAAACTATAGACCGGCCGCTAACTCAAATATTCTCTGTCGGTCTAAAGATGGAGTCAAGACACTAGTGAAAATGAGGCCTTTGGTTAAGGTCGAAAATAGTCTTTAACACCGGTTCTTAAAGGGGCGTTCGTACCAGCATGGTCGAGAAAGCAAAAAGGCGCATCCCCTTTAACACCGATTCGAGCCACGAATGGTGTGAAAGGCCCAGCACCACCGCCCCGTGCTGCCCCCCCCCTTTAACACCGGTGTTAAAGGGGGTGCGCCTATATAACACACCGCAGCCCACACTCCTCTCTCTCATTTTTTCACTCTCTTATTTTGGAGCTTAGCAAGAGGGTGAGAGGTGTGCTAGTTTGTGTTTTTTTCCTATGCACAAGAGGTGTTCGGTGAAATGCCCGAGAGCTCGAATTAAGTTTTCTCGTTGCTCTTTCCTTCTTGGTCGAGGTCGGCAACTTTATCCTTTCATGTATCAATGATGTATTGTATAAGTGGTCATCTCCCTATTACTTTTTGATATACTATATAATGCAGATAAACCGGCAATGGATGTACGGTGACCGGCGCACTTCCGAGTACATTACGGGCCTCCAAAATTTCATCGTTGTGGCTAATGCAAACCGTGGTCACAATGGTTTTATGTACTGTCCGTGTGTTCACTGTCAGAACAAGAAAGACTACTCAAATACCAGAACCATTCACGCCCACCTGCTTCGATCCGGTTTCATGCCCAGCTATAATTGTTGGACCAAGCACGAAGAAAGAGGGGTTGTGATGGAAGAAAACAAAGAAGAAGAGGATGATGACAACTATCATAATATGTATCCTAAATACGATGATACTGCAACGGGGGTAGATAATGAAGATCAAGAGGCAGCAGATGGGCCCGCTGATGACGATCTTGGTTGGGCCATTACTGATGCAAAGGAAGAATGTGAAACTGAAAAGGAGAAGGAGAAGCTGGAGCAGATGTTAAAGGATCACAAAACATTGTTGTACCCAACTTGCGAAGATGGACACAAAAATCTAGGTATCACATTGGATTTGCTGCAATGGAAGGCAGAGAACAGTGTGACTGACAGCGCATTTTCAAAGTTGTTGGTAAAAATGAAGAATCTGCTTCCAAGAAATAATGAATTGCCCGACAGTACATACCAAGCAAAGAAGGTTGTCTGCCCTCTAGGATTAGACGTGCAGAAGATACATGCCTGCATTAATGACTCTATCCTCTATCACGGTGAGAAGTATGATAATTTGTATGCATGCCCGGTATGCACTGCACTGCGGTATAAGATCAGACGAGACGACCCTGGCGATGTTGAGGGCGAGGCCCCTAGGAAGAAGGTTCCTGCAAAGGTTATGTGGTATGCTCCTATAATACCACGGTTAAAACATATCTTCAGAAATAAAGAGCATGCCAAGTTGTTGCGATGGCACATGGAAGACCATAAGAAAGACGCGATGTTGAGACACCCCGCTTATGGGTCACAGTGGAGAAAAGTCGAGCGAGAGTAGCCGGACTTCGCACCTGACACAAAGAACTTAAGATTTGGTCTAAGTACAGATGGCATGAGTCCTTTTGGTGAGCAGAGCTGCAGTCACAGCACCTGGCTTGTGACTCTATGTATCTATAACCTTCCTCCTTAGTTGTGCATGAAGAGGAAGTTCATTATGATGCCAGTGCTCATCCAAGGCCCGAGGCAACCCGGCAACGACATTGATATGTACCTAAGGCCATTAGTTGAAGAACTTTTACAACTGTGGGACAAACTAGGTGTACTTATGTGGGATGAGCACAAAGGGGAGCCATTTGAACTACGAGCGTTGCTTTTCGTAACCATCAATGATTGGCATGCTCTAAGTAACATTTCAGGGCAGACAAACAAGGGATTCAAAGCATGCACACACTGTTTAGATGAGACTGAAAGTGTATATTTGGATACATGTAAGAAGGTTGTGTACCTAGGGTATCGTCGATTTCTTCCGAACCTGCATCCCGTAAGAAATAAAGGCAAGCATTTCAAACATCTGGCAGAACCCCGGAGGAAGCCTGTCCTCCGTACCGGTGAGGAGGTATTTGGTATGGTCAAGGACCTAGAAGTAATCTTTGGAAAAGGTCCTGGCAGTCTAACTGTTCCGAATGACGATGCCGGACACGCGCCCTTGTGGAAGAAGCAATCTATATTTTGGGACCTACCCTATTGGAAAGTCCTAGAGGTCCGCTCTTCAATCGACGTGATGCACGTGACGAAGAATGTTTGCGTGAACCTGCTAGTCTTCCTAGGAGTGTATGGGAAGACAAAAGATACACGGAAGCACGGCAAGACCAGCAACGTATAAAAGACCCTGAAGAGCCTATGCATCATGAGAACAAGAAAGGTAAATGACGCCACTTAACTCCTGCCAGCTACGCTCTTACCAAAGAAGAGAAGGAAATCTTTTTTGACTGCCTGAGAAATATCAAGGTCCCGTCTGGATTCTCGTCGAATATAAAGGGAATAATAAATATGGCAGAGAAAAAATTCCAAAACCTGAAGTCTCATGACTGCCACGTGATTATGACACAATTGCTTCCGATTGAATTGAGGGGGCTTCTACCTGAAAATGTTCGAGATTATGACGCAATTGCTTCTGTGTTGACTTTATTCCTGACCTTAAGGCGATTGGTGTTCCAGAATCACGACATGAGGGGAGACTGCATGGAAAAGGCACCCTAGGATGTAAAGAATTGATATGTAGGGACGGGCATTCTCTCAATCAAGCACACTACACGGTTTTACAAAGATCTATCTTGGTTGCCCCATATATCAATGAACACAAGAATTTTATATGCCTCAAACACCCGGGACAGTCTGATGAATGGATTATAAGTGAACACATGGCGAGTTTTGGCGGATGGCTGCAAAGACTTCTCACGAATAACACCACTATTGGAGATCAGCTATACTTGTTGCACTACTAGGAAAATGGCCATTCATGGCGCACCTGAAAAGAGCATCCGTGGCGCACTAGCTGTGCGCCACGGGCCTCGCGCTATGGCTATCTCTTACCCGTAGCGCACCGTCTGGTGCACTACGGTTATCTCGAGATAGGCGTGGCGCACTACCAGGTGCGCCACGGGTATGGGTACATGGTGCACCATGGATGTGTTTTTCAAAAAACAAAAAAAATGCAAAAAACACCCTCGTTGTGAATTGCAAAAGCAATCGGGTCCGTGCATCGCCGCCGTCATGTCACCTCGCCGGAGCATGGTCGTGGCCACGACCTACCACCGCGGGTAGGTGCGGGAGGCCGTGGCCGCTCTAGTCCTCGCCGGCATCGAGGTGGTAGGAAGGGTGTGGTTGGAGAGAGGGAGGTAGGAAGAGAGGGAGGTAGGAAGAGAGGGAGGAAGGGAGGTTGGTGAGGAGAAGGATGCCGCCGTCGCCCGTTGTCACTGCGAGGAGGAGGAGAAGGAGGCCACTGTTGCGCCGCCGCCGCGCCACCATCACTGCAAGGAGAGGAGGAGGCCGCCGTCGCGCCGTCACTGCAAGGAGAGGAGAAGGAAGGAGGAGAAGGAAAAGGAGAAGGAGGAGAAGGAGAAGGAGAAGGGAGAAGGAAGAAGGAGAAGGGAAAGGGAGAGGGAGAAGGGGAAGGGAAAAGGGGGAAGGAAAAGGGAGGAGGGCACGGTGGGGATTCAAATTTTGAATCCTGCCCAACTTACTCGTAGCGCACTAGGTGGTGGTGCGCTACGGGTAAGTTTCCCTCTATTTTTTTTCTAGAGGAAAAAACGGTCTTTTGACCGTAACTTTTTACTCTTTTCGAATTTTGAAAATCTAAATAATCACTAAACGACCGTAGGTGGCTGCGAGCGGATTTGAAATCTCGTTCTCGTCATTTTGGTATATTATTTTTTCGACATTGTATGCAAAAGTTATGGCCATTTACCGTGGCATGACTTTTTTTGCAGAAAGAGTGGAACTCATGTTCGTTAATTTTCCTAGAAACTATACCACATTACCTACCTAAATATGAAAGGATTTTATTTTTTGATGTGTTTATTATTTTCTTTTCTTTTTTGCAAAACCTAAAAAGGCGATCCAGGGGGGGTGGAGTTGGTGCAGGCCACTTAGCCGTAGGGAACTAGGGCAAAGTGCCCTATGGCTAAGTTGACCCAGCTGCTGCAGCACACATGCCCGTGGCGCACTAGGTCAAGGTGCTCTACGGCTAAGTGGCACATCTGTAGCGCACCTTGACCTAGTGCGCTACAGGTATGTGTGTTATGGCCACATGTGCTCTGGTCCACACATAGCCGTGGCGCACCATCCCCATGTGCGCCACACTTAAGAAAGTTAGCCGTAGGGCACCTGTGGGCAGTGCGCCACGCCTATTTCACCCATGGGGCACCACTAGCAAGTGCGCCACAGAAGTGTGGATTACCTGTAGTCGTTTTCCTAGTAGTGTTGGCCAGGACACCATCTTCGACTGCATGTACTTTCCAAGGGTACGAGATAAATGAGAATACATTTTACACGATAGGCCAAGATAAAAAGAGCACTAACCAAAACAGTGGTGTCCGCTTTGATGCAGCAGAAGACAATGGGAAAAAGACCACGTATTACGGGTTCATAGAGGAGATATGAGAACTTGACTATGGACCTAATTTTAAGGTCCCCTTATTTCGGTGCAAATGGGTCAAGGTAACAGGAGGAGGGGTTGAGGTAGGCAAGAAGTACGAAATGACAACAGTGGATCTCAACAATCTTATGAAGGTAGACAAAACTTAGACGAACCATTCGTCTTAGCCAATGATGTGGCTCAGGTTTTCTATGTAAAGGACATGTCTACCAAATCGAAAAAAAGAAAAAATAAGCAAACAAATACATCACACGATGAGACAAAGCGTCACATAGTTCTTTCAGGGAAAATAAACATCGTGGGAGTGGAGGACAAGACAGAAGATTATAATAAGTTTGATGAAATTCCGCCTTTCAAAGTGAAGACTGACCCAACCATCATGTTAAACGGTGCTCATACTCCATGGTTACTGCCGACGCGGTGATAAGATTATCTATATGTATTAATTGAGCCATTTTTGGCACACACATGTGAAGGGGTTCGTAGCATGGAAAACAAAAAAATTCTACCGCATGCAAACAAACAAGCCAAGATCTATCTACTAGATTGTAGCAACGAGTCGATAGAGGAACTCACCATCAAAGATTCCAAAGCGGTTAACGAGAGCGGATTCTCGTGGGTGATGTAGTCGTACTCTTTCCGATCTCAAGATCGTGTAGACGATCCTTCCTAACGCTCGCTGCGCTTCCTTGATCAGTCACCGTTGATTTTCGATGGAGACCTTCCTCTCCCTTGTTCCAGCTGGCAGCAGAGGTTGTAGCACTCTCCTCGTGATTCCGGCAGCACGGAGGTGTGGTACCGTAAGTAGAGGGGAGATCTCGTAGGGCTTCGCCTTAAGCCGGAGCGAGTATGGTGGATTATGAGAGAGGTCTTGGCGATCTAGGGTTTAGAGGCACCAAGGGAGGAGGCTAGGCCGGCGGCTAGGGCTTGGGGAGATCCCCAACTTGGCGGCTGGGGCAAACCCTAGGGCGGCGGCGACTTGTGGTGGCCGGCGGTTAGGGCTAGGGTTTTGGTGGAGAGAGGTGTCGAGAAGAGGGGCACCCCTGCCCCTCCTTTTATAGGTGGGAGGGCGCCGGCCAAGGGGAGGGAGTCCTCCCCCAAGTCGGCCTCCTTGTCCGGCGGGTCGAGGGAGAGGAACTCCTCCCCAAGTAGGTTTCCTACTCTCCCTCCACCAAGCAAAACTGCCGTTTCACTTTTCAAATTGGCGTTTGACTTTTCAAACTAGGATTTGATTTATCCCTTTATTTTGCTCAGCCATGATACCTAGTACATTATGCAACCTTTTCACATTCTCATGACACATTCATGTACCCTTCCCCTCCGGAGTGCCGGACCTTCAGGAACCTTCTTGAACATTCCAATTGAAAACACCGGAATCATTCCCCAACTTTGAAACAGGACTTTCCTTATATGAATCTTATTCTCCGGACCATTCCGGATCTCCTCATGATATCCCGCATCCCATCCGAGACTCTGAACAACATTCAGTCTCTTACTCATCATTCCATAACTACTCAACAACATCGAATCCTTAAGTGTGTCTCCCTACGGTTCGTGAATTATGCAGACATGATCGAGACACTTCTCCAATCAATAACCAATAGAGGAATCTGGAAATTCATATGGCTCCCACATATTTCTACGATTACTTTGCGATCGAATGAACCACTTACATACGATACCAATTTCCCTTTGTCTCACGATAGTTTACTTATCCGAGGTTTTGATCGTCGATATCTCTGCATACCTAGTTCAACCTCGTTACGGATAAGTACTCTTTTCTCGTTCCCGTGGTATGTGATCCCTTGTGAGCCAGTCACATGCTTGCAAGCTAATTGGATGACATTCCACCGAGAGGTCCCAGAGTATATCTATCCGTCATATGGATGGATAAATCCCACTCTTGATCCATGTGTCTCAACCCATACTTTCCGAACACTCAATGCCACCTTTATAGCCACCCAGTTACGGTGTGGTGTTTGATGTCATCAAAGCATCCTTCTGGTGATGGTCGAAGGAATTATGTTACTATGTATCAGAAAGCTTATAGCAATTGAACTATTAAAATGACTTGATCTTTATGCTACGCTTATCTATAGGAGTATGTCCACCATACCATTCTCCTAATGATATGATCTTTTTATTAACAACATCTCAAATGTTCATGATCAAGAAACCATGATCATCTATTAATCAACAAGCTAGTATTAAGAAGAGGCTTTACTAGGGACTCTCATTTAGTTTACAAATCACACAAGTATTAATGTCTCTTGTTAATACTATTATAGCATGAATGTAAACATTTATCATAAACACAAAGATATAATAATAACTATATTTATTATTGCCTCTATGGCATATCTCCAACAGTCTCCCACTTGCACTAGAGTCAACTAATCTAGATTACATGGTAATATACCGAACACCCATGGCAGTTTGGTGTTGGTCATGTTTTTCCCTCGGGAGAGGTTTAGTCAACGGATCCGCCACATTCAGATCAGTGTGTACTTTGCAAATCTTTATGTCACCATCTTGGACATGTTCTCGAATAGCGTGAAAACGTAGCTTGATGTGCTTCAGCTTCTTGTGTGACCTTGGTTCTTGCGCATTAGCTATGGCGCCCATGTTATCACAGTAGATAGAAATTGGGTCCAGCGCACTTGGAACCACACCAAGCTCTGTAATGAACTCCTTCATCCATATCGCTTCTTGTGAAGCCTCCGAATCAGCTATGTATTCCGATTCAGTTGAATATCTCGCCACAACGCTTTGCTTTGCACTCCTCTAGCTAACTGCTGCACCATTCAAAGTAAATTCGTATCCAGATTTAGATTTAGAATCATCCGGATCCGTGTTCCAACTACCATCGGTGTAAACATTAACAACGAGTTGTTCATCACCTCCATAAGAAAGAACCATATCCTTAGTTCTTCTCAAGTACTTAAGGATGTTTTTGACCGCTGTCCAATGATCTACTCCTGGATCACTTTGATATCTGCTAGTCAAACTAACAGCATATGCAATGTCGGGTCTAGTACATAGCATGGCATACATTAGAGATCCTATGGCTGGGGCATAGGGAGTCTTACTCATTTTTCTCTATCTTCTGCCGTTTCAGGACTTTGAGTTTTACTCAAGGTCATTTTGGGCAACATGGGCAAGAACCCTTTGTTGATATCTTCCATTCCAAACCTCTTTAGAACTTTGTCCAAATATGTACTTTGTGACAATGATATTATGCGTCTCGATCTATCTCTATAAATCTTTATGCCTAATATGTAAGTTGCTTCGCCAAGATCTTTCATTGAAAAACTATTATTCAAATATTCTTTGACACTATTAAGAAGGTCTACATCATTACCAATCATCAATATGTCATCTACATATAGTATTAAGAATGCTACAGATCTCCCACTCATTTTCTTGTAAATACAAGCTTCTCCATAAGTTTGTATAAAACCAAAACTTTTGATTACCTTATCAAAACGTTGATTCCAAATTCGGGATGCTTGCTTCAACCCATATATGGACCGTTGAAGTTTGTATACCTTGTTAGCATCTTTAGGATCGACAAAACCTTTGGGTTGCATCATATACAACTCTTCATCAATGTCTCCATTGAGGAACACTGTTTTGACATGCATCTGCCATATATCATAATCATAATATGCAGCGATTTCTAACATAATCCTCAAAGACTTTAGCTTCGCTACTGGTGAGAAAGTCTCATCGTAGTCAACTCCTTGAATTTGTCGAAACCCTTTTGCGACAAGTCAAGCTTTATAGACAGTAACATTACCATCAGCATCTGTTTTCTTCTTGAAAATCCATTTGTTCTCGACAACCTTCCGGCCATCTGGTAAGTCCACCAAAGTCCATACTTGGTTTTCGTACATGGATCCAATTTCGGATTTCATGGCATCTTGCCATTTATTGGAATCTGGGCTCATCATCGCTTCCTCATATGTCGCATGGTCATCGGTGTTGTCCACCAACATGACACTCATAACGGGATCATACCAATCAGGAGTAGTACAAGTTCTCGTTGACCTGCGAGGCTCTGTAGCAACTTCAACCGAAGTTTCATGATCATCATCATTAGCTTCCTCTCTTATTGGTGTGCACCACAGGAACTTCTCACGGTGCTGCGCTACTCGCAAGTTCGAGAGAAGGTTCAACAACCTCGTCGAGTTCTACTTTCCTTCCAGTCACTTCTTTCGAGAGAAATTCTTTCTCTAGAAAGGATCCATTCTTGGCAACGAAGACTTTGCCCTCGGATCTATGATAGAAGGTATACCCAATAGTTTCCTTCGGGTATCCTATGAAGACGCATTTTTCCGCTTTGGGGTCAAGCTTGTCCGGTTGTAACTTCTTTAGATAGGCTTCGCAACCCCAAACTTTAAGGAACGACAATTTAGGTTTCTTCCTAAACCATAATTCATACGGTGTCGTTTCAACGGATTTAGATGGTGCCCTATTTAAAGTGAATGCGGGTGTTTCTAATGCATAACCCCAAAATGATAGCGGTAAATCTGTAAGTGACATCATAGAACGAACCATATCTAAGAGAGTTCGATTACGACGTTCGGACACACCATTACGCTGTGGAGTTACCGGCGGTGTCAATTGTGAAAGTATTCCACATTTCTTCAAATGCTCGCCAAACTCGTAACTTAGATATTCACCTCCACGATCAGAATGTAGAAATTTAATCTTCTTGTTACGTTGATTCTCTACCTCACTTTGAAATTCCTTAAACTTCTCGAAAGTTTCGGACTTATGTTTCATGAAATAGATATACCCATATCTACTCAAGTCATCCGTGAAGGTAAGAACACAACGATAACCACCGCGCGATGCTACACTCATTGGACCACACACATCGGTATGTATGATTTCCAATAAGTCCGTAGCTCCCTCCATCATACCAGAAAATGGAGTGTTAGTCATTTTACCCATCAGACATGCTTCACATCTTTCAAGTGATTCGAAATCAAGTGATTCAAGAAGTCCATCGGAATGGAGTTTCTTCATATGCTTCACTCCAATGTGACCAAGACGACAGTGCCACATATAGGTCGAGTTATCGCTCAATTTCAAACGTTTAGCTTCTATGTTATTAATATGTGTATTTCCACTATCGAGATTCAATAAGAATAGACCATCTATCAAAGGTGCATGTGCATAAAACATATTACTCATATAAATCGAACAACCATTATTCTCGGACTTAAACAATTAACCGTCTCACAACAAACATGATCCATATATAATGTTCATGCTCAACGCAGGCACCAAATAACAATTATTTAATTATAAAACTAATCCCGATTATAGATGAAGAGGTAGCGTGCCGACCGCGATCACATCAACCTTTTATCCATTTCCAACGTGCATCGTCACCTCGTTCTTCGCTAGCTTCCGTTTATTCTGCAGCACCTGTTTTGAGTTACAAATATGAGCAACCGAACCAGTATCAAATACATAGGCACTACTACGAGTACTAGTGAGATACACATCAATAACATGTATATCGGATATACCTTTCTTCTTGATGTTGCCGTTCTTCAAATCCATCAAGTACTTTGGTCAATTCCGCTTCTAGTGACCCTCTTGCTTGCAGTAAAAGCACTCAGTATCAGGCTTAGGTCCAGCCTTGGTCTTCTTCGTCGGTGCGACAACTTTCTTACCGCCCTTCTTGAAGTTTCCCTTTTTCTTAGACTTGCCTTTTTTAAATTTGGTGGTCTTATTGACCAACAACACTTGATGCTCTTTCTTGATCTCCACTTCCGCAGATTTTGACATGGAGAAGAGTTCTGGCAACGTATTGTTCATGCTTTGCATATTGTAGTTCATCACAAAGTTCTTGTAACTTGGTGGCAGTGATTGGAGGACACGGTAAATCCCCAAAGCATTAGGAATCACTATACCCAAGCTTTGGAGTTTGTTTGCGTGCCCAGACATCTTAAGCACATGCTCACTGACGGAGCTGCCCTCTTCCATCTTGTAGTTAAAGAACTTTTTAGAAGCCTCATAACTCTCAACTGTCGCGTGAGTCTCAAATATCAATTTGAGTTCATGGACAATATCATGTGGGTCATGGTTCTCCAACCTTTTCTGAAGCTCTGATTCCAAACCATACAAGATAGCACACTGAACTGTGGAGTACTGATTCTTCCGAGCGTGGTACACATTCTTTACTTCATTGGTAGCATCAGCTGCAGGCTGGTCACCCAGCGGTGCGTCCAGCACATAGGTCAAATTACCAGCATCGAGGACAATCCTCAAATTGCGGAACCAATCCGCGAAGTTGCTTCCATTGTTTTTCAACTTTTCTTTCTCTAGGAACACATTAAAATTGATGGTAGGGGCTGCCATTGATCTACAACATATTTGCAATAGTTTAGACTAAGTTTATGACAAATTGAGTTCTAATTAATCGTTAAATTAATATAGGTGAACTCCCACTCAAAACAATATCCCTCACATTGTTTTAGTGATCACACGAACCAAATCCACCACATCAAAACCGATCATCACGAGAGTTGATGTAGCTTCAATGGCGAACAATAGACATGTTCATCATATCTACTATATGACTCATGCTTTACCTTTTGGTGATCCGTGTTCTGAGACCATGTCTGTACATGCTAGGCTCGTCAAGATCAAACCTTAGCTTCCGCATGATCAAATCTGGCTTACTCACGTTGTACACACTTGCAGAATCTAACACACCCGATCATCACGTGGTGCTTCGAAACAACAGGCTTTAGCAACGGTGCTTACTAAGGATGAACACTTTAAAACTTGAAATTAATGTGCATGAGGGATCATCTTATAATGCTACCGTCGTTAAGCAATTCATAATATGTGATATGATATGGCCTTTCTTCTTGTGCTTCCGATCTCCATCTTCAAGCACGAACATGATTTCCATCATCACCGGTATGGCGTCAAGGTCAATGGCGCCGCTTCATGGTTGTCATCCACTAGCTTCAACTATTACAACTACTTTGAATAGACATGCGGGTCTTAACATAAATTAAAGACAACCATATGGCTCCTGCGGTTGCCAACTTACAATAAGGATCATTGCATACATCAAATATAGTCACAATCATGGCCATATCACATCACAGCACACCCCTGCAAAACAAAGTTAGACGCCTATAATTTTCTTTGCATATTTTACGTGGTTTGGGGCTTTCAATAAGTGTCAATCTAACTAACGAACAAGAACCACAACATTGATGTTTGAACTATCAAGTGCCCGTTGTAAATTGGATCTATACTATAATGGGAGAGACAGACACACGCAAAGCCACTTATGCAATACAAGTTGCATGTTGAGCGTGGAGCAAGTCTCATGAACGATGTCATGTAAGGTTAGCCCGGGCCGCTTCATCCCATCATACCGCAATATGCAAAGTAAACAAGAAGCAATTGATAATAAAAGCACCACCGCCCACAATGACCATTGTGTTCTACTCGTGCAACGAATCTACATATAGACACGTCTCTGATACCACTGAAGGGGTTCGTAGCATGGAAAACAAAAAATTTCTACCGCGTGCAAACAAATAAGCCAAGATCTATCTACTAGATTGTAGCAACGAGTCTATAGAGGAACTCACCCTCGAAGATTCCAAAGCGGTTAACGAGAGCGGATTCTGGTGGGTGATGTAGTCGTACTCTTGCCGATCTCAGGATCGTGTAGACGATCCTTCCATCGCTGCGTTCCGGCAGCGCTTCCGCGGTCGGTCACACGTTCGGTACTCGATGAAGACCTTCCTCTCCCTTGTTCCAGTAGGCAGCAGAGGTTGTAGCACTCTCCTCGTGATTCTGGCAGCACGACGGTGTGGTACCGGAAGTAGAGGGGAGATCTCGCAGGGCTTCGCCTTGGAGCGAGTATGGTGGACTATGAGAGAGGACTTGGCGATCTAGGGTTTAGAGGCACCAAGGGAGGAGGCTAGGCCAGCGGCTAGGGCTTGGGGAGAGCCCCAACTTGGCGTCTAGGGCAAGACCTAGGGCGGCGACTACTTGTGGTGGCCGGCGGCTAGGGCTAGGGTTTTGGTGGAGAGAGGTGTCGGGAAGAGGGGCACCCCTGCCCCTCCTTTTATAGGTGGGAGGGTGCCGACCAAGGGGATGGAGAGGAACTCCTCCCCAAGTAGGTTTCCTACTCTCCCTCCACCAAGCAAAACTGCCGTTTGACTTTTCAAATTGGCGTTTAACTTTTCAAACTAGGATTTGATTTATCCCTTTATTTTTCTCAGCCATGATACCTAGTACATGATGCAACCATTCCACATTGTCATGACACATTCATGTACCTTTCCCCTCCGGAGTGCTGGACCTTCCGGAACCTTCTAGAACATTCCCGATGAAAACACCGGAATCATTCCCCAACTCCGAAACAGGACTTTCCTTATATGAATCTTATTCTCCGGACCATTCAGGATCTCCTCGTGATATCCCGGATCCCATCCGAGAATCCGAACAACATTCAGTCTCTTACTCATCATTCCATAACTACTCAACAACATCGAATCCTTAAGTGTGTCTCCCTACGGTTCGTGAATTATGCATACATGATCGAGACACTTCTCCGATCAATAACCAATAGAGGAATCTGGAAATTCATATGGCTCCCACATATTTCTACGATTACTTTGTGATCAAATGAACCACTTACATACGATACCAATTTCCCTTTGTCTCACGATAGTTTACTTATCCGAGGTTTTGATCGCCGATATGTCTGCATACCTAGTTCAACCTCGTTACCGATAAGTACTCTTTTATCGTTCCTGTGGTATGTGATTCCTTGTGAGCTAGTCACATGCTTGCAAGCTAATTAGATGACATTCCACCGAGAGGGCCCAAAGTATATATATCCGTCATATGGATGGACAAATCCCACTCTTGATCCATGTGTCTCAACAAATACTTTCCGAACACTCAATGCCACCTTTATAGCCACCCAGTTACGGTGTGGTGTTTGATGTCATCAAAGCATCCTTCCGGTGATGGTGATAAGCATGATCTCATGGTCGAAGGAATTAGGTTACTATGTATCAGAAAGATTATAGAAATTGAACTATTAAAATGACTTGATCTTTATGCTACGCTTATCTATAGGAGTATGTCCACCATACCATTCTCCTAATGATATGATATTGTTTATTAACAACATCTCAAATGTTCATGATCAAGAAACCATGATAATCTATTAATCAACAAGCTAGTATTAAGAAGAGGCTTTACTAGGGACTCTAATTTAGTTTACAAATCACACAAGTATTAATGTCTCTTGTTAATACTATTATAGGATGAATGTAAACATTTATCATAAATACAAAGATATAATAATAACTACATTTATTATTGCCTTTAGGGCATATCTCCAACAACATGTATCTAAACATGGAAATCAATGTCATATTTCTTCTGTTGACACTATATGTATTAAATGAGCCATTTTTCTTCCCGCCATTTCTTCCCGTCAGTTCTTCCTGCCAGTTTTTCCAGCCAGTTCTTCCCTCTAGTTATCTTCCTGCCATTTCTCACTATATATATGTAGGGTTGGCCTCCATTGTCATTGCACATCTCTAGACTCATATCTGCAACCTCATCACTCTTTCCTATAGCTTCCACCGTACCACTAACCCCCAGGGAGGCTGAGGCGCTTTGCGCCTCGAACTACCCCTGCCCGCCGGGCTACTACGTCCCCGTCGGTTGGATGCTGAGCGCCAGAGGCCTGCCGGTTCCTCCTTTCCTTATAGGTGTGGCGCGCTGGATGGCCATCACGAACCACTACTACTTCGAGCTCACGCCGGAGCAGCGGAGGAATCCCAACTAGCATCCTGACTATTTCCCGACTTGGGAAGCCTTCTTCGGGGATCGGCGTGAGAGGGCGCTCGCCAGGAACGAGGAGGACGGCCCACCTCCTCTGAACTTCAACAAGGCCGGCCATCGGCTATGGTGGCGCAGTCGGACTCTCCAGAGCGTCATGGCCTATGACACGGCCGCCGACTCTAACCCCCGTCTGCGCTACCCTCAAATATTTCTTAAGTTCAAAGTTTTAGGGTTTGACTATTTTATTTTTGTATTAATTGAATAATCAAAATTCATATCTAAGTGTTTTAATCATTTTGAAAATTTTCATCTACAGTAACTATAAAATGTTTTATATGAATGGATAGATCTTATTTTTCTGAAAATTATGATATATTATTCATATTTTTCTGAGTTGAAATGAAAAATATATGAATTTTCTAAATTTTATCCTGTTTTTTGAATTAAAAATGCCCCCCTTTAATGTATGAAATAAATGCCCCCCTTTTAACACTGATTCCAGCAACGAAACGGTGTTAAAGGGGGGTGTGTGCATGCGCGAACTGAAAATCGCCCCACCCCCTTTAACACCGGTTCGTGGCTGGAACCAGTGCTAAAGAGGGGGTGCGCGCGTGAAACGAATTCCCCCCTTTAACACCGGTTCGTGGCTAGAACCGGTGTTAAAGGGGGGGTTATAACGCACGCACCACCTCTTCCTCTTCCCCGAGCCAGATCGAGGAGCAGAGAGGAGCACAGAGAGAGGAGCGTCGCCGCCGCGCCCACCCACGCCATCGTCGCCGTCGCGCCCACCCACGCGGCCGTCGCCTTGTTGTGCTCTTCTTCCACGTCCAAGGAATCGACGCGGGGTTGATGCTCTCGCTGCCGATTGCCGTCGCCCCTGACCTCGCGCGTCTTCTCCGATCTGACACCACCATCCTCCTCGTGGTGAGATGCTGGTCCTCAAGGACTCTTCCCCTTCTTCCCTCTCGCTCTGGTTCGCTCCCGCGTCATGCGCCTCCCTCTGCCGCCGCCAGTCACCGCTCCTCCTCTCGCTCCGGCGACCAAAAAGGGGCGGAGCCGCCACTTTCTGGTCCGCCTCGATGAGCTACGTCGAACGCGCCCTCTCCCACTAGCCCACGTGCACCCAGTCACCCTCCCCGTCGTCCATCTGAGAGTCACCGGCACGATGACGTCATGCCGACGCAGTGCTGACGTGGCCTTGGAAGTTTGACCTGTTGACTGCCACCGTGGAGGCTGACATGGGCATATGGCCCACCGGTCAGTGACTGTGGCTAGACTCAGTCCTAGTAAGAAATGCCCCCACCCTATGCTGATGTCACAGTGATGAAGTAAAGTGTTTTTAATTGGTTTAATATTTCCAGAAATTGTTTAAATCTTGTAAATCCAATAACTAATTCATATTAATTCATAAAAATACAAATAATATATCAAAATAATCAGAAAAATGAGAACTACTCCCTCCGTTTCAAAATATAAGATGTTTCAGGTGTGTGAAGAAAATTAACCTAGACTTATTTTAGTGTGTAGATTCATCCCAAAATTGAGTGAACCTACATACTAAAACAAGTCTAGATTCATTTTCTTCACAAACCTAAAATATCTTTTATTTTGAAACGGAGGTAGTACCTCTTTAAGCTATCCTCATGCATTGTTAATCAACTTTCGTGACAAGTTTAATTAGAAGAACATAATGAACCCTCTCATATGCATCCGGGATTTCTCCGAATTAGGGTTTGGACCCCTCAGACCTCGTTTAAAATGATCAAGCATGCTTAGGGTTTTAATTTCATTTGTGTATTTATTTGTGTATTTTTGTATGAATAATATGTATATTTTGTGTATGAATCCAAGCCCACTTGAATGTTTACTCTCTTACTCTAGATAATATTATTGTTTTCGAAACTATGGATCCACTTAGTAGAAACCTTGAAAAAGGAAGAAATAATGGAGAACATGATCCACGAGGACACCTCACAATATCTGAACTTGGAGGGACATGATGATAGCTCAAGTAGTCATGGAGAAGATGACGACTTCGGTGAACGCACTTTAGTGATTACAAAGTCCGTCGAGATATATGCATGCATTAAGCCTCTGCTGACTTGCACCGATTGATTTGTATATATATGTACATGTATTAATTAACGCTTCATTCTTCTTTTAGCCCTCCGGATCGACCAGCCAGCAACAATCTTATTATACGAAAAAGAGCAAGCGAGGAGCGAGCCATCAGTTGAAAGATCGTGCAAAGTTCACGATCGAAGCAGTCCGTGTTGATGGCAGGCCGACGGAGCCCAAGAAGGCCGCAGACAAATTTATACGCCAGGCTAGAGTTCTTGTTAGGGACCAAATCCCAATCATAATTGAATATTGGAATAAGCCAAAGAAGGGCGATGGTACCTTTGTCGATGAAAGATCCAAAGAAACGCTTTGGATTTCGCTGTTGGTAAATTTCACCCTACCGCCAGAGGAGGATGAAAATAAATCGGTTATAAAGGAAAAGGTCAAAGAGTGGACTCTAAAGAATATGGCCGACGCTTTCCGCAACTGGAAGACAAAATTTAACAAATTTGTCAAAGCTCGCGAGACTCCAGATTTCGAAGACGCATATTATGCGAAGATAAGACCTAATTGGCCCGAATTTGTGGCGTACAAGGAAGGTGCTATAGCTACAAAGAAGTCAGAAACCAATACGCTAAATGCCCAGAAGAAGGAATATCACCAGAGGACGGGGTCTGGTGGCTACACATCTCAGAGGCCTAAGTGGGAGGAAGCTGAGAAGGCCCTGCACGCTAGAGGGATCACACCCCAGACACAGGGGTTGGACCGACATGCAAAGACTCGGTTCTACGGAATCGGGGCAGGGTTGGACCCAGAAACAGGATTGTGTATCTTCCCAACAATTCTTAGCAAACCCGTCACTGAACTCATCATGGCATACGAGGAAACAGCCGCCAGGACCATCCACCCCGACAGAGAGAATGACCAGCTGACACGCGCCATCGGTAAAAAAGAACACCCTGGACTTGCACGAGGCATAGGGGGTTTTGTTTAATAAAACAACTAAGTGAATGAATCACCTGGGTGGAATGGAAAGAATTTTTTGTGTTGAGTGGTTACACAAGTCCCATTTCTATGGTTTACCTTGTGTATCTCACTTGTGTAATGCCACCCAGGAACAAAGATATTTGAGATGTCAAATGTTGAGAAGCTTCAAGTGCAGCCACTTGGCATTAGGGGCTCTGGCTGGATCATATAGGTTGCAATAACTTAACCAAATGGACAGTTGGTGGTAGGGGATTATAGGTTGGAACGCGTCCATTCTGGTCTAAGGGAAGGCTTCTGAAAGATCTTGTCTCGATGCATGTCGAGTCTTGTGGGGAAAGTGCACCACGTCCGCAGAGTGAAAAATCTATGTACTTAGCCGTGTCCCCGGTAATGGACAACTTGAGCATCAAGACATGGAAGCTATCAAGAATCTCCTCATCCCAATTTCTAAGTTAAAAACTTGTGGTTGAACAAGGGTGAAGGTTCACCAATTTCTATTGGTGGTTCCTTGGGAGTTTTTGCTAAACAAAAACTTTGTGTTTTTCAAAGGGTAAGGAAAATCTATTTTGAGAAAAGCAAGCCTAAGCTCCACTTAGCCAAATGCATATAGATGATAGTTACCACTATACTACCATAGTATCACTTGCCAATACAAAATCAAATGCGAATATTTGGATTGAGAAGCCTCGGTTCTTCCAAGTAGTGGAAAATGCTTGGAAGCAACCAGTGAAGCAGGGATCTATTGCGAATATCATTACTGCAAAGTTCAAAAATTTAAGATATGCTTTGAAACGATGGGGGAAAAGGCTGTCACACATCAAACTTCTCATTGACAAGTGTAACAAAGTCATTTATGAGCTAGATGCTATTGAGGATAGGAGAACTTTGAGCATACCTGAGTTTAACTTCAGGAATATTGTTAAATTGCATCTAAAGAAGCTGCTCAACACTCAGTCTACATATTGGAAAAACAGATGTACAATAAGATGGGTCAAATTTGGAGGGGAAAATACTAAATATTTTCATGCTAAAGCTACTGAAAGATACAGGAATAATGTTATAAATCAAATTAAGGATGAAGATGGAAATACTCTAGTACAACATAAGATAAGGCAGAGGCTTTATGGAAATGCTATAAAAACAGAATGGGGGTTTCTTTCCCTACTGAATGCAGGCCAGACTTATCTGACTTTATCTCAAAAGTTTATGATCTTGAATGTCTTTCTGAGGAGTTTACCACAAATTAAATTGAAGAAGTTGTTAAACATATGAAGACTGATAAAGCTCCAGGGCCTGATGGTTTCAATGGGATGTTTGTTAAAAAATGTTGGCATATCAATAAGGATGATTTTATTAAACTATGTCATTATTTTCACAAGGGATTAACTCCTCTTGCAAGTATTAATGGTTCCTTCATTACTTTGGTTCCCAAGAAGAATTCCCCTAAGTCTGTCAATGATTTTAGGCCTATCTCTCTTATAAACACCTGTTTAAAGTTTCTAACTAAATTGGCGTAAACAGGTTGCAGAAGCAAATAAAAAGTTGTATTCATGAAAACCAATATGGTTTCATCAAATGCAGAACAATACAAGATTGTTTGGGTTGGACTTTTGAATACTTACATCAATGTCATGCCTCAAAGAAACAGACTGTGGTAATAAAATTGGATTTTGAAAAGGCATTTGACACAATTGAACATGAAGCAATACTCAGAATTCTGGAATATAAGGGTTTTGATGAAGTTTACATTGGTTGGGTTAAAGAAATCTTGGCATCTGGTTCCTCAGCTATTCTACTGAATGGGGTACCTAGAAGAAATTTTATTTGTAAGCGTGGTGTTAGACAAGGTGATCCTCTTTCTCCACTATTATATGTTCTTGGGGGGGACTTGCTTCAGAGCTTTATCAACAAGGCTTTCAGTGAAGGAAGATTGGTACCACCAATCCCAAATAGAGGCAACAATAATTTTCCTGTTGTGCAATATGCTGATGACACTATTATCATCATGCAAGCTGATCCATAACAAGTACACACTCTCAGACAAATCCTTGAAGATTATACAGCCTTCACTGGACTAAAAGTTAATATTCATAAATCTTCTTTGGTGCCCATAAATATAAGCCAAGAGGAGGCTACCTCACTTGCTTTTGAAATTAGTTGTGTTACTGCAAAGATGCCTTTCACTTATCTGGGTCTGCCCATGGGGATTACAAAACCAACAATTAAAGATCTTTCACCTTTGACTGATAGAATGATAAGAAGACTGACAGCCTCGACCTCATTCCTGTCTTATGGGGACAGACTTGTTTTGGTGAATTCTGTGTTATCATCTTTACCATTGCACTACATAAGCTCTCTGAGTATTCCAAAATGAATAATAGAAGTCTTAAACAGAGCAAGAAGGCATTGTCTATGGAGAAAGAGTAAGGATGATGATGAGGAACATTCTTTGGCTTCCTAGGAGATGGTTTGCAAACCAAAAGATAAGGGGGGTTTAGGCATCATAGATCTACAAATTCAAAATAAATGCCTACTTATGAAGCACCTTCATAAATTTTACAATAAAGTTGATCTACCTTGGGTGAACTTAGTCTGGAGCACATACTATCATGAAAGGGTTCCTCGTACTGTTACTGTTTGTGGATCTTTTTGGTGGCGTCATATTATGAGTTTGCATGAGGAATATCTCTCAATTTCTAAATGTTCTGTGGGATCAGGAGACACAACATTGTTTTGGATCGATAAATGGAACAGCAAACCCCTCAACTTAACTTATCCACATTTATTCTTACATGTGCTTGATAAATATAGCTTTGTTAGGCAAGCAATTTCAATTACACAGATGTCAGAAGCATTTCACCGACCAACTTCTACTGAATCTAATTCTGAGCTACAACAATTACAATTGCAACTAGCTGATGTCACCCTTCATCAAAATAAACATGATGAATGGAAAACTATGCATTCAAGAACAGGTGATTACTCTGTCAGTGACATGTACAAGGTGTATTTCCAACACATATCAAATCACTTCCCCTCCCAATGGATCTGGAAAAGCAAATGTACTTCCAAGCACAAGTTTTTTGCTTGGCTTATAATTCATGACCGCATTAATACTAAAGACATGCTGCTCAGAAGACATTGGAATGTTTCAGACAATCATGATTGTGTTCTTTGTCCTTGTCATACCCTTGAAGACTGGTCACATCTCTTTTTGGCGTGTAATTTCAGTATAAGGATTTGGACATATTTACATGTAGCCTGGGGGTCAGGGTCTGGACCAGAAGTATTGAAACATGCAAAGCAGAATTTCAAGGGTCCATGCTTCATAGAGATTGCTATACTTGCCTGCTGGAATATTTGGAAACAGAGAAATGGCAAGATCTTCAAAGGAATAAGACCTTCATTTTCCTCTTGGAAATCTGGGTTTATAACTGATGTCTCATTCTTAAAATATAGAGTAAAAAAGAAGACCATTCCAGAATTGATCTCTTGGATAGGTACTTTACTGTAACTTTGTATAGCCTCTTTTTCATTTTTTTCTTTTCTTTTATTTAGCTATTTAGTTTGTACATAATACTTTTGGATCTTTTTGAAATAAAGGACAGTGGGGGATTCCCCTACAGTAAATATTCAAAAAAATAGAAATCAAATGTATTGACCCTTTTGGCTGTAACTTGTTATGTTGCAGGTTTGTTTGATGTTAGTGAAGTGTGTTGATTAGGATTACAAGTCTACAACCAACATGATTGCATGTGGCACTTTGAAGATGAAGAACTCCATGCTATATAGATATTTCTGCTGCATTGTAATGTGATAGCCAAATGAGCTATGTAAGATGTAATATAATATTTTATTCCTGGTTATAAGGTTGTATTATGACCTTTGTTTCTTGATATTACATCTTAACTGTGGATGCTAGCTATTGATTCAGGGACTAGCATTGTAAACACAGGTACCTCTACATTATTAAAGGTTGGGACCTCTACAGATGGTATCAGAGCACTGTGTTGCTTGTAGGATTGTAACCCGAGGATTGGACAAAACCCCTTAGAAAAATAGGAGTTGTATTTGTTCCAAAACTTATTTACAAACAATCTTGTAAACTCTTTCCTCAACCATTTTTGGTTTTGATTATACATCTCTTATATTTCAACTTGATGGACAAAGCCTCAACATGAGCAAAGACTTCAACAGGAACAAAGACATCAACATGAGCAAAGGACTTCACCAACTCAAATAACTTCAACTTCAACATCATCAAAGACTTCAACTTTATTTTCACCAAGCACTTCAACTTGGATATCACTAAGGACTACAAGTGATACAAGAAGTGTTGCTCAAGACTTGAAGACTAAGGAAACACAACTTAGAAGGAATCATCATCACCTCTAAAGTTTGTGACCAAGACACAAGGATTTTCCTAGGGAAACCATGATCTCATTCAAGAAGAAACAACAAAGAAGAATGGAATGATCTCAAGTGAACCATATAGTTGGACCACCATATTTAGTTTAGATCAAACCCACCAACTTATGTGGTGTAGCAAAAATATTTTGTTGCCTAAAAATGTGCTTAAAACTTGTTGTTGAGTGGAATGTTTGTTTGTGATTGCTTGAACATTGCTTGTGTGAATTGTGTTGTGTGTGATAGACTTCTTCCTTAGAAATCTTTTCCTATTCTAATCCTAGTCCAACCCAAACAGATTACTTCCCCAAGAAACTCCAACATCAAGAATGGTGACAACCAAGAGATGCACATGAGAGAACTAATAGTAACCCAAACCCAGTTGAACCAAGTGAAAACTCAATTTTTAGCCAACAACAATGAGTTAGACCCAACCATGCAAAGGTTTTTGGAAACCCAAACTCAATTGATGCAAAGGGTGACAAATCAAATGATCAACATGGAAGACAACCTTTCCCAAGGGGCTTGTGACAACAAGGATGTCAAGGATGATATTATAGAAGGAACTCAAGCTTGCAATATTTGTGGAGACATGGATCACACTTCCAAAGAGCATGAAGATAAATGCCCCAATTGTGAAGAGAAACATTCAACTAAACAATGCCCCACATCTCAAGCTACCTGCTTCCTATGTGAAGGAAATAATCATGTCCCTATCCAATGCCCATCTATTCTATAGTTCAACAAAGGAAACAAGGTGGAGTGCATCAACAGTTTGTAAACCCCCATGAGGAAACAACTTCTATCAAGAAGGATGAAGACAAAGGAAAATCTCAACTTGCACCTCCATGCACTATGACTCCCATTGATGGACAAAAGAAGAAACATATGTATTATCCAAGGAAACAATTAAGGAAACAAGTAGACTTTCCCACCTTTGAGGTGAGATATGAAGAGCATGAACTATAAGAAGTTCTAGCTTTGGAGAAACCCAAGAAGAAGAAGGATAAAAGCCAAGTGCAATGTTGCAATTGCAAAGAGATGGGACACTATGCCAATGAATGTCCAGAGAAGAAGAAGAAGTATAAGGAAATTAGCCAAGTGTGGTGCAACAACTGCAAAGAGCTAGGCCAATATGTATCAACTTGTCCATAGAAGATACGTGAAGAACTCAACCTTGTCACATGTTACAATTGTGGTAACCAAGGACATTATGCAAGCAATTGTCCAGAAAAGATGAAGTACAAGACAAACAAGCCTATGAAGGATCTCAGCCTTGTCACATGTTTCAAGTGTGGAAACAAAGGACACTATGCAGATGTTTGCCCTGAGAAGTTTCATCAAGATCCTAAGCAAGCCAAGATGTAATCTAGTTGGAAAACTTTTAAGGGTGGTAGTACCCAAGTTACCTTGAGCCAACTTGTAACCTCTAGCTTTCCCAAATCTCGGGACGAGATTTCTTTTAAGGGTGGTAGCCTGGCACATCCCAAAATTTAAAAATTTTGAAATGTGAAAAATAAATAAATAAAATAAATAATTGCTGAAATTTAGGGTGAAAAGAAACTTTTTTTAAAGTGGAATCATCAAAATCCAACTTGAACAAACTTTGAATAAAAGGGAATCCAACAAAATTCAAATCAAGTGAAATGCATTCATCAATGAATGTATCTAGAAATTTAAACTTGGGAAAAATAAACCAGAACCCAAGACCTTAATGGAAGAAATCATTTCCAAAGATCTCTCTAAGACTATGGATTTGATCCATATAAAAATTTGTCAAAAAATATTTATAAATGATCATGAATGATAAATAAAAATATTACAAAAACATAGAAATTGATTTCATTCAAGTTGGAACCCTAGATAAAAACTTATGGATTTAATAAGATGAAAGAAAATAAATTTCCAAAGATAATAAACCTCCTAATCTAAAATCCATAACAAATGGTGATCAAATTAATCCTAAAGAGATATAAAAGGATAAACAAATATTAAATAAGATTTTACAAATTGGAATCACCGAGTTTGGATCTTTAAATAAAAATATATGGATTTTATAAGACAAAGGAAGAAATAAATAAATAAATAAATAAATAAATAAGGAGTATTTAAAAGCCAAATTAAATCTTCGCCAAGTCCATAAACAAATGGAATAACTAGAATCCAAATCCAAATAAAATAAATGGATAAAGAATATTCAAATAAAATTATATGGCATTAACTAAATTCCATTCTATTAAATAAAGACAAAATCCCTAGTAAGAATGATTAATTAAATCATGGGAAAATAATAATTGGAATTACAAAGTGGAATAAAAGTTATTTAATTAACTTAAAATAAATAAAAGAAACATTTAAATACAGTTATATGGAATTAAAACCATATTTGATTTCATTGGAATAAAAACATTTACCCAATTTAAATAATTAATAAATCATATTAAAAATATTTCAAATAATTCAAAGTGAATTTTTTAACACCCCATTAAATAAATAAAACCTATTGAAAAGGTTTGGTGAAATTTTGGTTTCAAATAAGGGTTTGAGCATTTAATTAAATCTTATTTAATAAAGGAATGTGCCCTTTTTAAATAAAATATAAACCATAAATAAATAAAGGAATTATTCCTAAAAAAGGACTTTAAATACATGTTTAAAACATATTAAAAACTTACTGAATGGAAGGTTTTGAATTCAAATGGTTGTTTGAAATGTTTAAACAAATTCAAAACAGAAATGAAAATGGAAAAAGAAAGAAATGAAACAGAACAAAAAAAATGAAAGAGACAGCCCAGCCCAGCAGGCCCAGCAGCGCAACCCAACTAACCCCCCCGAACCGTTTTTATTTTACTCGCAAACGAAACCCCATCGTCTCTCTCTCTATCTCGCTGTCAAACGGACCCCACCTGTGAGTCATCGTTTCCACCCACCGCGACTAGTTCTTCCTCTCTCGCTCCCATTCCTGCCTTGATTTTCTCGGCTTCAATTTTCATTAACGCAAAAGCCATTACCCTGTGATCACGCCCTGCTAAATGACTCCCTCCCCTCTCCATTTTCCCCCAGACGCCACACCTCAAGAGCCCACAGGCTGCGCCAATTCCTCTCAGCACCGCACTGTCTCCGGCGACCATTCTCAGTCGATTCCGATGACGCCAGCCTGCCCCGCTGTCCCTGGCCTCCATGGGGACATTCCCCATCTCCTGGCGAACCTCTCTGTAGCGCCAGCTCACCCGCGCGTGCTCTGCATCATCGTCAATGTCAACACTGAGCATCGCCGTTGTCTGTTTCCACTCCGGCGACTTCCCCAGGTAGCGGCTGACCACCCCTCTCCTCATCCTTCACACGCGCGTACTCACCACAACTCGGTGCATCTAACCGTGCTCCCATTTTTCTCTGGTGTGCTATGTAGCCTCGCCTTCAACGACGTCTGAGCGCAACTGACGGTGACAAGGACTCCGACAAGCAATTGTCGTCCACCCAGTGCGCCCCTGCCTTCCCGCAAGCAAGTTGAGCATCAGCAACGTTCTGCGAACCTGGTGAGCCTCCCCATCCTATTCCTCACTTCCCGTAACCACCGGACCACCGCAGGCCGAGGGCGCCACCGCTCGCTGTCGCTTAGCGCCGCCAGATCTTGGCTGCCTTGCTGTGAGCCGTTAGATTTTGAACCAGCGTATGCGATAGATTCATTAAACAAAGGGATATAGATAGATCTGTGCCATGTGATGTTAAGTAGATCCTGCGGTCCACATTGCCTAATCCGAACTAAATGGTATGGGCGAATCAAAACACACCACGTAGCCTAGAGTTTGATTTAAAAACCAGAAACTTTTCTATTAGATGTGTGAATTTGTAAATTGCATAACTTTTGATCCACATGTCAAAATTTTGCAAATTTTATATCAATGGAATCAGCAAAACAAACTCTATCCAACCATGCCCTTTGTTTAATGAATTGCTTCTGGAAAATTGGTTGTATTTGCAGAATCTTGTGTAGGCATAATTTGAATATAAAAATTATTCTAGAAATATTTTTATGGTAAAATCTTTGGAAAATGGATTGTTTTGAACCTACTGACCATAGAATCCAACTTATGGATTTAAAAGTGTATTTTGTGAAGCTATAGAATAAATCGTTGAATAAAAACATTTCTAGCTAAATAAAAAAATGTTGATTACGTTTTAAAAATTCTTTTGAATAAAACCATTTGAAAATGGTTGGAATTAAACTCTATGACCCTAAACACCATGTTTTATGATTTTAAAATATATTTGGTGAACCCTATAAAAATTATTACTTTGCTAAAGGCATTTCCAACAACATATAATGTTGCTTTGGTATAAAAATGGTTTATAGGTGAAACCTTTTTCAAATGGTTTTAATTAACCACTAGACCTTAAAAACACTAACACTTGTGTTTAAAAATATATTTGTCAAAGAGTAGAAAATATTACTTTGATTTGAACCATTTCAAGCAAAACAAAAATTACTTAAAATGGCCATTTTCACTAACTTGATATCTAATGGTTTTGCCACTTTTATAAATGACCAATATGTGTTTTAAAATGTTTATAACATTTAGAAGCCACTTTTTCAAATAAAACAATCTCTGGCATGCTTGCATGCATTGATTTGTTTTTATTATTCTATGTGATGATTGCTTGAATGGTAGATTGAATTTGTTCCTTGCTTGATTGAATTGTAGTGACATTTGAAGAGTGTGATTATTGCAAGATCAAGGAGTGAACTTATATTATCTACCAAAAAGGAAAGTGGTGCTACATACTTTTGTCCCATTATTTTCACTATGCATTAGTGATATTTCTAAGAAGGACTTGCATGGAATTTTTGCTAAGTATAAACTATGCCATGGGAAATCCTAGTAGATGAAACCTTAGTAGAATTTTCCTAAGTTAAGATTCCTACTACTATCATGCTTAGCCTAGCTAGTAGAAAACAAGGGTGGATTATGTTCATGCTATGGAATATTTCTATGTGAAGGACTTGTGTTTTGTTTAATAAAACAACTAAGTGAATGAATCACCTAGGTGGAATGGAAAGAATGGTTTGTGTTGAGTGGTTACACAAGGCCCATTTCTATGGTTTACCTTGTGTATCTCACTTGTGGAATGCCACTCGGGAACAAAGATATTTGAGATGTCAAATGTTGAGAAGCTTCAAGTGTAGCCACTTGGCATTATGGGTTCTGCCTGGATCATATAGGTTGCAATAACTTGGCCAAATGGACAGTTGGTGGTAGGGGATGATAAGTTGGAACGTGTCCATTCTGGTCTAAGGGAATGCTTCTGAAAGATCTTGTATCGATGCATGTCGAGTCTTGTGGGGAAAGTGCACCACCTCTGCAGAGTGAAAAATCTATGTACTTAGCCGTGACCCCGGTAATGGACAACTTGAGCATCAAGACATGGAAGCTACAAGAATCTCCTCATCCCAATTTCTATGTTAAAAACTTGTGGTTGAACAAGGGTGAAGGTTCACCAATTTCTATTGGTGGTTCCTTGGGAGTTTTTGCTAAACAAAAACTTAGTGGTTTTCAAAGGGTAAGGAAAATCTATTTTGAGCAAAGCAAGCCTAAGATCCACTTAGCCAAATGCATATAGATGATAGTTACCACTATACTACCATAGTATCACTTGCCAATACAAATCAAATGTGTCGACCCTTGTGGCTGTAACTTGTTATGTTGCAGGTTTGTTTGATGTTAGTGAAGTGTGTTGATCAGGATTACAAGTCTACAGCCAACATGATTGCCTGTGTGTAACACCGCGGTTCTGAAAAGACCGTGGCTTCTATGTGACATGCCAATCCCTGGATCGGTTCATTGGCCCACAATAGAATAAGATGAATAACATAGCAAAATATCCGTGTATCATGAATAACGAAGATCCAGAGTACCATTATTACAATAAAAGCTTAGCTCAAGGCTAGCTCAAATTATTCAGGTAGCAACATAAATAAAGTAAATCCTCCATTCTTCAAATTGCCCACAAGTGAACTAGTGCCGAGTGGAGTACCGTGGCCTAAATCGATTACTCAGAATCGGAATAACCTGCAACATGAAACGTAGCAGCCCCTAAGGGTCAATACATGGAATGTATGGCAAGTAGAGCTAGTAAAGGAGACAATAGTACTAACATCTACATGCATATCTGGCAAGTGGAGCTGTGTCTGGCTTGCATTTGCAAATAACTTTGTCATACTTTCATAAAGAGTTTTTGATTTTCTTTGAAAAGATCCCAATTAAGTTAACCGAACAATATTAAAACAATTATGAAATCAGAATGAGCGAGAAACATGTCATGGAATCGATATCAAGCAACTCAGTTGTCCATAACCGGGGACACGGCTAATCGATTAGATTATACACCCTGCAGGGGTTAGTACACTTTACCCATGTGACTTGGCCAGCCCAGCTCGTACCATCACTCTCATTTTGGGTGATGATAGGGAGAAGTCTAAGAAGAGACTGTTCGGGAAGTAGCTCCCCAATCCCGACGCGCACCGGTCCAACCTACCAAAATTCTACATCTCTGGATATGCGGGTTCGGGTCACCACAACCTACTAAGTCCAACCAACCGCCCATTCCATTATTGGCACATGGTTGTACATGTAATCTACACAATAAAGAAGCCAATCAATTTCTCTCGATGCCTGGGTGCCTTTCCGCAATGAAACCACCAAAAATTATCAATACCATCACACCCAGGAGATTCATTGATTAAGTTGTTTTAGTTTTCACAAACCAATACTTTTAGAAACAAGTCTCAATGATGTAACCCAGCCCTCGTTCAACATAGCATGGCTAAGCACATCTACCAACGGTGGTTCATCTACAAGGAAAGCCCTACCACATAATAGGACATAGCATAGCGATAGTATCATCCTACACATGCATCTACAAAATACACGACAATGCATTGAAAATAGTAGGACGAAATCATGAAAAAAGTAGCATCTACTTGCCTTGGTTGTAGCGGTCGGAAGAACAATCCACACACGAGCAAGCGTTGCACTCGTCACAATCTACACGATACAATTTCAATCATAAACAAACAATCCACAAGCATATGCAACAAAGATGATGCATGAAGGTATGCAAGGCAAGTGAACTGGTGCTACAGCTGCACCACATAATCCTATTCAATAATACTACTGATTGTGTGCATGGAAAATAGTTTTAGCGCTAGGAAAACTATTAAGCAAAAAGTAATGCTCAAAACTAGAGCTAGAACTCAAATAATTCACTATCGGTAGTATACTGTTTGTAAAATCTTGGGAAAATTCTACCACATAGGCATCTCTGATTAGAAACAGTACCAACTGGAATTACTCAAAAAGGAATTATAAAACTCCCGGAGTAATTAAAACACTGCAGAAAGCCACTAGACAGTTACTGCAGAAGTTTTTACAGTAAGCCTATCTCTTTAATTCACGTTGAGATTCCCCTCGTTCCACTGAATCCAGGGACATATCATATGCGATTTTTGGAGTTACGGATCTTTTTCTACGAATTAATTACTCCGAAAAGGCCACTAACTAGTTTGATTAAACTGTACTAAACCTTGCTGCAAAAGCCTGAAACAAAGGTGCAGCGAGATTCTACACGCCTCACTGAATCTACACATATTTTATTTGCAATTTTTGGCCAAGCAGTTTAATTTCTACGTAATTTACAAGTTTCTACCGAAATCTGTCAACTAAAACGATTAACGAAAATAACCAGTCAACTGTGTCTGTTGACTGGTCAACGCGTCTGCTGACTGGGCGCTGACTGGACGTCTGACTAGTCAACGCCTTAGTCTGACCGGTCAACGGCTGAACTGAACCACTGATCTGAAATCTAACGACGGCTGCAGGCTTACCGGAGACAAACGGCGAAACGAATTCCGGACGGTGCGGCGATCGGTTCCGGCGATGACGGTTACCTGCGCGGTAGAGGAAAACGATCAACGCGCGGTTCAAGTAGTCAACGCGACGTCGCAAGACGGTGCGTGCGTGCGTGCGTGTGTGGCTAGCGTGTCTGCGTGAAGGCAGCAACAGCAGCAGCGGCAGCAGCTGCAGCGCGGCAATGCAGCGGCAACAGCGGCGCGGCAACAGCAATGACGGCGTGGCGGCTGGCGTGCGGCGGGTTCGTGGCCAGCGCTTCGTAGCGGTAGCGCGCAGCAAGCGGCATGACGCGGCGCGAATGGCGGCGGCAGCGGCGGGGCGGCGGCGGCCATGGAAGCGGCGCGGGGTATGGCGCAGCGCGGCAGCGGTAAGGCGAGGCGGCGGCGAAGCGAGGAGGCGGCGGGGTGGCGATCGAGGTGGGCACGAGTCCCGAGGCAGGTGCGGCGCGATCTACGAGGCAGGCGGCAGCGGCTGCCCCTTTTGTGGGCCCCACGCGGGGTCCTACGCGAATTCGGCGCGCAATTGGAAAAGGACTCAGAAATCGGCCCGAAAATCGGACCGTCTTTCTATCTTTTAATAAAACGGCGATAACTTCTCCGTACGAGCTCCGATTCGGGCGATTCTTGCTCCTACGGTTTTGTAAAATCGAGGGGAACAATCTAGGGTCAATGGTTGAGTGAAACAACTATGCTACAAGGGTGGCAACACTAGTTCTTTTAATGCCTCCCGCGGAAGCCTCATAGTAAAACAGGATAGGGTTTCGAAAATAGCGTTTCGTCGATTCTTTTCAATCGACAGTTTTGCATGGAAAAATATGATGCAATGATATGGATGATATGCAAAACCAAATCTAAAATTTGGGATGTGACAAGACTAACCCCCTTAAGATGAATCTCGTCCTCGAGATTCGGCGCGGCTAGCAAATAGGTGTGGGTAGTCTTCTCGGATATCATCCTCACGCTCCCAAGTGGCTTCCTCTTCGGCGTGGTGGCTCCACTGTACCTTGCAAAACCTGATCGTCTTGGTATGGGTAATCCTCTCCGCTGTCTCCAGAATCTTGACCGGTTTCTCCTCATAGGTAAAATCATTCTCAAGCTGAACCTCCTCTAGCGGTACAGTGTCTCTCAATGGTGTATCCATCATCTCCGGATGGCACTTCTTCAGCTGGGATACGTGGAACACATTGTGAACAGCGGACAGAGCTTACGCAACTCAAGCGATAAGCAACTTCTCCTTTGCGTGCTAAGACTCGATACAGTCCAATAAACCGAGGTGCCAGCTTACCCTTAATTCCAAATATCTTGATTCCACGAAGTGGCGATACTCTGAGGTATGCTCTATCACCTATCTCGTACACCACTTCCTTGCGCTTGGTGTCAGCGTAGCTCTTCTGCCTTGATTGTGCTACCTTCAGTCTGTCCCTAATCAAGGCGACCTTCTCCTCAGCATCCTTGATCAAATCAGGCCGAAACAACTGGCGTTCTCCTACTCCATCCCATAGTAGTGGTGTCTGGCACCGTTTCCCATACAGGACATCGAACGGTGACGTCTTGATGCTGGTTTGATAGCTGTTGTTGTAGGAAAATTCCGCATACGGCAAATTCTCATCCCAACTAGAGCCATGAGCCAAGGCGCAAGCTCTCGGCATGTCTTCCAAAATATGATTCACCCTCTCGGTATGTCCATCAGTCTGTGGGTGAAATGTTGTGCTAAACTCCAATCTAGTACCAAGTGACTCGTGCAGCTGGCGCCAGAAGTGTGAGGTAAATTGGGTGCCTCTATCAGATACAATACTCTTGGGAACTCCATGTAGGCACACGATCCTGTCCATGTAAATCTTGGCCAACTTTGCACTCGTATAGGTCGTCTTCACCGGTATAAAGTGGGCTACCTTGGTCAAATGGTCAACCACTACCCAAATAGAGTCATATCCTGACCTGGTCCTGGGCAATCCTGTGATAAAATCCATTCCCACTCTATCCCACTTCCAATTCGGCACGGGCAATGGTTGTAGTATCCTGGCTTCTCGTGTTACGCCTTCACTTTCACTACATACATCACATAGGGCAATATGCTTGGCGATATCTCCCTTCATGTTGTTCCACCAAAATCTGCTCTTCAAATCCATATACATCTTTGTGTTGCCCGGATGTATGGAGTATGGCGAGTTATGAGCCTCCTACAGTATCAACTCCCTTATCTCCGGGTCGCTGGGCACACACAAACGGTCTCCATACCACAAGGTACCATGCTCATCCTCGCGAATATCCTTTTCCCGATTCTCCTTCATCTTTTCCTTTATCTCCTCTATTTCCTTGTCTCCTACCTGAGCCTTTATGATCCTGTCCTGTAGCGTCGGTTGGACTTCCATTGTAGCCAAGTACCCTTCAGATACTACCTCCAGTCTAAGGTCCTTGAATTGCTTGCACAAATCCTCAGGCAACTCACCAATTGTCAATCCATTGGCATAAACCTTCCGGCTCAAAGCATCTGCTACTACATTGGCCTTTCCTGGGTGGTATTGTAGATTCATGTCATAATCCTTGGTAAGTTCCAACCATCTCCTTTGCCTCATGTTCAGTTCCTTCTGCGTGAATATGTACTTCAGGCTCTTGTGGTCGGTGTACACATCACAGTGTTTTCCCATTAAGTAATGCCTCCATACCTTGAGGGCATGAACCACTGACGCTAACTCCAAGTCGTGTGTGGGGTAATTCCGCTCATGGTGTTTAAGTTGTCGCGAGGCATACGACACTACTCTCCCATCTTGCATCAGCACACTCCCAAGTCCCTGTCGAGAAGCATCACGGTACACTTGGAAATCCTTGAAGGTCGGTAAAAATGCAGTAGCGGTCACTAGTCGACGCTTCAGTTCCTGAAAGCTGGCTTCACATACGTCTGACCATTCAAACTTCCTCTCCTTCTTCAGAAGTTCCGTCATCGGCTTAGCAATCTTGGAAAAGTTTTCAATGAATCTCCTGTAATATCCAGCAAGTCCCAAAAAGCTGCGAATCTCTCCCGCATTCTTGGGCGCTTCCCACTCTGTCACTGCAGTTACTTTGCTTGGATCAACAGCGACTCCTTCTCCTGACACTACATGTCCAAGAAACCCAACGGTGTTAAGCCAGAATTCACACTTGCTGAATTTGGCATATAGCTGGTGTTCCCTCAATTTCTCCATAATCAGTCGCAGATGTTTCTCATGCTCAGCATCATCCTTGGAATATATCAGTATGTCATCCATAAACACCACCACGAACTTGTCCAAGTACTCCATAAATACCTTGTTCATCATGGTCATGAAGTATGCCGGGGCATTCGTTAGTCCAAAAGACATAACTGTATACTCATATAAACCATACCTAGTGGTGAAGGCGGTTTTTGGTATGTCCTCCTCCCGGATCTTCAATTGGAAGTAGCCTGAGCGCAGATCAATCTTGCTGAACACCTTTGCTCCTTCCAGTTGATCAAACAAATCATTTATGTTCGGCAGAGGGTATTTGTTCTTGATGGTTACTTCATTCAGCGAGCGATAGTCCACCACTAATCTCTTGCTGCTGTCTTTCTTCTCCACAAACAGAATAGGTGCACCCCATGACGATGAACTAGGCTGAATGAATCCCTTGTCCAACTGCTCTTTCAGCTGCTTCTTCAATTCCTTCAGCTCATCCACATCCATCTTATATGGTCTCTTTGCTATAGGTCCTGTTCCCGGCATCAGGTCGATAAGAAACTCTACTTCCCTGTCAGGTGGCATCCCTGGCAGCTCTTCCGGAAACACGTCTGGGTAATCTCTAATCGCTGGCACGGTATCCATGCTAACCCCCTTAAGAGAATTCAACTTACACCTTCCTGGTCGTACAGCCGACTTGAATCTAATCCTCTTACCATCCGGGGTTTTGAGTGAAACAGCTCGCTATGCGCAATCTATGTGTCCCTCATGCATAGACATCCAATCCATACCCAGAATAACGTCTAATCCCTGTGATTCCAACACTACCAAATGTGCACTGAAATTGTGTGTCCCAATCCTCATAGTTAAGTCGCAGCATCCCGCGCTAGCTATCATATCTCCTCCAGGTGAACTCACTCTAATAGACCTCTTCATAGACTCAGTAGGTAACTTATATTTATCCATAAATGCCCTTGATATGAGTGAATGCGATGCACCAGTATCGAAAAGTATAAGTGCAGGGTAAGTGTTGATTGGAAACTTACCAATCACAAGGTCAGGCTCATCTAGAATCTCCTCCACATTCATGTGGTTCACTGTGGCCTTCTCGCTGTTGGTTGGCTTCAGTCCTTTCCTCTCCGGACAGTTGTCAGCATAGTGTCCCTTCTGCTTACACTTGAAGCATGTCACCTCACTCAGATCCTTCTTCACAAAGCTGCGATCACGGTTGCGGTCATGTCCACCGTGTCCTCCAGAGTGGTGAGAGTGTCCTCCCTTGTGGCTGTGGTGGCTGCTCCTATGGTTGTCATGACGATGCCCATCGCCTCCATGGTGGTGGCGGTCATGGCTCCCATGGTCACTCCCTCCATGCTTGGAGTATCCATCATCTGAAGTCTGAGACTTGTGATGTGAACCGAGTGGTGATTGTTGTTCTTTCTCTTGCGGTTCTCCACCTGGCTGCTTCCCTTCCAAGATCCCGGCCTTGTCCATAAGCTCACGGAAAGTGGGGCAATAAACCACCAGATGCTGTACTGAAAGCTCATCACGAGGCCATCCAGAATCTCCCTCCTTTTTGCATCGTCAACATCCTCGGTGCATAACGGGACAGGTTGTTGAACTCCTCAATGTACTCGCCACGCGATTGGTTTGGCGCAAGTTGGAACTCCTTCCTCTTCAGGCTCAACTCCGAAGACACGTGGTTGGTCCCAAACCTTCCTCAAACATTGCCCAAGTCACGGTCCAGCGGGTGGGTGATCTGAAAAGTGTCCCACCAAGAAGCGGCTGGTCCCTCCAGGTTGGTGAGCGGCAAACCTCACCTTCTCAGCATCAAGGCATCCAATTACAGATCCTTGTTGGAGCATAACCAGTCGAGAGCAACCATTGGTTCCGTTCAGAGAGAACTTAGCTGGCCTTAGCCTCGAAATCTGGTGAGAGCATCTCCACGAGGCTGATTGTTTCCATTGTTGTTGTTCGAGCTGCCATGAATCGAGTCATCACTTGGGTCACTGTCAGAGCTGCCATGAGTTGCTCCAACTCGGTGGGTTGGCCAATGAGGGAGGCATCTGCGGTTCAGCACAGGTAAGTTTAGAAAGAATCATCTACGATAATAGGATTCTACCCATGCATATGATCAAACAACATCAAACAATAGCAGACAATCACAAGCAAGCAACACATCAACAAACAAGTGATCCAGCAACATCCCAGGGGTTATCCTAGCCGTATATACCTACTGAAATAGTTTTACAAGAGTTGGCAATGGTTAACTAAACAGTTGATCAACTAAACAACAAAACAGCAATCTCCCAGAACAGTCCAGCAGAGTGCGCGAATTTTTCCGCCTGACTTAAACTCTTCAGAAAAACTGCAGCGAAAATAACACAGATAGTAACCAAAATTGCCATAACTCTTTCATAAAATCCGCACAAATAATTCCTAGGATATTGGAGTACACAAATAAGCAACTAATCACTCTTAAAATAACACGAACTAAGCTTCACAACGATCGAGACTAATCCTAACGAATTTACCTAATGAGGACTAATTGGTGGACTTCTATCTACTCCTTGAAGAGGTTGCAGTAGGTCCTTGCTGTCATGCGTTGACGCTTCGGCTCGCGGTACAACCATGGAGGCGGAGTGTACACCTCTCCTGAGTCATCACTTGAAATCTCAAACTCCACCTCTTCTGGATCCTCCTCTTCTTCACTCTCAGCTGCAACTGCAACAGCTTCATCTCCTCCACCATCATCATCTCCATCATCATCATCCTCGTCCTCATCATCATCATCGTCCCCACTGTCATCATCATCCACATTGTTGCCATCATCTCCATTGTCATCATCAGAGGGTGGATTCAGCTGTGCTCGGAGAGCGGCAATCTGGGCTGTCATAGCTTCAATAGTTTGATCCCTTTCCTGGACGGTCCCTTGCAACTGTTGTATGTTCTAGGTGTTCTCCTGCACAGTACCATGAAGATGAGCTATGGTTGCATCTCTGGCTATAAGGGCATTCTCCAGAACTCCCGCAGCTTCATGCAGGGTGTCAATCTCCTGTCCTTGGACAACCATACCATTGCTAGCAAAGTCTGCAATCTCCTTTATCATCATCACCTTCTCAGCTAGAGCTCCATTCTCCCTTTCCATGTCCTCTATGTGCCTCCGACGGGGCGGCATGTTGTTCCTGTCGCCCGGGGTAACCATAATGTGCCCATCTCCATCACGCCTCCCATAGTCACGGTAGGGTGAATCTGTTGGAAGTAGGTGTCGGACATTATGGCACTGGCGAGACAGGGCTTCATGTATGGCCAAGTTGATTCCAAGTCCCCAGTTGCAGTATGTCTTGGTGTAGATCAAGTGCACGGGGTTTGGCAAGGCGGCATCTCTGAATATGAAGGTAGTGATCTCCCATGCATCCTCTCCATATCCATAGGTGTACAACCTTCTTCCCTTGAACATGGGCAGTGGCAATCCCAATGACTGCGAGAGTTGAGCTAACTTCCTTGCAAAGGGCCTTGGTGACTCCATGGTGGCATACTCAGTCCTGACTTCTCCCATATATCAAGTAAAAGAGGAAAGTGTGAGAATAGCATATGGTAAGAATTTACGAGGGTGAAAGGCATAAGATGAAAGACAGAGTTAATATAGGCTTTAATAAATCTATGGCTTCCTAATCCAATACTAGGTCACGATCCTACAGTCGACACACGGGCTCTGATACCATCCTGTAATATCCAGGGTTCTGAAAAGACCGTGGCTTCTATGTGACATGCCAATCCCTGGATCGGTTCATTGGCCCACAATAGAATAAGATGAATAACATAGAAAAATATCCGTGTATCATGAATAACGAAGATCCAGAGTACCATTATTACAATAAAAGCTTAGCTCAAGGCTAGCTCAAATTATTCAGGTAGCAACATAAATAAAGTAAATCCTCCATTCTTCAAATTGCCCACAAGTGCCGAGTGGAGTACCGTGGCCTAAATCGATTACTCAGAATCGGAATAACCTGCAACATGAAACGTAGCAGCCCCGAAGGGTCAATACATGGAATGTATGGCAAGTAGAACTAGTAAAGGAGACAATAGTACTAACATCTACATGCATATCTGGCAAGTGGAGCTGTGTCTGGCTTGCATTTGCAAATAACATTGTCCTACTTTCATAAACAGTTTTTGATTTTCTTTAAAAAGATCCCAATTAAGTTAACCCAACAATATTAAAACAATTATGAAATTAGAATGAGCTAGAAACATGTCATGGAATCGATATCAAGCAACTCAGTTGTCCATAACCGGGGAAACGGCTAATCGATTAGATTATACACCCTGCAGGGGTTAGTACACTTTACCCATGTGACTTGGCCAGCCTAGCTTGTACCATCACTCTCATTTTGGGTGATGATAGGGAGAAGTCCAAGAAGAGACTGTTCAGGAAGTAGTTCCCCAATCCCGACGCGCACCGGTCCAACCTATCAAAATTCTACATCTCTGGATACGCGGGTTCGGGTCACCACAACCTACTAAGTCCAACCAACCGCCCATTCCATTATTGGCACATAGTTGTACACGTAAGCTACACAATAAATAAGCCAATCAATTTCTCTCGATGCCTGGGTGCCTTTCCGCAATGAAACCACCAAAAATTATCAATACCATCACACCCAGGAGATTCATTGATTAAGTTGTTTTAGTTTTCACAAACCAATACTTTTAGAAACAAGTCTCAATGATGTAACCCAGCCCTCGTTCAACATATCATGGCTAAGCACATCTACCAACGGTGATTCATCTACAAGGAAAGCCCTACCACATAATAGGACATAGCATAGCGATAGTATCATCCTACACATGCATCTACAAAATACACGATAATTCATTGAAAATAGTAGGACGATATCATGAATACAGTAGCATCTACTTTCCTCGGTTGTAGCGGTCGGATGAACAATCCACACACGAGCAAGCGTTGTACTCGTCACAATCTACACGATACAATTTCAATCATAAACAAACAATCCACAAGCATATGCAACAAAGATGATGCATGAAGGTATGCAAGGCAAGTGAATTGGTGCTACAGCTGCACCACATAATCCTATTCAATAATACTACTGATTGTGTGCATGGAAAATAGTTTTAGCGCTAGGAAAACTATTACGCTAAAAGTAATGCTCAAAACTAGAGCTAGAAATCAAATAATTCACTACTGGTAGTATACTGTTTGTAAAATATTGGGAAAATTCTACCGCATAGGCATCGCTGATTAGAAACAGTACCAACTGGAATTACTCAAAAAGGAATTATAAAACTCCCGGAGTAATTAAAACACTGCAGAAAGCCACTAGACAGTTTCTGCAGAAGTTTTTACCGTAAGCCTATCTTTCTAATTCACGATGAGATTCCCCTCGTTCCACTGAATCCAGGGACATATCATACGCGATTTTTGGGGCTACGGATCTTTTTCTACGAATTAATTACTCCAAAAAGGCCACTAACTAGTTTGATTAAACTGTACAAAACCTTGATGCAAAAGCCTGAACCAAAGGTACAGAGAGATTCTACACGACTCACTGAATCTACACATATTTTATTTGCAATTTTTGACCAAGCGATTTAATTTCTATGCAATTTACAAGTTTTTACCAAAATCTGTCAACTAAAACGATTAACGAAAATAACCAGTCAACTGTGTCTATTGACTGGTCAACGCGTCTGCTGACTGGGCGCTGACTGGACGTCTGACTAGTCAACGCCTGAGTCTGACCGGTCAACGGCTGATCTGAACCACTGATCTGAAATCTAACGGCGGCTGCAGAAGCTACCGAGACAAACGGCAAAAGCAGACGTGGCGAGTTCGACGGTGCGGCGATCGGTTCCGTCGGTGTTTTTCCTGCGCGGATGTAAACGGTCAGCGCACGGTCAAAGTGATCAACAACACGACGACGGCGCGTGCGGCGGCGATGGTGGCACGCGTGCATGTGCGTGGGTAGACGCTGCGCGCGTAGCGCGGCAAGCTGCAGCGTAGCAGCTGCGGCGAGGCAGTAGCGTGCAGCAGGCAGCAGCGGCAAAAGAGCGGCGCAGCGGCGCGGTAGCGGCGGCTGCAGCGGCGCGGCAGTAGCAGCATGGCGCAGCGCTGGGCGGCGGGCCAGTAGCGCGGCGGCCGCTGCAGTGGCGGCAGTGGCGGGTCAGCAGCGGGTGCGGGGCGGCAGGCGGCGGGCTCGCGCGGGAGGCGGGTGGAGGCGGGCGGCGCGGTGGCAGGTGGAGGCGGGCGCCGAGGCGGCAGGGAGGCGGGTACCTGGGGCGGCGGGGTCGGCGACGAGGCGGCCGGCGGCGGCGAGAGAGGCGGCGAGCGGCCGCAACTTCTCCGTCGAGCTTGAATCGAGCAATTCTTGCCGTCTGGTTTCATGAAGTCGAGGAACCATCTAGGGTCAAGGGTTGTTGAACCGCTAGGCTACAAGAATTGAACAGCGTAGTCCTCTAAAAGCCTCCAGCGAGGAGCCTATTAACCAAAATAGAATGAGTTTTTAATAGCGTTTAGCAGACACTTTTCACTCGGCCAGGTTTCGTGAAGAAGTATGATGCAATGATATGAATGATATGCAAGACCAAATCCGAAATTTGGGATGCTGACAAACAAGTCAAGTACAAGGCTTCGAATCTATTTATACGCTATCAATAGGCAAAAATGAGCATAGCCCCACCATGATATAATCCTATGATTTGAAAGCATTTCAATTCTTTCCATATTATACGATTCTATTGTGGTCCTTTAATAAATAGATACAATATCCTATCTATTGCATTACTCCCTTGAAGATTATATTACTGATCCTACTCCTAGCAACTGGAATTTGGCTTGGCATATACTAGGCTTATATATGTGTCTGCTTAGCCATGCATAGCTATTGGTCTGGTCCATCCGGATGTATCGGAATCTCACGAGAGAATTCTAGAAGAGATAGGGAGAACGTGATGAGATAAGGATCAAAGTGATAAGGGAGATTATATGTGCTAAAAGGAAAAACATATGGGAGGAGGCCACGATTGTGGATGTGGGTTTTTTTATAGTCCCATGCTAGCCACCACTAGGACCCGAGTTCTTTGCTTTTGGAACCTAGAAGGCATACAACCACACGGGGCCTGGGACAACTCCCCACACCAACTAACTTTCCTAGTAGGACTTCCATGAGTCACATAGTTCGGCTGTTGCTCCATTACGACATATGCATAGAAAATCCTTTGAAAGATTTGCTGGGTGAAGGTGCATTCATAACGGAGTAGAGTAAGCATGGCGGGGTTGTTTGGGATCGATGGGCCCACGGTGAGACAAACCTGCGCCTCCACATCTTTAAATGGCACCGTCTTGAGGATTTGACCGATTAGTTGGCGGAACCATACTTACTACTCGTTACTTCATGGCCTTGGCTTAAAAGCAACAGGTAAAGGTTGTGGTAAACCACTCTGCCCTTAGAAGCCTTCCAAGGGGAGGGCCAATCTATAGTGGCTTAAGAATCGATTTGGCGCGTGTGGGTCTAGATGTACACCCCCTACAGGAGTAATAAATCTTTTTGACTTCCGTGTTCTCACATTATGAATGCTTGGTGACCAGATTCTAAGATCATAGAGAACTATAACCTAATCGTAAAACTTGGCAGATCAATGTGTGCTTAAGGATGCTTCCTCGTGGGTACGAGGGGGTGATCCTAGTTGAGATTTGATGATGACTTGGTGGATATCAAAAGATGATGATTAATATTTTGGAGATGTAAGCTCTCTTATCCCTTACTTAAAATACTCCGACTAGATGAGCTTCTTCTCCCTCTTGTTTTATAAACAAGGGACGGTTTATGCAAAACAACTCCACCAGCAGAAGTCTTGCGGGTACACCTGTACTCACCCTTGCTTTGTTGATACTTTTGTCGAGTAAGTGCTCCCTTGAAGATGAGTTCTGTACTACGCCGACATCGACCAGTAGCTTGGGGTTCCGACGTGACTGGAATCTATGGGCTGGGGCGTCATCGTTATGCTTCAGCCTCTTAGGCCATTTGTTAAGTTTGCTATACTTAATAGCATAATTTGCCTTCCGTTGTTTGATGTTTGTGGTCAGTGACCTCTGCTTGTAACAATTTGGTTCTTTGCTAAGTGATGAGCTTGTTGTAATAAATTTTTGTGTCGTAGGGTCATTGTTGTTTTACCGATTCTTCACTGGATATTCTCGAGCTCAAAGTTAAGCTTATGTTAGGCAGGTCTGAGATTTGTTTAGCCCTGATCCGGGGTGCCACGAGTTTTTGCATCGAGCAAAGACTAAATAGGAAAACCTTGCTATTCGATGTTGAGTCTAGTGTTTGAAAACTAATTTACAATTGAAAAGTGTCTGCAAAAACTCTAGTATGCTTCTTTACTCCTTATCCAGTTCTCTCTAACTCTGTTATCTTATGGTGTTGAATTTTGAAAAGTTTTGATACCTCTTCTTGTCTTTCAAAACTTAGGTGCCTTCAGGCATGCCGTTCCTAGCCGATTGACCTAGTGTTGAGTTGTAGAGTTGTGTGTGTTGTGTATCCCTTGTTCCTCTTGCTCTTTTTCATCTGAGAGATTCCTTTCTATCATGATCTCTCTATCTTATGGCCGACAATATTATATTGTTGGATCCACAGTGTTCTGCTCTAGGCTTCAAGGTATCCTTTCGCCTCGCGTGCCTCCTTTTTATTTGTTGTGTACTTCAGAAGTCGTTTCTTCTCTTGGAAGCTACCTCGTGATTTCTACCTTGCGGTGTACGTTGTGTCACTCAAGTAGTAGTTACTTATTTTATCGGGTTTTAACCCTTGGACTTGAACCGAAGATCCCCGATTGTGCTGGATTCTGGTGTTGTGAATCTCGTACATGACGCTGATCTTTAACCCAAGATCTTTCCTTTGACCCATGTGGCTAATGTTCACACGTTACATCAGGATGGCTGGTACTATAATTCTAGCCTTCAAGCTTGTGTTTATTGTCGCGATCAAATCGTTACAATTAAGGACTTCCCCTACCACTAGCTATGGCAAATGTTCTTTAATAGAATCAAATAGATCACGACAAGAGTACTCCTCGATCCAGCATCTATACTCGTGACTCTGCCACACCTTACCCCTTTCTCTACATTGGTTATCGGAAGATGGTTAATATATGCATCCATATCTCGGGATTCCATCCTGAGCATGTTCTTCTCCCCTTGTTGTTTTCCGACCTTTGTCTACCAGTTGGTAGCCAAGTAGTTATCTGCATTGGTGTCTTCAGATGCAAGATACTCTGGTGGTCCATCAAGACAAACCATTTTAGGATTTCAGGAGAAACAAACTCCAGTACCTCATCATTTCTAGGACCAGGTCAAAGTATTGTAATCTGCAGATCAAGAAGCATTGATTAGCTTCTATCATCTCTACCTTAAAGTATCACACTCTTTTGTACTAAAGAGGTCGTGTAGAGTTCCATGACTTCTTAATGAAGTGATTCTTTTATACATATTTCCCCACCCTTCCTCGAGCTTTACCGTGCTCGTGGTGATGCGTGTGTAATAATGTGGCCATTCAAGACTCTTAGCAATTATTATTGTTTAGGCGCAAGGACATTTGAGTCATTTTTAGCGTGATGGTTAACCCTGTCACTAAGCGAAGGATGATTGTGCTACCAAGTCCGTTATTCCGGTGCACCCTCTTCGGTCAAATAGTTAGGCTTGTGCCGAAGCTCCGAGCCTATGTTTTCTTGCCTTACCAAGCAAGTTTCCTCTCGAACTAAGTGACATATCGGTGATTCGTGATATTCTAGATGTCTACTAGAAGTATCGCCATGTTGCCACATGACCATGTTGTCAAGTTCTTGGGCAAGCAAGTTCTCTGAACTATCTTTTTCTCCAAGGATCCGTACTGGATACCCCTGCTAGTTAGTTGAGCTTAAAAAACAACTTGGAGAGTTGTAAGACAAAAGTTCTAGTCGACTTTGTTCCTTATTGAAGGTATGTTTAGTTTTGTTCGTGTTGAAGAAAGATATTATCTCCTTCGTGGATATGTTATCTTCCCCCATATTTGATTTCATTTGGGTTATCGTCAAATCAAACTCAGTTCCAGGGGCTATCTTGATGATGTTTCTACTTGTGATGTTTCACTTGAGTACATCTTCATGTCTTTGGTCTGACCAATACTCTTGCCTTGTTCATATGAAATATGCGTCCATCTTCTTGGAGTGTCTCCATAAGTTTGTTGTTGAGCCCATTAACAATATTCTTATCTTCTACATGTTAGACTGAATTCATATGGAATATATGGCATCAATATTGAAACTTTAGAGAACCATCTTTGGTTCATTTTGGTATGAGTTGAGGTTACAAGTAACCTTCTCCGATTCACGTGCAAATGTTGAAAGATGTCGCCGTGGATTCAAGTAGAGTTATTTCCGTTCCTTAAGGACACATGTGTGTTTGATTGTCAATACCTTATGTGTGTGTAGTTGTCTATCGAAAAGTTGCTAAATACATGGGTATAGCAATCTAGCTCATCTTCGGAGCTTAACATTGTAGTCCATATCTTGAGAATCCTAGTACCTTTACCTTCATGGTAAATGTTGCGAACTTTCTATTTCGGACATGCTGAGTCTGAAGTATCATACCTCCTAACCAAAGCTAAATCTCAAGCAGCAACAATGGTTGGTGGTTCTCAAGGTTTTGACATAGTTCTCTTTGCAAGTCCTGCAAGATTGATGTAATGGTTGACACACTTAGCAGGAAAGTCCTACCGTCATGTTCCTTGATTCAACTTGATGTGATAACTCATTGTCATAAGTCTTCTTTTATGAATTATTATAGGACTTGTGCTTATGATTTCCTTTGTATCCGAAGTCCGACCTTTACTTTGATGCTTCATATCTCGAACATCAAGGAGAACATTTAGAAGTAGTGCTAAATGTCTCGTTACGATCCTCTAGACTATTTTATGTTGGCAATTGTTGTTGTGCCAAGTAAATGAAGTCACGAGAATGAAGTTTCTTTCTCTCGTGTCATCGAATCTTCTTTATTATTCATCTTAGTGGTGTAAAGTGATATTACGATCTTTGGCAAAGATTTTGATAGACCTGGATGAATAAAGAGTTTCCTTCGTCTTCTTAATCATGTTTTAAGAGTGGCTATGATTTTGGTAATCAGAAGTTTCTCTTGATACATGCTCCTTGTGACTTTTACGAGTCCTCTCCAAAAAACACCTTTCTGTCTTGGCCTTCTATTGAATGAAAAAGGGACTCTTACATGTCAAAAGTACTTACTAGCTTGGTTATGTTAATACATATTTACGCAACCTGAAATCTCTACTTAAGTCGCCTAGTAGAGGTTTCCCTATCGGAAATCTGTGGTCATGTTCTTTCTATTGGAAGCCTTCTTTCTTAGAAGCTTCAAAACTCTTATGTATGTTCCATGGTTTCAATTCCTATGAAGACCATCTATCTAACAACTTGAAACCTTCTCCTCTTGTTCTCTCCATTACCTTGATGTGTTTCATGTCCATCATCTCAGAGTTGTTCTGAACACTCCATCCATGAGTTGAACATGAGATACTCGGTGTGTTGTTTAGTGTGTTTCCCTCTTATCTTTAGAGTGACCCTGTTTCTTTCTCTCTGTCTCTTTTCCTACCATTTGGAATCTCAGGTAGAGATTCTCGTAGGAGGATAAATTTGTAACACCCCAGTTTTAGTTAAATAGTAATTAGGGTTTTGATTGTGCATTCATTAGCATCATCTCTTAACAAATTCATGCAAAGAAAAGAAAATAATGAAAACCCTAATCTTCCTCTCTATTTGAAAAGCATTCAAAATGTTTTGAATTTGAAAACTACCAAAGTGTGTGGAGCCCAATCTGAATAAAAGGGCCCCACTTTATTTCTATATAATTTGTAAACCCTCTAGTATTTTTGAAACATCCAAAATAGATTTGAATTTTAAATTACAAAGGAGAAATCAAAAACAGACAAAGTGAAAAGCTTTTGTTACAAAAAAAGCGCTAACCTATCAGGACGACCACCACCCTCTTCTCTTCACCGCCACTCCACGAAGCGCAATGACCCAAACTCGGCCCAAGTCAGCTGCACTTCTTCAGGATTTCTTTTCCTTTCTTCTTCCTCCCTGGAAGAATGGGCGAGGTGAAGTTGCGTGTCGTTGCCGGAGCCGTCCACCGTCCGCCATCACCGCGATGCCTCCTCGCCAAGATGCGTGCGGCCGCTCCTCTTGCTGCCTATAAGGACCCTGTAACTACAGAGGATGAGCCCCAGTTCTCCTCCTCCATCCTTATCCTCTTCTCACCGGAACCCTAGATCCCCGGAGCTTCAGGGCACCATCGTTCCCACCTACCTTTTGAAAATCTAAGCGGGCCGTTGTGATCTTCTTATCCTCCTCGTTCGTTTGCCCCTAGTCACGCAAGTCAGAGAGGACAGAAGCAACGCAATCGACCCCTCCGTCCCTAACGAGCTGCGCCACCATCGACGTCGATTCCGGCAACGCCCTGCCTCGCTAACCGTACCTCCGCACTCCTGGTGAGCTCCTGAGGTTCAGGGTGGCCTCCTATTGGCCGCTTTCTTTCTAGTTTAGCCTCGCGCCGTTGTCCTATGAGCATCATCGCCGCCGTTCGCCGTAGGTCTAGCTCCGACGACCATTTGCTAGCAGCGCCTCCCCTATTAGGTTCGCCTAGTCTCCCTCGTTCGATAAATACCATGCACACTTGCTGGTGTGGCCTCTGTCGTCGCCGGCGACCACCGCCTGAGGGTGGACGTCGTGATGACGTCACACTCGCATAAGGATGACGTGGCCTGCGGCCCGCTGACCATTGACCACCTAGGTGGCAGTGACGTGGCCCCTGGCCCACAGTCAGTCACAGTGGCTAGGCTCTTCCTAGGTGTAAAACAACCCCCACCCAGTGATGATGTCATAATGACGCAATAAATGTTTCAATTAGTTTTATTAATTCCAGAAATTGATATAAAGTTGTAAATTCAATATCTAATTATTTATAAGTTAGAAAATTACAAATAATATATCAAAATGTTCAGAAAAATGAACTCTATCTCTCTAACCTATAATCATGCATTGTTCAACCACTTTCAAGACAAGTTTAATTAGAAGAACTTAGTAACCCCTCTCGTATACATCCGGAGTTTCCCCGAGTTAGGGTTTGTACCCCTCGCAACCCCGATTAAACTGTCGAGCATGTTTTAGGATTACATTCCAATGCAACTTAACTTGTCATGTCATCATCCTTGCTTGAGCATTGCATCGATGCCATGTGTCGATTGTTTCCCTCTCAATCAGGTGTTTGGTTCTTCCCAGTAGAATACGATATCGAGTTGAAGATCAAAGTCAGAGATCAAGACCGTCGAAGATCGAAGGTCGACCAACAATACTTGACCAACTGTAACCAAGTCAAGTACAAGGCTTCCAAAGATCTATTTATTTTCTATCAACAGGCAAAGGCAAGCATAGGCCCACCATGATATAATCCTATGATTTCGAAAGCATTTCAATTCTTGCCATGTTGCATACAATTCTATTGTGGTCTTTTATCGATAGATAGAGTATCCTATCTGTTGCAATACTCCCTTGAGCTTATATTACCTGATCCACTGCTCCTAGCATAACTAGATTTGGCTTGTGTGCACTAATAGAGCTTATATCTCTATCCTGCTTAGCCATGCATAGCTATTGAGTCTGGTCCATCCCGATGATGTATCATATGGAGAGGATCTAGAATGACAGGAGAACATGATGAGATGAGATAAGTGATATGAGATTATATGTGCTAAGGCTTGTATGGGAGGCCACGGGGGGGTGTGGTTTTTCTAGTCCCATGCTCGCCACCACTAGGACCCGAGTTCTTGCTTTTGGAACCGAGACGAGCGTACAACCACATGGGGCCTGGACAACCTCATGACCAACTAACTTGCCTAGTAGATTACATGAGTCACATAGTTCAGGCGTTCCATTCGACATATGCATAGAAAATATTTTGAAAGATTTGTCGGGTGAAGGTGCATTCATAACAGGTATGTAAGCGTGGTCGGGGTTGCTTGGGGTCGATGGAGCCCCTGTGAACAAACCTCTCCTCACTTCTTTAAGTACCGGCTTCGGGATTTGACCCATTACGACGGAACCATACTTATTGTGTGACTCATGGTCTCGGCGAAAGCAAGGTAAAGGTCGTGGTCAACCACTCTCTATCGGCCTTCCATGGAAGAGGGGTAATCTATAGTGGCATTAAGAATCGGTTGGCGCGTGTGGGTAAACTTGTAAACCCCTGCAGGGTAATAAATCTTTTCGAAAAGCCGTGTTCACGGTTATGAACGCTTGGTGACCAGATTCTAAGATCATAGAGAACTATAACCTAATCGTAAAACTTGGCAGATCAACGTGTGCTTAAGGATGCCTCCTCATGGGTACGAGGGGGTGATCCTAGTTGAGAGTTGATGATGACTTGGTGGATACCAAAAGATGATGATTAATATTTCGGAGATGTCGCTCTCTTATCCCCTTTTAAAATACTCTGACTAGACGAGCTTCTTCTCCCTCTTGTTTTATAAACAAAGGATGGCTTTATGCAAAACAACTTCACCAGCCAGAAGTCTTGCAGAGTACACCCTGTATTCACCCTTGCTTTGTTGATACTTTTGGCAGAGTAAGTGCTCTCTTGAATACGAGTTCCGTATTACATCGATATCGACGAGTAGCTTGGGGTTTCCGGCTGGCAGCCTGAATCTATGGGCTAATACGTCATCGTTATGCTTCTGGCCTCTTCGGCCATTTGTTAAGTTGCTATACTTAATAGCATAATTTGGCTTCCATTGTTTGATGTTTGTGGTCGTGACCTGCTTGTAACAATTTGGTTCTTTGCTCGGTGATGAGCTTGCTGTAATAAATTTTTGTGTCGTAGGGTCACTGTTGTGTTACTGATTCTTCACTGGATATTCTCGAGCTCAAGGTTAAGCTTATGTGAGACGGAGGTCTGAGATTTGTTTAGACTTGATCCCGGGGGTGCCACACCTTGCCGACGAGGGCACGGAATCCTCCGTGATGGCCGTAGATGCCTTCATGGATGTCGAGGAGGATGCTGCGAGTTGGGAGGGGGATTCGGTGGATCGACGTCGTGGTCAACATTGCCATCATGGATGGCCGTGAACATGTAGCGATGGGGGAGATCATTACTCCCGCAACTCTCAGATCCGAAACCGTAGGTTCCTTCCTCCATAGGAGGGTTGCAGAGGTCGAATTTGCATTTGCTGTTGTCATCTGAATCGCTTGTCAGCGATGGCGTGCGCAGGCACCGATTGGCGGCACCCATGGGGCTGCTGCGACTGCCGGAGGCAGTATTTGCTCAGGGGGGAAAAGTGTCCCAATCTGTCCCACCTAGATGCAGAATCTCCCGAACATCAGTTCGACTTCGTCGCCTATGGAGTCAAAGTTTTAGCAAGTTGCCAGCGAGTGCACGGTGAAGTTGATGGCGCCAAAGAAGAGGTGGTTCTCCGTTGCGGATGAATCAAAGATGGTGGTCGATGGGACCGTCACGATCGCACGATCAGCGCCCATAGTTCCCACAAACGGTGCCAATTGATGAGGGTTCGACTCGTCAATGCCCATTGTTATGGACTTAGGTTTAGAGAAGATGGGGAGGTTGAAGAGCACGAGACGGTTAACAGACACACAACAAGGGGACAAGGTGTTTACCTAGGTTCAGGCCCCCATAAGGAAAACCCTACTCCTACTTGACTGTTCTTGATTGATGGTAGAACCGAAGGTTACTAGGGTACACAGATGCAATCTGGCGTGAGGTGTGCATATGAAAGTTGGGAGATATTCTCCTCGCAATGCCCTCCTAGCATTTATATGGGGAGGCTAGGTCTCAGGTAGGTCAATTCGGTTACAAATTAGGGTTTGAACCTTCAAGATTCTATCTAAAGTTTGGTCGTGTTTTCCAAGGAGTCGAACTTTCTCTAGGCTTGATCCATATGGAGTCTCCTTGGTCTTTGCATTATTAGCAAGTCTCTGTGTGGGCCTCCGCTAGGACGGACCGTGTAAGCCAAGGTTAGTTACCCAGAAAGTTAATTATATGCAAGGTGGTAATTTAGATGCTCTATCTACCACCTCGGACTATTAGTCCATGGAACTATGTAGTTTTCATAAATATTTCTTCAAAGATTGATTTTATTATCAAAAACTATGCCCATCAGCCTTCAATGGTTAACTAGAACTTCTTGGAGTTCCTTTGCTGCCGCATTCGCAGTTCCTTCCAGGAACAGGGAGTAACAAGTTACAATTATTACACTCTACAGAGCTGTGTTGCTTTACCCATCAGAGATCAAATCCTTGTTGCACAACCGGGCGTACTTTCCTGTCCACAATTCCGTGATGTGGCGCCTAGTAGATGATCCCAGCCAATCACTGCCCCCTTCGCGACCCCGCATGTCTTGTTGGTGTATGCCATGCCCACATACTGAATTATGGAAATGGTGAGTATAGACCGTTCAGATGCAAGAACTGTCGCGGGGCATTGAGGGTTCCCAAACATATGCTGCATATACTCTACGAATTAGCAATTAATGCATACTACAAGGGTAACAGCCACGACCCACGCATCCGGCCACATGCGAAAGTAAGAAGATACAACTGAGTTCTCCGTCCCATTCCAAATCTCATGGCTAACACGTATTATACGTTAGAATCACTTATGTCATGGGTTGTTAATTCCTATGGTGACTCTTATGCAATTGGAAACCTAAGTTCCATTGCCAATCATATATTTACCATCACTTAGGATGATAATAGCATTTATTTTATTTGGGAAAATAGTATTTTCTTTCTTTTCTTCAGAACATAGAATATAACACACACTTTGCAATTATTTTGATAAAGACTCATCAAAGGACATGAGCAAGTGATGAACTTGCCCTATGACTGCAAGGTAGTGAATTCATATGGTTGCACTTGACCTTGAGCTTCTATTTCTACAAAAACCATTATTGCCCGGTAAGGACAATATTTAAAGAAGCAATAATGAATATGCATAGTAATGCAATGCATCATTAGTTATCTTCTTTGTGTGTTTTACCCACCTTATTAAATTCTTACATTTCTTTATTTAATAAAAAGAATTTGTTAACAGGTAATCTCAAAAATTTTCTAAATATTATATTTAATATTTTTGTGGTATAATATAATAATATAAGAGCTTAAAACTTATTTTTATTTAATTTTAAATCTTATTATTATTTTCTTAATATTATTTTTAAGAATAATTATTTTAATTTTATAACATTTTATTTTTACTAATCTAAATAGCAATTTAGTATTTTTATAAAATATTATACTAATTTAGAATGATAAGAGTAAATTTTGTTTATTTTTAGATATTTTATTTTTTTTTATAAAATTCCTCAAGGAATATATATTATAAAAGTATTTAACCTACATTTATTCTATTAAAAATAGAATTCTTAATTTATTTGGGTAGCTTATATTTTTATGAACTCATGGATATATTATTTTTATTTTTAGGATTTCATTTCATTTTTAGAGATTATTTTGGTCATGGGTTATTTTGGTCTTTAAGCAATTATTTAGAATTTTGTTTTAAAATTTAGACCTAGACCATTGTTGCCGTGTTATTGACGCCTCGTTGGGAGACCCCAAGAGCAAGGTGTGATGAGCACAACAACAAGTTTTCCCTTAGTAAGAAACCGAGGTTATCGAACCAGTAGGAGGAAGGAAACGGCTCAATGGTGTTGCTACCAACTTGGAGACCTGCACAACACAAACTCAAGACTTTGGCCCAATGAACAGTGAGGTTGTCAATCTCACTGGTTTGCTGAAAACAAAGGATTAACTATATGGTGTGGAAGGTAATAGTGGTTTGCAGCAAGTAAACGGTAACAGTGGAAGATGTATCAATGCAAAAGATGGTCCGGGGTCCATAGTTCACTAGAGGTGTTCTCCTTAGATAAACAAACATTGCATGCTGGGTAAACAAATTACAGTAGGGCAATTGACAGTACTGAGCAAGGCATAACAATGCAATACTAGACATTCATGATCCTATGAGATTCAATTGGGCAATACAACAAGATACATAGACCGCCATCCAACTGCATTTATGACTAGAAATATGCCTTCAGGTTATCATCGGAACCCCCTCCAATATTAAGTTGCACAACAGATAATTCTTAAAGCAAAGTGTGTAAGGTAAACAATCCACTTGTTCCATGAACAAGAGACCGTTGTGTTCTCCCTAGTGGACACAACACATCTACAACCTTAGAGATTTCTGTCACTTACCTTAGATTAAATACAGGCATGAAACCACTATCTAGCATAAATACCCCCTCTTGGAGTCACTAGCATCTACTTGGCCAAGATAACTACTAGAAATGGAGAGCATGCAAGATCACAAACAACACAGACATGATAGAATCAATAAGTCAAAACCATTAATCAATCTGACATAGTAATCTCAATATCCATCGGATCCCCGCAAACACAACATGCGTGATTACATATATATATCTTGATCATGAGCAGCTCACAAGATCTAAACATGATAGCACAAAGGAGGGGATACAACCATATAGATACTACATGGATCCGTAGTTCAAGGTGGAACTACTCACTCTTCATACCGGAGGCTGGCATGATGAAGAAGAAGGCCTCTGCGATGATCTCCCCTCTGGTAGGGTGCCGGGAAGAGCTTCAGATCCCCCCGATCTAGGGATGATGGTGGCGGCTGATACAGACTTTTCGTGGAATATTGATCGGATACTTAGGGTTTAGGCATCGCGGGGTCTTTATAGGCGAAGGCGAGGCGGGGGATCGCCGGTCAGCGCACCCAGTGGGACCACCTTGGCCGCGCGGCCAGGGGTGTGGCCCCTTGGTAGCTCTCCTCCGTCTAGTATTCAGGCTTCATGTTCCCCACGGTAAAATATTGACTTTGGATTTTGTCCCGTCCAATTCCAAAAATATTGATTTTCTGCCTTTCTAGAACCAAAAACAGAATAAAATATGCAACTAGCATTGTGGCATCTTGTTAATAGGTTAGTACCAGAAAAAACATAAAAACTCCTCAAAGTGTAGACAAAGCAAAGCAAAGTAGATACTAAACAAGCATGGAACATCAAAAATTATAGATACGTTTCCGACGTATCAAGCATCCCCAAGCTTAAGCGCTTTAACTGGTAAATCGGTAGGTAAGTGATAAAATAATAATTTTTGAGGTGACATGCACCATCAAAATCAAGATCAAACCATTTGCAATCATTGAAAGCTGGGATCAAAGAACTCTAAACATGAGCATGAAATATGGAGCTCTAAAAGTAAGACAAAGTAACTATGCATGCAACATCAAAGGCTACAAATAAATATCATGAATAACATGCATTGAAAAACGTTTATTTGTTTCACATACATAAAACATGGCATAGTGGCATTCAGCTTGTCCCTGATGGAGTAGCAAATAGATGAATAGGACACCTTCAAAGTTCATAGGAGTGACTAGATACAAATAGCACAAGAACAAGTAATATCAACAATATTCATCAATCCATAACTTTTGGGACAATGCACATAGAACTAAGAATGGCAACTATGTTCTATTAACTGGTGCCTAAGGATAGAAGGTGGAGACTCAATATAAAAGTGGAAAGGCCCTTCATAAAGGGAAGCAGGAATTTCAAGTTTCAAAAAGAGCTTCCAAAATTATGGTACTTGTTGGCTTTTAGCTATGATTGCCCTATCATAAGCATCTTGAAGTGATTAAGGTTAAAGTGAACAAACTATGGAGTATATCCTTGACAAAGTATAAGTTGGCAATCTCATGTCCCTTGAATCTGAGGCCGCACCTCATGCTACTCAACTTTAGTAACCTGTAAGTTCTTGTCATAGTAAGTACATGTGTATCATAGAGAACCGCCAATGGGGTACCCCTTGCACATGATATAGAGCTATTCCATAATCAAAATGACAAGGCAAGCGGACAATGAGCATCTCATCAATCTTATTATTTACCATGGGAATATGGTGCTTTTCTCTCTTTCCTCTTATCAATATGTCTCCGTTTTTTTATAAGAAGAAAGCTTCATAGATGTCATTATGGTGATGCTCCAAGTTTCCACCATGATTAGGCATGGCTTAGTCTAGCGGCCCAGGCATTTCTCTAATATACATACATAACTCCATGGACTTACAAGCTCCCCTTTTATTTCACACCGACGACATCCATAGACAAAAGAGTATGATATCAAGCGTGTACAAAGTACAAGTGCAATGTTGAAAGCGTTCCCCGTGAGAGCACGGTTCTTCTAATTCCAACATATAAGTGCAAGCATATACAACATAGATGACACAGTGGTTCAAGTTTATTAGGGGCAAGAAAAATAAAGTGTGCCATCAAGTTTCTGAGAGCTTTAATCACTAAGTTTTCTCATAACAAAATACTTTTTATTTGGAAGAGAGATGAAAACAAGAATATACTTGGAATGGTGTAACACATAATGCATAGAAATTTATAGTGGACACTTTGTAATAACTTGGTGTCTTGGGAGTTGGATGCATGAGTAGAGCTTACTCATACAAGTGGAGGCTAGCAAAAGACTGGGAGCGACCAACTAAGAGAATAATAATGGCCATAATCATGCGAGCGACAAAACATTACTAATCAAAGCATAAAGTGGTACTACAAGTCAAGTACTAAATGATCATAGATGCTATGGTGACTTGTTCATAGTCATAACATGGTGTGAGCATGTGCCAAGTCAACCCAAACAAAGCATCAAAGGAGAATACCACAATACTATGATTTTGTATGCTAAAATAGCGCATTATTCCTTCAAGGCACAGTAAGCAATCCAGATTGTTTGGAGTAAGTCATGATACAGCAATAATCACTAAGCATAAGGTCAAAACAACACCTAGCATGACAGGCTAAAGTCTAAGTCACAGTCAAGCAAGCTCCTCTTGTACTACTCAAGCAAGAAATTTCTACTCCTCTCCATCACGAATCAACTTATCTGAAATAACACAACGAGAATGGGTGTCCAAACTACTTTATTCAAGAAAACTAAGCAAAATAAATGAAAACTAAGACGCTCCAAGAACAACACAACAGTGCATGAAATAATAAAAACGAAGTGTCTAGAAAGACCTAATCTTTTTATTGATGAAGAAGGGGATGCCTCGGGCATCCCCAAGCTTCAACTTGTACCTCTTTAATATTTCTTGGGGTGACATGGGTGGCATCCCCAAGCTTGAGCTTTGTCCATTATTCATCTCATTACATCATTCTCTCTCTACACCGCAAATTTTCCTTCATACAAAACTTCACACATTCTTCATTAGCAACATTAGTGTATTCAAAAGATAATAGACCTTTAGGATTAGCTTTGGAACAGCAAAACTTTCACTAAAAAAACAAGCTACTATATCAATTCCCTCAAAAAGCTCAATTTCCCAAAAATAACACAAAAAGGAATCAATAATAAGCAAATGCAAATAATGGTAGAAATCTGTCAAAACAGACCAGCAAGTAGAAACCAATTTTTTCGAAGACCTTGTGTTGCTCAAATCAAAAAGTGTTGAGCTAACTAAAGTTATATAACATACTTTGGGATTTATGAAAAAAATATCATCTCAATCTGACTTACATAGATTCCTCACGAATGTTTACGGTGGAGAACAAAAATCTGTTTCGAGACAGCAAGTCCCCAAATCTTACTTCCCTCTCATTAGAGGTTATTCTTGGCACAAAAAGCAAACAAAAAGGATAAGGAGAGGTCATTACTGAAGTAATAACTTCCAATAGTCAAGAAAACTCTTGGGTTATCTCCCAACAAGTACTTTTCTTTAACACCTTTAAGTTAGGCACAAGAAGCAAGAATCAAGTATTTTCAAATGAAGAAGCATTAACATCAAACCTTGCTTTCAAAGGTGGAGAAAAAATCAACTTCTCTCTCATCATAGGGAAGTGTTCAATACCTTTCTTTAATGGAAACTGATATTTAATGGTGCCTTCTTTCATATCAATGATGACACCAACAATTCTAAGAAAATGTCTTCCCAAAGTAATAGGACAAGAAGCATTGTATTTAACATCCAAAAAATAGAAATCAACAGGGACATAAGCATTTTTAACCATAATAAGAACATCATTAATACTCCCCATGAGTTTCTTCTTAGCATTATCATTAAGTAGGACAGCCAAATAACAATCTTCCAAAGGTGGCAAATCAAGCATTTCATAAATCTTTCTAGGCATAATAGAAACTAGAACCAAGGTCACATGAAGCTTTGAGATCAAAGTCATTCACTTGCATATTAATAATGGGTTCCCAACTATCTTCTACTTTCCTAGGAATAGAGGCTTTGTGTTTCAACTTCTCTTCCTTAATTTTAATAAGAGCATTTATAATGTGTTTGTTGAAAGCCACATATATATCACTAGCATCGGGACTTCTAGCAAGATTTTGTAGGAACATAATCACTTCAAAAATATTACAACCATCAAGATAAAAATCAAACTTAGCATCACTAGTAGTAGGCACATTGGGTTTAGTCATTATGGTAGGAGGAATAGCGACTTCTCATGGTTTAGTGGTATTCCTATTGGTATTGGTGATAGTGCACACACTATTGTTTCTAGCAATTTTATCTTCTCTTTCCCACCTAGCATGAAGTTGGGCTAATAGTCTAACATTTTCATCAATAGTAACTTGTATGGCATGAATAGCAGCAAAGGTACTTTCCAAGGTTTCAGGTTTAGCAGCCATTTTGTTAATCAAAGAGGAATGTGTTTGGACAAAGAGGACATATTTTTCTCAACATTCAAAAGCTTTTCCTCCACAGTCTTGTTGAAAGTGATTTGTTTACTAATAAAGTCTTTGAGCATGACTTCAAGTTCAGAGGGGGAACTTCTAGTATTTTTGTAGGAGTTTCCATAGGTATTGCCATTATTAGGAGGATAAGTCGTATAATCGTTGTTACTACATGAATTATTCATATAGGAATTATTGTTGAAATTGTTGTTTCTAATAAAGTTCACATCAACTTTCTCTTCTTGAGCAACCAAAGAGGCTAAGGGAACATTATTAGGATCTAAAGGAGCTTTCCCATTAACAAGCATAGCCATGATAACATCAATCCTATCACTCAAAGAGGAGTTTTCTTCAACAGAATTTACCTTCTTACCATGTGGAGCTCTCTTAGTGTGCCATTCAGAATAATTAACCATCATATTATCAAGGAGTTTTGTTGGAGTACCCAAGGTGGTGGTCATAAAGGTACCTCCAGCAGCTGAATCCAACAGGTTTCTTGAAGAGAAGTTCAAACCTGTATAAAAAGTCTGGATAATCATCCAAGCAGTAAGTCCATGAGTGGGAGAATTCTTAACCAAAGATTTCATTCTTTCCCAAGATTGAGCAACATGTTCATTATCAAGAAGGAGGGTAGTACTTTCCAATAAAATCATCTTTGCACTTAATCCAAGAATCAATACTATTTCTAGGCAAGGATAGCAACCACTCTTTAGATTTTCCCCTCAAGGAGAAAGGAAACAACTTAAGCTTAATAATATCTCCATCTACATCCTTATATTTTTTGCATCTCACAAAGTTCAACAAAATTATTGAGGTGGACATCAGCATAATCAAAACTAACACCAGAAAATTGCTCTCTCATCACAAGATTCATCAAAGCAAGTTTAATTTCATAAAAGGTAGCATCAGGAGCAGGTGGAGCAATAGGAGGTTCATTGTTGTTTGTGCTAGTTAAGTCACACAACTTGGTGTTCTCAGCAGAGTTCATTTTGGCAAAAGTGGAGCAGGAACTAATTTTTTGTTTTTTAATAAGAGAAAGCAAACCAAACTAAACTATTTTTTTTGGAGTTTTTGATAAAAAGAGGCAAACAAAACTTAGAAAAAGAATCTAAGCAAAACCAAAACAAAGTATAGATAAAGGTTGTGAAGGACTCCCCTTATGAAGACGTCCTTAGCCTCCCTGGCAACAGCGCCAGAAAAAGCTTATTGGCGTGTTATTGCCGCCTCGTTGGGAGACCCCAAGAGCAAGGTGTGATGAGCACAGCAGCAATTTCTCCCTTAGTAAGAAACATAGGTTATCGAAACAGTAGGAGGAAGGAAACGACTCAAAGGTGTTGCTAGAAACTTGGAGACCTACACAACAGAAACTCAAGACATTGCCCCAACGAATAGTGAGGTTGTCAATCTCACTGGTTTGCTGAAAACAAAGGATAAACTGTATGGTGTGGAAGGTAATAGTGGTTTGCAGCAAGTAAACGGTAACAGTGGAAGATGTATCAATGGTAAAGATTGGACCAGGGTCCATAGTTCACTAGAGGTGTTCTCCTTAGATAAACAAACATGGCATGCTGGGTAAACAAATTACCCAGCAAATCTTAAGAATAATCCAAACTATATATATCCAAAGAACTATATAAATCCAATTAGTGGTCTGCATAACCCGATATTATACAATTATGGGGGTGCAGGTCCAAATCGACTCCACCAATATTATACAATTATGGAGGTGCATATCCAAGTACTTCGACTCAACCAATGGATTTCTCTCCAACCGTGACTCGATGGAGCAAAGCCCAAAACAATATATTTGAGTATGGAGAATTTCAACCTTGAACAGCACAAGCCCCAGACCAGCTTATGATAAAAGCGGATGACTTGTATAAAAAAATGCGCTATTATAACTCAGCTGAAGGTTTTAGCTAGGTGTGTTAATGGGCAATCCTTTGGAATACGGATGATGCATGCAATGCCATACGACGATACGACGGGAGTGAATTTCGTATATCTACGCAGAAAAAAAATACTCGACGGTCCTAATCTATCCGATGAAGCAAAAGTGGTTTATAATCAATTGACGAATTCTAGGCTGGATAGCATACCTCCAGAATTTTCTAATATATTACAGGCTAAAGATCTTCCCTTGGATTCTGTGGACTATATTCACCACATCAACTTTGGGTGTCCTTTGGAGAACCTCCTCCCCCTGACCAACCAGATCAACCTCGAGAGGAATCCCGGGGCAGGGAATGATAGGTTCATAGATGTGGAGTAATCAGTTCTTCATTTGAAGAGTTAGTTGGCTGGCCTACCGACCCGCAGATGTAGAGAGGTTGCCTCTTGAACTACGTAATCAAAGTCGCGATCGATGGGATATTTGTGGTTTGAGTCCATGTCGCGATTGGAAGAGAAGGTCGACCGATCACATATTCCCGTTGGTCCTGGTTACGCACATGAGAAAGCTTCCTCGACCACCCGAGAATAGAGATTAAACATTTGCGAAAGAAGTCGAGTCGCTCTCCGAACAATGACTTTAGCCTAATCACATCACTTACACGAAATTCAAGATCGAGCAGAGGAAATGGTGTGACTACCCTTAGACCTAAAAGAAAATGCTTTTATAGAGCCGCTATGTACCCTCCCACTGTGTGGAAGGCCGCCGTCCCGGTAATCTTTACGCTATAGTAAGGCGAGCCGATATGTCATATCAATCCTTCGTACCAATGAGTTTGCTAAAAAATGTCGGGATAGCTCGGTTAGTGCAGAAGGATGAGATCAACGCCTTGCAATGCGTTAGGCGAAAGCAGCGTATGCACTTTTGTTTTGTCTACTTCCATCTCTGATGGTAGGTGTAGGGGAGACTGGTAACATGAGCCACCTAATCTTATAATGCTGCAATAGCACATGTAAGTTCCTAGGGTCTATATCACTAGTTAAGGATCAGAAAACAATATTGTTCAATCAGTAGACTCCAAATAGCTATTTCATTGACTCGTACACGTTCTTAGGCGGGGACAGGATTCGAACCTGCAGTTTTCAGGTCATGAGCACGATGAGTTGACCAATTCCTATGCCCTTCTTCCCTGATCTTTCTTTCCGGATAGAACCAGCATTTAGGTTGCGGCTAGGCACGAGCTCTGATGATGGTACGAACTTCTTTGAAACCACGAGCTTCCAAGCAAAGAACAAGGGATGAGCGCTTTTAAAGCGCATACATTTTCTTTCTTTTCTATACGCTAATTCCTGACAGAACCTCAATCCACAGTTTGACCTATCTTTCTATAGATTGATGCTCTAATAAGACTCCAAATCCTTGGTCCCTTTCTTTTGTAACCTCTCTTAGGAACGTCTAGGATCCTAATCTATATTCCTTCCTCCTTGGCGTCAGATAACTCCAATAAAGCATGACTGAAGTCGATATAAAACGTTTCGAAGAGCAATAGACTCTGTTTTTTATAGAGCTTATCATTGAAATCAATTGACCAGCATGACTTATGGATTGCATTTTCAACTGTGCTATTTGCATAGTAGTATCAAGTGTAACACTACGGTTTTGAAAAGACCGTAGCTTCTATGTGACATGCGAATAGCTGGATCGGTTCATTGGCCCACAATATAATAAGATGAATAACATAGCAAAATATCCGTGTATCATAAATAACAAATATCCAGAGTATCATTATTACAATAAAAGCTTAGATCAAGGCTAGCTCAAATTATTCAAGTAGCAACATAAATATAGTAAATCCTCCATTCTTCAAATTTCCACAAGTGAACAAGTGCGAGTGAATGCAGTAGCCTAAATCGATCACTTTCGAATCGGAATATCCTGCAAATGAAACGTAGCAGCCCCGAAGGGTCAATACATGGAATGTATGGCAAGTAGAGCTATTAAAGGAGACAATAGAGCTAACAACTACATGCATATTTGGCAAGTGGAGTTGTGGCTAGCTTGCATTTGCAAATACCTTTGTCCTACCTTCATAAATAGTTTTTGATTTTCTTTGAAAAGATCCCAATTAAGTTAACCCATCAACATTAAAGAAATTATGAAATTGGAATGAGTAGAAACATGTCATAAAATCAATATCAAACAACTCGGGCGTCCATAACCGGGGACACGGCTAATCGATTAGTTTTTACACCTGGGGTTGGTACACTTACCCATGTGACTTGGCCAGCCCAGCTCGTACCACCACTCTCATTTTGGGTGATGATAGGGAGAAGTCCAATATGGGACCGTTCGGGAAGTAGCTCCCCAAACCCGACAAGCACCGGTCCAACCTACCAAAATTCTACATCTCTTGATCGTGGGTTCAAGTTACCACAACCTCTTGAGTCAACCAACCGCCCATTCCATTATTGGCACATGGTTATACGTAAGCTACAAAATAAAGAATCAATCATTTTCTCTTGATACTTGGGTGCCTTTCGTAATGATACCACAAAATTATCAATCCCATCACACCGGAGATTAGTTGATTAAGTTGTTTTAGTTTTACAAACCAACACATTTAGAAACAACTTTAGTGATGTAACCCATCCTCGTTCATCATAGCATGGCTAAGCACATCTACCAGCGGTGGCTCATCTACAGAAAACCCTACCACATAATAGGACATAGCATAGCGATAGTAATATCCACACATGCATCTACAAAATACCGACAATGCATTGAAAATAGTAGGATAACATCATGAACAAGGTAGCATCTACTTGCCTTGGCTGTGGCGGTCGAGCGAACAATCCACACACGAGCAAGCGTTGCACTCGTCACAATCTACATGCTACAATTGCAATCACATAAACAAACCATACACATTCATATACAAACAATGCCAATGCAAGATGCATGCATGACAAGTTGAACATTGCTACAGTAGCATCACATATTCTTATTCAGTATCCCTACTGTATGTATGCATGGAAAATATTTTAGATGCATAGAAAACAAAACATGCAATTATAAATGCCCAACAATAGAGAAAGAAACTAAATAATTAGCCACTGCTAATAAACTGTTTGTAAAATCTTGGAAAAATATCCACTTTGTAGGCATCCTAAAATAGAGCCAGTACCAATTGGAATTACTCAAAAAAAGATTTATATAATTCCCTGAGTAATTAAAATACTACAGTAAACCTTTATATAGATTCTGCAAATTCCAATACTGTAAGTCTAACTTTTTAATTCACTGTAAGATTCCTCTTGTTCTACCGAATCCAGGGACATCTTATTTGCAATTTTTGGACTTACAGAACCTTTTATATGAATTTAATACTCTAAAAAGAGCATTAACTCATTTAATTAACCAGGACAAAAAAATTCTGTAAAAACCTAAAATAACTATACAGCAATATTCTATGTGAGGCACTGATTCCACACATATTTTATTTGTAAATTTTGGCCCAGTAGATTATTTTATATTGAATTTACAAGATTGAAACTAAATCTGCCAATTAAATCGATTTAAAATTAAACAGTCAACTCTGACTGTTGACTGCGCCTACATGGCGCGCTGACAAGGCGCGCTGACTGGTCAGCAGCCAGAGCTGACTTTTCCATGGTCCATCTAGACCGTTGGATTAAGATCACATGGCCGGGGTTGTGCGAGGGGGAGAGCTCACGGGCCGGGACGGCCAGTGGCGGTCCTCGGCGGCGGTTGAGGGCGGAACGACGTCGGTGGCGTGGCGGCGGAGCTCCTTGTGTGATGGAGTTGGTCGAGTCTTGAAAGGCGGCCTGCGGCGCCGCAGCTCCCGAGAGTTGGCGGCGGCGTCAGGCGTTACTGCGGGAAAAAGGGCTAGGGCGGGTCAGTCGACGACATGGAAGCTTCCTATGGCGAAATCAGGCGAGGAGCTCGAACCGTCTTTGTCCGGCGATGGCGGCGACGGCGGCTCCGAACTCTGGCGAGGAATTGCGCGTAGATGGAGGAGGGTTGGGAAGGGTTTTCGGGGGGTTTTGGAAGAGGGGAGGGAGGGCTTTAAGGAGGTGCTCGTGGTGCGGAGGCGCCGATCCATGCCGATGTGCCTCGGTGTTCGTCTTGTGGCGATGCCATCTTGGCCTTGAACCCCAGTGCGGCAGTGCGAGACCTTGGCAGGCTGGCTTGAAGCGGCTGTTGAGCCATGCTGGTATGGATGCTCAGCCTGTCTGAGTCTTTGACGGTGGCCAATTTGCCTTCTTTTTTAATCTTTTTCTTTTTCCCTAACGATTCCTTATCTGAATATATCTGAACTGTCTAGATTTTTGTCAAAATTTCAGATTGCAATAACTTTCGCTATGAAGCTCCGATTTGGGCTATGGGTTCGTGGAGGAACCCTCTATGCACCAGTGCCTTCCATACACCCAAAATATAATGTTTTTAACAGAAGCATGGTAAAACCAAGTGTTCAAGTGTAGGTGTCAAAATGCAAATGCAAGTGGTTCGTTTTGCCAAAACCTTTTCAAACTGAATTTTTGCAAGGATGATTATGATGCAATGGCATGTATGTTATGCAGTACCAAATATAAAATTTGGGATGTGACAAGACTAACCCCCTTCAGATGAATCTCGTCCCCGAGATTCGGCGTGGCTAGCAAATAGGTGCGGGTGGTCCTCTCGGATGTCCTCCTCACGCTCCCAAGTGGCTTCCTCTTCGGTGTGGTGGCTCCATTGCACGTTGCAAAACCTGATCGTCTTGGTATGGGTAATACTCTCCGCTGTCTCTAGTATCTTGACCGTCTTCTCCTCATAGGTCAAGTCATTCTTAAGCTGAACCTCCTCTAGTGGCACCGTGTCTCTCAATGGTGTATCCACCATCTCTGGATGGCACTTCTTCAGCTGGGACACATGGAACACATTGTGGACGGCGGACAGAGCCTCTGGAAACTCCAACTGATAAGCAACCTCTCCTTTGCGTGCTTAGACCCGATATGGTCCAATAAACCTAGGTGCCAGCTTACCCCTGATTCCAAATCTCTTAATTCCGCTTGATGCGACACTGAGGTATGCTCTATCACCTATCTCATACACCACTTCCTTGCGCTTGGCATCAGCGTAGCTCTTCTGCCTTGATTGTGCTACCTTCAGCCTGTCCCTAATCAAGGCGACCTTCTCCTCGGCGTCCTTGATCAAGTCAGGTCCAAATAGCTGACATTCTCCTACTCCATCCCATAGCAACGGTGTCCGGCATCTTTTCCCATATAGCACATCGAACGGTGACGTCTTGATGCTGGTTTGGTAGATGTTGTTGTAGGAAAACTTGGCATAAGGCAAATTCTCATCCCAACTAGAACCATGAGCCAAGGCGCAAGCTCTCAGCATATCCTCCAAAATCTGATTTACCCTCTCGGTCTGTCCATCGGACTGTGGGTGGAATTCTGTGCTAAACTCCAACCTAGTCCCCAATGACTCGTGCAGCTGGCGCCAAAAGTGTGAGGTAAATTGGGTGCCTCTATCTGATACAATGCTCTTGGGAACTCCATGTAGGCACACAATTCTATCCATATAAATCTTGGCCAACTTTGCACTCGTGTAGGTTGTCTTCACCGGTATAAAGTGGGCTACCTTGGTCAAATGGTCGACCACTACCCAAATAGAGTCATATCCCGACCTGGTCCTGGGCAATCCTGTGATAAAATCCATTCCCACTCTATCCCACTTCCAATCCGGCATGGGCAATGGCTGTAGTAGTACTGTTGGCTTCTGGTGTTCCTCCTTCACTCGGCTACATACATCACATAGGGAAATATGCTTGGTGATGTCTCCCTTCATGTTGTTCCACCAAAATCTATCCTTTAGATCCATATACATCTTTGTATTGCCCGGATGTATGGAGTATGGAGAGTCATGAACTTCCTGCAGAATCAACTTTAGTATTTCCGGATCCTTTAGGCACACAAACGGTCTCCATACCACAGGATACCTTGCTCATCCTCACGAATATCCTTTTCTCGATTCTCCTTCATCTTTTCCTTTATCTCCTGTATCTCCTTGTCTCCTACCTGAGCCTTCCTGATCATGTCCTGTACCGTTGGTTGGACCTCCATTCCTGCCAAGTATCCTTCTGACACCACCTCCAGTCTAAGGTCCTTGAATTGCTTGCACAAATCCTCGGGTAATTCCCCAACAGTCAATCCATTGGCATAGAGCTTCCGGCTCAGAGCATCTGCTACTACATTGAGTTTTCCTGGGTGGTATTGCAGATTCATATCATAATCCTTGATAAGCTCCAACCATCTCCTTTGCCTCATGTTCAGTTCCTTCTGTGTAAATATGTACCTCAGGCTCTTGTGGTCGGTGTACACATCGCAGTGTTTTCCCATTAGGTAGTGCCTCCATACTTTGAGCGCATGCACAACCGATGCTAATTCCAAGTCATGCGTGGGATAATTCCTCTCATGGTGTTTAAGTTGTCGTGAGGCATATGACACCACTCTCCCATCTTGCATCAGCACACTTCCAAGTCCCTGTCGAGAAGCATCACAATACACTTGGAAATCCTTCTGAAGATCTAGTAAACACAGAACATGTGCGGTCACTAGTCGACGCTTCAGTTCCTGAAAGCTGGCTTCACACGCATCTGTCCACTCAAACTTCCTCTCCTTCTTCAGAAGTTCTGTCATCGGCTTAGAAATCTTGGAGAAATTTTCAATGAACCTCCTGTAATATCCAGCAAGTCCCAAAAAGCTCCGAATATCACCCACATTCTTGGGTGCTTCCCACTCAGTGCAGTCACCTTGGTTGGATCAGCAGCGACTCCTTCTCCTGACACCGCGTGTCCAAGAAACCCAACAGTGTTAAGCCAGAATTCACACTTGCTAAATTTGGCGTACAACTTGTGTTCCCTCAGCTTCTCCATAATCAGTCGTAGATGTTTCTCATGCTCAGCATCATTCTTGGAATATATCAGTATGTCATCAATGAACACAACCACGAACTTGTCCATGTACTCCATGAATACCTTGTTCATCATGTTCATGAAATATGCCGGAGCATTCGTTAGTCCAAAAGACATAACTGTATACTCATATAAACCATACCTAGTAGTGAAAGCAGTTTTTGGTATGTCCTCCTCCCGGAGCTTCAGTTGGAAGTAGCCCAGCCCGATCGCAGATCAATTTTGCTAAACACCTTTGCTCCTTCCAGTTGATCAAACAAATCATTTATGTTTGGCAGGGGGTATTTGTTCTTGATGGTCACTTCATTCAGCGAGCGATAGTCCACCACTAACCTCTTGCTGTTGTCTTTCTTCTCCACAAATAGAATAGGTGCTCCCCATGACGAAGAACTAGGCTGAATAAATCCCTTGTCCAACTTCTCCTTTAGTTGTTTATTTAATTCCTTCAGCTCATCCACATCCATCTTATATGGTCTCTTTGCTATAGGTCATGTTCCCGGCATCAGATCGATGAGAAACTCCACATCACAGCCGGTGGCATCCTGGCGCTCTTAAAACTGCGTCGGGGTACTCCTTAATCACTATACAGTATCCATGCTAACCCCTTAAGAGAATTCAGCTTACACCTTCCGGTCGCCAAGGACTTTAACCTAATCCTCTTACCATCCGGTTTTGGCGATACCGCTCATTGTCACGAGAATCTATGTGCCCATGCATAGACATCAATCCATACCCAAAATTACATCTAAACCTTGTGATTCCAATACTACGGATGTGCAATAAAATTGTGTGCTCAATCCTCAAAGTTAAATCGCGGCATCACGCTAGCTATCATATCCGGTGAGCTTACTCTAATAGACCCTTTCGGAGACTCCATGGGTAACTTATACTTATCCACAAATGCCCTTGATATGATTGAATCGATGCACGATGTCGAAAAGTATAAGTCGAGGTGAGTGTTGATTGAAACTTACCAACCACAAGGTCGGAGCTCATGGGATCTCCTCCACATTCATGTTGTTCACTCGCCTACGGTTGTTGCTTAGCTTCAGTCCCTTCTTCCCGGACAGTTATGCATAATGTACCTTCTAGCCACACTTGAAGCATGTCACCTCCTCAGGTCCTTCATCACAAAGTTGCAGTCACAGTTGCGGTCATGTCCCTTTGTGTCCTCGAGAATGGTGAGTGTGTCCTCCTTGTGGCTATGGAGATTGCTCTTGTGGCTATCATGGCGATGTCCATCGCCTCCATGGTTAATGGCGGTCATGGCTTCCATGGTGCCCATGGTCCTCCCTCCATGCTTGGAGTATCCATCATAAGTCACGAGACTTGTGGTGAGAACCAGAGAGTTGATTGTTGCTCTTTCTCTTGCGGTTTTCCACTTGCTTGTGCTTTCCTTTTAAGATCCTGGCCTTGTCCATAAGCTCCTAGAAAGTGGGACAATAAACCACCAGCAGCTGCACTGAAAGCTCATCACTGAGGCCATCCAGGAACCTCTCCCTCCTTTTGGCATCAGTGTCAACATCCTCAGGTGCATAACGAGACAGGTTGTTGAATTCCACAATATACTCAGCCACGATGCGGTTGGTTTGGCGCAAGTTGAGAAATTCCTTCCTTTTCAGGCTTAGAACTCCTGAAGATACGTGGTTGGTCCTGAAACCTTCCTCAAACATTTCCCAAGTCACAGTGTCCAGCGGGTGGGTGATCTGAAAAGTGTCCCACCAAGCGGTGGTCCCTCGATGGGTGGCGGCAAACCTCACCTTCTCAGCATCCGTGCACCAGTTACAGATCCTTATTCACTGAATGCAACCAGTCGAGATCAACCATCCGCTCCGTTGCAGTAGAGAACTTCGCTGGCCTCAGCCTCAGAAATCTAGTAAGTGCATCTCCCTAAGGCTGGTTGTTCCCATTGTTGTTGTTGTTGTTGTTCTGAGCTTCCATGAACTGGGTCATAACTTGGGTCAGCTGTGCCTGAGCTGCCATGAGCTGCTCCAAATCAGTAGGTTGACGGCGGGGAGGCATCTGCGGTTCAGCATAGGTAAGCTTAGAAAGAATCGATTACGAAAACAGGATTCTACCCATGCATTATGATCAAACAGCAACAAAGCAATCACAGACAATCTCAAGCAAGCAACACATCAGCAAACAAATGATCCAGCAACATCCCAGGTTATCTTGGCAGTATATATCTACTAAAATAGTTTTGAGAAGATTTGCAGCGATTATTAACACAAAAGGCCAACAAAGCATCAAAACGAAATCTGCCTACAGTCCATCCGGCGTTCTGAATTTTTCTACTGACTTAAGCTCGTCAGAATTTTTGCTGATTTTGTGTATACGATGAAAGAGTTTGAAACATCTCTATTTGTTTCAGATTTTCCGATTACCAATAAAATATGAAAAATCATGCAATACCGGTCGTGAAAACTGCAACAGGAAAAACTCAGATATCAACCAAAATTTGTCATAACTCTTCCATAAATTTCGCACAAATAATCCTGGAACATTGGATCACACCTAGGAGCAACTAAAAACTCTTAAACTAACAGAATTCAAGTGTTACATCGATCGAGACTAAACCTAATGATTTACCTAACGAAGACTAGTTGGCGGCATCTATCTACTTCATGAAGAGGTTGCGTGGGTCCTCGCACTCATGCGTTGGCGCTTACGTCACGAACCAACCATGGCGGAGTATACACCTCTCTGAGTCATCCTTGAATTCTCAAATTCCACCTCTTACGGATCCTCCTCTTCTTCTTCATTCTCTGCGGCAACTGCAACAGCTTCATCTCCTCCACCATCATCATCTCCATCATCATCATCCTCGTCCTCATCATCATCATCGTTCCCACTTTCATCATCATCATCATTGTTGCCATCATCTCCAATCATCAGAGGGTGGATTCAACTGTGCTTGGAGAGCGGCAATCTGGGCTGCCATATCTTCAGTAGTCTGGTCCCTTTCTGGGCGGTCCCTTGCGGCTGTTGTATGGCTGATTGTTTTTCCTGCGGTCCCATTAAGCTGTGCTATGGTTGTGTCCCTGCCTATCGTGCATTATTATTGAACATCCACAGATTCATGCAAGGTCTCAATCTCTTGTCCCTGGACCACCATACCATTGCTAGCAAAATCTGCTATCTCCTTTACCATCATCTCTTTCTCAGCTAGAGCTCCATTCTCCCTTTCCATGTCCTCTATGTTCCTCCGGCCAGGTGACATGTTGTTCATGTCGCCGGGTAACCTAACGTTCCCATTCTCATCACACCTTCCGTAGTCACGGTAGGGTGAGTCTTCTGGCAGCAGGTGTCGAACAAGATGGCACTGGCATGACAGGGCTTCATGCAGGGCCAAGTTTATTCCATGTCCCCAGTTGTAGTATGTCTTGGTATAAATCAGATGCAGGGGTTGGGCAAGCGGCATCCTGAAGATGAAAGTGGTGATCTCCCATGCATCCTCGCCATATCCATAGGTGTCTGACCTCCTTCCCTTGAACATGGGCAGTGGCAATCCCAATGACTGCGAGAGCTGTGCCAACTGTCTTGCAAAGGGCCTTGGTGACTCCATTGTCGCATACTCAGTCCTGACTTGTCCCATCTATCATTCAAAAGAGGAAGTGTGAGAAAAGTATATGGTAAGAATTTACGAGTGAAAGGCATAAGATGAAAGGCAGGTTAATGTAAGCTTTAATAATTCTATGGCTTCCTAATACAAACCTAGGTCATGATCTCTGATCGATACACGGGCTCTGATACCATCTTGTAACACTACGGTTCTAAAAAGACCGTAGCTTCTATGTGACATGCCAATCCCTGGATTTGTTCATTGGCCCACAATAGAATAAGATGAATAACATAGCAAAATATCCGTGTATCATAAATATGAATCCAGTATCATTATTATAATAAAGCTTAGCTCAAGGCTAGCTCAAATTATTAAAGTAGCAACATAAATATAGTAAATCCTCCATTCTTCAAATTGCCCACAAGTGAACAAGTGCCGAGTGGAGTACCGTGGCCTAAATTGATCACTCAGAATCGGAATATCCTGCAACATGAAACGTAGCAGCACCGAAGGGTCAATACATAGAATGTATGGCAAGTAGAGCTATTAAAGGAGACAATAGAGCTGACAACTACATGCATATTTGGCAAGTGGAGCTGTGGCTAGCTTGCATTTGCAAATACCTTTGTCCTACCTTCATAAACAGTTTTTGATTTTCTTTGAAAAGATCCCAATTAAGTTAACCCATCAACATTAAAGCAATTATGAAATTGGAATGGCGAAAACATGTCATGAAATCAATATCAAGCAACTCAGACGTCCATAACCGGGGACACGGCTAATCGATTAGTTTTTACACCCTACATGGGTTGGTACACTTTACCCATGTGACTTGGCCAGCATACCTTGTACCACCACTCTCATTTTGGGTGATGATAGGGAGAAGTCCAAGATGGGAACGTTTGGGAAGTAGCTCCCCAAACCCGACACGCACCGGTCCAACCTACCAAAATTCTACATCTCTGGATACGTGGGTTCGAGTTACCACAACCTACTGAGTCAACCAACCGCCCATTCCATTATTGGCACATGGTTGTACCGTAAGCTACAAAATAAAGAAGCCAATCATTTTCTCTTGATACCTGGGTGCCTTTCCGCAATGATAGCACCAAAATTTATCAATCCCATCACACCCAGCAGATTCGTTGATTAAGTTGTTTTTAGTTTTCGCAAACCAAAACATTTAGAAACAACTTCAGTGATGTAACCTAGCCCTCGTTCATCATAGCATGGCTAAGCACATCTACCAACGGTGGCTCATCTACAGGAAAACCCTACCACATAATAGGACATAGCATAGCGATAGTAATATCCTACACATGCATCTACAAAATACACGACAATGCATTGAAAATAGTAGGACAACATCATGAACAAGGTAGCATCTACTTGCCTTGTCTATAGCGGTCGAACGAACAATCCACACACGAGCAAGCGTTGCACTCATCACAATCTACACGATACAATTGCAATCACATAAACAAACCATCCACATTCATATACAAACAATGACAATGCAAGATGCATGAATGACAAGTTGAACATTGCTACGATAGCATCACATATTCTTATTCAGTATCCCTCATGTATGCATGGAAAATATTTTAGATGCATAGAAAACAAAACATGCAATTAAAAATGCTCAACAATAGAGCAAGAAACAAAATAATTATCCGTTGCTAATAAACTGTTTGTAAAATCTTGGAAAAATATCCACTATGTAGGCATCCTAAAATAGAACCAGTACCAATTGGAATTACTCAAAAAAGGATTTATATAATTCCCTGAGTAATTAAAATACTACAGTAAGCCTTTATATAGATTCTGCAAATTCCAATACTATAAGTCTAACTTTTTAATTCACTGTAAGATCCAGGGGCATCTTATTTGCAATTTTTGGAGTTACAGGACCTTTTCTATGAATTTAATACTCTAAAAAGAGCATTAACTCATTTAATTAACCAAGATAAAACCTTGCTGTAAAATCCTAAAACAACTATAGAGAAATATTCTACGTGAGGCACTGATTCCACGCATATTTTATTGTAAATTTTGGCCTAGTAGATTATTCTATATTGAATTTACAAGATTGAAACTAAATTGCCAATTAAATCGATTAAAAATTAAACAGTCAACTCACATTGTTATCTCGTGTACGCTGACATGGCGCTAATGTTCAATGACGAGCTGACTTTTCCATTGTCCATCTGGACCGTTGGATTAAGATCAGATGGCAGGGGGTGGGCGAGGGGAGAGCTCACCGAAGCTGACGGCGGGCGGCGGCGGTGGCGGTCCTCGGCGGCGGTCGAGGGCAGAACGGCGTCGGTGGCGTGGCGGCGGCATCGGTCGGCGGCGATAAGCGGCGGCCTTGGCGAAGGCGGTGGCGCAGCTCTCGGCGAGTTAGTGGGCCCGGCATCAGGCGTTACTGCCGCAGGGAAAAAAAATTGGCGGGTTAGTCGATGATGTGGAAGCTTCATATGGCGAAATCGGGGCGAGGGGAGCTCAGAACTGTGCTCTACCGAGCGATGGCGGCGGCGGCTCCGAACTCCGGCGAGGAATTGCGCGTAGATGGCGGCGGGTTTACAAGGGTTTTCGGGGGGTTTTGGAAGAGGGGAGCGAGGGCTTTAAGGAGGTGCTCGCGGTGCGCGGAGAGGCGCACGATCCCGCGTCGTGTCCCCCTCGGCGTCCGTGCCACAGCGGCGCCTGGCTGTAGACCCCAGTGGCGGTGCAAGCTGGGCTGGCTTGGGCGGCAGCGGCTATCCGCCATGGTAGCGATTTGGGCTCTTCTTCTTTGGCCTGGGTCGGCGGACCAGCTGGCTGGCCTTCCTTTTTTTAATCTTTTTTTCCCTGACGATTCCTTATCTGAATATATCTGAACTGTCCAGATTTTTATCAAAATTTTAGATTGCAATAACTTTCGCTACGAAGCTCCGATTTAGGCGATTCAAAGTGTTATGGGTTCGTGGTGGAACCCTCTATGCACCAGTGCCTTCCAGACACCCAAAATATAATGTTTTTAACAGAAGAATGGTAAAACCAAGTGTTCAATTGTAGTTGTCAAAATGCAAATGCAAGTGGTTCGTTTTGCCAAAACCTTTTCAAACCAAATTTTTTGCAAGGATAATTATGCAATGGCATGTATGTTATGCAGTACCAAATCTAAAATTTGGGATGTGACATCAAGGCTTCTGCATCATTCTTGCTAATCAAATGTTACGAAAGATAAGGCTTTCAATTCCATGCAATTCAAAGAAATGGTTTACTTTTCAAGTCAAATAAGAAGAATTTCTCACACATGGTTTCCGAGCTAGTGCGTGCGGATCCTTCTACTACTGACCCAAATGAGCAGGATCCTTTCTTTTCTTGTGATAGATAAAGGCTCAGCGAAAACACCATCGATTCTGACAACGAACAAATGCACCAAGTGCTATACCAAAATCTTATTTTAAATACCCAACCGTAAAATCCGATCGAGCTCTTTCTTCATGAATCTTTGGGGCTATCGACACTTGCAGGATTGATTTAGTATATAGTGGGTATTGGATCCCCATGTTGAGATGGGTCTGGATACTCGTCCGGGCCAAGGATAGGATATCTTTTTTGAAGTAGCATCACATGAGTTAGGTATCCTTATTATTACCAAAAAGTGGAAGTTGAAGCAAGGATATGAGGAAGAAATAGAGAAAGAGTGGATACCTTTGGATCTGCGGATGGCAAGTATGCTATTTAACATAAATAAATTCACATGCGCTTCTGACTGAAATGGCGAATTAACCTATTCGATATACGCCAAACCAAAGTCTAAAGCCCATTAGTAGCGGCGAGCCGTCATATATCTGAATGAGCAAGAAAATGCATGATTTTAAGCGAATTCGTTCAATGCTTCTCCGGACTAACTCAACCTTAACCATACTATCTTCAAATCCAGGGTCAGGTATTTTGGAAAGTACAAGTACAAGTTGATTCCAGACCAATTGACGGGTCCGACTGACCTAGAGACATGGTACACATGGACCCTTTTTGAATAGTTGACAGCCCTCTTCCTCCGTCATTTTGAAGGCGTTGGGCATAGTTTACAAAATCAAAAAGGAGAAGCGTTGTAAAGCCTCTTTTGGGTTTGTATGCGCGTCCTTTTCGAGGTGGGCAAAGAGCAAGACATGAAATAACAAGATCTTTTGGATAACAGAAGTCATCTCAAGGGCTTAGGAACCAGCTCTGAATCATCATAGGTTGTTGACTACATAGATGGAGGATTGCACCTAGATGCCCGACTTCGTATCCCACCCTCTCCTGCTGATCCCTTTATGCGTACCTGAAGCCTAATCGTTTTTCTCGTGGACCGCCCCTGATGTGACCCGTTAGCCCTTCCCTACCATTATAGTAGGTAGCTAGGAACATCAATAGGGAATGCAAGAAGCCTTAGAGAGCTTCCAGGCAAGGAAAGGAAGGGAAGCTAGGTCCCTAAGGGCAATCACTCAGACAACAAATCAAACTATTCAATTCAAAGAACTAACAGCAGCAGTCCCAAGGCAATTGGTTGAGGCAATCTCCTCAGATAAACTTCTCCCTGGCTTGAGGAAGAAGAAAAGCAGCTCCTCAGCGGTGCGGATGATGAGAAAATAGCGGCGGATCCATCTTATGGAATTTGACTCCTAACGGAGGAGACTTTCGACCAAACAAAACCTCTTGGTTTACTAGTTGGCGGCATGGATTGCTATTAGTTCGACTACCACTAGATGCCTTAAGTTGTGGATAAGGCGGATGACTATCGGCATTGCGATCGTCATGACCTGCCTCTTTTACTTCCCTTCCTTTGAAGAGGGAAACACATACCTATGTAGCTATTACAGCTGTAGTCAGGATCTACATGCACATGATTCACTTGCACTTTGATCCAACTAGAATGAAATCTACTTCCTTTCATCTGGCCATATCATTCTTAATAGGTATCTTTGAGCAGAAAAGTGAAGGGATATGTATGGTCTAAACCCATTTGAAGTGTAGTCAGTAACCCAAGGGTCTATTATTTTAGTAGGCTGATCCTAAAGCATTAGTAACTAGAATGTAAAGCCTAATTAGGTTTGTTTTGATTCAAGCGCACTCTTATGAGTAGATCCATGCATCTAAGTTTTTAGTGAAATGGTATTTCAAAAAGTTAAGATAGCTTAGTAAACACTTTCCTGATCATACGCATTTTCAATAGGTTTGATTCAAAGGATTTCAGGTACGTTTGGAGGGCTTCAGTAGGATAATGGGAAGGAAGTGTTTATTTTAGATTTCTTCTTATCTAAAGCAATTATGCTTGGACCTGAAATGTCACATGCTATGTGTTCATATAGGCGAAACATCTTGATCCACCTTTTAGGGAATGCCTCATTAATGTGTCAACCCACTCTTTTGTGTAATATCTTTGCCGTCACACCTAGAAATGCCATTTATGGATAGTTAGAATGGGCTTGCGATATCGAAACACTCACAGGGGCCTGACCAGCGCTTGAGGCTCTTGTAGAAAGAACTCTATTTTGATCTAATCACCAGAATAACTGGGAAGCTCTTGCTTGTAACATAGCTCTCTATCTCCGGTCAAGGTTTCGTACTTGGATTCAGTAAATTCTAGTAAGATAGGGCAATGTATAATCTGGTTCAAGCCGCTTTCGCTAGTAGTGGAGTTGTGGAAGAAGGAAAGATGTCGAATCAGCGATTCCTATTTGTAGCTCATGTTCAAGCTAGCTGATACGAGGGCGAAGGCTCGACTAACAAAGGCCAATGGATGGTTATCTTGAAGCGAACAGCACCGGTGCGAATTAGATGCATCGGTTTCTAACACAAACTGCTTGTTAAAGTCAGGTCAAGCAAATGCAGTGCACTGATTAATTCAATTTCAACGCTTAAAAGGAAGTCTCGATTCGGGTCCAAATAAAGGCACATTCTTGCGAAGCGTATTAGTGAGTGGTTTAGACGAACTCCATAATATCGAACAAACTTAGATGGTATATCCGGATATACCAAGAAAGCCCGAAGTTCTTTGACATTGGTTGGCCTCCTTCACATCCACAATTTCATTTTTGATTCATTGGTAAAGCCTTGTTGGTGATGACATGCCCCAGATAAGCAATGCTACTGGCGAAAGGAGCATAGACCTTTTGATCGCCAGCGATACGGTTGAAGCAACTTCAAGACTTACATGAAATGTGCCAATGATCCTCATAAGAATTGATTGTGCCCAACAAGCGCATAGTGCAAGGTGCCTCGATGCGATAAGTGCTGCCTTGAGATCACACATCTCTGCATCTGCTGCAGCTTCACTAATAGAACCATAAGGAGTTTCATCAATTGCATCCGCTGAAACAGCATGTTGATGCAGCAGGCCCAGAAGTCCCTCGATAACATGAAGTTACACTGTAGAAGAACAAGCATGATTCGGGCTCCATTTCTCACCACAGGTGAAGCAAATCCCCCGCGCATGGTGATACGCCCGCAGCGTCTTGAAGCGTCGTCGGTCGGCGGAGAATCACGAGTTCTCCGTGCCGCGTCGATCCCGGAGGGTGGTGTTGGTGGAGAATGTACATAGCGAGTCGCTGGCGAGAAATATCTCGAAATGCCATCGATATGGGCATTTCGAAGCAGGTGAACACTTGGCACCTCTCTTCCTGTTCAACAAATACGAAATCCAGGGAAGATCATGGTACATAGCTCTGAACAAACAAAGCTAATACGACGCCTGATGGAATTCTTCTTTATTTTTGCAATTTGCATAGAGTATTTTTCCTGTGGAAAAACGAAGAACCTTTTTTTGTTGTTACAGTTCCTTAAGCATAACCATTCGACCAGCGATCCATATATATTATATCCAGCCGATCTGAGGGTTCTTTGTCGACTACCTAAAGTTGCATATCCAAGTATAGATCCCTAGAGAAGAGAAGCAAAGGTATAAACCAAGACACAGTAAAGCCACACACACCTAAGTCGATCCAGCTTTTGGTATAGGCTACATAATCGAGGATGGATGTTATTACCACCACTAGTTGACCACCAATAGAAGTTGTGAAACCGGTAGCTCTAGATTGTTAGAGCGGACTTGCTTCTTTTTGGTCAATCAAGATAAATAACATAGGCAGTCTTTCTTACTATTTCCTCCATCTAAGGAAGATGAGGTTGATGGTAGTATCCTAAGCGCTAAATCATTCTACTTCAACTATATGCTTAATAGCTCGATCGCTTTGTTTTGTCTAGATCGATCTAGTCTCGTTTAGTTACTACTCTACCAACCATGTTGTTTCTAGTGGTGCTATGTATGTTGGTGTTACTAGCGTTAGTAATTTATTTTTCCTTCTTTAAGTAGAGTCGTTTTGTTCCATGCATGGTGGAAGGGGATATCATGCAAGGTCATGGTGGTCTTTAATTATGGATAAATGCAATCGACTGACGTCTAATTGGAGAGAGTACAAAGTTGGTAACTGATCATGCATGATTCCATTTCCTCCCCACGTAACAGGCACGTCGTCGTCCAATTTCCCGATCATTTTTATGCTCATAGATTGGCTTTAATGCGTACATTGGCGTTAAAGTGCCCGCTAGCGAGGATAATCATTGGCATGCTCCTCGGTGGCAAAGAAACTACACAACAGGGCATGTAAATGCGACAAGCGACAAGCTTGTGACTCGACAACCGGCTCATACAAGGGTGGTATGTTGACCAAACAACACCGAACCAGTCAAGAGTTTTCAGAGATTATGCCCAGCGTCACATGACACCACTTCATTGTATGCAACACGAGGAACCGATCAAGAAAGATGAATCAGACATGCACAAGTTCAAAAGCGCGGTCGGACAAGCATGTATCGAGCGAAACATGATCAAGGCTGCATTTACTGCTCGAGGACTAACATCGAGCGAAGTCGGTAGGAACTGAAGGCCACCGACCCGACCGATCGCGCAACGCGGGCGTGGATCCATAGTCGGCGGGGCACTTGTCACAACGCGGTAGCAACCGGACATGCTGTATATTTACATTAGTACACATGAAGTATGATCAGCGATTTACAAAGATATTAATTCGATTAGTAGTGTTCAAGCGATCAAATGGATAAGATGATCAGCGATTGCTCAGATTAACAAACTAGAAGGTACAGTTACAACTTAACGGTCGATTGCACTTAGAGTTTGAGAACACTATATATATAGCATCTGCATCACTAGGACACTCGATCATGTAATTAGTAAGCGATTTACAAGTTAATAGAACGAGATCTTTGCCAGTAGAAGAAGAAGAATGGATCAATAATAAGACATTTTATCATAAAATCAAGTTGAAATCTGTATTCCTATATCCCTATAGCAGCATATAACAAGAAATGGAGAGAACACATGAAGTGAAAATCCAAAAATTGGTACATTCAAAAGAGCGCTCAACTAATCGGTAATCATGACTAACCATAGCAAAAAATCCGCGATAATAATATCCCTAATATAGACTAGCATCCAGGCTGTTGGTAATCCGCATCTACCACCAACCATCACCAATGTAGCTTCACAAGGACTCACAAGAACAAGGATAGGGCGCATAAACTGATTTTTGAACTTGTTCGGTGATCAAAAAGCTTGCGCATAGGGAGCACAGAATCGATCAAAGCATATACTCGCCATCAAGAAGGGACAAGTTTCTCCCCCGGCCCTACTCCCCAACCAACCCATCGAACTAACTCCATACGTTCATTGCGTACCGTGCATTTTTCCTCTTCCTTCCATATTGTGCACGAGGCCTTTGGATACTCAATTTCTTGGATTTTGCTGCTTCTCTATTCTACATAGACCCGACAATCTCCCTCCGACAAAAGCATACTTTTTTAGTACTCTAAAGAAATATAGCCTCTCCGATCGTCGTCATCGACTCCGCCATCAGAGAATCAAAGCTTTTAGTCAGTTCTTCTTGGAGCTTGTTGATCAAACTCTTCATGGCTTGCAAACGAGATTTTCGGAGGGTCGTTCTTTAGAGAAAGACTTGTGTGGCCTATAGGAAAAGATGCCTATGTTCACCCGACTCCTTTGCTTCGATACTGGCACTTCTTGTGGAAAGGAAAGTTGCAAGTCGAGTTAGCGTTTAACGAAGCGACCCAATAGGCAATTGAAGACAAGTGTGCGATTCTACTCTACCTTTTCCATGTGAACCTTGAGTCGGGCTCCCCTATTTTCGTGGTTATGGATTAGCTAGCAGCATTGACTTTCGAGTACCGAGTATGCCTGCGAGACGACTTACTAAGGCTTGAGCCAAGGTCCACTACTATGTCCACTATCGATAAGGTTAGGGTCGAACCTAGACTCCTTTATGTTTTATGCTACCTAGCCAAAGAATATAGAATGAATACTTTACTTGAACCTTTGGAAGAATAAAAGACAGCATTCATCTTCATCTATTAGTAAGTATATTTGTGCCCCAAATCTTGGATCGAGAAAATGGTAAATCGATTGTTTGCCTCACAGGGAGTGATCGTGGCGACGCTAGCCAAACAAATTCATTGCGAGCTCCTCCTTAGAGAGTAAATCTTGGATAAACAACAAGTAGAGTGGATTGCCTAAAGGAAGGGGCGAGGAACACGACATTCTTTCATGGGAGGACTTGATGATCGATCTAGGAAGAGGAGGTGCCTAAGCGTGGAAGAGAATCTGAAGTGGATGGCGGTTGTGAAGGTGCACCGTCGAAAGGATTTGTGATCGTCCTTCTTTGGCGACATCGTGCTGCATGGTCCTTGGCTCGCGACATTAGGTTCCGCATCCTCGGTGTGAACCCGTTTATGGTGCAATTCAGGATGAAGGTGGCGGACATTGTTGATCGATTCGAAGAAGGGCGACACCGGTGGGGGTAGACCTTGGTCGCGATCTCGCGAAGGAGTGTGCGTCAATTCTTTGCTTGAGTGGAGACTCAAATAGCAAACAAAGTATCGAGTGGAAGGTTTGGCGGCTACTTTGGGGTTTGATCACGCTTTTGGTGTGGGATGTTGTGGTCGTAGTGAAGGTCTTCGTGTTCTTGGAGAAACCCTCTTAAGCTAAACATGAGGAATTTATCTAAGTAGCACATTGACATGGAGTTCATGAGGACATTTGAGGCTAACTTTGTTGATGCATTGAAACAAGCGAGAAGACTTCGTTACAAGACTTGGGAGATGATGAGGCACTTAAATCTGGATTCTTAGCTTCCTTGGTTGTGGTGGCTGTGACTTCAGCGAGGTTTTGCGCATTCAAGTTGGATATGAGGAAGGCTTATGACCATGCAGGTGGGACTATCTACGAGCTATCATGCTCAAGTTAGGCTTCCATCGTATATGGGTGGATATGGTGATGTGCCTGGTGTCCACCGTTTCTTTCTCAGTTCTGTTCAATGGTGACCGCCTAGAAAGTTTCAAGCCATCCATGGGCACCTACCCATCTATAAGCAGGGTAATCCAATATCTCCCTATCTCTTCCTATTGGCGTGAGAAGGGCCTTTACGTGCCTCTTGAAACATAGAAACCATTCATCGACACTTGAGGGATAGTAATCTCAATATCCATCGGATCCCATAAACACAACATACATGATTATAAATAGATGATCTTGATCATGAGCAGACTCACAAGATCTAAACATGTTAGCACAAAGGAGGAGATACAACCATCTATCTATTACATGGACCTGTAGTCCAAGGTGGAACTACTCACGCTTCATATCGGAGGATGGCATGATGAAGAAGAAGGCCTCCGGGATGATCTCCCGTTCGGCAGGGTGCTGGGAAGATCTTCATATCCCCCCGATCTAGGGGCGCTGGTGGCGCGGCTATAGGCGGTTTCGTGGAATATTGATGGTGCTTAGCGTTTAGGCATCGAAGTCTTTATAGGGCCAGGCGCGCACCCCCAGGTGAGCCATCTTAGCGATGCGTCCGGTGTATGGTGAATCCTCCTCTATCTCGTATTCAGGCTTCATATTCCCCACGGTAAAATATTGATTGTCTTTTGTCAATCCAATTTGAGAATATTGATTTTCTGCCTTTGGAACCAAAAGCGAGAAGAAAAAACAGGCAAGCAACGCTTGGCAGCATCTTGTTAATAGGTTAGTCACGAAAGCGATAAAAACTACTCAAAGTGTAGATAAAGCAAAGAAAAGTAGATACTAAAGAAGCATGGAACATCAAAAAGTATACATACGTTTCCGACGTATCAACCATTGGGCTGGCCCAGCCCTGACCCGGCCCACCTGGGCTGGTCAACCCACTCAGCTCGAGTGGTACTAGCTCGTACCAGCCCAATACACACTCGCCCTCTCTCACGCACTCATCTCTCCTCCTCTCTCTCGCCCCTCTGTGGCGCTATGTTGCCGCCTCCATCGTCGTGCGATTCCATTTAGCCCTCTTGGTCCTTTGTCTAGTGCGAGGCAGGCGATCGATGACCCGACATAGACTAGTCCTTCTTGATTTTTTGCTAGTACCCTCTACTAACTAGGACGCCTCTACCCTGAACACTAGTGTTTGGTGGCTGCCGGAGATGTGGTGCTTCGCTGCGGCTCTGGTGACCCTATGGTTCCGCCAGCGTCTCTCGTTATGCCATGTCTCCATGCTTGTAGCTTGGCGAGGGTTGCAGCGCCCTCAGGTGCTCCTCGTGCCGCTGTGTGCGCGCTTGTCGGCGATTCTTCTTCCTCACCTAAGCACCTTTTCTTATTTCAATGGGCAAGGCTAGCAAGAGGGAGAAGATACCAACCAAAGGGAAGATGAGAGGAGTGGGCATGTGTGTGACTAGAGGAGGTCTCCACCTCCTTTTATAGGGGAGAGAGGGGGGCAAGCCCCTCCCTTGGCAGTTCAAGGAGGTGCCCTCCTCCTCCCATTCATGTGGGTGGACTCTCCACTCACAAAATATCAAGCCCCACTTTCCTCCATTTAATATCCACTAAAAAACCAAAGGTCTTTCAATTAAAGAACTTAATTAACTTAATTTAATGGAACTCAATTTAATGAACACTGCTGCGGTGCTCGTAATATTGCGGACCATCTATGCAAAGATTGTCCTTTCACTGTTGCGGTCCGGAAACTAGTTCAAGAGGAGACAATGGCCAGTCGGGGACCCTTGATAGGCCTTCCCTACTACTTCGGACTGGTGGGACAACTTGATGCAGCTAGCCATACGGGTGAAAAAGAAAAGAATCGGTGGTTGCTTCCTATACATCATACGGAATGCATGGAATGAAAGAAATATGAGGATCTTCAATAACCATCGATTAACTTAGGTGGAAGTCGGTGAAATGCCGGGAAGACATCATACAAACAGTACAAGAAAAATGTCCTTTTACAGCGAGGCGATTTTCATGGTTGAGGCTCATTTTCTTGGTTGAAAATCCTTCTTTGATGGATGCCCTTCTGGTAGAAGCCGTCACAAATGAATCTACCAGGTTTTTTTCTGGCCGTGGAGGATCGCACCTTTCAGCCCACGAAAAGTCGTTCTTTCATAGTTCTATTCACTAGCGCGTTCCTTATTGGCGTCATGCAAACTTCCACGTGGCGAGCAGTATCGGCTAATTAGTGCCATCAGCTGTCAATAAACCGTGGTAGAAGCCAGCCAGCCAAGGCTTGATAATTATTAAGTGGGTGGGACCATCAAGGAAGCCCGATTAATATGGCCCATTACTATTTACCGCACTATTTGAAATGGGCCAATTTATGCGACCATAAACCATTGGACTGTTACTACTTCGCTTTGTATTATTTGAAATGAACCCATTTGTCTAGCTTGATTTGTACGTAAACTTTAGACCCCGTCACTATCTTAATCATACCTTTAGAAATGGGCACATTTGTGTAACCACTGATGCCCATAAACTTTTGGGTCAGTCACTATTCAAGCCCAAAAATGGCCTACTAAAATTCTGGCACAGTAAGTTTCTCGGCGATTACTATTCGGCACAGTGCAATTTCAACTGTTGCTATTCATCTGCTACTATCCGGCCTTTTACCTGGCTGCTATTTTATACCTTTACTATTCTGGATCGTTAATGTTCTGCCATAAGGTTCTAGCTCATTACTGTTTTGGCCCATTATTATTCTGGTCCATTACTGTTTCGGCATGTTACTATTTTGGTTTGTTACTGTTTCGGTTTATTCTTGTTTGACATGTCCTTTAATATCCTATTCTTTATTACTAAGCATGCCTATGGAATTGACTCGTTATTTTTATGGTCATTTACAGTTTTAGCATTTCTGGAGACCATCCTGATATCATAAAAGGTGTACATCTTGCGAGAATCTTTTAATATTCATCGTGGGCCCAATATAAGACGGGCAAATAACAAATCCCATGTTCCCTAATCGATCTTGCTAGCGCAGGTATGGTACCGCCTACCACTATGTGTGGACGGCGTCAACTAAATGCCTACACAGCCTATGCGATTTATCTAGATATTACATCAATGGAAAACAACTTAAAATTATTACATATTATCAACTCAAGGGAAAGAAAATTTAGCATTTTAGTTGACAATCGAGTTGATAGTAGTCCTCAATTTGCTTTCTCCATCTATCACCTGCATCTCCCCTTTGAGTGTGACATCTACATTGGAAAACAACCTTGAGACATGATCGCATAGCCCCTCTTTGATGGCGATAGCAATAACTACAAACTGAAACTAAGTAATAACAAGTTAATACATCAAACAAGGCAAACACATCACGTCAAACAAATAGGACAAGGAAGCATTAAACAAGTGTGCCTATCATGGAAACAATAAATATAACAATGTATGTGGCTTAGATTTTCAACGAGATATATATAGAATAATCAACGAGCAATGGCATGCATTTACGGTCATAGCTAAGAATGAACAACACATAAATTATAACGGCATGTGATGGCTCAATTGATGTAGAGCATGTTAGGAACCCCAAGAGCAAGGTATGATGAGCGAACAACAAGTTTTCCCTCGATTATCGAACCGGTGGAAGAAAGAAACCACTTGAAGGTGTTGCTAGCAGCGTGGAACACCCACAACACAACCAAAATACTTTACCCCAACTTATCGGTGAGGTTGTCAAGATCACTGGTTTGCTATAAACAAAGGATTAAGCGTGTAGTGTGTGTAGGGTTACGACATAGAAAACAAAATTTTCCTCGATGTGAACTATGTACCAAGATATATCTACTAGATACAAACAACGGCGGATGTATATCCGTAGAACATACCCTTGAAGATCGACAAACCTTACGAGTTTGACTCGTGGTTGATGTGAGCGATCTCTTGCGATCTCAAGATCGAAGCCCGAATGTCCTAAGCGCCGCAAATCAGCGGCACAACCGTGCTCGCACACGTTCGAGGAACCGAGCAACCTCGCCTCGATCCAGCGATGCGGCGGAAGCACAACTCCTTCTGCCGAATAGCTGACGGGAACATGTATCTCGCTAATCCGAGACCATGGGGATAAATTCTAGAGGAGAGAGATCCTTCACGAGGAGGTGTGAGTGAGAAGTGAGGAGAGGGTTCCTTTTATATGGGGCGGGGAACCCCAAGGGGTGGCAGGCGCATGAGGCTGCCCCTTGCCCTCCCTCTTCATGTGAGTGGACACTCCACTCACAAAATTCCTTTAAATTCCCTCCACTCAAAATCCCTCAAACTTGCCATTAAATTTCCACCAAATTTAATGCAAACTCTCATTAAATAAAACTCTTTTATTTTATTCAGAATTTTGTCAATTACTTTAATGACAAACATTCACAAATAACCCCTTGCTATAATTCTATTTCACATACATAACCACTTTATGCAATTTCACGAAAACCTGTTTGGTATCTAGTGAAATAAATTCCTGCGCTTGTTCATTCTTTTGGCATGACTTTTGCTCCAATTGGATATCGGTGTCTCTTAAGTGTGTCACCCCGGTTCGTGAATAATGCGGACATGATCGAGACCCCTCTCGGATCAATAATCGGAAAGCGGGATCTGCGAGACACATCTTGACTCCACACATTCACGATTACTTTCTTGTGATCGTGGAACCTTTTATGCTAGTATCTTAATCCCTTTGTTTCATGATATATTACATATCAGATTAGATCATTGGTATCTCCTAGTTTGATCTAGATTCTTGACATGCACTCTTTTCTCATTCCGTGATATAACATTCTAGTGATCAAATCACTTGCTTGCAAACTAACTAATGTGATATCACCGAGAGGAGCCAGAGTATATCTATACATCGGGATGAACAACTTCCACTCTCGATCCATGGGCCTCAACATAACACTTTATTAGTTCTGAATCCATCTTTATAATCACTTACTGATACGGTGTGACATTTCATGTTATCAAGAAACTCTTCGGTGTTAGTGATTGACATGATCTCATGGTCTAAGTTAGGATCGCCGTGAAGTTGTTATAGCAATATAAACTCAATGAGTTTTGATCATAATGCTATACTTGGATTAATGTTCATCACACCATTACACTAATGTTGTGATCCCGTTATTAACAACATACAATGTCCATGATCGAAACCTTGATCATCTTTGTTAATCAACGACTAGTTTATAGAGAGGCATAACTGAACTTTCTATTTGTTTATTAAACACACATGTATTAACGTTTCGTATTAATACAATTATAGCATGCAAAATAAACATCTATCATATACTTGGAATACACATAATAAACACTTTATTATTGCCTCTCGGGGCATATTCCCTTGATCTCCCACTTGCACTAGACACAATAATCTAGTTACATAGTGATAAATCTAACATCCATTGAGTTACGGTGTTGATCATGTTTTGCTCTAGGGAGAGTTTTAGTCAGCGAATCTGCTACATTGATATCGTGTGTACTTTACAAATCTTTATATCTCCATCCTTGACATGCTCATGGATGGAGTAAACCAACATAATATGCTTGGAATGCTTGTGAGACCTTGGATCTTTGGCATTGGCAATGACACCATTGTTGTCACAATAGATCACCATTAGGTCCAGCGTTTGCAACCACTCCTAGTTCGAATATGAACTCCTTCATCAAAGCGCTTCTGAGCGCTTCGAGCAGCAACATATTGACCTCCGTTGTTGATCCACCTTACCACAGGTTGTTTGGAGCTCCTCCAACTAACGCTACGCCATTCATGAGAAATAGGTATCCGGATTGGACTTAGAGTCATCCGGATCGATATCAAAACTAAGCGTCAACATAACACTTAGCGACGAGCTCTTCTTCACCTCCATACAAAAACATATCCTTAGTTCTTCGTGAGTACTTAGGATATTCTTGACCGCTATCGATGTTAGAACCTGGATCGATTGGTACCTACTAGTCAAACTAATAGCATGTGCCACATCCGGTCTTGTACATAGCATGGCGTACATTATAGAGCTTATGGCTGAAGCATAGGGGACTTTGTCCATTATCTTTCTTTCTTCCGCCGAAGCTGTACTTTGAGTCTTACTCAATGTCTTGCCTTGTAACATAGGTAAGAACCCCTTCTTACTTCCGTCCATTTTAAACTTCTTTAAAATCTTATCAAGGTATGTACTTTGCGATAGCCCTATTAGGCGCTTAGATCTATCTCTATTGATCTTTATGCCTAATATGTATGATTTCACCTAGGTCCTTCATTGAAAATTTGCTGTTTAGATAACGTTTAACACATTTAAGATCTATATCATTTCCGATCAATAATATGGCATCCACATATAATATCAAAATGCCACATTGGTCCCACTCACTTGCTTGTAAATACAAGCTTCTCCATAAGTTTGGACAATCCAAACTCTTGATCCACCTCATCAAAGCGAAGATTCCAACATCGTGATGCTTGCTTCAATCCATGAATGGATAAGCTGAAGCTTGCACACCTTGTTAGGATCCTTAGGATCGACAAAACACTTTGGTTGTATCATATACAACTCTTCTTCAATATTACCATTGAGAAACGTGGTTTTGACTTCCATCGGCCATATCTCATAATATAAATATGCAGCAATCGCTAACATAAAACTAACTAACTTTAGCATAGCTACGGAAGAATGTCTCATACGTAGTGACTCCTTGAATTTTGAAACCCCTTGTGACAAGTCGAGCTTTATAGATGGTCACATTACCATCGACATCAGTTTTCCTTTTGAAAATCCCATTTGTTCTCCACGGCCTTTTGGTCATGAGGTAATTCCACCAAGTTCCAAACTTAATTTTCATACATGGATTCCATCTCGGATTTCATGGCTTCTAACCATTTGTTGGAATCCGGGCTCATCATCGCTTCTTCATACGTCGCAGGGTCATCAGTTTCATCAACCATGAAATTCATGACAAGATTTCCGTACATCTAAGGGAACTACGCGTCTGTTGAACCCTGCGAGTTCGGTAGTACTCTCTTCGGAGTTTCATGATCATTATCATTAGTTCAGCTCTTCAAGTGGAAGCCAACTCGGAACAACTTCCAGTATTGCGCTACTCGCCATACTTTGAAGAGAAGGTTCAATAACCTCTTCTAGTTCTACCTTGAGCTACTCTCACCTTTCACGAGAAACTCTTTCTCTAGAAAGGATCCATTCTTAGCAACAAAAACCTTGCCTTGGATCTGTGATAGAAGGAATACCCAATAGTTTCCTTAGGGTATCTATGAAGACCCATTTTTCCGCTTTGGATTCGAGTTTATCCGGTTGAAGTTTCTTCCATAAACATCACATCCCCAAACTTTAGAAATGACAGCTTAGGTTTGTTTCCAAACCTTACAATTCATCTGGTGTCTTTTCAGCGGATTTAGATGGTACGATTTAAAGTGAATGCAGCAATTTCTAGTGCATAACCCCAAAATGACAGCGGCAAGTCCGTCGGAGACATCATAGATCGAACAATATCTAATAAAAGTACGATTCGACGTTCAGACACACCATTTATTACTGTGGTGTTAGATAGGTGTGAGTTGTGAAACAAATCACACTCTTTCAAGTGGTGCTAAACTTCGTAACTTAGATACTCACCTCCACGTGGGACCATAGAAATTTGATGTTTCTATTACGATGATTTTCCACTTCATTCTGAAATTCCTTGAACTTTTCAAAGGTTTAGGACTTGTGTTTCATCAAGTAGATATAACGTATCTACTTAAATCATCCGTAAGTAACAAAATAACGATATCCACCTACATGAAACACTCATTGGACCACATACATCGAGAATGTATGATTTCCAATAAATCATGCGCCCGTTCCATTGAGCAGGAGAAACAGCGTCCTAGTCATCTTGCCCATAAGGCATGGCTCACATGTATCAAATGATTCAAAATCAAGTGATTCCAAAAAGTCCATCCGAATGGAGCTTCTTCATGCATTTAACGCCAATATGACCTAGATGGTAGCCACATATATGCGAATATATCATCATTAAGTTTAATCCTTTTAGCATCAACATTATGAATATGTGTAACATTATCATCGAGATCTAATAAAATAAACCATTCAACATTGGTGCATGACCATAAAAGATTTCATTCATATAAATAGAACAACCATTGTTCTCGGTTTAAATGAATAACCACTTAGCATAAAAAGCGATCCAGATACAATGTTCATACTCGGTCGGGCACCGGATAATAATTATTCAAGTTTATAACTAATCCCGGGCAAATGGAAGGTAGCGTTAAAACGGCGATCACATCAACACTTGATCCATTCTTGAACCATCTTGACCTCACCCCTTGCTAGCGGTGGCTTGTTCGCAGCCTGATTGAGTTACAAATATTATGGCCCGAACGGTATCAAATACCTAGTGCTCTGCGAGCACTAGTTAACTACACATCAATAACATGTATATCATATATACCTTTGTTTTGCTTTGCGGCCTTCTTATGCGCAAATACTTAGGCGATTCTTCGATCGCCGATCCCCTTACAATAGTAGCACTTTCGGTATCGGACTTAGGTCCAACTTCGGGTTTCTTTTCACGCGGCAAGCGACTTGCCGCCACTTCCTTCGTTTTCCCTTCTTGTCTTTCTTGAAACCGGTGTTCTATTGATCATCAACACTTGATGTTCCATTTTGATCTCCACTTACTGCGTTTTAAGCATTGTGAAGCTCGGGGAGAGACTTCTTCATGCCTTGCATATTATTGTTCATCATGAAGCTCTTATATCTAGGTGGCACAGACTGCAGAACACGATGGATGCCTAAGTCAATGGAATCGATATTCCCAAGGACACAAGATTATCAGTGTAACCCGAGCATCTTGAGTACATGCTCACTTGAGTTGTGCTCTTCCATCATGCAGCTAAAAACTTTTACGAGCGTTGTAGCTCTCTACAGCATGTGTAGAAAATCATTTCAACTCACCCATTGTATCAAATGCATTGCGTTTTGAAATGTTTTGAAGTTAAAACTCTAGCTCATACAATATGCAATGAACTAAGTTGTGGTCCTCTGGTCACGATAGACATTCTTCTCCTCATCGGGGGCATCCTCAAAGGGTGGGGGCCTAAGCGCTTCTAGCACATATTACTTTTGTGCAGAGAGGAGAATCCTCAAATTCATGTCCCATTCGGTAAAGTTGCTACCGTTCATTGCAAGTTTCTCTTTCTCCATGAACACATTGAAATTAAAAGCGAGGTGGTGCCATCTACAGCAGAATTTGTAAAGCTTAGACTAAGTTTATGATAGATTGAGTTCAACTAATCAATATTGCAATGAACTCCCACTCAAAAAGCGACATTCCTCGTGCCTTTTTGGTGATTACATGAACCAAATCCACTATACCAAGTCCGATCATCATTGAGTGGTATAGCTTCAAAGCGAGCATCAAATTGGCATCATATCTACTATATGACTCATGCTTAACCTTTCGGTCCGTGTTAGGGCCGTATGCATACATGCTAGGCTCTCCAAGTTAGAACCTTAGTATTAGCGTGTGTAACTGTTTTACATCCGAAATATGGTGGTGGATCCAAGAACACCCGATCATCACATGATGTCTTGGGCAGCAAAAACATAATCGGTGCATACTAAATGAAGAACACATTCTTATCTTGATATTTAAATGAGGATCATCTTATTATGCTAACAAAGCGCTAAACAAACAATATAAGATATTATCAAACATCACATATTTATTAGTGAAATGATATGGTTCCGCATATGATCTCTATCACGTGCATGTGGTATGATCACTATCATACCTATATGTAAGTCCAAGGTCTATGGAGTTACCGCGTTATGTATATTTATAAGAATATCATCTCATGCTTCTACTTACAACATCATCATATCTTAACACTAGCCCAACAACAATCTAAACTAGGCCTCTCATTTATCCATTGCAAGTTTCGTGGCTTAGGGCTTCGAGATAGAACCGTTCTTACCTACGAACATGAACCTAGCAAGGGATAACCAAATTGTTGACAACTCATTTACCAAAATAGATATTGACTATAGTAGGAGAGCAGACACCGCTAGCCACTTATGCAAACTAGTTGCATGTCAAGCGTCAGAAACAGGTCTCATGTCTTGAGGACATGTAAAGTTTGTCAGTAGCTTCATCCCACTATGCCACCAATATACAAAATTACAACTAAGGAGCAACAACATGATCATCATACACACACTCATATGTGTACTACCGTGTAAAGCATCTACACATAGATCCGGCTCTGATACCACTATAGGGTTGAACATAGAAAACTCAAAATTTCCTATGATGTGAACTATGTACCAAGATCTATCTACTAGATACAAACAGCGGGAAGATGTATATCCGTGAGAACATACCCTTGAAGATCGACAAAGCTTAACGAGTTCAACAAGTGGTTGATGTAAACGATCTCTTGCCGATCTCAAGATCGAGAGGAAGTCCTAGCGCCGCAAATCAGCGGCGCATCCGTGCTGTCGCACACTGCGTTAGGGCACCGAGCGACCTCTGCCTCCTCGCTCTGGCGATGCGGTAGGCACAACTCTTTCTTGCCGAATGAACCGGGAACATGTATCTAGCTAATCGAGACCATGGTGAATAAATTCTGGGGGAGAGAGATCCTTCACGAGGAGGTGTGAGTGAGAAGTGAGGAGAGGGTGCCTTTTATAGGAGGAGGGAACCCCAAGGGGTGGCCCGGCACATGGGCGCCCCTTGCCCTCCCCTCTTCATGTGGGTGGACACTCCACTCACAAAATTCCTTTAAATTCCCTCCACTCGAAATCCACTCAAACTTTCCATTAAATTTCCACCAAATTTAATACAAACTCTCATTAAATAAACTCTTTTATTTTATTCAGAATTTTTGTTAAATTAAGGACAAACATTCACAAATAACCCCTTGCTAGAATTCTATTTCACATGCATAACCACTTTATGCAATTTCACCCAAAACCTGTTTAGTATCTAGTGAAATAATTCCTAAACTTATTCATTCTTTCGGCATGAAACTTTTGCTCCAATTGGATGTAGGGTGTCTCTGAAGTGTGTCACCCTACTGTTCGTGAATAATGCGGACATGATCGAGACCCCTCTCGAGATCAACAATCGAAGCGGGATCTGGAGACCCTCTTAGCTCCACACATTCAGCGATGACTTTCTTGTGATCATCGGAACCTTTTACGCTAGTATCTTAATCCCTTTGTTTCACGATATATTACATGTTGAGATTCGATCATAGGTATCTCCATACCTAGTTTGATCTGCATTCTTGACATACACTCTTTTCGTTCCGTGATATAACATTCTAGTGATCAAATCACTTGCTTGCAAGCTAACCAATGTGATATCACCGAGAGGGCCCAGTATATCTATCTATCATCGGGATGAACAAATTCCACTATCGATCCATGGGCCTCAACATAACACTTTATTAGTTTTGAATCCATCTTTATAATCACCCTCTTACGGTGTGACGTTTGATGTTATCAAGAAACTATTCCGGTGTTAGTGATTGACAAGATCTCATGGTATAAGGACTAGGATCACTTCGTAAGTTGTTATAGCAATATAAACTTAATGACTTTGATCGTAATGCTATACTTTGGATGAATGATCATCACACCATTACACTAATTTTGTGATCCTGTTATTAACAACATCCAATGTACATGATCAGGAAACCTTGATCATCTAGTTTATGAGAGGCATAACTAGGAACTTTCTATTTGTTTATTAAACACACATGTATTAACGTTTTCGTATTAATACAATTATAGCATGCAAAATAAACATCTATCATATACTTGAATACATAATAAACACTTTATTATTGCCTCTCGGGGCATATTCCCTTTAGTGTGGAAAAAGTAATTGCTTGTAGTATTTGCGAAAGTAAAATGTAAGTGGATGTAATATCAATAGGAAGGAATGGACTAGGGTCAAAAGTTCACTATAGGTCTTTCTCCATAAGATAAATAACATGCAGGTGAACAAATCCTGGCCGGGCAATTGACAAATAGAGAATGCATAACAATTCACATTACATGACATAATGATCACTATGAGATTCGCTTGGGCATTACAACATGATACATAGACCATAATCCAACTACATATATGACTAATAATCCACCTCCAGGATATCATACGGACAACCCTCGGGTATTAAGTTGCAAGCAACAGATAATTGCATTAAGCAAAGTGTGTAATGTAAACAATAAAATTTCCCTTGGACAAAGGATTGTTGTTTTCTCCATAGTAGCAACAACAAATATACAATCTTAGAAGTTTCTAATACTCTCCTAGATTACTAAAGGCATGAACCTACTATCGAGCATAAATACTCCCTCTTGGAGTCACAAGCAAATACTTGGCGGGTAACTACTAGCAAGTTAGATCATGCAAGATCACAAATAACATAGACATGATAGAACAATACTCAATCGACGCAATACTCAATATCCATCAGATCTCCGCAAACACAAATGTAGTATTACAATAAGATGATCTTAATCATGATAGGCAGCTCACAAGATCTAAACATGGTGGCACCAATAGGAGAAACAACCATCTAGCTACTGCTATGGACCCGTAGTCCAAGGATGAACTACTCACACATCACTCCGGAGGCAAGCATGGTGATGAAGAAGGCCTCCGGGATGATCTCCTCTCGTGAGTCTTGGGAAGATCTTAGATCCCACCGATCTAGGGACGATGGTGGCGGGGCTACAAACTTTTATGTGGAATTATGATCTAGTGTCAAGGGTTTTCTCGGAGGCGTATATATAGGCGTGAGGTGAGGTCATTGGAGCACTAGGGGCCCACATGCTAGGGTGGCGCCCCTCCTGATCTTGTTGGCCCAGTGTGGCCATACAGGATGTGTCTCCCCTCTCCTTGGGATTAAGTGTCGTGTCGGAAAAAATAGGAACTTCGGCTTTTGTTTTGTACAATTCCAAGAATATTTCTTTACTATTTTTTGAAACCAAAATAGCAGAAAAGCAGGAAAGGCTCTATGGCACTTGTTAATATGTTAGTTCATAAAATTCATAAAAATGCCACAAAGTGTCGACAAAACATAATATAATTGGTGCAAAACAAGCATGGAGCATAAAAAGTATAGATACATGATACGTCAGCATTATCTATAATATTTGATGTTCCATAGCTTGTTTAATAACACCAGTTTCGGTCAGAGAATGCAGGTTATGCTTACAATTCCGTTCCCATGATGGGTGAGCCATGAGCATAGCAAGTATCATTAGATCATCGAAAGAAACAATTACAGAACTTACAATGTGGCCGTTATGGCGATTACAACACGAATAACGGAAGTCTCCAAGCGCAGAGCCCATGTCATGCCTTAACCTATAGGCAACCGATGGAAGATAGCCTAGCTATAAAATTTTGGCTAAGTAAATAGCCAGGGACAATGCAGTGAGTACTTTTGATTTACTTTCATAAACCACCTTAAGAAAAAAATGATATGAAATATGGCTGTGGTAGGATGGATCCATAAGAGGTTCTTTTATAAATTATCTTCTCTTGTAGATATAGAATTTCTCTATATCTTTTGTTGAAAACTTTTGTAAAACATTTTTTCAAAACCTTTTGAAAAGTTTTAAAGCGGTAGGATTTGGGTCATCCATTTGTTTTTCCTTGGTCATCTCATGACCAAACTTCTTCCTCCTTTTCCCGACCATCCCATGGTCAAAACACTTCGAGCCATTGCTTTTTTGAAGTTCTTTTGAAATCAAAACCATCACCACCGTTACAACAGCCATCATAACCATCCATGAGCAGGACTACGCTATTGAATAGATTTACACTCTATAGAGGTTGTACCTTTGGAACCACACCATCCGATTACCGTCCTGATCTACACCAATGGTGGGTCGAATAGCTGGTCAAGACCTTCCGGATGCCTCTCGATACAAGTGCCTACCTATGAGTTAATCCCCTCAAAACGGGATGCCCTATATAGTCTCAAGCCAACGGGCGTGTTTTGCACCTCGTCGGTGTGCGCTTTCAATTAAAGTCTTATAGTATCATCTGGCCAGCCTTAGACGGTATGTACCTTCTCCATTCGATGTTTCATGGTCCTTTATAGGTGAAGGCCTAGAATCCGATTTGTCCTCCCCAGCAGTAATTCAAACTTTATGCCAGATTAGACAAACTTCTAGCCTAGCCCCATCCCATTCCAAAGTAATGTGGTTGCATGGGTTAATTACTCAAGCATTAAAATTGTACATCCTGCGTGTTTTCGTAAGCATTTTTTCCTCCATCGTTAAATCCTACCATTTTGTAGACCAAGACCTTTCTCTTTTAAACTTCACTTGGTAGGCCAAGGCTCACCAAGGTTTTCTCATAGAACATTTCTACAAAGCTTTTTGGGGTCTTCCCATCACATAGTTTTTGCTTTGGCTAAAGCGGGGTTTCCAAAAGGGGCATGGTGTTACACACCATCATTCATACTAGGGAAAAAATAGGTGTCCTCAAAGGTATTGTACAAGTATTTGAAACATGTAATGACTTGGAGGAGCCAAGCCACTACCATAAATAATAATACTTGTAAAATCATGCAACTTATATAAACAAATACATAAAACATGCATGGTATAAAAATAGGTCAAAAAGCTTATGAGCGAAGGTGGCTTGCTGTGACCAGAGGGCGTCCATGACTTCTTTAGAATGCAGAATGCAGTACAATAATAATAAGAATATCCAATTCTTCCTTCTTCTCGGTGTCACATAATCGCAACTATTCTCGTAGTTATCGAGCAACATGCAAGCAAACAACACCACGATCAATCAGTGCATACCAACACCAAATGATCAGCAAGAAAATGAAAATCTGAGGTTTATACATTAGTAAGGATTGAGGATTTGATCGGGGATACAAAGGAAATGCTTTGGTTGCATTTGTGGATTGACTTATTTAAGATTTATAGTCAAAACTAACTAGATGGGGTTTTAGAGCAAGATAAAGTTCTGTTTGTTAACATTGGGTAAAATTGTAGCATCAGATAAGTATTGATAAAATGAAGCCAACAAAAGTGGTTTCACTATTTTATCAATTACCATTATTTATAATGGATTTTATAGTGAATAAAGCTCTAGTTTGAAATAATTCACTAGAATTGTTCTGGAGCTCCAAAAATTATTTACTTGGGTGATTAGATAGTATTTGATGGACTAATTTATTAGAAGTTGGATTCACCTCAAAAAAAATTACCAGAATTCCCATAGGAAAATCCAAAAGTGTCTTGGATGGTTTTGTCTTTTTCACCAGTTAATATTATAGGGGATTTTGATGTGATTCAAGGACACAAGTTAGTTAATTTGAATATCATCTTGTGGGAATTGGAATCAGCCTTTTTGGAGTGATTCAAAACTACATATATAAATTTATTGGTAGAATTACCCATGCATAAAGGATTAATTCATAACACTCAAGATAGCTCGATAAATTTGGGCTCCTCGGGTTTGATAGGTGCTAGTATCAAATGTGTGCTTGGAATTGGAGATTGGGTCGATACCATTTATCCTTTGTTACCTAAGGGACATTTCAAAACCAGAATTGGACTAACTTTTGTTCTTTTTTACCAGAGGCAAACCTAGGAAGCCATTTTAGATGGGAATGGAACATTCAAGGGTGTGGTAATACCTTCAGGAAATTGTCCCAGGTTTTCAACTCCATTTGTTATTGTAGACATCCCCTATGAAATATATTTGGTGAATGAGGATACATCTAGGTGGTGGATTCACTGAAATTGGTCTATTTCTTGTTTTTTCAGATTCTGAGCCTAGGCACTACATGTTTAAGGAAACATGTGGATTCAAAATAAAAGCCATCTAGCCACTTTGATACATTTCCATTTTGAGAAGATTTAAACCAAACTACCAAATTGCATGGATATGGGGTTATAAGAAAGAAAAAGGGAAAAGAGCATGGTATTGGGCTAGATCTAAAGGTTGATACAGGCCATCACGGGAGGGCTCACGACAGGACAGAGAAGCTGATCCCTACTGTGGTGCAGCATTTCAAGCAATGTGTAGGAGTCTGTCGTCATATGGTGTGGGAGGAGCAGAAGGTCTTGCAGGCGGGAGAATTACGTTCGATTAAGTAGGGATCACGTATGGCGCCCGAGTCGTCATCCTCTCGGCGTGGGTAGCCACCGGAACCCTAACAAAACCGGGTGAGGAGGCTTACCTGGCAGAGCTAGGATCTGAAGGGAGGCCCACGGGCGTGTGCATGCAGTGCATCTGACTCAGCAAGAAATTTGAAAGGTGGAGTTTCTATCTTTGAGAGTGACTCATGCAGGTGATGCTGAGAGGAGAACTTCATGGGAGCTACGTCGAAGGAGACGATACAAAGATCCACAGGCATAGAAGGGAAGGGTTAGATAGAGTCGCAGGAGAGGGAAGTGCACTTGCATGGTGACATGCGAGAGGGAGGAGATCACGAGGGGAGAGGGCCTTGCTCATTTCATGGAGGGAGGCCAAGCTCTCCTTTCTCACTCTGCCGAGGCAAAAGAGCATTTGGAGACGAGGGGCCAGAGAGGGCTCTAGGTTGTGAGTCAGATGAATGTAGGGGAAAATGAGGGGTTGAGGAGAGGGTTAAGCGAGATAGCCTTTGTCCTTTTTAAATCGAGGGTGGGGGTCAGCCTATAATTGGGTGGCGTGTCAAAGGATGGCTTGAGAGGGAGAGGGGCAGGATTATCTCACCGGGAGTTGGTGTAGTAGTGAGTCGTGTTGGACCACTGATGGCTTGACCAAGGAGAGGGAAGGGTGAATGTTAATTTACTGCTCTCTACCATATCAAAGATTTTTCTTGAGATGTCCCTCTCTCCCTCCATGGCTTCAGAGCTAAGGACAAGGGGGAGGGGACTGCCTCTGGGTGGTCACCACTTGTGACCAAAGTTACGAGATGTGCTGCAAAGAAGCTTGGTGGATTTTGTTGGGGAAATATTGGTGGGGTTTTGTTTGACAATTTGCTTGGATTTGTGAAATTTCATCAAACAAGGAGTTATGAAAGAGAGTTTGAAGGAATTTGTATTTTGGGAAGGTGTTAATGAAATGGTGAAGCACTGGTAGATAAGGTTGGGGTCGAATCATCTCTTCTAAGGATTTATTTGAGAGGGTTTTCTAAAGATTAGAAAGCCCATTTAAAAGCATTCTGTTCAAAAGTGAATTGAAGTAGTTTCTAAGATTATTTGAATATCTCATCTTGTGGGGAATTGGAATCGGCCTTTTTGGGTTTTAAAACTTCCTATATAAATTTATTGGTAGAATTACCCATGCACTATAAAAGTTAATTCCGCAACACTCAAAAGGCCGATATCAATAAATTTCTGGGCTCACCTCGGGTTTTTGATAGGTGCTAGTATCCAGGTATGCTAGAAGGAGTTGGAATTGGGTCGATACCATTTTATCTTGTTTACCTGGGGACATTTCTAAAAGGCAAGAATTGGACTAACTTTGTTATTTTTACGAGAGGCAAACTAGGATGCCATTTTTAGATGGGAGCCCGGTGGAACATTCAAAAGTGTGACTAATACAACCTTAAGAAATTGTCCCCAGGTTTTACTCCATTGTTATTTGTTTTGAGCATCCCTATAGGAGAATATATTGGTAAAGAGGATACATCTAGGTGGTGGATTCAACAGAAATTGATGCATTTCTTACTTTTAATTAGAACCTAGGCCTTTGCAAGTTTAAGGAAGCTCCTGCATTGGGTTCAAAGGTAAAAAATATTATCAGCCACTTTTGATACATTTCCATTTTGAAAAGATTCGAGTAAACTACAAATATCAGATCTGGTTGATAAAGAAAAAAAGGGAAGAAGCGGTTTGGGCTAGATCTGAAGGAGATGGGCCATGCGGGGGAGAGCAGTAGACAGGGCACTCCTGCTTGGTGCTTAGCATTTCAAGCCCAGTAGCTACAGGATTAAAAGCTTCATCATATAAGCGTGTTAGAGAGTGAAGAATTTATATGTGGGAGGAGGAGGTCGTTGGATTAGGCGGGATCCGGCGGTCGGTGCGAAGGCCGTCGTCATCCTCTCGTTGCTGAAGTAGCCACAGCTGGAGAACCCTAACCCCTAGTCTGGAAGTGGCGCGGGGAAGAGCTTACTGCAGAGCTGGGAAGGCAAAGGGGAGGCTGACCAGGAGGCGATGCATCTGATACAATGCAACCGAACTCAACGAGGCCCTGAAAATTGGAGTTTCCTCTTGAGGCCGCTGTGATGCTGAAGGAGGCTCACATGGGAACTGCGGTGTCGCCTGAGCCAAGACTCGTCCAGAAGATCCTCGGCCATAGAAGGAAGGGTTAGATAGAGAGTACAAGGAGAGCGCATTTGGTGACATGCAGAGGGAGAGAATACTGAGGTGAGAGGGCCTTGCTCATTTTCATGGAGGAGGCAAGCTCCTCCTTTCTCCTCCTCGCCAATTTGGCGGGGAAGGGAAAAGAAGAGGGGAGCTCTAGGGTGTGAGTCAGATAATGTGGGGCAAATGAGGCTAGAGAGAGGGGTTATGGCTAGCCTTTGTCCTTTTAAACCGAGGTAGGGGTATAGGTGGGTGAAGTCGAAGGATGAAGCTTGAGGAGGGAGTGGGCCAGGATTGGCTCTTAGGGTTGGTGTAGTGGTCGTGTGTGGGACCAGTAAGCTTAACAGGAGAGGGAATGGGTTTATTGTAGGTTGGTACCCTCTCCATATCAAAGATTTTGCAAGATGTGTTCCTCTCTCCCTCACATGCTTCAAGAGCTAAAGGACAAGGGGAGGGACTACTACAGTGGTCACCATGACCAAGGGATTGCGAGATGTCTTTGCCAAAGCTTGAGCGTTTGTTCAGGGAAATATTGGTGGGTTTTGTGGTTTGACAATTTTGGTAGATTGGCAAATTTCATCAAACAAGGGTTATGAAGAGATTTGAAAATTTGTATTTGAGGAAGATGTGCAAATGGTACTGGTAGATGGAAGTAAGGTCAAATCATTTCTTCTAGATTTATTTGGGGTTTTTCTAAAGATTATAAGCCCATTTAAAAGCATTTATTCAAAAGTGCAGAAGTAGTTTCTACAAGATTATTTGATAAATTTACATTATACTAGAAGGGTTTTTTTGATGCTGATATTGTCTTGAATACCATATTAAACATTGGGGGAGTTTATTGGAATTTATTTTTTAGAAAAGAAAGTATTTTTAATGAATTAACAATTTCTTCTTTACGCCATTTAAAAAGAGGAGCAAAAGAAATAATAATGAATCTAAAAAATATTTATTTTGAGTTTGAAAGATAAATTGTAAGGTAGAGAACTCAAATGTGCATTGATTTTGAAAAGTGGTTTGGATAAAAACAAACTTGCCATTATAAGGAGAGATTTTTGGGAATTTTTAGTCAGGATAATGAATTTAAATAGTTTGAAGGTATCAAGAATTAGGGAATTATTTGGGAATTACCATAACCATGGTATATGATTTAAATTTATTTATACATCATTGAAAAATTGATTCTTGAGGAAATATGGTGAAAATGAAGAAACTAGATTGTTGGGAATTTAGGGTTTTGTTATTTTCGTACCAACAAAACATGGTTTGATCGAGAATTTCTCGAGATCACCTTAGTACAAGGATATATGGATGAAGATATACCAAGTTAAATATATGATAATGGAAACAATGAAGTTAGTCTTGGTTGGATTTGAGAGAGTTTTATTGTTTGGGGGTGATGGCAAGCTTTATTTGAAGATAAAGGCTACCTGCCATGAGTTTGTCATGATGCCTCATAATCCATGAGGGGTTTAGGAAGCACAAGTCCTCAAATGGAAACAAGTGAGGTATGGATTCATATACCATGGTGAGTAGATCACCAACCATGAAAGGATTTACGTAAAGGGAGGTAGCATATAGATGTGACACGCTTACACTGAAGTAGGCAAGATGATAAGATTTAGAAAAGATTATTATCTTGGCTAAGAAAACCATCATGGATGAAGGTGGGAACTAGAAGGTTAATCCAAAGAGGTAAAAAGAGTGAGTATTTGGTAGAACTAATGAGTGTACTACAAGGTGGTTCAGAGTACATTCTCAAGAGAATGCATATAGGTTGGAAAAAGGTAGGGATCCAAAGATTGAATCTAGATAAAATTCAAACTTAGCCATTTTGGCAGATTTAGGGTTTGAGACTAGATTACAAGTGTAGATGATTTTGAGGGATGTTAGTTTCCAGACTCATGATCAAGGGATCATGTTGAAGTGTTAACTAAGTAGATAGGGGATCCATGCTCAGGTTGTGTCTTCACTGAGTTGGAAACTTCTCAAAAGGATTATCCACTGATTGATCTAATTGGGAGAGAGATGATCCTTAGTGGCTTAGGATAGATCCAGATTTGGATGCTTGGTTTGACATTGATGATCAGCTGTATAATCTGTGTCCCTGAGTATGAGTTACTAGATTAGCATCCACTCTAGTTCCTAAGCAAAAAGTGATCAATGGTCAGTCGAAATGATTCACGGACTATCGAGATCCAAGGCAATTCATCACTTATCAAACTTATCAATCACTACTAGGGTTACCATCAAGCCTAGCTTGAGGTAGGGATTGGTATTTTGAGATTAGTTGTGCTTTAAAGTAAAATGGTAAGTACCTCTGGTATTTCTACCAAGATTGGAGGAGAAGGTTTTTGGAAAGATTTGGAAAAACCTAAAAGAGTAGAGAATTATGATTAGATATATTTCTTTCTTGAAAACATAAGGAGATTGTATATAGGTCTCCATAGTTTTGTTAATAGAACTAGAAAAACATTTTATTATTGTCAAAGTCTCATCTTAGCTCAGGTTTTTAAATGCAGAACATTTTGAGAATGATGAAAGATAGGCCAAGGCATCTCTTTTTGTGAAATAGTTTTTAATCAAATAGTGTTGTAGAGAGAAAAGTAACTTCACCCAATGGACTCAAATAGTTGCATGAACACAAGAAAACAAATGTAAGCAAGAATGGCAGCAACAAGTAACACGAAAAAGTTTTTGTTACCCCTAATTTTTCCTTTTGGACAAAAATCAAGGTTTTTGAATTTGGGATATTACATTTAGTATCTACTTTGCTTTGCTTTGTACACACTTTGAGGTATTTTTATATGTTTGTATGGTGCTTAACCTATTATGACAAGATGCCATGAAGTGCTGAGTTACACAATTTCTTTTGTTTTTGGTTCCGGAAGAAAGAAAGCCGAAGAAAATCAATATTTCTAAGGTGGAATTGGGCCAGGATAAAGAAGTCGAAAGTCAATATTTTTATAGTAGAACCCTGCAGACCCGGAACTGACAAGGGCAGAAGAGCCGCAGAGAGGCCCACACCCACAGCCGTGGCCGGGCGGCCTAATACGCTCTGAGGTCTTTTTACAAATTGCCCACAAGAATGCCCTCGCCTCTTCCACTTTCTACAAAGAAGCCCCGATACTAATCGTCAATTTGCATCACCATTCTATATCTTAATTTTCCTCTATTCATTGATATATTTCTTATTAAGAAATGTACTTATGTCTTTTCATCTATTTTTGCATGTTGGATGATTCTTGAAGAGAATGACTGCCGGACTTAGGATTCCAGATGGGGAAAAAAAAAATGATTTTGATGCTATTTCATGAAGA